>RXPK01000067.1:558173-1758173 GCA_004143645.1 Protaetia brevitarsis | reverse complement strand
ATTGGCTATTAATAATCTGATATAAACATATGGTTCGCAATAAAACCTGTTGAAATATGCGCACAGATGCGAATATTAAATAACTGAAACCTAGTAGCTGCTTAATTATACATACCAACTTAATATGTGCAAAGGTCATCTTCCTTTTTCGTACATATGTATGTACAACCACATAACTACATATATTATAACATTAATTACGCATGTGGTACCTGTGGTGCCTGGAAATATGATGCTCCAGTAGAATTCATGTAGGTACCCAGTAAGATGAACTTGTATATGTAGGTACGTATTTCCCACCTTTCAAATGAAGCAGTAATGTATAAACACAAGAATTATAATCTAGCAATAAAGCTTTTCCTGCTTTTTTTAGTCACAATAGTAGTTCAACATCTGATAAATATTTTTCGTTCTCATTTATGATCTCAATCGATCAAACTGAAATAATAATAATAAAAATTAAGTCAACAGCTTAAACAATGACCTCAATACTTTCGTCAAAACCTATTATATGCAAAGCACATGTTGAAAATCGAACGGTGAGCAAATCGAAAAAAGATACGCTTTCAAATAGCGCACATTCGCTAATTATGTGAGAAGATTTATGTGCATATTAACACAGGAAGTGACTTTTATTCTCTACACTGTAAATCATAGCACCTTACATGTTTAATCTCTTATGGGTATTCTCTGGTTATTGTGGACGACTAATGCAAATTGCAACGTTCCATCCATATGAACGCTTAGAAAGTTGAAACATTAGAATTGTGTTTGCTAATTAGTATCACCACAGAGAAATAATAAATCGGTGGTGCCAGGTAAGGAATGGCCGCACGTTTCATCAAGAATATAATATTTAATATTAATGTCCTAAAATTACTATTACTTATGCAAACTTAAAAATTTTATGATACATTATGTTGGTGCATAATAAACCGTATGATTAAACTTTTATCTCAAATTAGAAAATTGAATTGAAGGTTTACCCATAGCACATTTAAGAGTTACGAACGCTAAGAAGTTTTATATTGTGTAATTACCTTCAAAACAGATTTATAATGTTATAAGATATTTGCAGTGTCGGGTAATTAGGTTACCTGCTGATAATTTATGGTAAAATAAAATAGCAGTAATTGAAACTTTTACATAAAGAAATTATCTGTATTAGGTATCTTGTGATATTACACGATGGCAAGTTTCAAAGTTGATTTTAAGAAGCACAGCACAGCATTTCCTCTCTAGAAACAGTGTTTTATCTGTATATTAGTAGTTTTTTTATAGCTTAGAAATGTATACAAATATTACTGCTATAAATATACTGTAATGCTACAAGGTAGTACACAGCCCGGATAAAAAAATATTTTTTTTCAATTAAATTAATAAAATCCAATTTTGTGATCCATTTTATTACTTTTTAATGATAAGTATGCTCTCTCAGATGTCAGATAGCATGCGGAGGAAGAATTTCTGGCTGCAACAGTCTGGAGGTCGCTCTGACATTAAAAAATTACGAATAGATAGATAGCCCCCTTAATCCTTAGTGTGACCGGAGACGCTGTAGGAGGATGTTGCTCAATGTCCTCTGGTCCAATATTCATTGTTAAAGTGCTTAGTTTAAGTAAAAATTGTGAGCCAGAAACTCTTATATAACCAGTATCAAGGCTGTTGATTAAATTTGTAAGATAAAGAAACCGTTTAAGTTAAAACACCTGAGATTTTTATTTATAAAAGGCTCGAAATGTCGAAATAAAATCCAATTTTGTGATCCATTTTATTACTTTTTAATGATAAGTATGCTCTCTCAGATGTCAGATAGCATGCGGAGGGAGAATTTCTGGCTGCAACAGTCTGGAGGTCGCTCTGACATTAAAAAATTACGAATAGATAGATAGCCCCCTTAATCCTTAGTGTGACCGGAGCCGCTGTAGGAGGATGTTGCTCAATGTCCTCTGGTCCAATATTCATTGTTAAAGTGCTTAGTTTAAGTAAAAATTGTGAGCCAGAAACTCTTATATAACCAGTATCAAGGCTGTTGATTAAATTTGTAAGATAAAGAAACCGTTTAAGTTAAAACACCTGAGATTTTTATTTATAAAAGGCTCGAAATGTGAAACCGTGTAAAATAAACATAAATAAGGATATAAGTATCTCAGCTACGTAAAATGAGTTCGCTTATCTAGTAACAAATACGTTTTTAATTAGTAATGCCATTTTTTTGCAATATAAATTCATCATAGAAATAAATACGTTTAAAATTAACTTTCAAAATTCTATGCTCAAAAGACGGGTATATCAGCATATACAACATTAGATGGTAAAAATTGCTGGGTATTCGGTTCGTGGCGTGAATACATATATTAACTAGTAAAATTCGAACAGCCACCTTATAAAAGTTTTCCACCAGTACTTGCAAACTGGTCGACGGTTGCATACAAAAGTTTCTAACACAAAAATACATAGAACATAATCACATAAAATCCCTTATAAGTATATTAAAATTTAGATTAGAATTAAAATAATACGTTCATTTTTAGGAATACCTTTGGAGGGAGCTAATCGGCAAGCATCGCTCATTAGCTCTAAAATGGGACATTGAATGGGGGCTCTGGAACTTCGAATTATAGAGAATGGCTCATGGACAGCAACATATCTCGCGAATATCGTCGTTGGAGAAAATTACCAAATGGTTATATAGGTAAATTGCGGATAATATGATAAACCTTGTTTAATTAACTTCAACCATTATTTTTAGATTGGAGTTTGGAATAAATAGGATTTTATCAAAATAGCCGTTAAATTTTATAAAAATTACTACACGCCACGTCCGTCTCTCGCGGAGGTTGGCTAGTAAATGATTCGAATTACAAAAATCTAACAGACAAAGCCTGCGATTGTCTTCGGAAGGGCTGCAAACTGCCTCAGAAAAATCCATTAAATTCACCGATGTGAGAGGAATATAGGATATTTAATATATGCGAATGCCCATGGAACCAAATAAACTAAATTGAAAAAACAATTATTGCAAAATTCTGGAATTTTCAAAATTCATTATAAAATAAAGGTAGGTGGGTGTACATCATAAAAAAATACTTTTAGAAACTCACAAAACATATTACTACATTTAATTAACAATCTTAAAAATATTAGGGTACTCCACCAAAAGTATGCAACCTCGCATACACGTTAGTTTTTGACAAAATAGAATTCCAGCAATTTTCTCTGTCTTCTTGTTGACATATCAATGAACTTGGATTGCAAATACATATCAAAGCATTATTAAACTAAATTTGAGTAAAATAAATACACTGTAAAAGAATGAAAATGGTCTTTCGAACTGAACTCCATCTAACTTTGAATTGTCAAAATCTGTTGTAAATATTTAATATTCAAATTCTAATATTTCTTTCGATGTGTAGGTGTCTCACTACTAATCATCTTTACGCCCGGAAGGGAACATTCTGAAGGAAATGCCCTCAATGACTTGCCAAATGCAGAGGTCTTCTGTATCACCTGGAAATCTGTTTACTGCGACATTCTATATCCTTTTTTTGTCATTTTAAAATAGAAAAATAAAACTAGTTATGGTACAATTAAATAAATCAATTTATTCAGCCACTAGAATTAATATATGTATGTATATATGTTATAACAATGGTTATATTTTACTAATCGAAACTTATCGCGAATTTAACCGCAACTTATTTAATAATAATTTTGTTTATCTTTGACCAATTCTCTTCCTGATAGTAATCGTGAGTAGAGGAAGAATTAGACCTTCACAGGCTACAACTACACGCCACAGTCGAGACGAGTTATAAATAGTGTTTTTCCCTCTCATGTTTAATTCATTTTCACAACAAAATAAAAGAGATAAAGACATAAAAAATCAATTAAATCATTTCAAACTTTACTCTTAACTAATAATAATGGAGCAACTCGATATGACATACCTACATTTATGCGTAACAGCAAATTATAACCGCTCATAATTATTACTGCATGTGATCAAGATTTAAAATAGTTTGAAGACACAGATAAATATTGGAAATTTTCGAAACATGTCATAGGCTAAATAAACCAGGAATTTTATTATGATAATCAAACACCGAAGGCTTTTACTACTTAAGCTATGAACTAATATTATATAACTGTTCATTGAAGTTGACCACGTTACTTTAATTACCTTTCCTAACACTTCTGTTTTTCTTTTACTTTACTAATCCTCTATTAATTAAATTACATCAAATGAATATCGTTGATGTTATTCAAGCAACATACTCTCACACATAAATCAATGGCGAAACAATTACGAAGTATATTTGAGCGAAGGTCCTTATTTTTGTGACAAAGCGGATAGAGATCAATTGTCACAAGCAATGAAGGGAATGCACATCTTGGATAAATTAATAGCACTGACACGAATGACATTAGAACAGTCAGAAATAAGAGTAAAAATTGATGGAAATTTATCAAAGAAATTTTGTGTAAGAATGGGGCTAAGACAAGGGGACCCTTATCACCGCTGTTATTTAATGTAGCTCTGGAGAAAGAAATAAGGCAGGCAGATATCAACAGAGAAGGCCTAATATATCATAAGAGACATCAATGCATTGCATACGCGGACGACGTCGCTATCATCACAAAAAGCGTATAAGGAAATGCGAGAGGTGATCAAACGCCTCGAAAATTCAGAAAAGAATATGGCACTGGCTATAAACGAAGAGAAAACAAAATACATGGCCTGGATAAATGAAAAATTTGTGCAAAAGCAATATCTAAAGGTAACAACAGGAAAAGGAAAAGAATACAAATTTGAAGAGATGGAAAGTTTCGATATCTAGGCACAATATTTAATAGACAGCTGGAAATAGGTGAGGAAATACAAGCTAGGCTCATAGCAGGAAATAAATGTATAGGGGCGCTAAATTCAATCCTAAAAAATTAATGAACATCAAGAAGGCTGAAAATACAGACATATAGAACAGTGATCAGACTAATAGTTACCTTCGGACGCGAGGTGTGGACCCTGAGAAAAGAGGAGATGCAAAGAATGGAGATGTGGGAAAGAAAGGTCCTGAGGAAAATATTTGGAGGAAAAGTTGAGAACGGTACATGGAAAAGAAGAACAAATAAAAAGCTATATGAGTTTTAAAGAAGTAGGAATTGCGGGCGTAGTGAGAGCACAGCGTTTGAGGTGGATAGAGCACATAATAAGAATGGAGGACCATAGAATCCCAAAGATGGTTATGATGCGGAATTTAGGAGGAAGAAAAAGAGTTGACAGGCCGCGACAAAGGTGGAAGAAGATATAAGAATAATCAATATTAGGAACTGGAGAGAAGAGGCAAGAGACAGAGGACAGTGGAAGAAGATTGTGGAACAAGCCAAAGACCAACTGGGCCTGTAGAGCTTTTATATTCCTATATATACTTATTTTTGTAGCAAAATTAGTGTAGTAATTAGTCGTGTATTCTAGATATTAATCTGATATCTTGGAGATTAATTGTGCATTTTTAGACAAATAAACAGCAATATACTGGGTGTTCCATAAAAAAATTGCGCAGCTCAATTGTTTCTGTTTAAAAATTAAAAATAAAAAAAAGTATTCCTAAATACATACTTCCAAACGCTTTTAAATTTACAATAAAATTTATTGCACTATGATTCGGTGAAGATGTCGGAAGTAGTGATGCGACGAGTCCGAGTTCTCAACTCGATATACTTGATTCTTAAAAGTACTCGAATACTAATCGCTACGTACTCGAGTTTTTAGTTTTGAGTACCCGATTTCAGTCTCGAATATGTAGAATCTATTCCAGAATCGAAATCGTAGACTCGATTTCGACTCTAAATTGTGGACTCGATTTCAGACACTAATTCAAATACTTAAATCTACCACGTATGCCGTATGTAAGTTACTATAAATCTTTTATACATCTGTCCTTTTTATGAATGCTTTTGCAATATATATGTACCTATATAAATATTTTGGGTCGGATATATACAGGTATTTTCTTTTCATTACGCAGACTCGAATTTAGTGAGTGCGAATCTATGTACTAAAACACGTCTATTCGAGCACTAGAATCAAGTATGGGCACTCAGTTACGAAGATTGAATCTAGGAACTCGAGTACTAGCAACGCGTCTGGGAACTCGAATAAATTAAATAGCTGCAAACAATGGCGACAGTTTAATAATCGTTAAAAGGAATATTATAGAGTAACTAGTTTGATAATGTATCTGTTTTAAAGTTTTGAAGTTTTAGCAATGGAATGCACACAATTTTCAGCAAATATGTTAACTGAAATATCCCGATTTATTTAGCCTAGGAACTACTTGTCTTTATTTAAAAATGTAATTATATATTTCACTGTGTACAGAAGGTTTATTTTTCAGTTATTGGATTCCTCATATATAACAGTGTTGTAAATATTTGGATGATTTCAATAATCGGAATGCTGGAATCGAAAGACCGTGATATTCGGAGTAATATTCCGATTCCATATTCCATGGAAAATACTCGGTTTAATGTTGTATATACTGGGAAGATTTCAACAAACGGAATAGCCGAATAGGAATAATATTCGGATTCCATATTCCACCAGACATACTCGTATAAGTTGCACGTATTCAGATGATTTCAATAATCGGAATAATTCACACGGAGCGGCGTGGAATACGGGATCATATTCATGTTTATTTCATACGTAACTAAATCTCTAATAAACATGTTTACAACAAAAGTTTACTATTTTTTTTAATGAAAAATTCTGCAGATTACTAATACTGCGTGTCCCTGAGTGAATGCGTGATTTAAGTGGGCGCAATGTCTATAAACAACAAACACCGCCCGTCAGTCAGGAAAACAAATTTGGGATGATCGAGTCATAATCGGAAAGTTGAGGATTTCCAAAATCACACAATTTATATGAATATGTATGCGGATACCTACCAGAAGTTTCGGTAGATTCATTCGGTATAAAATCGTTGTACGAATTTGGGAATTTGGAATCACTCGATTCGAAATCATCTGTTCCGAATCGGAATAATCATCGGATTCCAAGTATTGAAATCATCCGAATATTTCAATAATCGGAATCAACGAATATTTTAATTCGGATTCTCACAACACCACAATATACCACCTAGGACTGGCGAATACCGTCTTTTTCAGCACTCGGATACCCGTTTCCCGGGTATCGAGCTTCGTCCAAAATTGGGTATTACTCGAAATCGAACTTTACCCGAAATCAGGTAGTCTGTAGTCAAAAACAACCCTACTCTATAGTACACAGATCCTACCCATTTGCAGAGAATCAAGCAATTTGATTGGATACATAGTTAGAAGGTATTTTCATTAATATATTAAGGAATTCAGGTAATTGAGTGCTTTTTTCAAATACTTGGAAGCTTTATATTGTATAGTAGATACCCTTTAGCAAACAAAAGGATTTTTTTTTGTTTCTAACAACACTGGAGACTTGACTAATTAATAATATATTTAGAAAAATGTTAGCTGTTAGAAATCTTAGCTTAATTTTTTGAGGCTATCAATATATTAAATAATATTTATTTTATACGGTGTGGTTTTATTTATTTATTTATTTATTTTAGTTTTATATGTGTAATGTAAAAGATTAATTGTTATAGTACCACTTATTAGTACATTAAAGTATTTGAAGCGCACACTTACTTCTATAGGTATCACTGTGTAATTAACTAAATCGAAAATGATATATCTACATATAGAAGTATTCCCTTTAAATGTTTTAACGTGCCTAATTAATAACTATAATAATTAATCCGTTACATTACACATTTAATTAAGTATTATTT
This sequence comes from Protaetia brevitarsis, assembly GCA_004143645.1. Lineage (NCBI taxonomy): Eukaryota > Metazoa > Arthropoda > Insecta > Coleoptera > Scarabaeidae > Protaetia > Protaetia brevitarsis. The sequence goes on along the minus strand of RXPK01000067.1, from coordinate 1,750,335 downwards.
AATATATCTTTTATACATTGATTGCCTGAAAAATTAAACTAATATTTCTATAATAACTTTATCGAATGATTGACAACTTACGTATGTGTACGTGATCAAAGAAGTTTTAAGAGAATTGCATGATATAAAGCTGCATTATAATGATACAGTTCACAATTTTATAAGTACATACATTGGAACAATAAATTTCCGTACAAGCATTTCTTTATCGCCAGATAACATACATGCATAACAGACCGTGATAGAGGCTCTGCTTCCAATACTAGGTTTCGTCGATGAAAACAATAACAATAAATGAAAATGAGACTTGTGGTACTTACATGCGTGAGATATATCTCGCCTAACGATTATAGTTTCGTTCTTTTGTTCCTTCAAACGAATTATTACGACGATAATAAAACGAACAAGAAGCACAGAGAGAATTATTACACAAACAACTACAGGCTGCGGAGATAGGATCACGTCTCGACGTGTTTAATTTTAAAATAACACGCGTCCGTATGATCGATGAGGAAGTCCCTAATAGAACCGAACAATGTAAAAAGATAACAATAACTGACACACGCCGTGTTCTGAGCGCGTATACGACAGCAGGAAAGATCGACGCCGATGCTCTTTTTTTGGATCTCGCACGCACGTCGCGATCTCCCGCAAATATTTCTTCGTCCGTCCGTGCCTTATACTAAAAATCTTAGCGTTTCGCTTATTATAGCGATATCGCTAATGAACGAGTATGCGTGCCTCCTCTCTCACTCTCACTGTATATGCGACGCGTACTCGTGTGTGTGCGTGCGTCTATCTGTGTATATGTGTATCAACAGTTGCCACTCGAGACTGGTGCGTATACCGCCGTACGCGTACTACTAAGCTACTACTATGCAGTGGAATGTGGCGGGGAGGTTTTACTACGACCAGTGGACCAGGACGAAGAGTAAACATGGAAGCGAAGATTTAAGTGCATCACACGCTTATGCGGCCGCGACAGGAAAGTTCAGGGAGTGTAGGAGATGTTTCCAGAGGCGAAAGAGAAGAAGGACCGAGCGTTCCGAATGGCTCGTTTCGTTTGTAGTATTATCGTAGTAGTTGTAATAGCAGTAGTGGCGGCGAGGGAACAGGGACGGAGCGGCGGCGTCCGTGAGAGATACAAAGTTTAATTAATTAATTAAGATTGTTAATTACCGCGACATAAATGTGTGTGTGTGTGTAACAGGTCGACAAAAATATACTTGATAATAAATAAAACAACAATTTTGGATTGTTGATCGTCTTTCACTCGCTTTTTATTACCTATAAGTATATTTTTGGAAGACTGGTAACTACATCTTTCGGCACTTGTGTGCCATTTCCAGGTCTCGCTAGAACAGTGGTCATCAAACTGGCCCGCCGGCCGCTTGCACCCCAAATCGAAAATTTGTGCGGCCTTTAATCCTATTTTATGAGATTTACAAAGCAGTTAAATTAACAATAATAACACTATAATAGTCATGAAAATAATCAATAACAATAGAAACCGAATTTGTGAACGACGCGACGGTATTAAAATATTTTTTTCTTTGAACAACTTCACGCAAGCGTTTCAATCTTGAACTCGTCTGATAAAACTGACCAACTCAAAGTATTTCTTTAATATACTATTACCGCATTAAGAAGACAACGCGCACTGCATTTTTTTTTCTCATTTCACAGTTGTATGTATGTATGTAGATAGAAGGCTGATGTTACACTGCGGCCTAAAAGATCTGTTGTGTCCCCTATTCTTGCTGTTTTACAGCTGGCCTTCCAATCCTATTCCTTTCAGAAAGTGTAGAATGTCAGAGGGCCCCAGTCTAGGTAAGTCTCCCTCTTCGATTTCACATGCTCCCAGGTGCAACGCCCTCGAGTTGCACAGTGCTACGCAGTTTGAGAAGAGGTGGATGGGTGTTTCATCCTGTTCCCCACAAAATCTACATTCAGATTCCTTTTGCAATCCAAGCTTACTCAGGTGTCCTTTCAGTCTACAGTGGCCTGAAAATATTCCTGTTAATATGCGAACATTGTTCTTACTCAGGTTGGTGCATTCTGTAAATCTCTTCGGGTTATAAGTTCCCAGAAGAATTTTACTTTGCCTCATTCCCTGGAGATTTTCCCAGTAACTGGATTTTCTCTACTCCATTTCTATTTTTAGTTTCTTTAGTATTGTACTGCTACCTAACCCGCAAAAAGGTTCAGGCCCTACAAAAGGTATTCCAGCCCTTTTTTTGCGAGGTTATCCGTATTTCGTTTCTTCCACTCTGTGTGACCCGGAACCCACAGGAGGGTTATTTATTTCTTTTATCTAGCTCATTTAATTTCCCTAGGCATTCTCAGACCATCTTGGAACTGATTTCATATGAGCTCAGCGCTTGATGGCTGCTTGACTATCAGACATGAGGGTAATCTTCTGCTTCCGATAATTTCTATCCATATTGAACTGAACACATCTTTCAATAGCGTGTATTTCCGCCTGAAATATACTTGGATATTTTCCAAGCTCTCTGAAATAGTGGTTCTAGGCCATATATTCCTATTCCAGTTCCCTCTACCGTTTTGGAGCCATCAGTATACCATTTGCATTTCACAGTTACTTTCAATGTAAAATATGCATAATTTCCTTTAATTTAATTTAAAAAAAAACACATCTACCGGTATGTTTTTTCCTGTTTAATTGTTATCATCGCAAACTCATCATAAACAGACCCACTTTTATATAAAGTCGAGTTGTCAAAAAGCAGTGGTACCAATTCACACCTATATACTAACTGCGCCTGTTACATTGATGTATTTTTTTTTAAATAACGTTTTCTAAACATTTTCTGAGCCAAAGAACTAATATAAATGTCGTACGTTAAATCATTTACAGCCATTGTCATGACTATAGTGGTAAAACTGTCACTATTCAATATCGTACGCCACTGCTTTTTTTTAGACTACCACTACACCACTACTGCATCACTATTTCAGTTTTATGTGTATAACCATATATTTTCATGTACATTAATGATTAATTTATTTATTTATTTTATGTCATGGTTCAAGAGAACATGGACATAGTCAGAAAATCAAATACATGAGTAATGTAATGTAAAATCAATGAATAAAAATTACACAAAATAGAACAAATTTTATTATACATAAATTACAAATGTAATTTGGCATTTGGTAAAGTCACTAGATATACAGTGTGTCCCAAAAAGTTTGATGCAAATGGGGAAAAAGTTTATCTTACATTTCACAAAAAAAAAATATTCTTAATGAAAAACTCTGCATTATCCATCAAAAATTTTAATACATTCGCTGAAATACAGGGAAAATCAAAAATATGATTTAGACCCAGACAACCCAATTTAAATTTTCCACAATTATTTTTAGTAACTACAAGCGTTAAATCATGAAATTGCCTACAATTTTGTATTACATTAATAGTTATTTTAGTACCTTTATGTTGAAGTTACTAAAAATAATTGCGGGAAATTTAAATTTGGTTGCCTGGGGAGTGAGAATAAAATACGTACAAACCGTAGTGATTTTCCCGGATAAAAATTACAAGATATTGATTAGATTATTTATTGAATAAAAGAATAAGTCTAGATAAAAAATTGAAAACCTCCTAATTGTATCAATTTTAATTTAATTGTAAATTTAAAAATAAATACTTATGGCGTTTTATTTACTTACAAAATGGCATCACTACTTACAAAATTGCAATGTCGCAGTTCACAACTTTTTGAGTAGTGTGACATCACTGTAACATTTCTAGATATGGCAATGCTGAATTCAAATAACTATTGCCATTTCATAAAATAAGGATCGCATCTACGGAGCAAGTGCACTTTTTCGCTGCACTACTACCTCACACGTTCAGCTTTACTAGCTTTGTATTTTATGTCGCACAATCACTAAACGAGTTTCGTTGCCTGATACCACTCACAATAAGTGATTAGTAGACACAAATATAAAATTAGATGACGGATAGACCAATGCACATTTTAGCAGTTTAGTGTTTTCATATATTTTGAATAAAAATTCAGATTCAAGAACAAATCTGTATGTTTTACATATTTATACACCTACCATGTGGCCGAAGGCGCCGCCTGACTTTGTCAATCTTGACTCTTGGCCCAAATGCAAATTTTTTTAATGACGTTACACATAAATTGAAAAAGATACATAAGTACATATATCTAAATTATCTTCAAGCATGTATTGCATAATGCAACTGAAATCAATCACATGGATTTTGAAAATAATAATATATTGCACAAACAGCCAGACAATACTGAAGGCACTAGTAAACCCCAGATACAAACAAAACTCAATAGCGTTGCAGACCGCAATAAAGTCACTTTGCTGTGGATTTTCAGCAATTGAAGGAAACGAAAAAGCCGATGAGTTAGCAAGCAAGGCATCATATATTTCATATATAGGGCCAGAACCTACTCAGGAGTGTCTAAAAACACACCACGAAAACTGGTAAGAAGTAGGACCAAACGAAAAGTTAAAATTTGAAACATTTATTTAAATTAAAATGTAAGCACCCGGATTTGGAGCAGTATTACAGAGAGGACCGGAGGAGGCACTCTGCGTTAGTGTTGACTGCACAGAGGGAGTACTATCGGAATAGAATTTTGAATTCCAGCAATCCATGTAGGGAGGCATGGCACACGGTCTCTAGTATATCTGGTAAAACAAAGAATGTAAAAAATATTAATATAATTGAAAATAATAATACTATCACGCATCCAGATACTATTGTTAATTTTTTTAATAATCATTTCATTGAAACTCCTAAAAATATAGTAGCTAAAGTTTGTAATAAAACATCATATAATTTCAATAATACTTTCAATCAGAAGGCATCTCTTTTCTTAAATCCAGTCACAGAAAATGAGCTGTTATCAATTTCAACTAAAAACATGAAACCTAAATGGACATCTGGATCTGATGAGATTCCTGCAATAATTCTAAAAAAGGTTGCCAATGCCATTGCACATCCACTACAATTTTTAATAAATCTCTCATTGGCTGAGGGAGCTTTTCCGATCAATCTAAAAAAAAAAAGTAAAATAATACCAATTTTCAAACGCGGCGATACTCACAATATTCATAACTATCGACCGATTGCGATTGCTTCAATATTTTCAAAGATCTTTGAATATGCTTCGTTGTTTCGATAGTTAAAATTTGTAGATAAATTTAATATTTTTAAAGAGAATCAAAATGAATTTGTTGGCGAGAGATTAACTTTTACGGCCGTTGAGATGTACATCGAAGTTTTCCGGTACCTTGACACAGGTGAGTGCCTGTGGCAATCTTTTATGATTTAAGCAGGACATTCGACTACGTCAATCCATTCTAATGAGGAAATTGTGCGATGTTGGCGTTAGGGGATTGGCATCGGAATGGATAGCTTCATTTTGAGCGATCGATTTCAGTATGTAGCTGTGAAGTTTAATCTGGGAGAACATATTGCTCTGTAAATTCTGAGGGTTTAATAAATACCTTGGGAGTTTCGCAAGGCTCAGTTTTAGGTCCAATCCTTTTTTACTATATATTAATGATTTAGAAAAATACATACAAATGTCGCTATTGACAGACATCAATGTTTCGCCTTTTTAAGGCTCGTCAGTGCCTTGTATACTGTGTGAGTGTAAGATGTTAGAAACTCATTATTTTTCGAAGATATTTGCTAATTTTCCCAGTATAATATACTAAAATAAATCATAATATAACATAACTAACAAACTTGTTAATTCTGTTGTCCGTAATTATTATTTAGTTGATGTCTTCTTGGTATGCGACGTTTTTTATATCTTTTCTTCTAGAGAAATTATTTTTTTTTTCGTATAATACTTTAATAAAATATCAAATACATTATTATATATAACTAAAATTCTCGTTACCTTAATGTAAATTTTCCTAATACAATAATTATAATTTAAAATTTGTGTATAACTTTAAAAAATCACATGTTATAATGTCAATTATTATAATGAGAATTGATATTTTTGTGTTATACGCATGTTTTGGCCAAGTTTTGTGTATTATAAATATTGTATTTTGACCTTTATGAAAAAGTATTGAATAGTGTAAATTTGCCAATTTTTCAATTTATTGGCGGTTATTTGCTGAATTATTGTCTTTTTTAATTTGAATTAACTCTATAAAATACATCCAGCTTTATAATTTTTTTCTTTTATTAAAATTTAATTTTCTCTGAAAGGTTTTGAAAATATAGTAAAGAAACATAGTTAATATCTTTATTTTTTTTGTTGTTGGAGATTTAAGTTGTTGTTATTATAATATTTATATAATATATTTTTTAAATTTGTTAATTAAATATCCCTAGGTAGTTATTGATTATTAAAAATTGTTTCATTTGTTCTATTATTAATGGTACATATTCTGGGCTTGTTGGCTTAATGATAAAGTAAACTATACTATAAATATGTTCAATAGTAAATAATGCAAATTTTAAATTTACTGTCGAAAAAGAAGGCAATAACAAATTATTTCTTTAAGATTAACTTTATAAAGGAAAAACAAAATCAAATTTTAACAAAATTATACCAAAAATCAACATCATCCAATAGATATTTAAATTATAATTCATGTCAACCAAGTTCTATTAAAAACGTGTAAGAAAATCATTATCACACGCTTACCACATTCTGTAGGAATGCGAAGCTATGGACGCAATTTTGGCAAGCCAAAAACGAACCCAGGGATTACTTCGATTAACCAGCCAGGGACCTCTACAGATTAGTCCAAAGTGCTAGGATACTGAATGGGGTAAAAGAAATGAGACACTAAATACAAAACAGCCAAGAGACTTCAGTGTTTTCGGAGATTTCTGGTCAGACGGTTCCCACAACAAGAAAAAAAAAACAGTTTTAATTAAATAGCTTTAAAATATTAGAATTCATTATTTTATTATGTGATCAATTTGCAAGCTATTGGTTTAAAAATGTGTATAGGAGGATTTCAGGCGATGTTAAACAAGATTATGATAGTCCCTAACAATTAAAAGATTGCCTAATCTTGGATAGGTATTCCCAACCAAAATTTTATTAAAATGGAAAGTGAGACGCCTATAGTTCAACATATATTGTAAATGAAAACAAATAAAAGCGTTAATCATTAGATTAACGTTATACAATTAATACCTTTAACGTGTTAAAACAGTCAAAGAATGTGAAAATAGCGTTTTATATTATAGTGGCAATTTAAAAAAGAAAGCATGGGCGCAAAAGCATACCATACTGCTTTATAGATATTTAAAGTATTGTATTCATGACTCAAAGGTGAACCATAATGTTGTAACAAGTGTACACCTACGCTAACTAAAATCCAAAGATGTGTCAGGTAACCGTACTTCACGATCGAGAGCGGTATTGTGCTAGGGATTCACTCTTTCTACCTGTCGTTCGATCCGAACATTATTTTGTACACACCTACCTCCAGTCGAGTGGCACCCCGCTGGTCCATTGTTACTATGAACTGGCCCCGTATTATTTATACTAGTGTCTTTTCACCGTCGACTTGATCTGCGCCATTGTTTACCTCGTTTCGGGTGTATCATTGTTCCTAGAAGGCGCCGACCTGAATCCGGACTGTTCGTGGAATTCGGGACTCTAGGCATTAACTTCGATCTTGACTCTATTTGGTCGGTCGCTTATATCTTATATATGCATGTATGTGTGTGTGTGTGTGTGGCACCGGTGCCGGGCCGAAGTGTCATGAGAATTTCGAGACGTTTCTGCGGTGCGTTGCGTTTTTGTCTTCTCTTCGCCCTCTGAAGGGCGAACAATGGGGGTATGACACGCGTTTAGGAAAGAAGGGAAGCGATCTCGTTACAAATTCTCGAGTGGTTGTTCCCGATTTGTTCGAGGCAATAAACGTTGGAGTACCACACTGCATAACTATCAGGAGGGACAAAAGGTCCTCGTTTAGGCACTATATATACTTCAAAAAAAGTATTTATGTGTGTGACCTTAAAAGTTAAAGTAATTTTTAACAAGTAGTAATACTGATTTATTTCTATTCGAAAATGAAATTTACGAATGTATTTGCTGGAATAGAGTATGTGTGTGCGTTTATAACTATAAAAAACGTTAATATAATGATGCTCCGTATACACTCAGGAAAATACATGCATTGGCTTAACAAAAAGGTTTTTGTTATTTTATTTTGGTTAGATCAAATACATATTCAGTGATTTCAAGAAAAAATTGATTATAAGATCAACATAAAATGTACATCAAAATTTTAATGTCACCGCAACATAAACATTATGAAAGAAGTTAAAAAGACTGTTGGACCAAATTATATTTTGTGTTGGAAACAATATGTGCGTTAATACAACGTATTTTTTTATTCCGTCTTTGAGATGGGAATCTAGCAATTTTTTCTTCAACCATTTTTTTTAAACAAAATTGTTGGCGATCCATACATAACTCACTTTTACTAGCGAATTTTCAGACTGTATACTACAATGTGTTTTAGAAATGATCCTATATTAAATCATTCATCACGAAAAGTACAAAACAAAGTACTGAGAAATTTGCGAGCGCCATTTACTTCTTTTCAGGCTAATTTTGTAACTACCTACTGCTATCACTTGGCCGAAAGGTGGCGCACAATGCAACTCATTACGATAACTTTGGAATTTATTCATATGATTTGAGGAGGCAATTTCCTATATACCTGACATAAAGGCTATCATGTGTACATTAAGGTGGCGGTTTTGGCGGAGGGCTCCTCCATCGCACCTATAGTTTGGTTTAGGGCTTGACCCCGTAATTTGTTCTCCAATGCTGGAGGATGCGGGCAACTCTGGTTCGTAATTTTTGGTAGTCGACAATGGTAATTACCAAAGATTTTCATTTGATGCAACAAAAAACTAGTGTGGAGTATAATGGCATATTAGATTAAATTGTTAGAGTACTACTAGTTTATAGCCCGATGCACTGGATGGGAAACACTGAAGAGGCTAGTCAAACTTTTAAAAATGATAAAATTTCTACCCGGATTATAATTTTTTATTTACATATTATGTTTTTATACATGACATCCCAATTGACAAATCAAAATCATAATTAAAACAAAAACAGTTAACAAAAATCTCAGTAGGGTGAGTTCACATACTAGATAAAAATATCTATCAAATTGTCAAAATTAATCTTGACATTTATTCATGTCAAATAGGTCACTAATTTCTCCTATTTTCCAAAGATTGCCGAAAAATCATTTTATCTTTACAAAAAATGTTCCTTCCCATCTAGAGCACACGCATTTAACACCTAAATAAAACCCCTGCTGCAACCAAATTTGAATCATGTGTACTTACTTAATGTTAAAAACCAAAGTATGCCACAGCATTTATTCCCCCGCAACAGAAATTTAATAAATTTTCTCAATAAAGTTTTTAAATTTACATTTTCTCTTCTCCAACTTACAAATAAACTCATATTAATATAATTAACTTTCAATTATAAACTATCTAACTTTTTCAACAAACTTCGTTACCATCTATTTCTTTTTCTTTTCCAATCAATAACATTCAATTGTGCTTGTTGCATTGATACCTCAAATAATAAATTTCTAGCTTTTCTTTCGTGATGTCTCTGTGTTTGTTGATTAATTTGTAGTAATTTGAGTCTTCTTTCTTGTAAAACGATTAGTAAGTATTCGTATCACCTAACCAATGTAACTATGTAATATACTTCTCGTCTTGTCTTGCTCAAGTTTCTAATTTTTCTTCCTCCCCCTTGCAATTCCATCTACGCTGCTTGATTCATAATGTGAAGTTCCTTTTATATTACAAAAATTTTTCCTTCCCGTCAAGAGCACACGCATAAATAGAACCCGTGCTGCAACCAAATTTGAATCCTGTGTACCTGCTTAATATTAAAAACCAAAATATGCCACAGCCATATATGTATTAAGTATTTGTATAATTATTAAAAACATAATTTACTAACAGTAATATTTTTTGGCATGATATTCGGTCAGCGTTGAAGTATACAGTCAAAATCGGTAGCAAAGAAATCAGAGTGGGGTGGTTCACCAAAGGAAGAAAATTTTACAAAAATTGAAGAAGATATCCTAGATATCATACAAAAAGGTGTCCGTGAATGGCGATGAGAATATTAGAGAGCCTATAGTCGATTTTAATTTATGAAGCACGTCTTTAGATATGCCATTGATCATATTTCATAGTATTTATAATGTTTATGGGGTCCAAAGCATGCATTCAGTCAGCGTTGAAGTATACAGTCAAAATGGTAGCAAAGAAATCAGAGTGGGGTGGTCCACCAAAGGAAGAAAGTTTCACAAAAATTGAAGAAGATATCCTAGATATCATAAAAAAAGGTGTCCGTGAATGGCCATGAGAATATTAGAGAGTCTGTAGTCGATTTTAATTTATCAAGCACGTCCTTAGATATGCCATTGATCATATTTCATAGTATTTATAATGTTTATGGGGTCCACAGCATGCGTGCCTTTCTATAACATTATCCTCTGCATTTCCCAAATCTCGTAGTGCATCAAAAAGCATAAAGTTTTCCATTATTCTCTGTTGTTTCAATATTTAAAGCAGTAACGATATAAACCTAACCGTTTTATCAACGCGGAGATTAATAATTTGACAAATTTGCTATAGTACCGTTTACCCTTACGCCCTTCCTAGTGGTTACTTCGCAGGCGTCACGTTCGTCTTGAAGTCAATCTTTACCCGCTCGTTACGAGGCGAAGGATAGTTTATGAACTTCGAGTCGAAGCGAAGAGCGAATCAGAATACAACAGAATGCAATAGCTACTCTCGGTGAATATGGATTATACCATTCAATTTCTTTTTCCGCTGACATGGACCCCGTGCAGGTTGCCGTGAATCCCTGGGGGTCAATAATACCACTTTGGGTATCACGGTTTTATATAAATGTTATTAGATTATCGTATAATAACTAAAGTTTTGTTGTCTTAAAGATTCTTGTAGTTAAATTAACCAATTATACATTTAACACTATCTAGCTCCTAAGAAAACCAGATACATGATCTGAAATCTGACATTTCCTTCGAAGTCCAAAAAATATATAAACAATAACCTCTTTACGCTAGACGTCAGAAGCTGCAGTGGGCAATATCGATCGAACCAACTATATTCAGGTATGCATGCTATCCTGTCCGGCTTCATTTCTCTTAGCCTTTCGGAAAGCAGAGAAATCACAAAATTATTTACTTCACATGAGTACTACTTATCTGTTGTGTAAATTTGAAGTTTACATAAATGATCTCTAAGCTGTAAAAATTTATGCGTCTTTGCATATGTAATTAATACCTAACATACAAAAGAATCTTTATTACAAATACAAACAAAAATTAAGGACACTAATCATAGTTCAGACAATAGGTGTGAACTACGTAACCAAAACCATAATATATGTATCACATAAGTATATACATACCTACCTATATCTAAGATGCTGTGCATGATCAGATAATATACTCTCTAATAGTTAAGTAGGCACTTGTAATAATATTCATTCTAACATTTGCGTTTGAGCGCGTTACGTAAGCTGCCCAATTTTTTCGAGCGAATGTCACTTTGTGCCTCTTTTTCTATATGGTTTTCTATAGAAACCTCGTCACACACCTGCGATGAGGTGGAGCTTAGCACAGGTAACTAACCTAATAGTACATGTTTATAAATGAAACTATCATTATATAATGAGTTCTGTAAATAGCAGTTGAATAATGATACATAATACATAATTTATTAGGTAAACATATGCAAATTCTACATGCTAATATATAGTAATTGTCATTGACATTGGACAAAAAGGATAAGAGGAAGGTTTCTTCTAGCAACTATAAGGAATGTTATACGTTTTGCCGATCTGTATGTAAAGTATTCGACAAAATCATAAAATCTTTGTAGAGTTAATTACAATATACCTACATACAGACTGCACCAATAGTAAAATTGATTGAATTAAAATTGATATTTTGCAGTTGTAATATAATGTTAGTTATCTTTCTTTAGAAAAAATATTCCGATTTACTAAAGCACAGTAAAATAGTTCCTTAAATTGAAACATCCTGTATATTTTTACATTATTCAAGATTATTAGTTACACTACATTCATTCCCTGATTATGAAAGTAACCTGTCTTGCCATTTTCGAGTGGTAACTGGTGAAAAAAGTCAAAAATTACATATTCCGATGAAAGTATTTTTACGTCCAAACTCTTTCAAATTTAGTAATTAAATTTGTTGTGTAGTTTGGTTAAAATTGTGTGAAAACGTCAATAAATTGCCTTTATCATCTAAAGTACAAAGTAACCACCTGGAAAGTAACTTTACCAATTCCAAAATAATTTTACTAGATTTTGTTAAATGGAACATCTCGTATTACAACTATACCAACACTAGTTTAATCAATAATAGGTTCGCGTAACAAATCTTTGTATTTAAATATGCTCAAATCGACGCTCAAATGTTTAAAAAAATTATATTGAATTAGTTCCACGGATGTTGTTGTCTCAATCTTTAATGCCAGTTTATCCAAAAATCTGTTAAATGTGACCTGAAGAAAACGAACAAGTTAACACCTTTGAGTCAAAAATCACAGTATATTTAATCAACGCACTCAAAACACGACATGGCACAGTGGTTCGAATTTAGTTGAAAACCAAACTAACTATTTTTTTCATTAAATCTACTCTTGATTAGCTGTAGATCATGGAAAAAAATGTAAAAAGAAATAGGTTGGTTAGAGTTAATTTTAGAGAGAGAAAATAGAAAAACTTCTCTGCATTTTACAAGCTTGCAAAGTACATTATTTTATGTTATTTTATACAGTATGCTGACGTATGTTAATATATATGTATATAAAAAAATATTATTAGTTATTTCTCCCGTTATTTGTCGACATATCAACTTTGATTTTAGTGAGATATTAAAAAAAAAACCGCGAGTCCCCGCTTTGCAAAAATTACCAAAGATAGCTTGAAGTGTCTGTAAAAACATATAAAAATGTTTACTTGCTACTACTTGTTCATTTGAATATTATTTATTTTATTGCGAATCTCGACAATACACAGTGGTCTCAAGTGAAGGGAACTAATTATTTTTTTTCACTATTCTTTTCTATTAACTAGATAGCTAAACAAAAAAGTGAAATTTGTATTCCAAATGGGATTAGTGACAACTAAAAAGAGTCCTTCGTATAACTCATTCTGAGCTATTTCTGCAATAATCCAGAGCATCAAAAAAAGGAAGATTTCGAAGAATTAATGAAGAGATTTGTTAAAATATCGTTTACAATGAATTCAAGAGGACAAAAAGAGCAACAAATGAAAAAAAAATGTTTGAACATGTTACTTAGTTAAACATTGGCAGTTACTGAGGATATGAATATAAGTCAGAGAAATATAAGTAAGGACACAAGTGTTAAGCTATTCTAGGAGTGAAAAAAGTCGCTTATAAATACTCTTACTATATTCAGTTGCAGCCGAAGCTTATTGAACAGGATTTGTACCTTATTTTCGTGAAAATAATTTAAATAGGGCATTGAACCCTTTTAAACAAATTGGACTACAATTTTTAATTTATTTTAAAATAGCAGTAGTAGCTAGAAACTGTTACACCAAATTTATAGGTTTACTCACTTATAAATATAATTCTATTAGATAGCCAAACCATAGTTACACCTTATTTATTTAAAAATATACAAGCACAAACTTTATACGTAGGTGCATACGTGTACTATTAGCCTATGGTAGAATGATTGTTCTATATTTGGCTATAAGTGTTTGCGTAAAAGCCGTGTAGTATTAATAAATTCACGTAAATTCATTGAACCTTAAACAGATCCGCTCTTTCATCACAGCGATAGCCAACCACCGAACTATTATTCACTACCGTCATTACGCCTACACTTATATGTATATTCTAACGTAGTACTGGATTAAATTTAGGAGCATTCCATATAAAATATAGGTGATATTAATATCCTCTGGTATTAATAGTTGTCGAGTTTCCCAGATGCTATTATATAGGCACTACAAAAATGTAACTTATAAATATTTCCGAAAAGTCCTAATATTATAAATCCAAATGCATTGTTATGACAACAAACACATCACAAAATACATATTGATAAATACAACTCACGTAAGTCAAATAAATAGATAGGCACTATTTGTATTTAAAATATCCATAAATAGAAAGGCTGAGAATTTTTACTTCAATTTTGAATACATGCGTAAATAACGCTTTATGGTGCTGTCAATGTTAGGCCGAGACTGTTTTGTAACTAGAACTTTACTTCTGGTATTTGCTCAAGATCTAATCTACTATTTGAACCAACATCTGACTTTAAGATAAATAAATAAGCATTTTTATCGACAAGTTTGTACTGAAATTCTCAGAACTTCCTAGTAAAATATATAAAAAGTGTAAAACTTCGTCAATTACAAGTTTAAACAGATGTAGCATGTCGTTGATTTTATAAATTTGCAAGAAGGTCTAATAAAACCGACTATAAGTATATGCATATGTATCTAAAACACTGGAATTAACATCGCACGTTTTCATCTATTTACTTGCCAGATCAATCTACATATGCGTTGGTAGATAAAGATGCCCAGTTGATTAGGAAATTGTTGATCCTAACATTTAATTTATGCAATCACTTGAATGGCAGGATTAGTTTTTATATAGTTAATTACGTGTCTGTGTTACTTCCTCAATGATTATGAATCAATTAAATTGGAAAGAAATGAAATTTATTATAGTATACGAACTATACGTATACCTAGGGATTAACTTGATAATGATCAGCAGGGTAGGGGGATACTACTTTAAATGGGAGGTGAACTAGGGAATGTTTGTAGGTAACGTTACACGTTTTAGGAAAAGGAGGGATAGTTTGTTGTATCGGGCGGTAGATTTGATAATGGGTTACGGTAATTTTAAATCATATTTAAGTAGAATTGGGAGGGTTAATGATTCGCATTGTAAATGTGGTGGGATAGATACAGTGGTGCATGTTTTATTAATTTGAATGTTCATTAGCATTAGCTAAGGGGTTTAATTTGGCCGCGACGCGAAACAGTTATTAGTGGTAACGAGTCGGTCGAATGGTGGATTTTTTTTTAGTAATGCTGTTAGAGAATTAGGTAGGTTACGGCATGATATTTATATAATTAGTAAGGTAATACCTATTATAATGAATACTCTAATTGTATGGTGTGTAATTTTTAAATTATTAGCATAGTACGGTGTATAAAATAAATATTTAAAACGTAAATCTTTAATTTAAATACTATTGATTGGAGTAGGAGCCGGCAAACTACGGCCCGCGGGTCAAATTCGACCCGCAACGTATATCAAACCGGCCCGCGTAAGTTCCAAGTAGCAAATTGTTCAGCTATTGCCGGCAGTTTTTCTCGCGGGCTTACAAAAATTGTACCGAGGTATTTACATCTACCATTCACTTACTGCTAGTCAGCTGATATCGTGGTAAATGGATCCGGTTAATTCATATATTGCAAACGTTTTCGGCATATTTCTCAATATTTCTCTTCTCGATTATTATTGGTTTTAAAGCTTTCTTGATTAGATTTGAGAAAAACCTGAAGAAATGTGCCAGGGTTTCAAACGTTTTTAGCCGGAAATATATGTAATATAATAGATTGAAACAAATTGCAGAAGAACTGAGGACCTTGGGAGTCATATAATAGGGTTATTAATGGGGAAGGCAGAATAATTCAAGTGGCTTTAGTTAGCGCTTGATAAGTCATCAGATATTACTGATACTGCCTAAGTGTTGTTTATTTGAGGAATTAATACCGCGTTTGGAGTAACAGAAGTATTAGCTTCTGTCAATAGTTTGCATAGAACCACTACAGGCGAAGGATTAAAGAAGTCAAGAAACCGATACTCAGTACAATTTACATTGGAGTCAATTAAAATCTATTATCACTGGTGGTAAAACACGTTGAGATGAAGAAAGAATTAATAAGAAATATCTTTATGACTTGTGAAGAAGCTGAATGTACAAAACTTCTAGTAACTAATTGTATAACTCATCCACATTACTGAACCAATTGTGACAGTGGTTAACTTTGTTCGCATATATATGACATAACCATCGCCAGATTCGTGAATTTTTACTACAGATCAAATTCGAACATTACGAATACCTTACCATACACGTTCAATGATTAGCTCATAGTTTTATAAGACCTTTTTAAACGTAAAGGTATTAATATCTTCTTAGACGAGAAAACATTTCCACAACCGTTTCCTGGATCAATAATAAATATTTCTCCTGTTTGTTATGCCCCCTTAACTTTCTTTCTGACAAATTATTTTAGATTAAAAATATTAATCTTCTTGAAACATTATAAAAATTATCTCCCATTCATTTCTTTTGATTTAAAGGTTAGATTAGAATTCCTGAAAATTGATGTTATTGTATTTGAACATTTTAGAGGTAGATGTTTTCATAGTATCCAAATCTTCAGGAGTAGTTCTTACTGAAGTACAGGAAAGTGTTTCATAATGCCCTAAAATGTTAATCTTATTTGTTTGCTTTCTTGATAACACTACCAGCTGCTACGAAAAGTGCTAAGTTTTGCAATTCATAAAATTCTTTGTTAATCCACTAATTTTTAGGCAACTTGTATGATACCACGGGAACTTTTTACTTCATACTTCGATGAAACAATGTTCGTACTTGATAGTTTTAAAATGGGAGACCTTCAACTCTTAAAACAAGTCAATATTAATCAGTTACGTACAATGTAAATATCAGATTTTTCACAGAAATCGTAATATGTATATTGGAAATAGTTAAAGGTAGTTGGAAGAAACTGTGGTTGCAATCGTCCTAGAATTTTATTCTGAATTCAAAAATGCAATAATATACAAGAGTGTTCCATTTAAAATAACAAACTTTATGGCGACTTCCGGTTAACCGGAAAACTAAGAAAATATTTTAGAAATAGTAAATACCAAACCCCAATCCTTTTTTTTTAAATGAAAGCTTTCATTAAGCTCAAAATTTTGTAACTAGCCAGTTTTATGGAAAACCCTATATACTTACGTCAATAGATATTTTCTAAAATAAAATATGTAAAATCCAAACACAGGTAATTATTAACTGATTGTTTACAACAGTGTGCTGAAATATCGTCTCAGAAAACAACAATTTCGTTCTTCGCATTAGTTAATTAAGAATATTTTTAATTTTAAAAGAATTCTTAATAAAAAATAACTTGTTTTTTGATTCAGTTTACAAGTAGAAACATTTAACAGAAAAATATGCCTATCAATACTTACAACCTGGCTCGTTGAGCTTAATTTTTACTACGATGTGGCTCTATCCTAAAAAAAACTTACCGACGCCTGGATTAAAATAATAAATTGCGGTTAAGTTACTGTTAAATATTGGAATGGGTACTGCTGTTGTTTCATTTGCTTTCAGACCATGACGTTAGCCCATCTTTCTGCTGCTGGAAAGAAAAACTCCACAATGTGCGAAGAAGTGAGGAGCTACCTAGAGACGATACAGCTAACGGAACTCAAAGGACGTGGAGGCTGCTTCTTCCAAAACGAAAAGGATAATAACAATAATTTACCGACTATCAGTAACAAGCTCCCAGAACAAAGTTTTTATATCTTTTTTCCTTACTACTTGGCGAATGCTGGGATAAAATCGTTCCATAGCTGCACGCAATAACAACTGATAGCTGACCGATTTATTATATTTTTGTTGTTGTTGTTTACTTATTGTTAGTAGATCTTTAGTAAATTCAGTTGGTTTAGATAAAGTTACCAGTCTATGGAGCGAAAAGTATTGGGTAACACAAGCAGTTTTCACAGATTGGTACACAAATTTATGAACCAAAGCGCTTCTTATCCTGGGCAATGCCTCTGGACATCCTCAAAATCATGCTGAAATAAGAACACATTTGGATGTCAGAATTATTTACATGTCCCCAAACACAACATCGCTTTTGCAACCGGTGGATCAAAGGATTATTGCAACCTTTAAAGCGTATTACCTTCGCAATACTTTTACGGAAATAATGAGGGTTTTGGATAGTTTCGATCAAGCAATTAAAACCTATTGGTCGTCATTTAATATTTTGGAAGGCATTATAACATCGAGTCAGCTTGTGCTGAAGTGTAAGGAGTTGTTTATATGGGGTATGGCGCAAACTTCTGCCATCATTCGTGCACAATTTGGAAGAATGATAGATAAAGAGTGTTGTTGAAATCATTACCAGCCTTGCGCAAACGGTAGGATTAGGTGATGTTACAGTTGAAGATGTGACAGAAATTTTAGAAAGCCATGACAAGCCACTCTCTAATGAAGACCTAAAAGAATTAGCTGAAGCATTAAGTCACAACATTCAAAGGAGGAAGACAAAGAAAGCGAAAAAGAATCTTTAAGGGTTAGAAAAACAGTCGAGCTACAGAGCAATTTTTTCAATCATCGAAACATTGACAGATTAACTTTGTGACAGAGACCACGACTAGCAATACTCATATAAATCTACTAGAACAATAAACTCTAAAACAGTAGTACTTACTATGTTTGATTAGATAGAATTTGAATATCACATTACCAAACTGGCTTGCCCTGCTGGAATAATTGTAGTAAATATTACCAAGCTATGTTTATCATAAAATGTTGTGCTGTGTACGAAGATATTGCTCTCTAAACGCTATCGGTTAATGTATATCTGGTTTCCTGAAACTATATTACAACGTTCTTGGTAGAATCATATTTAAAGTGAATAAATTATTTTCGCTTTACGATTATTTCTTCACTGATTGATTCATTTCCATTTAAAAAGTAATTGCCAGCACGAGAAAATCGAATTAAAAAACGACGAACGATAAATCCCCATAAATTACACCATTCAACTATTCTATATCTGTATCTATCGATACGAAACGCCGAAGAACGCAACCGCCAATGAGCTCAGCATTTGAATAATGATACGTAATAGAGCAATAATGAAGATAACAAAGCGAACGGAGTATGGATAATATAAGGAAACAATGTTAGGCGGCAACTGAGTTACTCAAGCGTAGAGCTCGGCTCCCTATTAGTCTCTATATGCCACTTACGGTATCGCATCGCTCGTAGTGAGCAGTTAGCGTGAAACTTATCCGTGAAATATTACGTGTCGACGGTTGCAATAAAATTACGCGTTATATTTATACGTGGGCTAGCGCCTGGATTTTTTTCTTTCCAATAGCGCAAAATAAACATATGTAGTTAGAAAAATTCCGTTGAGAAATTGCAAGTAGGCGTGTACTGCGAGCAATAATGGTGTTCACTTAAAAAATAGATATTACCACATACAAGTTATACATATAAGCATATAAGCTTATATGAATAAGACGCGTATAATATAAATATAAACTCTCAATGAACTTTGCATAAGAAAAAAAACCAGATTACTAAGACCGTTCGTCTTTGATTGACGTAGATAAGTTTTACCCATTGGTCAACAACTGTAAGGGGACGCTTAGTATACATTTTATATACAGGGTATTCCACGTAACTGGTTCATTAAAAGTTTATGATGTTCTATTATTTACTTATATTTGAGATTTTGGCACCAGTATCTGGAACTATAAATGCAAAATACCTTAACCAAAATATCACTTCCGGTTGACCGTAAATGGATGTCAACTTTGTTATTTTAAATAGAATGATCTATTTTTTTATTCATTTTTGGATTCTACAACTATAAATACGTCAGTTTTCATTAGCTATTCTTATAGCTACATGTTGCCGTTTTTGAGTTATTTAAGTTTTTGTTTTTCTTTTTAGTCATAATCATTGCATCATTGAGAAATTAATATCTCGGTTAATACTGCAAGTAGAGACTCCAAATTTGCTATGTTATGAATGTAGATATTACTCTAAGAAACCGTAAGCACACTTTACATTCTAACATACAGGGTGTTCAAAACTGAGGAACAAAGCCACCTACAAACACGCAAAGGTAGGGCTACTTAGTCTGTTTAACAAAAAGTCGTTCATATCTCAAAATCTATTAAAGATAGGTATAGGAAATGCTGATATAAAGCGATAGGGGATGATATTTACTTCTTAATTCCGAATTAAAATACAGGGTGTTCTATTTAAAAAAAATGAGTTCTCTGCATTTGAAAATATGTCACTTTGTTCCTCAGTTTTTAGCACCCTGTATGTTAGAATGTAACGTGTGCTTACCGTTTCTTAGAGTTATATCTACATTCATAACATAGCAAATTTGGAGTCTCTACTTGCAGTATTAACCGAGATATTAATTTCTCAATGATGCAATGATTATGACTAAAAAAAAAGAAAAACTTAAATAACTCAAAAACGGCAGCATGTAGCTATAGGAATAGCTAATAAAAACTGACGTATTTATAGTTGTACAATCCAAAAATGAATAAAAAATTAGATCATTCTATTTAAAATAACAAAGTTGACATCCATTTCCGGTCAATCGGAAGTGATATTTTGATTAAGGTATTTTGCATTTATAGTTCCAATCGAACAGATACTGGTGCCAAAATCTCAAATATAAGTAAATAATAGAACATCATAAACTTTTAATGAACCAGTTACGTGGAATACTCTGTATAGTATATTTTATAGCTCCTATAGGAACAATCATATTTTATATTACCGCTGAGAATATTTGTATAATAAGTTTATGTTAATAGTGTTTATTACCTCGCATAGTAGAGAAGGTGTATGTACTTGTATTATTAATTTTAGCATTCATACTATTAATAATTGTTAATATAGGTGTCCCATAGCACTAATAATTTTTGATAATAACGATTAATATTTTATTTTACCTTCTGTAATGTAATATTTTACTATGTGCAATATATGATGCTCAAACTTTCTATATAATCTTGTAATGCTTTTAATGTTATTTTGCATTACGGTAATCTCGTTTCTTAGTATTTAAAATAGTAGATAATAAGTAATAATACAACGCATCATATGCTGACGCTATGCATCGATTGTTATCTGTAATGTAAAATATAGTACTATACCGGATATTCCGCAATGAAAATTGTGATATTAATTTTATTTTTTATTTCTATATAAATTCTACATACATGTTATCAAATGAGGAGTGGAAATCAACTTGTCGAAAAAAAGGAGAAATCCTATTTGCTTGCTTCTCTTTTTTGTGTATTTTTTTCTAGACGTTCACAATCATGTTTTTTTGCAGTTACCGCGCAATCGGTTACGAATCCAAAAAAAAGTTTCAAACAAAAACTGCATACTTGATGGCGTAGAATCCGAATCTGCAATACAAAATGGGGGTTCCTATTTAAGATTTCAAAGTTGTCCCCCCTCCAACTCTAGGGGGGTGAGGTGGAGGATCGAGTTGGGCACCATTCAGTGAGTCCCCTATATTATAACAAATCTTATTAAGATCTTTTTTTTGATTTGATGCAGTGTTTTAGAGATATTCCGTTGTCTCAAGATAAAAAACTCAGTCTGTATACTAGTGTTGTGATGAACGTAGCTTTCATTCATATGTATAGCTGTGAGTGAATATTGCAATGTGAAGCGAACGAATGAAGTGAAGCCTATTCTAAAAGTTGCCTTCACGGCGTGAATGTATAGTGTAGGTGACGATGCCTTCACCGTCATTCGTGGTAGATATTAGGTAGTGCGTGCGCAATGCATATAGTCATTCTGTCGTCGGTTGACACTGCATATTCACGCGTGAAGGCAATATGAGAAATTTGCTTCATGCACAGCGCTTCATTCACTCAGGTAAAGAATGAAATATACTGCGTGAAGCCCTGCTATGATACGAAGGATCTGCGATGAATGACGGCGAAAGCTTCGTTCGCAACGCTACTGTATACGCTTTCATGTAGATTAAAGACTAAAAAAGGAAAATTGTATTTATCACTCATTTACAAGAGCAGGAGTGAGAAAAAAATGATATTTTTTAACTCCATGACCACCCCGTAGGTACGCCACTGTTCCTAACTACATTCCTAGAATGTACGGCTGCTTGATCTTTACCCGATCTCGATATCTCTTCTCGTTTCTGAAACATTGCAAAAAAATGTGTCTTTGGGGAAAACTTTGAACCCCCATTACACCTCTCAGAACCAAATAAGGGGCGCTAAAAAAAAAACGTGTCAAATATTTTTCGGTGTTCTACTCAAATTTTATCAAAATCGTAGAGACTGAATTGGATGTCTTTCCTTGTAAGATATATGCAGTATACCGCATAGCCATTCATGCAGTAGTGTTGTAAATATTCGGATGATTTCAATAATCGGAATAATATTCCAGAATAATATTCCGATTCCATATTTGACTACGCACACTCATATAAATTGCATGTATTCGGATGATTTCAAGTGGATTTCAATAACCACGGTGGAATACGGGATCATATTTTGTGTTTATTTTATACCTAACTAAATCTCTATTAAAGTTATCTGCAACAAAAGTTTACTATTTTTGTGTATGTGACTGTGTGATTTAAATGTGCACAACGTCTATAAACAACAAACACCGTCCGTCAGTTCAGATAATAAATTTTGGATGATCAAGTCAAAACCGGAAACTTTATTTCCAAAATCACACAATTTATACGAATATGTACCTATATGGACACCTACCCAAAAGTTTCGGTAGATTCATTCGATATAAAATCATTATGCAAATTTTACAGATTTGCAATCATCCGATTCGAAATAATCCGATTCAGAATCATCCGATTCGAAATCATCCGATTCAGAATCATCCGAATCGAAATCATCCGATTCCGAATCTGATTTTAAGAATCGGAATCATCCGAATATTTCAATAATCGGAATCAACGATTATTTTAATTCGGATACTTACAACACTACCATGCAGTACTAAACAGCAATAACAGCCGGTTGATAATGACCAGGCGCGTTCGAAATAGCTTTTACATCGCAATTTTTCTAATTAATAGTTAAACCCCGATGCGTTAAGATTTTCCGATCCCGTATGATTACCGCTATTACATATTATTTTATTTACCTTTATATCTTGTTTCACCTTGTTTATACACTCAACAAAATGCCATGCCGCATTACAAACCTCATATTTGGAACTAATAAACAACGAATTGCTATTGACGAACTCGGGCAATATACTCAGACAATAAGCTTATCGTTCGCCAGAAGGCGTTTGACAGCCGCCTTACAAAATCGCCGCCACCATGGCCATTGTGATTCCAGACATTTACCACTTTATTATTGGCACATTTTCAATACGGACACGAGCTTGATGATGATGATGATGATGATATATGTAGGTATGTACGTGTGCGACTAGACTAATGTTTATGCAATGCGAATAACAAGAGACATAACAAGAACAATGCCTCTGTTTATTATCACGTCTACCTTAAAGAGAGATAAAATGACTGAATTTTAATGTTCTAGGTACCTGCGGAATATAATAATGAAATGCAATAACACATTATTTGCCTGTGGAATATATTATGGAAAATGTAGACATAAGTTTAGGACTAGAGAATGTAAAAACAAAGGTAGGTGACTCATTTAGAAACAGCAATTTATGAGCTGTGCCAATGTGACGGCCTGCGAGGACAAGGTTTCTAGTAATAGGCGTGGAGAATCCTACAGCTAGCAACTGCACAAAGAAGCCGTTCTCAAAGATGATAAGCCTAATTAAGAGGGCAAAATTATAGAGCATCCTCTAGTAAAAAAAGGGGATCACAATAGATCTGAAATGGTGGCGGTGGAAACAAGTCCCCCCAATCCTAATCTAACCTAATCTAATCTAGCTCACTCATTTAATACATTTTTTAGACATTCGAGTATCGAAGAAAAGCTCATGAGTTCGCAAGCAAGAGACTATCGGCTTCACACGTAGGCGTGTTCTAGGAGTGTCCAAAAATCGCAGTACGAGAGCAGGTAAGTAGTTAGATAGAAGAAAAACACAAGGAACGCTGGGATAAAACAACCAGCCAAATTCATGGAAAGACTAGTTTTAACCTTCGAGTAGCTCGCCCGAGCTGTCGTGTCGTGGCTAAGGGCTTGCGCAGGGTTCTACAACGTTGCCAGTTGTTGCTTTCGGTTACAGAAAGCCCAACTGTTAATCCGGTTCCGAAAGGAATGGGTCTTAGCTTAACTGCATGGACCGAGAAAAGACAACCTAAATCCTAAGGTGGCGGACTAGGCTCTTGAAATGCTTGGCTGGCTAGAAGACCAGTCTGCTAGTCCAATCTTGAGGCACTTGGCGCACTCCATTGTATTTTGCTTTACCTTTGCATGCGGGGCTCTGTGGAGGTGGACCTTTTCTTCCTCAGCTACTCGTGAGATCAACCATGGAGGAAGGAAATATATTTAACCCAATTAAGCGGGTCGACATCGCTAAAAAACAGGAACTGCGGCAAGACCTCCATAAGAAGCCTTCCACTTCCAAAGTGAGAATACCTCACAAGGAAGGAACAAAGGGAGGAGCAAAACGCTGGAGCAGATGGGGGAACAGGATGAAACACTCATCCATCCTTCTCAAATTGCGTAGCACTGTGCAACTCAAGGGTGTTGTACCTGGGAGCATGTGAAATCGTAGAGGGAGACTTACCTAACCTGGAACTTGCTGATATCCTCACTTTTTGAAAGAAATAGAATTGCAAGGCCAGCTGTAAATCTGCAAGAATAGGGGACACAATAGATCTTTTAGGTCGCAGTGTAACATCACCCACGCTATATACATACAACCTTCGAGCAGGCGCGCTGCGTTCAAAGCGGCCCCAGTAGCGCGTCAACATAAGTCAAAATGTAATGTGAAATTTATATGTAATTGGACATATATTATTCGATATTGGTATAGGTTATGTAATGTGAAACAAACAAGATTTTACGTGTAAACGGATGCAAACCTAACATATAAACAAACTGTAGTTCTGTAAACTACTGTTTGGCGCAAATATTTTTTTTTTATTTTAGAAGCACCACATTTTATGAAAAATTTTATTACAGTTGTATCTAAAGTCGAAAAACAACAACATTTTATTAACATCCCATGTGTAAACACCTCCATTTTTTAAATTACCCCGATTTAACTACACCCGTGCTTTAGCTTCTATGACCACGTTTACACAGTAAGAAATAGCGCCAGTGTTAATGTTCTTAGTGTTAGAGTTGACCATGCAGAGTTAAAATTGTAGTGTATTTATACACATTGATTTAACTCTAATTAAAAATAGTGTACATAATTACACTGGAAAATTTTTAGTGTGACATAATTACACTAGCAGACTACTTAATGCAATTCAACACTGTCAGAGTAAAGTATATGCTCTATCAGTGTAACAATAGTCAATTCTTTGCAGTGCTTGTTGTATTTTGCGCACTGTAATAACACACGATCAGTTACGATGCGTTCTGATCGGCGAGAATAATTGTAACAGTTCAGTGTTCAGTGCTTCAGTGGACCAGACGCACACTAGCCTCCAATACGCTAGTTTGGTTGTTATTCAGGTAGATAATATATACTCACCTGTATAAATTATATTCAGTATAGGTTTACAGAAGCAGGGAAATATTAAAAAACACTTGTGGTAGATACCATCAGAATGGAAGAAATA
The DNA here is from genome assembly GCA_004143645.1 of Protaetia brevitarsis. Taxonomy (NCBI): domain Eukaryota; kingdom Metazoa; phylum Arthropoda; class Insecta; order Coleoptera; family Scarabaeidae; genus Protaetia; species Protaetia brevitarsis. The sequence goes on along the minus strand of RXPK01000067.1, from coordinate 1,724,653 downwards.
GATCGAGATTCTTATCAATTGTCTAATTAACAAAGTGTCGCAGTGTTGAGCGATTGCATCGTCTAGAAGAACATCCGATAGCAACAATGATAAGATCTTCAACATGTTTAAAAAACTACTTTCATGTATTGTCCATTCATTTAATTTCAATTTTTGAGCTTACATTTATACTACATAACTATTGTATACAGAATAATTTTATTTCGGTTTTACTGCCGGTTTTACTCCCAGCAAACACGGTCATTGCTTCATTTATTACAGAATAAGGATCTTGATTTAATTTTCTTCCATTACAGTAGTATTGATAACACATTTAATAAAGAAAATTACCTCTTTTCAGAGTTAACAATCACTATAGATATTGTTTAATGCATACTAGTAGTGGACTGACGATCTACGCTAAAGATTTAGATAAACACTAGGAAGCAGTAACATTCGCACTAGTAGTGATATTCTATATTTACACTAAGGCATAGTAAATATCCTCTAACTATTAACACTACGCTTAGTGTTAAAAAAATACACTATTTAGAGGGACCTCCATGAACTCGGCGTAGTGTAGTTCTAGTGTTACAAATTTCTTACTGTGTACATAGGCATTTATGCCCATGTAAACGTGGTCATAGAAACGTCATCTGAAGGAAACAATTAATTAAAAGCATATGGGTCGGATTCAAAAACTCGCGGTTGCGATGCATCAATTTCGCTTTCACAAAATTCGATTTGTTATGGATGCCTTCGCAACAGCATCCATGACAAATCTTGAAAAGGGTACGAATTTAACTACTGTTGAAGCCAAGAACCTTCCAAAGACACCAAGGGTACTAGCCTTGAATCCAGGTCACGAGGAACCAGACTGGGCAAGCTAAGGAGTCTCAGTTATCAGCTGGAAACTGGTTTATAGTAGAACATCGGAAGTACCCAGAAATACTTTAAAATACTGCTGTCCGGTCGCAGACAAATAAGCCATGGAACAAGTATATGCCGAAAGCTTTAACTATCGGATATGCATATTTAACTTGATATTGACCATGAACCAAGGACTGAGTAGGAAACTTACAGCAGAACTGGACTTCACTCTAAAGGGCACGAAAATTGAAGAATCAAATACAAAAAGCCAAGAAGTTTTCCGGAGACTCTATATCAGACGGCTCCCAGAAAGCAAAAAAAAATTTTATTTGCAATAATCTTCTTTACTTGAAATTTTATGAGATTTTAACTCAACGTTCACATACAATTTTTAATATATTCCTTAATTTTTTTAAATTTAGACACCTGAGCACGTGGTTCCCCTTGCATTCTGTACAGAACGGCCCTATATATATTCAACACTAATTGTAATTACTTATAGTGAACGATTATTAAGGAAATATGATCCCCCTTAAAAGTAATTTTTGCTTTCGAAGAAATCGGATACAACAAAAAACTGGGTTCAACGCATCCCGATTAGGGATTGTTATAGTAAATTAGCGAAAGATTTCGTTTTTCTTCCCGGCCGAACGTCTGCCGTCTGAGAGCAAACGAGTGACCCGCCCCATACGTAATTGCCGTCATCTAAGGCATACCTGAGATTCCTGATATTTTTCCCAGGAAACTTTACACTTAATCGGGTCGACGAGGAATTTATCAGATCACGTTAGCCATCGCACAAAAAAGAATCGGGAGACGGAGGTAGACCTAGCGTCTGTGAGCGCTCACGCTCATGCTGTGCGTGTGTGCGCGCCAGAGTTTCAAGCCTTTTTTCTCGTGTCGTTTCGATTTCTTTGCGACTTTTTGGAGAGATTCCTCCGTCTCATCACGATTTAAGCCGGCCAATGCGTGTACCTTGTTAGAGACGTCTTCGCCATTAAGGATGCATACATAAATTTTCCGTAATTGCCCCACATACCTTAGATTTCCGCGACGATTTCATTTCGAAATTACGTTTTGACGTTGCTAATTGTGGACGTACACTTCATCAGTGACGTCTGAATGGCATACTAAGATGTTCGCCATTTTTGTATGTTAAGATCATTGGTAAGGAATCTAAAAAATTAAAAGATTTCATGGTAGATAGAGACACAGCATCTGCATTTTATATACTTTAATTGAAAGGTAAATGTGAGGACGTTATTTATTGCATCAATCTGTGATAATAAAGTAAAACGTTCTTTTGAGATCTGAGATTGACTATGAAGTAGAATTTATAAAATACGAAAACAAAACTCCTATAAGGAATTTATATTAGTGAAGAATGCGTACAAGTGCATTCATTTATTGCTATCTTCTTTTGCTTCCAACGAAACTAATTTAGGATCGCAATTCTCGGTAGTAGAAATCTCACTGTGGACAAGATTGAGCTACTCTAAAATATAATATCATAACTAGGACTGCAAAAGATGGAAGCATAAAATATACAAAATAACTGCTAGAGCAGCAACGCTGAAACAAAAAAACACAAAGAATTAAGCTTGGGAATGAGATTCTCACAGCGGACTGTCCATCGGCTGAGTGTGGCTGTTTTAGGCCAAAAGCAGAAACAGCTCTGAATATGTCCCTGGCGATTGAGGACGAGACAACGGCCAAAAGTTCACTCCATGATTTCAAGTGGGAAACCAAGCAATGTACATATATAGCATACCATGTTGTTTCATTATTAAATATTATTATAATTGATAGTGTTACATTGCAAAACTACATACACTAAAAAATTTAGGTAATTTTTCCATTTTTTTTTGATAATTGTTTTTTTAATATTTTAAAGTCTATTATGGACAATTTAAGCATGAAATATCCGAAACAACTTACGTGGAATGCACATTGAAATTATTCAGCGTTATCTGTTAAAAATTCAACCAGATGTTGGAACAAAAAGCTCTTGATTTTTCACAATAAGAAAGGGAAAAGGTTATTACATCCATGAAAATAATTGGCGTCTACAGGGCATTAGTTAGTCAGTAACTAATGTTTTACCTTAATAAAGAAAATATAAAAGAAATAGCGAGAGAATACGGACACATTCACAAGTGTAAAACAAACGCATTAAATATTTAAACAATACATGATTATTTAGTTTTACTTTCCTTTTTCTTTCCAGATCTGTGAAGTCAACCATAAAGTAAACTATCATCCTTTATTTTAATATGTATACTTTGCAGATAAGATGTTTGTAATTGTAATCTATTTATAACAATTCAATTAAATTAATTTAATTGAAGCATTAAAAAATGAACGTAGCTAAAAGATTATACAATGCAAAATAGAATAAATAAGGTCGTCCAATGATGATAAATATGTCTTTTGAAAAAGATCGTATATAAATAATCATCGTACTGCTATGTATTAATTGAATAAATAAAAAATGCTAAAATGATTTCAAAATGAAAAACAAAAAAATATTAGGATTTTTTATTTATTTCAATTAATGCACGGCATATTTATTTGGCGCCCAACGTGGGGCACGAACCCACGACCTTGAGGTTAAGAGTCCCATGCTTTACCAACTGAGATTAATTTAAAAAAATCTTAACACTACATAATTAAAATCATACAATAAACTCTTAAACTACACTATACAAAACAAAACAAAATTGTGAAAATTCTCGGTAAATTGAAAATCAGCTGTACGGACAAAGAAATCACAACAACCATAATATACAACTTAAAATACACCTCAGCAATTAAAGGGTTGTATGGGTCACGCAGTCCAAAACCACAGCAGTACTGCTGTGAACTGATTGTCCAAGCATATAAGTTTAAAGAAATTAAAAATGACAATATTAATTTAGCTAGCTCAGCAAAAATGAATTTAAAAGGGCGCCAGAGATTCTTACAACTCAGAGTAACTATCTTAAAAAGTAATAGTGGGCGTTTGCAAAATCGACTTTCTTTAAAATCCCCAAAAATTGAAATGGCTGATTTAAAAATAAAAGAAACTGTGATTTTAAAATGATATTCACAATCATTAGATTTATTGTAAAAAGAAAAAAAAAAAAAAATTTAAAACAAATTACAGGAAAAATTAAAACCATGAATATAAGATTCTGGCAAAACACAAACCTGCATAAGATTCTACAATTTAAAAAGGACAATGCAAATCCTTTAGCAAACAAAATGGTGAATTCGTTCTAGAAGGAATTTCTTATACCACACAAAAATCCACGTGGTTTCAAAAATTCAAAGCAAACTAAAATTTAACTCAAATAACGTAGAGAAACAACCAAAATTAAAATGAAATTTAAATCAAGCTCACAGCTTCACTTCACCTACCCCGAGGTGATTAAAATAAAATTAATTTGAAAACTACAAAAAAAACGGAAAATTTAAACTCTAAACGCGATTACTTCTAAAACGAAAATTATTAAAGAGCCTTACATGTAATGTGCACAACGATATAACACTAATTAATAAACGAATTACTAGATGGACGATTTTAAAAATTTTAAAGCAACGAACTACATCTTAAACTTAAAACGAATTACCAGAAACGGTAACCAAAAACTAAACAAAACAAGACCATACACGCGCTCGTCTATCTGGTAACTGCCCGGGCCTCTAAGGTATCATTCTCATATATAAAATTTACATCTTCTGCGTGCGATGACGGCGCAACGCATCGCAAAGAAAAAACTAGCATATAAACTAAATACAATACTGGAGTACGCAAAATGTACAAATAAAAAATTAACTACACACAACTGAACAATAAAAATGATACTAACAATTAAATCAAATAGCAAAATCTTTACAAAATAAACAAATATAAGAATTGTGGAAACTCTATCATTGTTTTGACAAGGCTGATTTGGAATAAGTAAAAATACACATTTAAATTTCCGAAACCCGGGGTGCCAGTCCATAGAAAATAATAATAAGAATAAGTAATTGTTAAAACAAATGATATTACTTAGAATAAAATATTGCTTCCAACTCAAGAGTTTAATTTTTTGTATTATGTGACATAAACATGGAAAAAATAAAGATGAATTTGTAAGCATCCATTTTGAAAATTAAATGGTATGTGAACACTTGTTGAAAGTTGTTTTTACTTCGTTATTGGTTTGATTATTGATTTATTTTACAAATAATTTCACCTGTTATCCTCAGTTACAATGATGTCTCGGTGCATGTTAAAATGATGTGGTAGTAAAAATGTGTAGTTATTAAAATGATAAAATTAGTAATGCTTAAGTAACTGAAAATTGAAAAAATTGAAAAATGTGAAAAGTTGATATGAAAATGTGTAAAAAGTGAAAATTTATTAAAACAAAGAGAAAAGCAATACGCCTGCGGGTTCAAGATAATTTTTTTCCCAGCAAGGAGGAAAGTATCCACTTTCCTGAATTATTTCATATGAAACGCTTGAATAAATAAAATAATCAAATTATAGTAAACAATATTACTACTTTTCTTATATATGTATATACATATAGGTAATGTTGATTTGTGACTGTAATGATTGTAGTACAAATCGCAAGAATTGTTTAGTACTATATACATATATATGTATATAATCATCAATCTTATTTACCCCTTAGGGTGTTAAGATATTTCTAGTCACAATTTCTTTAGTCACTACTGTCACTTCCTATGGATAAATATCGCCCAAGCTTTCTTGTTCTTCGCCATTTTCGTCCCTTCATTCCATTGAACTCCTCGTTTCTTAAGATTATCCACTATCACACTATCCCATGATTTCTGTGGTCTTCCCCTTGGTTTCTTTTGTGTTGTGTTCGCTAACCATACCCTTTTTGTTTGTCTCTCCTCTACCATTCGCACCACATGTCCAAACCACCTTAACTGTTTTTTCTCGATAGTTTCCAGGATAGGTCCTACTTTTAGCTGTTCTCTTATTTCCTCATTCTGCATTCTATTCCTACGAGTAACTCCCTTTACTGCTCTCAGGTACTTCATTTCTATGGCTTGAAGTCTGCTCTTCATCCTGTTATTTAAGATCCAGCTTTCGCACCCATACGTTAGAATTGGTTTAAATACTGTGTTGTAGACGGTTAATTTTGTTTCACTTGATATTTCTTTCTTTCTTATCAATGTGCTGTTTAATCCATAGAACAATTTTGTGATGTTTTCTAATCTGTTATTCATTTCATGTGTATGTTCACGCCTAAATACTTAAATGTCTGTATTTGTTCTATTTGTTTTCCATCAATTTCAACTTTTACTCTTGCATCGTCTTTACCTATTGCCATCGCTTTCGTTTTATCTATGCTTATTTTCAAATTTTTCTTTTCTAATGCTGTATTCCAAAGGTGCAGATTCATTTGCAGATCTTTTTAATTTTTTGCGTAAATTATCTGATAGTCAGCGAAGGCTCTTTCTGCTATTTCCACTACTTGCAGATTTCTGTATCCTACTTGCAGTTTTTTCGTTAGCGTGTTAATTTCCTTTAGAGCATCATCGAGTATTATGTTAGAAAGCACTAGACTCAGAGCCTCTCCTTGTCTTAAACCCTAAAAAACTTTTCTTATATATGTTTAATAAAAAGTGCTCATTTGGCTGTAAACTTTTACTAGCCACTCACCACAAACTGCACTAAACTGGACGTACGTTTTGATAGCAAAGCTATCATCATCAGCAGATACACTGAACTAAATAACTACACTAAAACTACCCTAATTTATACCTAAAGAAGGTCATGGTGCAATGATCACGGTCATGGCCGACTGCCGTCATGCTTAACTAGTCACTAATCCTAACTCCATCTAATCTACTACTTAATAAACCGTAAAGACAAGAATTTAATGGTCCTAAATCTAAATTCATTAAAATATGTTTATTTTTATATATTTCCACACCCTCATAATAATTTAATTGCACATAGTTGTTTACGTTTTTAACTAGCTTTAGATTTGGGCTACACTAGATTTGTCAAACCTTCTAAATTTAAGATGAGCCAAATGCTCCTTGTAACGCGTTTTAATTGATCTTTTAGTTTGCCCAATGTATACATGATCACAATGTTTACAATATATTTTATAGGTACCTGATTTGTCCAAATTATCTACTTGATCTTTAGGGTTGCCTAAAATATTTTTAAGATTATTATTTGAAGTAGTAACTATGTCAAGATTGAATTTAGAGAAAATTTTTTGTAGAACTTTCGTGTAACTTGAATAAAATGGTAATTTAACATATTTCTTATTTTTCCTGTCACTAATTTCTAAAATACTCACATTTTTAATTCTTATTTTGTTTTTATGTTTTCTAATGGTATTATATACAACATCTTCTGAAAATCCATTAAATGCAGCGATTTTAATAATTTCTTTAAGTTCCTTATTATATCGTTCAGTAGATAGAGGAAAATTAAGTAAGCAATGTACCAAAAAGTTAATAGCTGCTAGTTTGTTTTTCCATGAATGGTTCGAATCTTCTGAAGTAAATCTGTTATTAGTAGTGGGCTTTCTATATATGTCTATTTCTAATTTATTTTTTATTTCTAATTACTAACATATCGAGAAAAGCAATCCTATTGTTTATTTCCTCTTTATGGGTAAAGTTAATGGAAGAAAATTTTGAATTTAGCTGTTCAAGAAAATCTCTAATTGCGCACTTACTAGTACCAAAAACACAAAAAATGTCATCGACGTATCTAACCCAAACCCGTGAAAATATGCCAAAGTATTCTGAAGATCGGTTAGCTGTGAAGCTGTTACCCATTGCTGCTCCTTCAGTTTGTTGGTAAAAGGTACCGTTGATTTGAAAGAAATTTTGTTTCATGCAGAGCTTCGCCAAAGAAATGAAACTCATTTGGCTATTCTGATAGACAAGTTGTACTTTAGGCACAACATCTATTCTTTATTCAGTTTTCCCACATTATTTTTGTCTGTGCACATTTTTTTCGACACAAAAGTACTTATTTTTACACGAAAATATTTACGGCAGGTTTGGTGTTCCAAATGTATGAATGATTTTTTTCAAATTTTTGAAATTTATAATTTGCTATTTACATAATCGATCGTCAATAATCCATTCTATAAATATAATTTCCCAAAGAAGCATTTAATTATAACAGAAACAACCATTCAAGTTTGAATCGCTTAAAGTGAATATAAAAGTATTATCAATCATCATGCAAATGAATAAATAATTTCAGCCAAAGTTCGCGATAGTTTCGTCCGATTTCGCGTTTAAAAGCACCACCTGCGCGCAGATTGCTAACGGCACGAATGACCTTTCAAAGCGCGATTTTTCCTTTTCGCCTGGCGGCAGAAAAATTTACAACCCGCCGGAAACGCTGCTCTAATGAATATTCATATCCCGATAAAAATAGAGCGAAATTCTTCTTTGTTGTTATTTTAACGATAAGATAAGTGACCGTACAAACAGCATTAATTCTCGGAATTGTAAGTGGATTGAGATTTATTCTTGAAATTAATAATTTCACTTTAATTTATTCGACTGTTGCAGAGAACCAGCATGTCGGTGTCAGCGTCGTTCTGGTCTTATTACATTATTCAGACACCTCTCGTAATTGCAACATGTATCACCTATTTTACATACGTATCTTGAATTATTGCGCTCGTTTAGAGATATTTCTGCCGGTACTGTATGTGCATTTTATTTATCGTCCATAATTAAAAAGCAACGCGCAGGAATAAAAGATGGAAATTTATTTTAAATGTTACAAGCTATTTCTTTGCAAACTTTAATAATGAAGGAACATCATAATGTCAAGAGGCATACTGAGTCATCACGTTTGAAAGTTTTCAGTTCGTTGTTTGCTCTCGAACAGTCTCAAATCAGAAAGACGCTTACGTGTGTTAGTCCTAATCATTGGCTTTACTGCACAAAATCAATAAAAGAATTAAAACCTGTAATAACATAGGCTATAGTATATGTTCTCTTCTCTCTTAATTAAGAAATTGCGAATTTATTGATGTTGAAACTGCGCCAATAAACAAGAAATCTGATAGCGTTCCATCAATTACATTCGTCGGGATTCGCGTTCATTAGGAACGAATAAACGTTTTAACAAAGGAGGTCAGTTCTCGGTAAAATGTTACATGCGAATTGCGCCTCGAGTCCGATTTTTGACGGATATGACTCAGTTGGCCGTAGTAGTATTTCTGCAATAAATATAGTCCCGCTCTGGTTTGTAATGTAACCAACGTATGTATGAGCGTGCGTTTATGTGTTTGAACTACCGTGCCAAGTGACCCTTATTGCAAGACAGAGCGAAATACCTCAGGCGGAACATCCGCTAATTAACAACGACAACTGTGCAATTTCAATGGAATTACACATATGCGCGACAGTACGTGATGTGGTAGTGCATGTTCGCAGAAAATTGATATGATTTTTGAGAGAAAACTTCGTAATGTACCTAGACTCGAAATTTTTAAATATCAGATCAATTTCACGAATTCTCTAAATAATTATAGGTGATCCCAATGAAAGAATAAATTCTATTTTTAACCGATTAATATGGAATACGTTATACTGCTATATTTTCTCAAAATAACGATATTATTTATCTTTATTAATACATAAATTTCAATTCAAAGGCGAAATTCAGCTGACAGATAGAATAGGATAGAATAGAATAGAAATTTTATTCATTTCATTATACAAATGTATGAAACATGTCAAAGAAGAATGATGAAGAAGATGTTTGAAGTACCAATTCATATTATTCAAACCTTGGTTGAATTCAGTGGCGTAGATAAGTGTAAGTACTAGGGTTGTGTTCATTCTGAAACTTGGAAAGGACATATACTACCATCCCAAACCATTTAAACCAATTAGTATTACATCTTTCATGCTGAAGACTATGAAAAAAATATACACCTTAACATTACAGAAGGAGCACTTGCTAGATCTCCTCTGCATCCTCCGCAATGGGCATACCAGAGGGGCAAATCGAGCGAGGGCCTGCATAGTTTGGTGGGAGGATTCAAAAGGAGCCTCCATCAAAGTTGCCCTTGCAGTTTTTTAGACAAAGAGGGCGCCTTTGATAACACATCAACGCCCTCGGTCAACCGATCCTTAATGGACCGGAACATTAGCCACACGACCAGCAGATAGGTTGGCTGCATGCTAAGTAGCAGAGTGGTCTATGCCCAAATGCTAAATAAAAGCATCGTCATGAGGACCACTAGAGGGTGCCCTCAAGGGGAACTTCTGTGGAGCTTGGTCGTGGATGATCTCATCAGGTAATCAAACGACAAAGGAATATCGACGCAGGGATTCGCTGATGATATTGTCATAGTAGCTAAAGGGAAGTTCCCGGGCGTAGTGGCAGGTATCATGCGTAACGCACTGCGAATGGTGGAGAAATAATGCCTTTACAAGGACTCTCAGTTAATCCGCAAGAAACCATGTTGGTTGCTTTCACCAACATAAGGAAGCTCAATAACCTAGGCGGCGTTAGATTGTTTGGGCAGGAGCTACAATTAACCAGAGAAGTAAAGTATCTGGGTGTTCCACTCAATGCCAAACTGAGCTGGAAAATCAGTTACTCAAAATAACGACCAGGGCTACGCAACTATTCTGGCGCTGCAGGAGAGTTGCTGGTAAAACCTGGGCACTAAAGCGAGGGTGGTCCATTGGCTATATACTGCTGTGATAAGACCAGCGATAACATACGGGGCAGTTGTCTGGTGGGGAAGGACATAAGTATCCTTCGCATTGAAGCTGCTAATCGCTGTCCAAAGACAGACATTGCTAGGAATCACTGGTGCAATCAACAGCACAGGGACCGCTTCTTTGGATATCATTGTGGGCCTCTGTTATCTCTTGTTAGGAAAATATGGCGTTCATAAGTTTCGTTTGATGTAGGTGCAAAGTAATCCGAAAATTTCTGTTAATCTTACTATATTTTTCTTTTTCCTCTCCACGTCCATTTAAAATTATTATATATTTTTTAATCCTTATTGCCATTGTGTTCAACAGTAATGCCCCTTTATATTCTTCCGATTCCTTTCACATTTGGATGCTTTAAATATATTTGAAATTTTTGTAAAAATAATTTCCACGCTTCTGCATGATTGCTTGAAAAATCCATTTCATCCGGAATTTTAATTTTCTCACTCATTTTTATTTCTTTCGTTCACTAACTTTACAATATCACTAATAATATTCTTTAAATTATACTTGATTTACTGACTGTGTCATGTGCTATCTTGGAGTGATTTGGAGCGGTCGGTGTGAGGTGTATACATGTGGGCGTTTGGTTGAGAACTGTCTTTAATTATTTAAAATACAACAATATATACAGTGTATGCAACACAATTTACACACATATATGACAGCCTCCTCCCGCTGAAGCTTTATGTGAAAGCGGAGGCTATGAATGCGATCCTTAGACTGAAAACCAATAACTTGTGGCATCCCAAGACCAAAGTTGGAGGGCACACTGATACTACGGGTACGATACTGGACGGGCCATTGCTGTAAATGCCCACGGACAGTAGGGCACCCGTGATGTGTAGTGATATCACTGCTTTTGATGACTGGTTGAGCACAGGAGCCGATATTTGTGAACCGAGCCCCAATCAAAGGATATCCATAAGCCTGGGGAAGCATGCGACGGTCTTCCAGGCACAGGTATTCGCCCTTGCAGCCTGCGTAGAAATGGTTACAAAGGGGAGCTGCGTGAGCAGGAAAATAAGTATAATAAGCCAGACTGCTATTAAGGCAGTCTCGAACCCTGTAACTAGGTCAAAACTAGTTAGAGACTGCAAACAATCCCCCAATACACTGGCAGGAGACTACACCGTGTCTCTGATTTGGGTGCTAGGACATGAGGATATAACGGGCAATATAATAGCCGGCGAAATAGCCAAGGAGGACTCTAAAAGACACTTCATAGGTCCAGAGCCTGTATGTGGAATTACCAAGGACTCTGGTAGATAGGAGATTTGGACCTGGTTAGATAAAGAAATACAAAGAAATAGAGGTGACAAAAATACTCCAAACTGTGGTACTGGTAATGCTGCAAACTTCACCTAGAGGTACTGAGTATAAATGACTTTTCACAGGCAAGACACAAGAATCTAGTTTCAGGCAAAAGCATCCATGACGAATCTTTGAAAAGGCACGGATTTAACTGCTGTTGAATTCAACGACCAAAGAGGCCAAGGATACTAGGCTTGGGTCTAGGTCAGCAGGAACCGGTAAAGGCAAGGTCAGTCTGAGGTATCGGCTGGAAATTGGTTTACAGTAGAACATCAGAAGTAACCAGAAATACTTACAGATCGCTATATTTTAACTTGATGACCATGACTTACCACGTACCAAGAACTTATTAGGAAGCTTATATTCATAGAACTTCAGTTTAAAGCGAACGAAAAGGGGAGAATGAAATAGAAAAATCCAAGAGCAGTGTTTCTGGAGAGTCCCAGAATGCAAAAAAAAAGTGAAAACCTGAATTTTTTAGCTGTCTAGTTACTAGAAAATCTAGAAAATACATTCAAAATTACGATAACACTAATAAAATAAAACAGAAACTGAACTACTGCAAAGTATAAAAATATAATGGATGAATGGCTGATATGATTACAATATAATTTGAGTACATACATATAAGTATATAGTGCAGTATTAAAATCAAATCCATATTCAAATTAAATTTATTCATGGCTAACACAGCCCATTTTTTCCATTTTCCTCCTTTAGAGCTTTAAAATAAGAATTCGAAATTCAAAAGATTGAAAAGGCTTATTTTATTGTTAAAACAAATCGCAAGGGAACCGATGTTTACTAACGATTCATATCATTTTGCTTTGCTTTTTAAATCTTTTCAAAGAAAACAAATAGTTTGTATGTTAGCAGCAATGTTGAAGCACAAGCAGAATACTACTGAAAGTCCCAGCCCATTCTTTTTCCAAAAAAGAACAGAACGAATGATATCGATTTTTTTTTGTATACCTAGTTGTTCTCCTGGAAAGTTTTTTAGAAATACTATTATAACCAATGAAAAGAAATATTATGTGAATAAAAAAGCGCAACAGAAATCTCCCAAACTTTTGATTTGTTATAAAAAAAAATTACAATTCAAGTTTTCAAAAACTCTCTCGGGACGATCTTCACTTAACCGTTTAGCATAAACACAACTAAAACTATTCCAATATATTTGTTGGTCCCTGAGGAAAAGGAACAAAAATATTATTCATTTCCAAGGATCTCACGTAAACTTTTCAAAACACAAAGTATTATACCAAATTATTCAAAAAACTCTTCTGAACAAAATAAAACTAACATTAAGGCGATTGTATAGGTTATTTTAAAGTTATCAAGAAGCACGAGCTATCAAAAAGGCATCGTCGAAACAGGCCGAGCACCCAGTAAAGAAGTTTTAATTGACTATTAATATAAAATGAATACCAAGGACTTTTCATACAAGCCAGGTGACAGTTTTTCACCCCCGCTAGCGGAATGGAAATTATGACCCAGTAAATAGAAAAAATAAATATAAGATTATCTCTAAGTCTGTAGCATACATTTTGCTATACTTGGTGCTACAGATATGCATAGAATCCCACCATAAACTCCTTACAATAAGATTCTCAAACTTATTACAATGTTTACTTTTGTTGCCAGATGCTTTACATTAAAATCATCTGAGACAATGTCATCCTTGTCGAAAACAGATAATTGAGACAAATATTCTTATTATTAATATTAGTTTCTGGATGGCATAGTAGTTTCAAAATTATGAATGGGAGTAATTCCGTTATGCTGAAATATCTTTTGACTCATCTATTTGAAGTTTTTGGAGAACTCAAATTAATTACTAATCATTATTAAAAAATATTTGAAACTGTGCTTAGAAGTCGAGAGTTCAGTAACAATATTAACACAAGTCTCATAAGATACGTTTTAAAACGCGATTAAAGTTTAAAAAACAAATGGCGTAGCTACGAGTTTTTGAATGAACGAGTGCTTTTAGTCGGTGAAACTTGTTTTTATGCTATTTTTTGTATTCAGTATCTTCAATGTATTTTTTTTAACAAACAAAGTAGTTTGAGAATATAGGAGATTATGCATGTATGTATTATAAAAGAATGCATTGGGCTATTTTGATATGTAATGTACTCTAGTGAAAGTTTATAAAAGCGTTTCCTTTTTCAAAAACACTTCACAAATTGTATACTTATATTGAGGAATTCGTTTGATGGGAAATTGCCTTTCTCTATGCATTATATTAGTATATTATTTAAGTACCTTTATTTTCATTGATATATCAACTTCTTCAATATTAATTTAATATAAATATTAATAAGTAAATAATAAACATTTATGTGTAATATGACAAAAAAAAATGTATGTATAACGTATGCATGCTACCATGATTGAATACTTCATGTTTTCTATTTCTATTGTTATGGAATAACTTTATCTAAGTATTTCTTATCTAAATCTCCTACATTAGCCGAATGCCTGGGAATGCCTTGCGAGGTGTGAATTAGTGTGAGGGGTCGCGAGTTCGAATCTTGCTCTGGTCAATTGCTGTAACCGGCTTTTTCCGGGGCCATAATGATGATTAGGACGGAGATTTGACTCTACGGAGGAGAAAAAGTTATTTGGAACTGCTTATTGAAAGATTATTATAATCTATGGATGATTCTATTCGTACTGGAATTTATTGGAAACTGGAAGTGGTTTCAATAGCTTTAGAAATAGTTTTTCATTTTTCATTGCAAAAATTAAGACAAATATGACATATAGAGTTAATGTAATTATTAATTTTAACTTAAAATGGGATATAAATTTACCACAACTTGTTACATTTTTAGTACCTTTTTAAAATCGTCTTTCAGATCCTTTCTAACACTCGGAGCAGATGCAATCTTCAGCTTTTAAATGTCATCTACAATAAACCGTTTTCATCCTTCTGGAACGAAAGGTTTGAGAACATAGGTGGATAAGATATTGCTAGTTTAAAGAGGTAAAATTAAGTATTACTTCCTAATTATCTTGGTATTGTAAGTTTATTTGCTGCATCCTTTTTAATCAATTATTCTACAATCGGTTTCGGCACGATAATGCCTTCCTGAGGTGTACAATTAGAAATGCAATAGTCGATCAAAAAAAAAAAAAAAAAAAACGAAATAAAGGAGCACATGATTTGGTGCAAAATTTAAAGTTTCTTAGTGCAGTGCCGAGGGCGTACCCTCTCCAGCGACCGCACCCAATGGCAACAGTGTTTAGTGTAACGGTCTTTGTTAATGAGTGCGATCGTTGGAGAAGGTACGTCCGCGCAATCGCACTAAAAAACTTTAAAAAACCTTAAATTTTACACCAGATGATCCTGTTCCTTTATTTTACTTTTACGTTTATTGACTATAGCATTAATTTAGTTCTAATTATACACATGAGGAAAGCATATCATGCGGATACTGACAGTGAAATAGTCGTTTAAAAAGAAAGCAGTAAATAAATGTAGAATACCAAAATCTCTTTAAACTATTGAATATACTTAATTATGGATGAAATATCACCATAAGATTTTATTACATTTAGTAACATTTTTGCGTTTTTAGCTTCACGAGCGTGAAGGAAATTTATACATTTTCATCCGATAAATTAAGAACCGCTTTAATGGCATCAAATGCAAATTCCCACAACGCATAGAGCAAATTATAAAAGTAGATGTGCTTTAAGATGCCGACGTCAGACAAGCATGCAAAGTAATGTAGGTATTACACGCCTGTAAGAATTTACTACGCATACTCATACATTTGTAGACACATCCACGTATATGGCAGACGCCATATTTTATCCTAATTGGCGAACAACTACATAAAAGGATTACTCATCTAGCCTTTCCGAATGTTTATACGGATGATGTCACCAGGGTATAGCACAAGTGCAAACACGTGTGCCTGTGTGTGTGTATTTGCCTTCGCGGAAATAGCAACAGTTTGTTAGCGCTGGCATCACAAAGTTTTGATCTGGACAATGCACACACGATGCAGTAATTATACAGTTGCGTACTACAAAGTCACCCGTCAAAGGAGCAGCTAGTCATAAAATCCCTTCAGGTTTTTGATGTGTTTATTTGAAGTACGCTTTCCCCATTGGTTATTTAAACATAGCAACATCTATTTGCTTATAGTTTTAAAAGCTTCTGATAGTTGGGACATACCTGAATACATCTATGTAAACGCATTTACCAAAAATCACTTATAGGTAAATAACTGAATAGAAGATTACCTGCAGGTATTTGGTGTATTTTGTATTTAGGAGCAAATATGCATTATATATATACCGTAAAAGAAGTTAAGCATACAAAGAAATACATCATATGTATGTAAAATTTGTAAAAGTTTCATGAGAAAGCAACACACATATATTTTCTCCAGCAAAAGTGGACGATTTTGCGCCGCAGAATTAACGGGATAGGCAACCACATTTACTTACATATTGTGTAAATTTCATGTAAGCGGTATCTGATCCAAGAATTTCATAAATTAAGGATTTTAAATCGTTAAATTTTCTTAAATATATATTTGATGAAAACAAGAGATAATAAATCATTTATGTAAGATGCAGGCCTTTATTTTGCTCTATTCCAGAACGTGATTTTACGCATTTGATTTTTTTTAATAATAATATTTATATTATTCTCACTCCTAAGTTGTATTAACCAATGCATAAAAATCTAAAACGTCATAACCATACATTTTTTATGTGCGGCTCCGTTTATAAAATAAAACATTTTATTTCGGTCCCACTTCAAACGGTTCGCGATAATAAACTGAAGAATTTGTGGGTTTTTTATCGATGCGTTATATAACGTTATATATTAGATTTCTCCTAATGCGCCTTCTTTGTCGGGTGACGATTACCTGCATTCGTAATTCGTACATACATACAACATGCGAAATGCCACATGATTTTCTAAGAATACATCGCGGATATCGTGTAAACACTTTCGAATGGTGATTTTATGGGCGCGCGTAATTTGCAGAGCGAACGCTGTAGGTACACAGAGCTTTATATCCGGTCGTGTGTAGTAGTTTTTGCAATTTGCAAAGCCTAGTTTCAGTTTATTTTTACGGTGACTGAAATAACCGTTAGTGCATTTATGCAGTTGAAATTCTATTATTACCACACCACGGATCGACAGCAGACTATCTTTGATAATACGACTTCAAATTTTGCACCTTTTCATTTACTTTCTTTGTTATCTTGTTTTAAATTTTTCTATTTGCAAAATGGTCAGATTGCACGAAATAGCCATTCCAAAATATAGATTAATAATGTAAAGTAAAGTAAAGTAAAGCTTATTCCCAAAAGATCAATACATGCAGATATAGGGGAAGTCGTAAACAAAAAAGACATAGTTTATAAGAAAACTAAACTATGACTAAAACAAAAATTAAGTAAATTCGATTCTAATTAAATATAAAAAGAAACTGTGACAAGCAGCAAAATTAAAAAAAAAAGAAATAAGAAGAATGATAAACTGCAAACGAAAATTAAAACCAATACTAACGTTGTGACAATTAAATTAAATTAAAGAGTAATATTGTGATATCAACAGTGATTAAGGAATAGTAAAAGACAATAATATAAAATTGCACTAATCATATTAGTAATAAGAATAAAATTAAATAAACTATTTAAAGTTAAAGACATAAAATAAGTATAGTAAAAATATGAAGAAAAGTAATAAAAATGATTATAGTATCTGTGTTAATAGTGAAAATAAAATAAAGTACATGTCATTGTATATAAAGATGATTGAATAAGTACACAGAGAAAAAGCAAAAAAAAAGTAACTAGTAAATGAAATGAGAATTAAGTAAATCTAAAATTTAAAAATGCTTGAATAGAAACCATTCAATACCAAAAGTTCGCGTACATGCCGTTTAAAACGTATTTCAGAAAGATTTTTAAATGTTTAGGAATTTTATTGAAAATTTTAATCGTAAGAAACTGTGGAGACAGCTGATGTAATCTTAATCTAAACTTGGGGATAGCCATTCATCATTATATGTGATATTATGGTCATGTTTGTCTTTGTTAACTTGAAACTTATCGGTATTATCATACGCGTAGACATCTAATTCGGAAATAAAAATTGAAGGCAGATTTAGTAAGTTATGAGTAATAAAGACTGGTCTTCAGGGAGTAAAGACACTTAAAACCAATAAGCAACGCACGATTCGTTTCTGACAAATAAAAATGTCGTCTTTTGGGGTAATTCTACCTTGTTCAACAAGAGTTATCCCAAAACACAATACCATAAGTGAGCCTGCTAAAGGCGTAAGCATAATACATACCAAGCAACTGTTGGAGCGACAACACCGATCTTAAATACGAAACAAGAAACACAAAAAATTACATTTGGGAATGAGAATCTCACAATGGATTTTCCAGTTGAGCAATTCATCCACCCGAAATTTAGTCCGATCAACTTTGGTAAGTTGATTATTATGTTATTGATAAATTAAGAGAGATAGATAGAAGATAGACGCATAAAATATCTTATCACTCCGCGCTATTAATTCGGGGACAATTGTTTCGGAAATACGTAGACACCCTTAATCGAAGACCGAAGAAACCTAGTAAACATTTTCTTAAAGATTAAACATCGAAACACTCTTTTCAGCTGTTTGCAACATGCCTGAAACTGCTAACGTCTTACAACATGTCGAGAAAAGCAATTCTATTGTTTGTTTGTTAGTAATAAGAAATAAAAATAAATTAGAAATAGACATATATAGAAAGCCCACTACTAACAACAGATTTATTTTAAAAGATTCAAATCATTCATGGAAATATAAACTAGCCACTATTAACTTTCTAGTGCATCGCTTACTTAATTTTCCGCTATCTACAGAACGATATAATAAAGAACTTAAAGAAATTATTAAAATCGCTGCATTTAATGGATTCTCAGAAGACGTTGTATATAATACCATTAGAAAACATAAAAACAAAATAAAAATTAGAAGTGTGAGTACTTCAGAAATTAGTGACAGGGAAGAATAAGAAATATGTTAAATTACCGTTTTATCTAAGTTACACCAAAGGTCTACAAAAAATTTTCTCTAAATTCAATCTTGACATAGCTAGTAGTATAGAACTACTTCAAATAATAGTCTTAAAAATATTTTAGGTAACCCTAAAGATCAAGTAGATAATTTCGACAAATCAGGTATTTATAAAATATCTTGTAAAGATTGTGATCATGTATATATTGGGCAAACTAAAAGATCAATTAAAACGCGTTACAAGGAGTATTTGCCTCATCTTAAATTTAGAAGGTTTGACAAATCTAGTGCAGCCCTACATATGCTTGAAGAAAATCATAAAGTTGACAATGTAAAGTTAGTTAAAAACGTAAGCAACTATGTGCAATTAAATTGTTATGAGGGTATGAATCCTTAAATTCTTGTCTTTATAGTTTATTAAGTAGAAGTAGTAGATCATACGGAGTTACAATTAGTGACTAGTTAAGCATGACGGCAGTCAGCCATGACCGTGATCTTTGTACCACGACCTTTTTTAGGTATAAATTAGGGTAGTTTTAGTGTAGTTATTCAGTTTAGTGTTTCTGCTGATGATGATAGCTTTGCTATCGAAACGTACGTCCAGTTTAGTGCAGTTTGTGGTGAGAGGTCTAGGAGAAGTTTGCAGTATAGTTTATCAGTACCACAGTTTGGAGTATTTTTGGTCATTTTAAAAAATTGTTTTGGTTTAGTTTAGTTAGCGTTAAATTTTTATTAGGTATGGCGTACCTCCGCTTATAAAGTACCCAGTCTCTAGAGAGTACTTTATAACCGAAGTTCCCTGCATGTTTAATTATACGCATAATTGATTATTCGAATCACCATTACCACCAATAATTGACGCTCCGCCAAAGATAATATTTACTAGGGAAAGGAAACCTGACAATCATAACAGAGTTGTGGCGCCACTACAACGCAGCACTAAACTATAAAGATTTTGTTTTCGCTTTTAGTATTTCATAGCCTACGGCCCGTACCCTGCTGTATTTGTACCCACTATGACAAAAATACTCCACCATTAAAACGTACGTCTAGTTTAGTGCAATTCGTGGTGAGGGGGGTCTAGAAGAAGTTTGCTGTATCCACTATTATATTTTATTTGGGATCACATTAAATATGCACCCCTACCTTAACCTAAAGGCCGGTTCACATGAAGCCAGTGGGAAACCAAGTCAAGTCAGCAGATAACTTGACTTGAATTTTCAAGAGCAAGTGCCAGTTCAACTGGGCAGTTGTTTGAGGTACGTTCAGTTAGGTTATAATCCCACCTTGGTGGTGACATTTAAAAAAGAAGTCGACTTGCACACTGCAAAGTTTCTCAAAAAACGCGTCCCAACGTGTCAAGTCAACAGATGAGACTGGCTTCGCACGCAAATTTGTTAGAAGGGCAAAGCAAGTCGTCACTCTCTTATTAGCTTGCCTGACAACTTGTATCGTGCCTTGCCAAAAATAGGAGGCATGTAGGTGTTTACATAGAGAAAGTAAGTTGCAACAAAATTAAAATGTTGCGTAAGCTTTCACGGCTCAACAGCCCGGAAAAAACTTTCTACAGTTGCAACAAATTATTTGCTGACTTGACTTGCTTCTCCACTGGCTTCATATAAACCAGCCTTATATAGATATAGATATAGATTTATTGGCAATAAATAAATGCATGTTATCTGACACTACATAAACATATAAAAATATAATAAACAAACAATCCTCACTATGAGGAGACAGGTCAAAATTTATGGTTACTTAATTTGTCAAACGAATAAAAAGGTTGTTTTAGTAATATCATCTTCAATTTGCGTCAAAATGTAGTTAAATTAGGAGAACTTAATATAAGCGAAGGTAATTTATTGAAAAAAGAGAATTTTTGCAGAAAGAGGTATCAGTTTTCGGAAGATTAATACTATTACAGTTACGAATATTGTAAGAATGAATGTCGGTCCGCTAGGTATATCTGATTCTATATTTATACACCATACTCACCGACTCATAGATAATTAATGAGTATTTAAGTCATTTTTTTTTTAGAAACAAACAACGGACGACAATGGGCTCTGTTGTCCTCTCCACTAATCAGCCGCAGAACCCGTTTTTGTAATTTAAAGATTTCCAATAAATTCGTTGCAGTGGTGAAGCCCCAACCAGAAATACAATATCTGATGTGAGACTCAAATAGTGCAAAGTAAACCCCTCTCGCAGTATGCTCCCCAAGATTTAGCCTTATAATTCTTAGAGCATAACAGGCTGATGACAAGCCCTTCGACAACACCTGAATGTGCTCGCTCCACCCCAAACCGGTATCCACAGTAACACCCAAAAATCTAACATGAGTAGCAGGGGATAAAAGACTGTTATTAATAGCAATATTAAGGTTGCTTTGTTGTCTGTACAGTAACGATTTGGTTTTGCTAGTGTTAAGAGTAATTTCATTAGCATTAAACCATTCAGAAATCCTCGAAATGTCGGCGTTCATTGATCTCTCTAGATCATTACGATTTGAAGCGTGCCACGTGAGGGATACGGCGAAAAGAACAGCGTGTGATTGGCGGGCTACATGTGCCAGGTCATTAATAAATATTAAAAATAACGTCGATCCAAGCACTGAGCCCTGCGGCACAGCACACACGACTGTCGAATCGACATCGTCATTGTCAACTCGCAACCGTACAAATTAGCAACGATCAGCCAAATATGAGCGGAACCAGTCGTTTACTTTGCCCCTAAAGCCATACTCTTCAAATTTGTTAAGTAAAAATGAATAGGGAACACAATCAAATGTTTTAAATAGGTCGCAAAATACGGTGGCTGTCATTTGTTTTTGGTTAACAGTTTCGAAAATGTGAAACAGAAAATTATAAAGGGCATCACTAGTTTACACTCCCAGCCTAAAGCCCTGGCCCTCCAAAAATCTTCTAACTCTGAAATCAACAACCTTCTCTAATACCTTGGATAGAATCGAGAGAACAGAGACAGGTCTGTAATCTGACAACGCGAGGTCATCTCCACCTTATGTATTGGTGTAATTCTTGCAAGCTTTAAACACGATGGAAAGATAGAATTTTGGAGTGAAAGACTAATTAAGTCGACCAAAAAATTTAGCGCCTGGGGTGGTAATAAAAGTAAAATTTGCGCGGAGATGTCGTTGTAGCCTTTAGAGTTTTTATTTTTAATTTTACGTATTATAGTCATGATTTCATGGATGTCTGTTGGCAGAAAGAAAAAAAGATTTTTCATGATTGAATTTAAGGAATGACATAGGATCCGTATTTGCTATAATGGAACTAGTCAAATTTGCAACTATGTAGTTATTTAAATGTTCAGCAATAATCTTGGGGTCATCCAATATATGATCATTCTCTGATACATAAATCTTGGCTGTTGGCTGGTCAGTACAACCGGTTAATTCTCGCACCACCCTCCATGCTTCTTTAGATAAATCACTGGATGACTCTAAACGCTCGCTGTAGAATTTCTTTTTAGATTCACTGATTACTATTTTCAAGGTAGGTACGTTTATATTCTTGATAATATTTACTAAACTATATTTCATTATAACATTTACTCATATGTAGCAAGAATCTTTTATTTTTAATTGATATTTTAATGGCCCTTGTTAGCCAGTGCTTTTTGGGTGTTTTTTTTTATTAATTTTAGTAAAAGGGAAGGAATCATTAATGAGATTATTAATAGAGTCAGAAAATATAATAAAATTTTTATCAATATTAAAGACATCATTTGCCGACCACGCTAACTCCACGCACCAGTAAGTTTAGTCATTTGATTTCAGCACACCTGTACAAGAACTATTGCAATTCGATATTAAATTTTATTAACATTGAAAGCATTATTAAATGTTTATAATGTGAGTACCTATAAGGATAGAATTAAAAAAAAACGGATGCAAGAGAAAATATTGTTTTATTGTTATTAGAATGAGAAAACACTCACAGTAACTATGAATATCATACGTTGCTTAAATCGATTGCGTACAAGAGTGGTTCCAACAAGTATATATTAAAATAATATTTCAATAATTGTTATCACCGTCATTGCAATTTATGTGTCAAATATATTTGGCATATTCCTCTTAAAGTGTTCAAATTTTATGTACCTAATATGTATATTTAAGAAATTTCCCAACAGTAATCATTATAAATATACCTTTAATAATCTTTATTAGGAAAAAAAATTTAGGTCCAGCCTAAACAATTTTATATGTGTATATGGGCATATCTTCTCTTAAAAAAAATAATAAACTAAGGAACACAAATTTAACTGAAAAATCAACTATATAATCGTTAACAAATCACAGACACATAACTAATATACATAGCGGCGCTTATATAAAGAACGGTAAGCTTAAAGCAATTCGGGTTTAAAACTATATAATCAATGTCAAGTATATATAAAATAGGTATATTAAATTAAAAATCCCTAACTCTATGAATTTTATTTACTTAAACGTTTAACAACAACATATTCGAACACGATTTAGGCAATTAAATAGAAAAAGTAGGATTTTATTTATTTATTTGGAAATTTACTTCTTCCATGGCACTTATTTCAAAATTATAGATATGTATACATCCGTATATTGATTTAAAAAAGCAAAAGTAAATTTAAAATCAACAATGTTTGACGTTAACACTTCATGATAATCTTTTTAGTCTTAAAATGTTTCGTTTATTCCTGTCGGCAACTTGATGCCCCTTTTAAAAATTCCAATATCATCACATACGCTAACTGTATGCTAACACTTCTCCTATACATAGTATTAGTAAATGTTGTATATTGTATAGGTTTATATCATACTTTTACTTAGATAAAAAGATTGTTTGGTTAATTCTGAGCAATGAAGTCATTCTTCAGGGTTGTAGAATTTGTAATAGTAAGATTGTAGTTGGCATCACGGAATTACACAATGCAGGAATTCGATTTACTTATACTACAACATAGTAAGTAATAAATTTTACTGAATGAAATAACATTAACTCAAATGAAACATTAAAAACAAATTGGTAAGCACATTTTCCTATACAAATTATTTCGAAAGTAGTGTGCATCTAGCTATTATACAGATATCATACAAATAATCTATATGCACTTTTTCGGCGTTACCAACACAAAATATTTATAATTAGTTAAAACAGATACAGATAAATAAATAAAAATTAAACATACAAATAGAAAATGATATTATTAAATAATTAATATAATCTTACATCGACTAAAACACATGCAAAAAAATATACATCAGTCATTGGTAAAATAATGACAATAATGGTAACATTCATAAACAAGATACTTATTAAACATGGGTTGTTTAGTCTACTGCGTACACAAATACAGTCACGCTAAATTCAGTCATTGACATGTAAAGTTGTTGCATAGCATTATTAAGTATAGAAATTATGAGAGATTTTTGTAGGAATTTTTCAATATTCATAATAAATCATCTGAAATTCTATCATAATCAATGCATATGCAATTATACTGCTTATCAGATAGCAATTTCAGAAGAAGCAACCAAGTTGCAATATTTGAAAACTTTTTATATTTTTATTGTTTTATAGAAATCACAGCTTCTTATATAGAATCAAAAATATATGTTGAATATCTGTAGTTACAGCTCTTATCTAAATGTTTTTTTTTAATATTTTCCTATATGTAGCAAAATATGTATATACTATTTTATTAAATAAATTTTAGTTTGATAGTGATGCTTCATTTGTTTTAAAGAAAACAACTATTGAATATG
This sequence comes from Protaetia brevitarsis, assembly GCA_004143645.1. NCBI lineage: Eukaryota > Metazoa > Arthropoda > Insecta > Coleoptera > Scarabaeidae > Protaetia > Protaetia brevitarsis. The sequence goes on along the minus strand of RXPK01000067.1, from coordinate 1,699,939 downwards.
CGTTATTGGTTATTGAATTAATGTTTTCTTCTTTTTCTTTGCCCGTATTTATATATTATATTATGTCAGTGTTCTTTTTTGTCTTTCATAAACAAAGAACTATTATTTTGATAATAGTATTTTATTGTTTTTTGTTTCTTCATTACGTTTCATTCAGTTCCGCGTTTGAACCTTTTCCAGTGTTTTTTTCTTTTTTCATCTACAATTTTTTTTTCTTTTAACTTTTAAAAGTGTATAATTATTATTTCGTAATTAATTTTGCCTTACACTACTATTAACTAATTCTAGTAAATTATATTTTTCTGTCTTGTATTTATTTGTAGCCTCTATTTATAACATAAAAATTTTATATACGACACAATGCATTTTACATGTTGGACATACTTAACACGAATGTTAGTTCTTCACGTATTCAAGTACAATGTGTTTTTTCCATTTATTTTTTCTTCATTTTTATGGCGAACAGCTACAACACAATTATCTACGAATTTTTAGTAAAATAGGATATTAATATTTTCGGAGTTTAGCACATACAAAACATTATTTTCACTTCTTCCATTATTAGGCTGGCTAGTACCACTAACTGTCGTTAATTCATGGCTATGCTGAATTTTTGTTGGCATATTGTAGGATATATTGATTCCAAACCAGAAATAAATAAGATAACGCGAATCAAAAATGAGATTTCGAGATTGTTTTTTTGTCAGAATTTTATTTTATTAGGATCTTTAACTAATAATAAATTTTGTGCCATAGTGACTCTGAGTAAATAAATTAATAAAAATGTGCTCAGATGATTCCAAGAACACACTATGCACTAATATTTCTTTTTAAATAGGTTTAGTGAAATGTTGGCTGGATGATAATAAAACAGTTTCTTAAATCTTGTAAAACGTTTCGACTATTTTAATAAGTTTTCAATTACTAAAAATAATTACAACCAGAAACAATTTTTTTTTATATAGAGAAAATTAATCAATTGTGATATATTACCTTAGTTATTAATTATTGTTTTAAAGTTTTTCACAACATTGCATCAAGTCAAATTATTAATAAAAACGTCACAACATATTAAAATATAAAATAAATAAAGTGGAATTGTATATGGGACAACAACAATAACATATAAAAGTTTACAAGTATTTGAATTCAATTGGGAGATACCACAGACACTAAATTTTTTTAAGAATTATTTTAATGTAATGAAATTATTTTTTTAATTTTAACGATAAAGATATACAAGGATTGACTGGAAAATCTATACGTCGATATCTAGATTTTTGAAAGAAAGGTAATGTCAGTACGATCATTTATGTATACTATTTTTATCCTTTTTTTATATAAATCATTTCCAAAATATTTCTAGTACAATAGTTTTTTCCTTAGCGAGAATTTTAGTGTTGTTAAAGTTGAATATATGACCATGGTTATTTTCATGTTTTAAGTATGGCGTTTTTGCCTTTTAATTGCGTGAAACAGGTTTTAAGAGTGTTATCATTTTTGAATGTAAGTTGAATTTTAGAAGATTTAATGATCTGATTAATTTTTCAGATACAATGAATTTTGTGACATTATTATCATTAGGTTTTTGAGTCTTTGTTGGGTTATATATTTTGTATAATCTATGTATACGATTAATGAAAAAATCGGGGTATTCATTGTTGGTCAATATTAATTTAATTGTCTTTATAACTTCAAGCCTATACTTGGAGCTTGTTAATTTTATCCATCGGTCTACAAGTGCAATAACTACATTTTTTTTATTATTGTTTGGTGCGTTAGAATTATAATTTAAATATCTCCCGGATGAAGTTTGTTTGCTATGCCATTTTGTGGAAATGATATTATTTCTCTATGTATAGTAACATCAAGGAAGTTGAGTTTGTTTTTTACTGCTTCTTCCAAGCTGAATTGAATTTTAGGATGATACGAATTGAATTGTTTGAATGTTCTTAGTAGGTACATATCTTCTGTATATAGTTCAAAATTATCATCCACTAAACCTATTTAAAAAGAAAGATAACTTTACGATGGCTACGAAAAATATTAAGCAAGAATTAACTAAGCATTAATGACAAATATTCGCATCTGGTATACACACTTTTTGAATGATCACATTCGCAATAGGCACCCGAATTTCTTTGAGAATACAAATCTACTACTATATTATATTATAATGGTTAAATACTTATTTTTTTCCTTTTCTTGACTGTTAAAAAATATTAAAAACTAAATAAAGATATATAGACTTAAAAAACAACTACATTATTATAATAATTAAAAAATGAAAATTAATTAATTAAAAAAAAAACAACCGTCGACAGTATGTTTTTTAATGCAAAAAGTAGTAAATATAACATTATTTTACTATTTCTTATATTTTATAACTTCGCTTCGCTTTTTCACATGTCACCATTTTTGCCCCTTATTTTTCTCATGATATTCGTCGTAAATCAAATTAAACTTTATTTAGAATATTTTATTTTCATTTATTTTATTCTCGAAATAATAGAATGAAGTAATTCAAAATATATATTTTTCTTCCTACTGAAGATTGGCCCTTAGATCTAAAGTAGGAATAAATAGCTGTATTTATAAAAGAAACATCTGTATAGGAAAATATATAAAAAAAAACTTATTTTAGTTACCTGTTCATTTAATGACTATATTATATGTATATATATGCGTAACTTTTATATTTTTTTTAGATTTGCATTATGATCATATCATCCAAGAAATCTCTAATCACAGTATTTGATATATACAAAAATCTCTCGATCACTTAACGCACTCTACAGTATATAATATTATATTGATGTGGAATTTAAAGCTTAATTTTATTGAACGATTTTGTACGTTGAATATTTAGAATTTCCAATCTCAATCGGTGCCTATTTATATGTAATAAAATATGGGAAATACCTTACGAATGTAGATCTTTCTATATTAGTAATTGTCAACGCTCTAAGCGTTCGCATCTACTGAAAATATTTTTAATTAAGAGATGGATTGGATTGCATTGACTTTGCATTAGATCAGATTCTCCTTCATTCGCAACTTCTGTCGTCTATTTCGATGAGGTTTCTAATTACTATTCAAACAATAACCATAGGAATCGTTCAATCAAAAATCGCCGTCCAGCAAGTCAAAACGTTTATGATGCATCTTTCGCATCTGGTAAGTCTTTCTTTAGCGTGAAGTTGTGCCTTATTCGTCTTGTTCCTCACTGCAGATCTAGGTTTAGACATCTTATTGGGCAATTCATCGACGTGCCTGTTCTTACTTTTCTCTTCTAAATAGAATTTTATGCGCCTCCATTCTTTTTCTTCCAAAATCTCCTCCATTTTCTTTTTAAACTCTTTCTTCTTCATCAAACCATATCTGGGAGCATACCGCAGCTGTCTCAGCACTTCTGGTAAATGATGCTTATTCAAGGTCATTCTATTGCACTCTTCTAATCCCCAACGATAGATTACGTTGTAAACCGTTCTTTCCGATGAGACTTGCAACGTATCTCTGGTCACTATATCGTAGATATCCTTGTACGGAAGTCGTAAAAGTTCCGGCTGTTTCAGCAAGTAATCGGCATGCTCGTCAATGATGACTAGACAGTTGTCTCTGAGATCGTCGATGAGCGTTTGAACCCAATTCGTTCCCTTGAGATTATCGTCCTCGACCAGAGGCGGAGCAGAGGGTTGCAACCGGGTGGGATCAGTCGTTGGCATTTGGCACTTATGTAGAAAACTGTAAACCATCAATACGTTGTCGCAGTCGATGGTCTTGTTGAGGTATTCTATGCAACGTTTCACTAGCGTGATGTCCTGTAGCGTAATCCCCGTTATGAGGAGATTTAGACAGGTTTGAAGCGAATTTATCTGTAAAGGTGCCGCTTTCATGATGCTGGAAAAGAAAAAGATATGTAATCTCAAGTTTTAATTTAGCTCGGATATATAAGATACCTGGTTAATTCCCTGTAAGCTTGTTCTCTGCAAGAGTTTTGCGTTGTGAAGCAAACGGGCACGTCGAAACGAGCATCTCCAAGCATAGGCTCCGTTTCGGGTTCTCTCGTGACAAATACCATTTTGGCTTCTCTTGATCTGAAACATTTTCAAGTGCTCAGCTTTTCATATAGTTACTGAATCGATAATAACATTTACTTGCTAGCAAGCCAATAGGATACTTTCATTGGGAATTTTATACAGTGTTACCCAAAAAGTCTTCATTATATGCTACTTTATTTTATTTTGCAATTAGTTTTGTGGATGCATTGGCCGGGTGTTTCTTCTACTGATTAATGCAAAGAAAGTTACTGAATCGATAATAATATTTACTTGCTAGCAAGCCAATAGGATACTTTTATTGGGAATTTTATACAGTCTTACCAAAAAAGTCTTCATTATATGCTACTTTATTTTATTTTGCAATTAGTTTTGTGAATGTATTGGCCGGGTTTCTCTTCTACTGATTAATGCTAAAAATTTCTTATTGTAGCTAAAGTATTTGAAAGTCCAAGAGCATTTTGTTCTTATGTTGTTTTGCCAGTTATAATGAATCAATACATTTTAAAATTTAATGAAATAAATGTATACTGGACATAATAATTTACATGTACTAATCTTTTATTTTTTTAATACTGGTGAATTTTGCCGTTTGTTTTGCTTGCAATTTAATGTCGAATGACTTGCACACAAGCAAACATGTTACTTTCTTTAATTATTAAATTTGACACTTTTCCAAAAAACTGTAAAGTATCGCATATTTTCTTATATTTTTGGAAACTATCAAGAGAAAGAAGAAAAAAATGCTCGTTTCTTATTTTTTTTAAGCAATTTGTCAATTCTCAAAGTTTTAGCATTCTTTTTTTACTTATTTTACTGTTGCTAATACTATTATTAAGGGCACCTGGCAAATAATGGCGATACATAAATAGGAGCAACGAAACAATTTTTATAAAGAAAAGAATAAAAAATGATTTTATATTATCACAAGAGATAGAAATAAATGTATTGGCATATTTTCAGGTACATCCAAATAATTCTGTAAGGGATTTGTCCAGAGAATCAGTTATTTCTCGTAGTACGATCCATAAAATTTTGAAAAAAAATAAATATGTTCCCTTTAAATATCAGCCTGTTCGAACTCTACGTTTGGGTGACTATCAAAGATGATTAACTTTTGCTCAATGGTTTATCAATGCTTTTGAAGAAAATCACAAATTCTGTAGACGCATTTTATCGAGTGATGAATCCAACTTTTCTAATCGCTGGGATGTTCAATAAAAGAAATAATCATAACTGGAGTCATGAAAACCCATTTTTTGTTTATCTTTGTAATCCCCAAGACCGATTCAGTTTAAATGTTTGGTGTGGTATAATCCGATCCCCAAATTGTTGGGCCATTTTTCTGTCGGGGTCCTTTAACAGGAGAAAGATATGTGGCAATGTGGACACCAGGTATAATGAGTTTTAAAAGTTTTTTTTTAATTCTTTATGAATAATCTAACAACAAAAATAATAACAAAGCACTCTAGTCAGTATTGGTATTCACAAAATTTGCAACCATCATATTTTTTAAGCACGAGCCGCCACTGCTGATCTTTGGGAAAATAGAGACGGGCATGTTGGAAAACCATAAACAATCTAATAATATGTGCCCTAAAATCTTCTGCTCCAAAACTGAATAAATATGTAGTGGGGGAAAGTAGAATGTAGAAAATAATAACTAGTTAGGTGAGTAAAAGCAACAAAATATTTCAGATAAATATTTGCTGATTCCAAACACTACACTCGAATAAGATAAAACACTGTTCATTTATTCATTGAAAGCATTTACATTTTATATTTATGTTTATCAAACATCTTGTAACGTACTTTGCTATAATGATAAAAAGCCCATGATTAAAGCTGTAACATCGTCACCATTATATAATCAGATAGTATATTGTAATAATCAGAAGTTAAACAAGTTAAGCACTACTTACATATTACTTATTTCCGTTGTATAGTAGCTTTAATCAGAGGTGTTTTTCAAACAACTGACTTGATGCAAATAAAGAATCGAATATTAAAGTAGTATAAATAAAAAAAATTTATCCACAAATCCTTTGAGCCATATAAATGTCGCCATTTTGATAGCAGTGTTAATTTTTTGGGATAATTTTAATAAATAGCTATGAAGTCAATATTTCATTATTTCTGATCAGCGGAGTTAATTTCACCACTAAAACGTGAATATCATAAGCATTTACGTTCATAGTGTTCATACCACATGTATTCTCATCACTCTTTTATATATAACTTTATATTGTAGTTTCAATATGTGGTAGATCATTTCATCAGAAGCTGACAGTATGATCAACAATTTGATTGTTAAAACGATGCTAGACATATTGTCAAATCTACATTTTTAGCATGGGCCTAATTATGGCAGTGTACAGCCACAAGGTAATTTTCGGGGAGAGCCCCCAAGTCCTACCCAGCACGCGACCACACTACCGAAAGGCCTTACATGCTTTCTCGGCTTTTGTTTTGACATGTTTGCTCCAGCTCAGTTCTCTGTCAAAAGTGATACCCAGATACATGACTTCATTCGAGAAACCGAGAGCAGTGCCAAATAGTTGTGGTGGGCGAAGTTTTCCTACCTTTCGTTTATTAGTACCATCTCTGATTTATCTGGGTTTACAGAAAGGCAACGTTCTCTACACCAGTTTTCGAAAGACCTTAGAGCAGTCTGCATCAAATCGCAGAGCACGCTCTCAAATCTTCCATCAATGAGGATCGTATGTAGTCTCTCAGTGTATACTTAAATAAAGTATTGGGATGTAGAATGGTTTCCTATTACAAATCAGAGACAGAAAGAGGAAACGAACAGAGAAATCTTAAATTTATTAAACTTTTCTCAATTGCTGTCACGGAAACGGGAGCAGCAAAGAGAGACATACACTGATTTTTATATTGTTGTATGTATTAATAAAACGAAATCTACTTTCAATATCAACAACGAACATGCAGGAGGTATACGGAAAGCTTCTCTACTAATAATAAGTCAAGAAAATATTAAGGCCAAAATGATGTTTGCAAATTTATTAAATTGAATGTCACAAAATGGAGAATTATCTTGCAGTGTGGCGGAATATGGAAAATTTAATGGAAGCTAATGACAGAATTTAGGTTTGTTAGGAATTATCTGAATATCTACATACAAAACGATAAAAAATGGTGATTATAGTAGGCTTTTCTCCTAAACGTGGTCACCACTGTATATATTAAAATTATAATACATTTCTACTTGTGAAATGAGTAATCAATACGAATTTATCCGCTTATACTTATTAATATATAGGTGAAGATAAAATCTCTTTCTGAGTGAATCACACATATTAAATTTAACATTGTTTAGTCTAGGCTCTTGCTGCACAATGTAGCGTACATGTAAATATATATGTGTAGGTATTATTCGTTCGATGTTATTTCAATATATCAATAAGACTTGTTTGGCGTTAACTGAGCTGAAGAGAACGCACGTTCAGTATTAATAACATTCAGTTCTCACGTAGCATTTTGATTTCATATAGAAATTACAGAAATTGAATGGCTTTCATAATAACATATTATAAATATGTATAGTAGCGTAAATTGTGATGTGTGCATCAGTAATTCAAAATAATTCCAATCTAAAACAAAGTAGGAAAACATGGATCACAGTGTTGTACACGCATGATAATTCTTACTAATAAATCTTTTCCACTATAAAAATTATGTTAGCAATTTAATTAATTTTGATAACACAAAGTCAATTCCATTAACCTTGGGACATTCGTACCGATAAAAATCATATTAATTTCCTTCTTAATGGCGGAATAAAAAGCAGCGCATGTATTTATTGTTCCACGGCGGCTTTATCGAGTATTTACACTTTATAAAATGTCTGATAACTTCATATTTAGTAATATGGTAACTTTATTATTAGCATTTTTTTTTTGAAATATGATATAGGTAATTAGTTAAAATCACTATTACTTCAATATATGTTGCAGATAACTAGTTATATATAAAATCTTCTTAATGGCAAAATGGAAGCAATGTTGTACTTATATATTTCTCATCCATTATATTAAGTGAGAACATGCAGAAAACAATATAATCGGTTTAAATTAATTCCAACAATTTGTAGGCAGAAAAATGTAATCATTTACATAATATATACTTTCAGAAAATTTGTAGAAATACATAGGCCCCAAATATGGCTAGATTATATATGTATACTATTGCTTCGTTGATCTATTTTCAATTTGACCTTTCAAGTATTTGTTTGTGATCTCTTATTAAAGCCACAACGATTACAAGAGATCACAAACAAATATCTAAACTATTGTGAATATGTTAAACATAACATGAAATGCAAAAACAATTAACATTAATGCTGATTACTTTTATGTTGAAACCTCAATTTTAAAAACAACAAAACTTACTTATAACCATTTAATTGAAACGTGTATAACATTTTTTAACAAAGACGATTAAGTTGATTTAAGTACTTCAGAGTATTGGAGTAAACGTCCTCATAACGTATAAAATATCCGATCACTCCGCACTACAAGAGATTTTATTAATTCGCGGCAATTGTTTAGAGAACACGAAAGAGTATTATTTTGACCATAAATGATTTCAAAAGCAAATATGTACTCTTGACGCGTAATATGTAAAATTTAAAACAAAGAAAAAAAATTACCCATATGATACTACGTAATAAGAGCAAAATCTTTCCGAAGAATTCGGAAAAAAAACATTATTGTGCCTATTATTACAGTAGAATGCCACTACTACAATGCCAAATCTATATTTCTTTCCAGTTTATTCAAGCATTACATATTTTATATTAAGGTTTCCGATTCGGGGAAAAAAATATTGCTACGGATAGCTTTGCGTCAAATCATATACACCTTGCATAAAAGCTGTGCTAATACACAACTTCCACTAATTTTAGAATATACTCACCTAATTTAAAAGCAAACGCTGTACGATCACGGAAAACCCCGGTCTTCATCAAATGACTCAACCTGACGTAAGGTCTACATATCTGAAATAAAAAATAAATTATTGTTTTCCAAATTATAAAACTTATTGTCTACTCTAACCAAGATATAGCTCATCAGAGATATTCATTATAAAGCATTATATATTTAACCCAACATAATTCAATTTAATTTTATGTGTTTCTATATATAATAAGTAGAATATACAATAGCAAAATGAAAATGTATGAAGCAAATTTAAAATTGTACAGATTATTGATTATAAAAACAAATCATAAATAAAAATATTAACGGGCTTGATATGAAGGTTATTAGATATGATAATCTCATTAAACCACAGTTTATCTCTTAAAACAGAATTCTGTGATATAATCAACAAATATCAGATATAAACTCTAGACATTAAATAGGTATATACTTGAATACTGTACGATTACTAAATACCAATTATAGATTTAATTCGAAATTTAAAGGTATTTTGTTTCAACACGAAGATTCTCAAGATTTTCAGATATTTTCAGACTTTGTATATAAAGGTTTCTTGGACATAAAGTTTCCGTAAAATGGGTAAGCAGTAATTAAATGAAAAATAGCTCTTACGTCACTGATATTTAAATATAACATCCTCATCCGCCAAAAAGCGACTAAATTAATTCTTCAGTAACGCTTGAACGTAAATTACGTAATTATTTTCTGTTAGGTATCTAAACAATTGTAGGGAATTATATAATTCATCTGCTGCAAATAATTCAGTAATTACCTGATGTCGTACGCTAACGATAAGTTGCTACGAAACAAAATATGCTATTTTTAGCACCTAACTACAGTTAACAGTTCATAGCAGCTAATCAATATCAAAAGAGGGTGTTTGTCGACTTCAGTAACCATAATACGTACATCTTAAGGAATGTTAAAGATGTAGGTAGCTATAATTATTACAACAAGTCGTCAGATCGATGCACTTCTTAACATTAGCAAAAATTTCTACGTTAGTGTTATCCGCCATTTTTGAAGGATATTAGAAGTTGCGGGAAAAAATATAAATTTGATTTTTCTAAGTTTAGAGGGTGTTTACTGGCTTCAGAAGCAGCATCTTGAGAGATGAAGGTCTTGGGGGATATAATAACTACTATCCTCAAACCAACGCGCTTCTTATTGACATAATGTCTTTAAGGCAATGTTTAATGTATTTTGCAATAGTTTTCACATAAAAGAAAAAAATACATAATATAAAGAACTGCATACATGGATCTACTTTAGAAACACACAAAAGCAAATTGTTTTCAAATGATAAAAGACCATTCCTGTATTTAGTTTTTAGCGCAACTATAGACGAAAAACCCTTTTCATAGAGATAAGACGTGGTAGAAGAGAGTTTTATGACAAAATTTTCATATTCTATCCTGCGTGTTTAGTTTGTTAGTTAGTTGGTTTATTAATTTTTTTTTTTTTTGTATCATACTGTTTGTTGTTTTTGCCTATGCAGTTTTTTAGTCAGTAACTTATTTTATTATATTCACCATTTATTTTGGCTAATGTAGTGTCTACTTAACGTATTATACAAATTGGCAATTTTTATACCGGTATTTAATACATATTATTATTATTATTATTCATGTTGTTGTATTTAAATCTTCAAATGTAAACTGCTGTTGTAGCGTTTTGTTGGCAGACATTTCGTAAATTGCAACAGTAACTTAGCAGCATCAACAGTGTTTTCATTAAGCGAAGTTAGTATCCATTTTCTTCGAGAAATCATGTTTATCTTCCGGGCAATACTACGCAAACTGAGTTTTCAGCTCACTCAAATGCATCTTCATGTAACCCAAACTGTGGTGCGTAATAGTGTCTTGTTCGTTCAATTTTTTTTCGATATAATCCGAAGCGGGTGGAAACATCCAAATTTTTGCCTTGAAGGCGAATAACTCAGAATCACTCCTTAATAAAAGCATGAACTTCGTCTGTCACTGATCAAATATTTTTGTCATGTCTTTGTAATTTCACATTCAAGTTGTTTAAATGCAAAAATACATCAGCTAACGTAAGCCAACAACAACATACACTATTTAAATGAAAATAATGAGAATGACGTTTATTAACACTGGAAAAAATATTATTATCTCATATCGCAATTTCATCACCCTGGTTAATATGAGATCTTTTATTTTCTCCCATTTTATCGCTATAACAAAGAACCTGTTCTATAACGGTCGTGCTTTTAATACAATTAATCATCTTTACGGCTTCATAACGAGTTTGATTGAGATTTTCAAGCATATTTTCTATGACAAGAGCATGTCTGTGAAGAGAGCAGTGCTTGATATATAATATTTTTATTAGTCCACTGTTCTTTCATAGAGGCTAGGGCGGCATAAGCGTTATATTATAGCTATACCAAAGTTTAGACAAATATTTCTCAGTGAGCTAATGCGGGTACAATATTTCAAGCTCTAATCCAGTGGTTCCCAACCTGGGGTACGCGAACCCCTGGGGGCACGTCTCTAGTGACGTTAAACTAAATATCTGAACACTTGAAAGGGCTAACATTGTCATTTGTGAGATACTTTCCAAAGTTTGATGAAGGTATTAACTGGATTCAAAATCCTTTTTCTAGACAGAACTTTCAATCAGCACAAAATGTCGCACAAAAAGAAAGTCTGATTAAAATTTCTACTGACAGCACATTAAAATCAGCTTTCATGGAGACACTTCTCGTTAACTTTTGGTTGGATCTCAACAATGAATGAACGTCTGGCTGACTTACAGTAATGAAGGTTTTATTGCCTTTTCTAATCACTGTATTGTTGCGAAGAGCTTTTTAATCCTACGTTTTCTTCAAAAACAAATACAGAAACAAGTTAGATGCTGCCCAAGATATGAGACTGTATTTAGGTTCTTTAAAGCCCAACTTAAAAAAAACTATCTGCAGCAAAGCAAGGACAGGCTTCCATTAATGTGCAAACAAATAAGATACGAAAGTGCTTACAGTTTACAATTAAAAAGATCAACTTTTTTATACAAATAACAAAATTAATGTACAAGTTGATTTTAAAAACATTTTTATGTTAAAATGTATTTTCTAATAATATTGTAGTGTTAAAATTGTAAATAAGATATATTAAAAAATGGTTGGCAGTTAGAGAAATAATAGATATTGTGAAACTTTAAGTCCTGGCTGTTTTATACAAACACACATTTTTTCAATTTTAAATGTGGCCACGTTTAAAAGTCAAATTTATAAATTTTAATTAAGAAAATATGTGCACCAATGATCCAAGGGTACAATTTATGAAAAGAATTTAGTAAGAGGTGCGCAAATAAAAACAAAGGTTGAGAACTACTGCTCTAATCTATAATACAAAACAGTAGAAGCACTGAAATAGTTGTATGTAAACATAATAGCTACATGTACAAAAAACTGCTGGAAAAGAGATAGTTTAGTTTTTTTTTTCCAACTGCCAACGAGTTTTTATACACATCACAAATTGATAAATCTCTCATTATTTTTAATTTCTTTTTAGAAAATAAAATAATGAAAAAATAATAAATAAGAATAATAAAGCATTCTGTCACTAATGTATATCGTCGCCCTAATTCTAAAACCTCGCAACTCCAATTGGTACCTATTTTGACAAATTATATAATTGTAATAACTAGTTTTTATAATTTCAATAGACTATTTTTAATAAATGCGTCTAGATGCCACCAAATTACATGACATTAGAAATATATGTGATTTTATAAGTGTAGATTTTAATTTTCTATCGTTTCATAAAATTTGTCAAAATAGTTACCAATTGGAATTACGAAGTTTTAGAAATAAGATGACGATTTATAACTCTTCTCTTGAAAAATTAACATTACATCTTTAAACGTTCCACATGCCACAGCGATTATATACCAGTCTAATTTTGAATTACTGCAAGACAACACGACGCAGTCCATAATGCCTTGCATACAATATTCGCACAACAAAAGCAACAAGAAACCATCTTCCTCGTGTTTACGTCCACCTAAACACAAGTGCTAAATATACATTGCCGCACATTTCAGCTTTGGAATTCCTGTCGGGAGTCAATGGTCTGAAAATATATTTTTACAACGGTATGTCGGCGATTAATTCGACCCAAATCTTTTTTCTGTTTAACAAACACCACTTTTGAACGATCTTCCCTACATTATAAAATATCCTCGTATTATTCATTGGCAAAATCCGGTGAATACAAGTATTATTTTCATTTATAATCGTATTTAAAAATAAATACTAGCGTTAAAAAGGCAGTTTATATATATTTTAAACTAGAATTACGATCCCCAATTTTAAAATAAAATACTTTATTTTTCCTTATCAAATTCTCTAATTATAAATCATTTTGAGACATAACTAACATACAGATACCACAGCATTAGGTAGATATTTATCTAAACACAAAATAAATGTTTACACTTGAAATCTCTACCGAGATATTTTCATTAATCTGTATGTACTAATTATTTTTCTCTGGTGCATTTATTTATTTTTAACTTCGAGATATTTTTTCTCTCTTCTCTGAGTAGTTTCGGTTTTAACTTATATTTTTAGTTTTAAAAAGCCAGCATTACACAAAGAAGAAAAAAATATTTTGAAATAGAACTTCCAAGTTAAAGAAAAATTAAACCAATTTATTTTTAACGAAATAGTCCAACTTATTGCGTGAAACTTCATTCAGAATGCTTTTAACTCAGTTGTTTTTTAGGTCCCTCCACGCTGCAATAGACAAAGACAATAGCCTAGATATTCGTGGATTTGCATTTTCAAAGGAGGCACGAATAAATAATGATGTGCAATACCTAACATGCATCGTTATCGCTACTCTGAAAAGATAGTTTTTCGTAACGCCTACCTGCTAAAATACTAAGATATCAAGATGAGTATGAGAGTGAGAATATTACTAATATAAATTCTGAAAACTGATTCAATATGATTTATTATTGTGTACATGGTTTCGTAGGTTCGAAGTTTTCTATTTTAATACTATGTCTGGTATGCTTATGTGTTGTGCCACACTCGACGAGTAAAGCCTCAGATAACGATAATGTGATATGTGCCCATTAAATCTGCTTCGGATGTATGTTCAATGCAAATCTTACTCAGATGGTAGAATGATCTAAACTGACGTTTAATAGACGGCAATGTTCGTTAATAATAATAAAGTGTATATTTACTGCAATAAAAATTACAATAAAGTCAAAATTACATGATATCGTTATAATGGTATAAAAGCAGTAAAATAATTGAAAAGTATATGACAATAGACATTTTATAAACATATGAGAGAAACTAACAATTGAAAGAACAATCACAGTCGAAAAATTCCTGCATCGACTAGAAAACACTAGGCATTAGCGTTCATTTTAAGCTTTTGTACATCTTTTTATTGGGAAGACGTTTTAAGCTTTCTGAGAGCTTTTGTATATTTTAGTGCCCCAGAATTCTGGACTCCTTTGGGTGATCTGCAGTCTATGATATGACAATTTTAAATCATTTCTTGACCTGGTGTTATATTCGTGTGTGTCACCATTCGTACTTAAATGATTCTTATCTCGATACTTTTAATGGGGGTAAGTATATATATGCTTGGTAACGTTAGTATAAGTTCATTAACAAATGCTTCTCTACACGACTGCTCATTTTTCAGACCGGTTAAAGCTCTTAGTGCTTTCCTTTGTAATCCGAAAATTCGGCCCGCCTCTGACGCCATTCTCGAGAACTGCAGACCATATGCAAGGGTGCTGTGGAAATTCACAAAATATGTTAATCTGGAAGCTTGGTGAGTAGAAACATCGTTAATTCTTCTTATGCTGTAAATGGCAGCGGATAGCTTTTTCGCTAGTTATTCGATATGTGCGACCAATTAAATCTAGCGTCTACATTGAGGCCAAGGATTTTAATGCTTGACGTCTCCTCTCTCCTACTCATGGCAAAGCCCAGGTGTTGCGTCTTACTCACATTCAATTCCAGTTTATTAGCCTCAAACCACTGCTCTGATTGCTGCATAGGTAGCTCTGCCTTCATTGATTTATTTTCTCTGGTTTTCCTTCGATTACCAAGGACGCATCGTCTGCATAGAAACAGACCTTATCAGCAGACAAGTTGACTTCTAGGTCGTTGATATACATAACAAATAGAAGAGGCCCCAACACGGAACCTTGAGGTATACTGGTTACCTGGGTTATTGCATTCACCGCGTCCAATTTTGTAAATAAACTATAATAAACGTGGTTTGTTTTTCGGGTTACTTAAACACTATCTCGACTTTCTGCTAAGTAAAGCATCTATATTCTGCCTTTTTAGAAAAAAAAGGAAATTTCTTTAAAAAAGATTTGGTTAAAATAAGGAAAAATAAATAAGGGACGCTGTATTATAAGTTTATCATCCCCTAATAGTACTGAGCAGTATAATTACTAAAAAGGAACTTGAAAATACATAAAATGAAATTCAAGATCTTTTAGCTTCCTTAATCTGTAAAAAACTTTTCCTAAAACGAAATTTTCGTGTTTGTCACTTAACTATCTTACTTACAAACTTCACTGGCATTTGTCTTTCTCAATGAAAATATTTATAAAGATAAACAACAGGGCAAGTAAACTACAACATTAAAAGGTACTAAACGTTAGAGAATCAAAATAAAAACTGCATTAAGAATAACGGCTTCAATATAGAAAGGTTACGGTAAACAATGAATGATTACTATTTTGTATTATTCCTCTTAATAATTATTTATTTAAAAATTTATCTGATTTGTTTACGTTCATTTGGAACATATTGCCACAAATTCGGTAATTGTTAACAATAAATTTCTTTTGTTAACGTTTCTTTGAAATAATGACTGGTGGTACTTCGTGTTAATTATGATAAATTTTCGTCGAATAATTTCTTTTGGCCCCTCGTCATCGAAAGGATGATTTGAACCATTCTTGATAATATGTCAATTAAATATGACGTTTCTTTTAGAAACAGTAGAGTTGTTTTTACATGTTGTTATATACGTCAGTATAACAAATTCTTTAAAAACAAACTTTTAATAATTTAATACTTTTATAAACCTAATTTATCCGATATGTTGTCCATCTTCATAAAATGTGACTACAGAAATACACGCAATAATAGGTATTGATTTCTTGTCTCGTCAAGTGCTCTAAATTGATAGTCGGCCTTTACTTGGCATAAAACATATCGACAGTTACCACAATTCTATCACTATGTTTCACGTTTATTTGAAAAAATTCTCATTACAGATTAAGACGTTTCCTGGAAAAGCAATAAAGTGTTTTATTTAATTTATATGGACAGTTTAATATGCGAAAAACATCCGTTATTACCGTATGTACAGCAATATGACGACAAATGTATGATTATCTCGGAATGTCAATATTTAATTGGTTTTTGTTGTCGTGAATAAAGTTAGGGATAATTTGGTTTGGAGCAGAATATGTGGATGTCAGGCACCAAATAGAAAATCTTAATCGCAAAAACCCTTAATGACAAAAGAAATCAAGGAAGAAGTGGTGGTCGTGAAAAATACATTTGAAGATAATTTCTTTTATTAGATTCTTAGTGTTTTCGCGAATCAACTTAAATGATTTTGGCAAAAAAGATAAATTAAATGTTTGTTTAAATTTTATTTATAAAAGGCTTATTTATAAAGGGAACTTTTAGAGTTATATAATACAAAACAGTGGCGGCTCGTGACAATATTGAGTGGTGGGGTCAATCTCAGTTTAGCTCAGCTTGTAAATTTATTACTTCGTTTATTGCTAACTAAAATAATACCGACACAAAAATTTAATATAAACAAATTTAGAAGCAACTTTAACACATGAAGTTAATACATGAACTTCTTATCGGGAATACTTATCTACCTAAATATAAATACTAACGCATTTCCTTCGGAATTTAGTCTTCAATTTCTTTACATTCCTCCACCTAACTAGTGCAAAACTATTCAGGTGTTTTTGTGATTTTATATCGATGAAAACATAACACGATACAGAGCATATGAGTTATTTAAGTAGTAGTTCGTCGTAGATCGTCGAGTAAAATACATATAATGGCTATATTATGCGTAAGCGGACGTATTTCTTACGAAAAATGGAAAACCTAATTTTTATTTTCTTTGTTCGTTTACTTAACCCTCCGTAGACACACTACAATTTGCGCGCCTACCTAGACACACATGGGTGTCCGGCCATTTTTTACCATACTTGGGCTTGTTTAAAAAATCTGAAAAAATCAGGTTTGGGGGCATTGCGTTATGGATAAAAATTAATTTTTATTATTTTTATCTCAATGGAAAGTGGAACGAAACACGAGAAATGTACGAAGTTCTATAAACGGCCGGACGCCACAGACCCATATGTGTCTACGAAGGGTTAAAAGCTTGTAAATTGTAAATCGCTTGTTTTTTTACTCAAAACACTATTATGATGAATTTTTCAGGAATAACTCCCTTATTATATTTATTATTTCATTTTCATTATCGTAAGAAATATATGAATAGTAGTTCATTTTGAAATACTGTAGTTATTAATGTCACGATGTCATACTAAACAATACTACACTTTATTACTTTCTAATAATAATA
Source organism: Protaetia brevitarsis (assembly GCA_004143645.1). NCBI lineage: Eukaryota > Metazoa > Arthropoda > Insecta > Coleoptera > Scarabaeidae > Protaetia > Protaetia brevitarsis. The sequence continues at coordinate 1,682,281 of RXPK01000067.1, read as the reverse complement.
ATGTTCCCTGGCGTCCATCCATTTCAGGTGTTAAAATAAATCGAGTTAGCTAACTTGAAAATCAGGAAGTGTTAGCTTTATATTTGAAAGTGTAGTGTTTATCCCTTTCAGGTGAAAATTAACGAATACGGAGTAGTTTGGTGTTAGAATGAGATTTATTATATTTAATAAGTAAAAATAACGCTTCCATGATGACTGTATTATGCGAGTTGCAATATTGCCGTTACTCTCTTCACCTCCACTGCAATTTACCAGTATGAATAAGTGTAATTTAACACTTTTAGGAAACTTTTTTCACTTTTATGGATTAAAATCCGGTGTTAGCGTTCTCCAATGTAGATAAAATATTTTATTACGCAGTGTAACTCAACACTATATTGCTCTTCTGTTTAATTTCGGATGTTTTCTTTACTTCGCGGTGTGACAAATGTGTTGATTTTCAAATTATTTCGCGTTTTGTTTTGCTGCTCTTTTAATATATAATTTAATCAAAAAAAAGTGAATAGTTACACCAAATTTGATCAAAAGTAACACTTTTGATATAATACCTTGTCCAAATACCAACACTAAGCGCGCGGATATCTTTATCGCAAAATTCTTATGTATGTACTTATTTAACCATGCATAAAAAGAAACCAATGAAGTATATCAAACCGGTTTCGAGAAAATATTTTTCTAAGAAATTTTCTTTCTCTTCTTTTTCGCTAAAACTGTGACCTTTTTCAAGTTACTACCTATTAAAAACGCATTTGGTATGAAAGGTAACTTTTAGAGTAAAAACCTACGAAATTATCTGCAAAGGCATTTTTGGCTACAGTTATACTTATCCGATTTTTGGCCTTTGATTTAGATTACTCGGATAAAAAATAACCTGTTGAAGGCTTTTTAGAGTTGCAGGTATCCCAATCCAGTGAGCACAAGCAGACCACAGAGGAAGGAAGAAAGTCAAACATCAAGCCAAAACTAATAAAAATAATTTCGCATGCAAAAAATATTCCATAAAACCTCGAAAAAGCCTAATGGTAGTTTAACCGAGGTTGCGTCAGTTAAAAATGTCGGTAATAAATAAACGTCGTCAAGGAGAGGCATTGAATCAAGAGCAACCGAATTTACTTAATCCATTATCCAAATTTACCGAATTTACTTAATCCAAATCCAAGAAAATCTTCACTGGAGGGGTATTGTAAATGACCCGCCACAGAGAAGACTTCAAAACCTAACCCAAGACAAAGTCATCTACTATGGAGCGATTGAAACTACTGTTTAATCCACGAACCTTCAAAAGAAGCAGGGCAATAGATTGCGGTAGGAGGCAAGGTAATGAGTCTGAGATATCAGATTTGGACTGGTTTCGAGTGTCACTTCTGAGCCAATTAAACAACTTAACCTGGCTTGCCATTAATCAAGGACTGACTTGGAAGCTTATACTTATAGCAGCACCAGACTTTAGTTTAAAGGGAACAAAATATGGAAGAATTAAATGCAAGAAATTTAATAGGCAATAACGCTTCCGGGAATTACATGTCAGATGGTCCCACTGTGAGAAAAAAAAAATGTAATAAATAATTAAATCGGAAAGCTTATTAAAGTGTTTATGCTTATAATATGTGTTTCACAGATAATATTTGTATCCTAACCACAGCACATTAACTTTACAAGCAACGGTATTACAGAATGCGCTACTTCTAATAATTGTTATTCATCAAGAGCTTATCTTTAATGTTATACCTATATAAAAATTAACAAACGACTATCTCGTCATGACTAATCACAATGTAGCAATACAAATAAAACTGACTGTCGTAGTACATTCAAACATTCACCCTATTTACAAAGATATCCTTCATGACTTGCCGACATTAATATTATTTGCACGCGATGCATGAAAAGCGAACTTGTGTGGTAAATAACACACACTTCCACGTCTTTTCCATTGCACTACCGTCCTTATATAGCCGCTACTATTTACAGGCAATGCGACCAAACACGGGGTGGAGGTACACAACCCTTGACGTGCTCTATCCATCTACAGGTTGTGGCAATCGATAAAACGCCGTTTCCATTGCGCCTGTTACTACGTGGCCAGTGGATTACGACCAAGGACAACGTACTCGAACGCCCAGTAGCCTTGCTCTGATGAATTTATGTATATACCAAAGGTACACTTGGAATAACACAGCTTTTCACAGATGCTGATAATTGATAGTAACATCTCGCACATCACAAATTGATCTTTCGGCCCACATCGGGGAATGCAGATAAGGGGTGACCCGCATTATTGTTGTTTTTTAATTATGATTCTTCGTCATCCTTTTAATGTACGCTCATTAAAATTCATACGTACAAAAGTTAGATACTTTAACGGTTTGCAAAGAACAAGTACTGCATTAACAAAAGAGGCTTGAAATACTGTTAATGGTTGTTGAGGGTTGTTCGTAATTTAAACGCAAATTGCGTGCTCTTGTATAAGAGAGAGAATCTGAAGTGTTCTATTTACTGGATGTTGAAAAGCTATTGCATACAAACGTGGTAAATTCAAACTACATTCACTCCAATGAACAGAAAAAAAACTTAAAATGGAGTAAACCTTCACATTAGTCGAGTAACTGTTAGTCGACCCTCAAACACTATCCGTTCAAGGGTTTTGTAAAGAACATAATTAACGATTACTTCTTCTCATTATGTTGTAATAATATATGTATGCACATTCTCAGCAATTGCACGAAGAGAAAATGATTCTATTTCAACAATGCTTGTAGTTTTAACAAAAGTTCTAACAACTTTTTGGTTTAACTGGAATTCTCTAATTTTGCTAATCGGGGTATAGATTATTTATAACCTAACAGGATGCAAAATAAAAACATAACGATAAAGGCGTTGTATCTTTATTAATGTTAAATAAATATCATATTAGAGGCACGTATGTATATTCAGACATTGGTTTTATTATTTATTCAACAAGATGGGTGCAACACATATTCATAAAAATATACATGTACCATTACCGTCACTCATAATGTCCGATCTTTGACGCATATCCAGGGCTCGGTCACAGTCTATTTTAGCCAGTGTAATCAGGCAAGCGTGGCTTACATCCTACTTTTGCTACTAATCATTATATTTTTAATTGGTACTACCTCTTTTCTCCAAATAAACTAGTCCCTAGTCAATAAAATGTACAACGGAGATCTTATGCATTTTTGTGTAAATAACACAAAAAAACTTGCCGGAAGTATCAATTATTATAGATGCATATACTATGTTTATACTATCAGATTTTAATGATGACGTTTCTATCCGTATATTTCGTTTCCAAAATGCATATTTGGTAATTAATTGTACAATTCTATTTACAAATAATAATAAATATGAAAAAATATAAATTTGTTGTTAACAAGTCAACTAACTTTGTTATTTCAAGCGAGCGGAATGAATTAAAACAACGTTTTTCAAAAAAAGAATACAACTACTAAAATCAAATTTCTAAATAAATCTGAAATTCGGAATAGCAATTCGCCGCCGTATAGTAAACATACAAATCTAGGAAATGCAGCTAGCCACAATACGAGGAAAAGTTTTAAAACGATTCATTACGACCTATATGAACAGGTTAAGGTTTAGAACGAGTGTGGGTGCGGAGCGAGTGCACTGGTGCAATAGCTCCGGCTCCGATACTCTGGCTCCATCTAGTTTAATCGAGTCCGATGCTGCATTCAGTTCCCTACACTCGCACCCAGCCACAGACCTGCACCCGGCGAACTAGCAAACCCGCTCTTTTACGAAAAGCGAACTTGGTGCACCAACTCCAATCAGCGAACCAGCTCCGAAAGAACAGGTCCGATCCGGAGCAGCCATTCCTAGCCTCGGGTATTCGGAAATAATTATAATGTTTTTCTAAGGATTAACAATTACTCCAGATTATATGTAGAGGAGAAATACTAGGAATAAAACAAACTTTTCACTTATTGAGTAGAATATTTACTTTCAAAGTTGTGGATTTGTTTTTTACCAATGCATCTGATAAACATTTGTAGTTTTTATATAAAATGTACCGTAGTATTTCTCATTTGATAACGCCGTGCAGAATGAGCATATTAAATGTTTAAGTACTTAGTATTTTTTATTTAAAATCTGCAAATTTTTATCAAATAAATTGACAAAAAAAAATAAATCCATAACTTTCAAATTAAATATTCATAACTGAGAGGTTTGTTTTATTCCTAATACTTCCTCTTTAGATATAATCCCAAGCGATTTTTAATCCTTACAACAACAAAAAAACATTGTAATCATTTTCGAGCATCCGAGGCACCTGCGTGAGACATCTGTTATATTTAAATTTTGACGGTTAGAATAAGTTTACAGACTGAAAAGGGTGCTACTATCCCTATCAAATACAAATTTACCAATGGTGAAAGTAGAATACAGGCCGCGCCTACTCTATAAACTGGGGATGATACACTGTAACCGGACATTATGAGTGATAGTAATGTTACAACTAATAGCAAATATACCGCATGAGTTTTTTTATCTTAAGACAACGTCATATCTCGTAGTTACGCATCGGCTAAAAAGTATTTGTGAATATAATTTATTCAGCTCGGAGGAACCTAATCGTTAATATCAATCTCGACCGGGTGAGGGTGGGGGCAACCTTCAAATCTCACAGAGAAACCCTCATTTTTTGCTACAGATTTTGATTCTGTGGAAAAAAATACGTATGAAAGCTTTCGACAAATAATTGAAAATAATTGCATAAGTTATAAACAATTTGGCCGGCAGTACGGCTGAGAAGGAAGGGTGCATCATTGCCAATCTTGAAAGTCAAGCAGCAATATGCGGTACCGGTTGTTGATTGGGTCACCATTCGGACAACCCTTATCAGTGGCTCGGTGTGTTCCGGCACTTTAGCCAAGGGCCTTCAAGGCCTGTAGTGCTGAGTTATTATTATTATAAACAATTTGATGTACCATCGATTCTTAATGGATCAAACAATAATGTTACATTATTACTGGGGTAATTATCAAATCTTGAATGGATTTGTTTGTATTTAGTTCACAGTAAGTGCTCAAAAATGTGACTATTCATTTCAATCCATTTCTTTATCAACTGAGTAGTGTGTACTCTGTAATCATCCAACATGTGTTGGTGATTCGCTCAATGATGTTCTCACGCGTTGTTAGCGCTGCATTATAAACTTCACCCTTCAAGTAATCCCACAAATAAAATTCAAGTGAAGTAAGATCTGGAGATCTTGCAGGCCGAAACACTCCTGTGCAGCTCTAGAAAAATGTGCTGGGCAACCGTTATGCTGAAACCACATTGTTTGTCGTACGTCTTAGGGAAGGTCTGCAAGCGATACTGAAAGTTCGTTCTCTGAGAAGTTTTGATATATATATTACACAATTTAAATTGCCATCGACAAAGAATAGGCCAATGAGGAAGTGTTGCGTCGCTTAATCGTACCGTGGTTTGTAAAAGCGCCTTCGTCAGACTACAATACACGAGCAACCAAATTTGAGTCTTATATTTGCGCTGAAGCTCCCACTCATAGAATATCACTCGATTCTAGAAGTCATCACCATAAACTGCTGATTCGGGAATGAGTACTGCTCTTGTTTTACTAGATTGTTTCCACAGCTTTTGATATGGCTGCGAATTACCTCCCGCATGACCGTTCTCAATATGTGAAACTGCAACATGAACAAAGTGAACATCGCAAAGTTGTCTGCGGTGTGCCTCAGAATTCTATTTTGGGGCCGCTCCTTTTTACGTTGTAGACGTCTAATATAAATGCTGCTGTAAAGTTTTTCAAATTACATAGTTAAGCTGACGACACGCAGATTTATCATTCGTTTCGATTAAACAACGTTCACGAAGCGTCCCTAAAAATTGATGGAGAACTTGCTTCCCTAGCTCTTTTTGCTAAAACACATTGCTTGAAAATTAATCCTGAAAAGTCATCCGCTATGCTATTCAGGAGACCCAGGCACCGACAAACAATTATTGGTCGGCTTATATCATGATTGGCGGTCAAGGTATACCTATTTCATTCAGCCAGATATTGAGCTACCGTAAGGATCTGTACTGTTGGTTGAACTCAAAGATAACTTCCGCTCTATAAATAGACCCTAGTAACCGCAGTGGACAGGATGATTAATCGAACCTTACGGATGCTAACTCTTACTAACCTCTTACCAATACATGGAGAAAAAAATACTCAAACGATGCCAACCTAACCAAACGAAAGAGAGATATCTGATCCCTTTAGGGTTATTGGTTAGAAACCAATATTTTCCCTCCCGCTCGCTCAATCTTGAATCGTTCGGAATTTTTTTTCTTCAAGTCTACCATTATTGTATATACGTAACCCTGCGCAATACGTGACTTTTAACACTTTTGTAACATTCTGTTGTAATACCTCTACCTTTGCTAGAAAGATACATTTCAAAATGAAAGCTCGTTTAAAATATAACCAATGTAATTTCTGCAAAGTGAAAAAAAGCGTTTGTTAAGAAGTCTATAACAGGTACATACAAAAGTCAGAGGTTGCCTTTGATAATCGACGCGAATTATAAAATACGACCACTTCAAGATTAGGACGAATATTATGAAAATTCAGTACTTTACAAGAAATTTCAGATTATTTCGCAATGCTAAACGGATTCTAACATTTCCAACGACGTTTTTACTCATTTTTCCTTGATCAATACGAAATAGTTATATGTGCTCCAACGTGATCTCCACTGAATAAATATTTTCAACCGTGTTGTTTGTACTTAATTTAGAACGAAGCTACTTCTGGGAAACGGTGTTTCACTTTCCTGAATCATGTTAAAAGCAATCATCAATTCGCAAAAATTCGGACGTTTACGATATTTCAAAATATAAGTGAATTTGGTTTATTACGCTACATTCACACAGTTACATACTAACACCTACGTTTTGAAGCGACGTCGTTTTCTTTAATCTACTTATATTGTACGTAAATAAAAAAAAATGTTTTGGGGATTCATTTAGCCGTAGAAGAAAATTATCAAAATAACTTTTACCAGGAGAGTAAGATAAACATTATGACAGAAGTGCTGCCTTGATTAAAAAAATGGAGTAGAAACTAATGAAGAAAAATTAAATAGATGGGCAGAGTATTTTGATGAAGTCCTAAATATAAATATAGCTACAGGTCATGAGGTAGAAAAAGCGTGCCGAAAGCTAAAAACAATAAAAGTTCAGGTGAAAACGGTATTCCCGTAGCATAGGTCCCAAAATACCGTAGGAGGTAAATTGAAACAAAGTGGGTATTACGCTTTGATAAATGTGGCACGAAGAAAGGATGTTACTTCAATGGAAAAACATTTGGATGTATTAGGGATGTCCAATACTGTAGAAAGGAGATAAAGCCAACTGTGGAAATTACAGAAGTAACTCAATGGTTGATGACATATAAAATGTTAGTGAGAATTATTAGAAATAGAGTCACTTTCACAATAATCTATCTATATAATAGAAGTTATCAAGGAGGATTTAAAGGTAGAAAATCAACAATAAACCAGATGTTTTTTTAAATTTGATACTGAACGTATTTATTGATTTTATGAAGGCGCACGGCTCAAGCGAAAGAAGAAAACTACACCCAGAAAAATCTATTATCAATCTGAATATTTATATTTATTCAGAAATCGAAATTTAATATATATTTAAATTATTGTTGGTTAGAACATAAGAGTAAATACTCTGAAAACACAATATACTCTCAGAACAAATAGTATAAATATTTGCATTGAAGTATACTTCCTCCAAATGAACATTGTTATTGTTGTAATATACGTTTGGTATAATGAATTACTATATAAAATTATTAAATGTTTTGTACTGAAAACATGAAAATATCAAATTGAAATTACCATAATACTGAAACATTTGAAACGAATTTTACCCCACCATTTATTGCACTAAAATTTATCTGTCATTGGTTCCCTCTTTTTTAGGAGGGTTTAGGGAGTTTTGCATATACATTCGCTGTACTTAGCGTCACTTTTCGATTGACCAGCGAACAGTGTTGTTGGTTGTGAGTGTAAGTAAATCTAAATGGATACCGCAGCAGTTTCACTGCTACTTAGAGAATGGGGTGGAATGAGGCTGATGCACAGATGCTACCATTGAAATATTCGAAGGTAAGTACGTACGTGTTATCTAATCTTAAAGGATTACTGGTTTAAAAAACTTTGAAATAATACTTAGAGTCAGCGCCATTGTGTCGATAATATATGAACATGGTAGGTGTGTACATTAACAAACATATGTATGTATTTACTAGTTATTAGTTTTCAGTAGGTAATACCAGCAAATTATTATACTGATTGAAATTATATTAGTCACCAACGCCGACTAGATACCAGGCCCAGGCATTGAGTGGGAAATATCCCGAGAACACCGGTCGCAACGACGGATACGCATAACATCTATCTACGCATCAATATCCCGTGCGCACCCCTGGAGTACACCGATACGCTACCTTCTCCCAAACATTGTAAAACTATAGAGTATGACAGTAAATTCATTTAATTATAGAATATTTCTTTATTTACCAATTTTTTCCTACCTTGGTTTTTTGGTGTTACAGACAAAAAATTAGTAGGTAATTATTACCCTTGAATAGTAGAAATGCTTAGATTAAGCAAGTAAGTATTATCAGTTCAATATACTTATATTTTGGAAGTAAATAATGGCAATACTTCAAATAATACTTTTATATACTTATTATAAATTATTAAGCCATAAATATAATAGTTTCCAGTTGAGAAAATCTATTTACTCAAATCTAAAATAATTATTTTTATGGTGAAAATATTATATGTTCATAATGATTTTAGTATATTAATTACATTTGAACTAATAATTGTTTCGTCTAACAAATTTATATTCAAATTGAGTAATTATTTTTTGTGTGTATATAATAATAACTCAGCACTACAGGCCTTGAAGGCCCTTGGCTAGAGTGCCGGAATACACCGAGCCACTGAGAAGCGTTGTCCGAATGGTGACCCAACCAACAACCGGTACCGCATATTGCTGCTTGACTTTCAAGATTGGCAATGATGCACCCTTCCTTCTCAGCCGTACTGCCGGCTCGTGTATATAAAGGAATGCAAAAAAAGGAACTGATCAGGTTAACAAAGAAAACACTGACAGACACGCGGAACTAGGGATAACATAAGAAACAACATGGCACAGTTTCGAAAGAAAGACCTGGTTTAGATAAGAAAACCAATTATCAAATACACTATTTAATTTAATACTAAAAACAGTATAATAAACCAGATTACCGATGATATAAGAATTTCAACACTATTACAGAATGATACTTTGCTGCAATGTTTGAAAAAATCCTTATGAAAATCCCAAAACTGACGTTTTCCAAACCATTTTTTTTTTGAAAGAAAGCGAAAACTAAAGGACAAAAACAATCTAGATTGCTATTAAAAAAAAGCTACAGGCAATGGTAGAATCTGTATTTAAAGACCACTTAATTACGGGTTTGAAGAAAAATATCTGAATCAATACAATATCCAAGACAGATTTATATGTTAATGTATGAGCTTAGATCGGTTACCAAAACATTGGTATATTCTGGCAACTTCATGATCGACTCAATTCTATCGACCATGGTACTATTTTAGAAAAGGTGGTGGTATGGATGTTATCCATACAACAAATTTACTCCCAAAATAATTTAATATTTTAACACGAAAGTTATCCGGTCCATAGGGAAAATATAGTAATAAAACAAGAATTCCAAGTAAAAGTTTTGCAGGTTGAGGTTCCAAATGTCCAGATTTAGACCGCATTAAAGATGTGTAGGCTGAGATAAAAAAAATACCTCGTATACAATTGACAATAAGGAACAGCTATGGTACATAGAAAATATTTAGGAGAATGTGGTTGATAAACGAAATTATCACAAATCTTCCAAGCTTAGAAGACTAAGAACAGTAATAAATGCAAATGATGTCCTAGTAAATATTAATTTGTTCGTGGTTTTTATTTTGGTATTTGTCACAAGAATTCTTTTATATACAGCTTCCTCATTCCACACATAAACTGCAATCCAAAATGAAGATTAGCTAACCCATTTTTTTGGTTGCTGGTATTTTGGTTGAATATCAAAGTCAATTAAACACTTTAATATTTAATTGATGCATAAAAACGGCCATTTTGAGTAATATCCTTTTTAAATTTAACTTCAACATTTATTAGATATTAAATAATAGAATGTTCTACGATTAAAGAAGGAAAACGCTAGTTTAAATTTCAAATGTTTAATTATGTGTTTTCAGGGTGCCGCTATTTTTAAAAAATCACTCGTTATAATTAACAAAAAGAAATGTTTATACACATTTCTTCGAGGAAAAAATGTCGGTATATATGTATAACATTCACATATGCGAACGAGAATTCGTTAGCGTTTCCGTGTCTATTCATGGTAAAAATAAAAAGACCAAAGAAAAATGTGAATGCGTGCACAGAGAAAAATCCGCATAGTAATATTTACACTTCACTGTTGGACGAAAATTGTAGTAAGAATTTTTACTATTGTGCGAAATTTTAAAACAACGACGCTGCAATTTTATACTACAGTTACAAAAAGCAATAAAATTGTTAGAAAATATTGTGAAACGTTTTACAATATTTTACAACTAGTAAATATAATAAATTGCATATGACGAAGTGAGAAAAAGTTATAAATAAGACTCTTTATACTGGGAAAATTTATAACATTCGAACACTAGTTGACGGATCCAATTAATAACTAAATAATTAACTATAATTGCAATATTCTGATTTCCGCTAATGTTAAGAAAGACGTCGGTCTATCAAGCACCTTGGACATGCCTCAAGACTTACGAATTGCTGGTTCTGAAGCAAAGAAGCTACTGTTAAGACGTGCAGCGGTCTGTCGAAATGGCAGTAATAATTGTAACCACCAACCGCCAACATCTTCGACATCCCTCAAGATTTACGTATTGTCGTTAATGAAATCAACAAACAAGCGCAAACTAATAAAATCTCGTTTATTTTAGAGATATTGCCAAAATTAAGAAAATACTTGGTATAAAGGCGATGATATTATTTTGTTATTTCTAGTTTATTAATTTACCAAACCCACTAATTTCACAAATAATAAGTACTCTTCAATTAACAAAGTAAAAATTATGAAGAAATGAGGATTATACGCTAACCACAATTATAGTTAAATTAATGTAATTATTATGTTTAAATTATTTTTTTTTTCAAACCTAGCCCATACTTTTGTAAACAGGTTCTCTGATCTAGACATTATTATTATGACAAAGTTTTTTACCTATATAGTTACGTTCAATAGGTATATGTGTTACAGCCATTGTTGTAAAGATGGCACTTCTCCTATTTCACTCAAACACGGTTATAAAATAATTATATTAAATAATTTGGTGCATTTACCACAAAAACATCATATACCGGCAAAAGAGAATTCGCAAACGTCACATACAGAACAAAATAAATTAATGAGATCAAAACTTCTCAAATTAAGGATCTTTTATTCCTTGATCCAACAATCCAGCTTTTACTGTACGTAAAATCCTACTAAAAATCCATTATTGCATTTGCGGCAAGCATAATGCAGTTTATACTCCTTTAATAGATAGGTTATGTCAACAAATTGTGTAACCAAACTATATATCATGTTTCAAAAAAAACACATTATACAGTAAATAATTATTGGCAACTAGGTATATTAATTATAGCAACAGCGTAGTTAATCTATACGCAAAATCTTAATGTCAGTTCACTACACAGATTTGTAATAGTAGCAAAAATACAGTCAATATTTTATTGACGATTAGATTCAATTATTACTACTGGCCTAAACGTACTATTTGAAAAAATGACCTGCACTTAATGCTACTGTAATATATAGGTAATATCAATATAAATTGTATAACAAAAGTGTGCATTTTGTTGCAAAAAATGCGATAACATTTGTCAACAATTTTGTGGGAGATTTTTGTACAAGTTGTACTCGTCCGTATGTGTTCAACAATTTGTTGTGCGAAACAATATAATTGTTTGAAAATTTACATTTTTTTCTATGTGCAAAAAGTCTCTTGCGGATACTTAATTAATGTTTTCCATCGACTATCTTTAAAGTAAAGGAATAAAAGAGAATATGAGCAACGGAAGACAGTCTGCTAAGAACATTTTATAAATAATTTATAGAGGAAGATTTTATTGAGTTAATATTTTGTAATTCTTATCTTTTTTTTCACGCAACTGGTGAAATGGTTTTGATAAATGAAGTATGTTATTCCCCAATTAAAGACTATACTTTCAATATTAACGAAATTATTTGATTATAAAGTGCAATAATTTGATACACATAGAAAATATATAATTATAAAATTATATAACTTCAAATAATTATTCTGAACTTCCTCTGGACAAAAAACTTCCCTCGGTAAATAGTAGTGTAAAAACCCACATTATTTTTCACACATCCTTATCAGCCTTCTATACGATAATCATATTTTCCTTTAATCTTTTCATTATTTTTTTTTATCACTAATAATCTGCAAATGTGAACGAAATATCATTCGCATATGTACACTCCGCTTACAATTAGTAATTGCAATTTATTACGAACATTCAAGTTAAACAATATATTATTAAAAAATAGTATGAACTGAAGATGAACATAACTACGTCACGACAGATGCATGTAGTGTATGTACGTTTAAATAAACATATTTTTCTAATTTGATAATATAATAGAGAGCTAAATACGTTCGATGGAATGCGTTAAGAGTTACAAAGGCATTAGTGCACTAATTATTAGCTTTTGGAAGAGCCCTTATAAAATATTTTCAAATGTGCAAATTAGGAAAAAGTTTCTATAAATAAGAATTCATTTAATATTTGGCGCAAACGCCCCGTTTTTCAATATGGGCTTGTTTGAGTAAAGTGCTCGTATGAAACTAATATATCTACTATTAATGTGCAGAAAGTCTCGAAAAACCGCACACCATACACGTTTCTCAGTTTATTTGCTAATTGCAATATATCTAATTGGTATGTACACTATACAGAGAAAAATCCGCGTAGTAATATTTACACTTCGCTGTTGGACGAAAATTGTAGTAAGAATTTTTACCATTGTGCGAAATTTTAAACGTCGCTGCAATTTCGTATACCACAGTTACAAAAAAAAGCAATAAAATTGTTAGAAAATATTGTAGCACAATCTTCTAGAAAATATTGCGAAATGTTTTACAATATTTTACAACTAGTAAATATAATAAATTGCATATGATGAACTGCGAAAAAGTTATGAACAAAAATTTTTATACTGGAAAACTTTATAGTACTCAAACACTAGTCCACGGATGGAATAATTAATTAACTATAGTTGCAATATTCTGATTTCCACTAATGTTAAGAAGGACGTCGGTCTGACAAGATCTTGGACATGCCTCAAAATTTGCGAATTGCTGTTTTTGAAGCCAAAAAGCTAATGTTAAGACGTGCATCGGCCTGTCAACATGGCAGTAATAATTATATTCACCAACTACCAGCATCTTCGACATCCCCCAAGGTTTACGTATTGTCCTTAATGAAATCAACAAACAAACCCTCAAAGTGATAAAATCTCATTAATTTTAGAGATATTGCGAAAATTAAGAAAAAAATTGGTATAAAAAGCGATCATATTATTTTGTTACTTCTAGTTTATTAATTTAACAAACCCATTAATTTCACTTAAACAATAAATATTCTTCAATTAACAAAGTGAATATTATTAAGAAATAAGGATTACGCTAACCACAATTGTAGTTAATTTAATGTAATTATTATGTTCAAATTACTTTTTTTTTCAAACCTAGCCCACACTTCTGCAAACAGGTTCTCTGATCTAAGCATCATTATTATGGCGAAGTTTTGTACCCATATAGTTACGTTCAATAGGTATCTGTGCTACAGTCAGTGTTGTAAAGATGGCGTTTCTCCTATTTCACTCAAACACGGTTATAAAAAGTTGATTTAGTGCATTCACCAGAAAAAACGTCACATACAGAATAAAATAAATTAAGGAGATCAAAACTTCTCAAATTAAGGACCCTTTATTCCTTAATGCAACAGTCCACCTTTACTGTACGCAAAATTACTGATAATTCACTATTGCATTTGCGGCAAGCAATTATGCAATTTATGCTCCTTTAATAGATAGGTTATGTCAACAAATTGTGCAACAAAACTATATATTATGTTTCAAAAAAACACATTATACAGTAAATGGTTATTCACAACTAGGTATATTAATTCTAGCAACAGCATAGTTGATCTGTAAATACGCAAAATCTTAATGTCGGTTCACTACACACATTTGTAATAGTAGCAAAAATACAGTAATATTTTGTTGAAGATTACTTACAACTATTACCACTGACCTAAATGTACCATTTGCAACAAGTGATCTGCACTTAATGCTACTGTAATATATGGGTTATGTCAACATAAATTGTATAACAAAAGTGTGCATTTTGTTGCAAAAAAAATGCGATAACTTTCGTCAACAATTTTGTGGAAAATTTTAATACAAGTTGTGTTCGTCCCCACTTGTGCGAAACTTTATAATTGTTTGAAAATTTACAACATTTTTTTTATCTAATATAATCACAATATCTAAAGGCTCCCCCTCAAACTAAGGATTCAATACTTTCTTCCACGTGCTGCTGAACCTCGCGTTTCAATTGTTTTCAGAAATATACCTAATAAGAATATTGCTATACCATATAATATGCCATTAATACTTATGTTTCGTTTAGCTTACAAAATGCCTAACAACAATGCACTAGTATAACATTCTTTAACAACAAATTTAAATTTGGAACTTTAAAGCGTTTTGTTTTGGTTATTTTTTAGTAAACAATTTAACCGCATAAAATTTATCCCGCATTCGTTTCTTCTGCGCTACTAGATATATACGATAATATTTCTAGCACTGTCATAGCTAGGGAGGTAAACAGCTAATGTAATTTGGTGTCTTTCTACTCGCTTATCCAAAAACTACCCAAAGCTTATGCTATGCGAAAAGCATTATTGATAAATTTCTTTCCATGTAGGGGGAGACATCAGATTTTTTTGTAGGTATGGTATGTGTTACTTACAATTTAACTTGTTTTATACTCGAGTATGTTGTTTGCTTGTTGTCCTTAACTTATAGTTCATACTCAATTTGGTTAGCGAATAGTTTTTTTTTGTTGTTGTAAGTCTCTGCAAAAACATTTCACAACCGCCCGTGATTATGCTAATATGAACGTGAGAAATAAAGACTAGAACCAGTCGAAGTAAAAAATATTTAACAAGTTGCGTTCACATTTTTTTTTGCTCTCAGTAATGTCTATTAATTTGAAAAACACAATTACCTCCAGATTGCGCGGTTATAGTTAACACTTACGCGATTAACTGGCAATTTGCTTACTAATATATGTTACATAAAGACAAAACGAACACGTGTTGTACACAAAAAGAGTAACCAGGAACGTATTATTTCTTCTGAAACAACACTGATACTGTGAACTGTGTGACAGATAATTAAATTAAAAATATTTATCAGGCAAAGAACATTGGTTTTCCGCTGGGCGATAATTTTCCAGATAATGAACCAAAGCAAATAGTACAAAGATAAAAATATTCAAACTTTTAAAACTTCACTTCTGAGACATCTGTTGATATGAGTATGCATGTTTACAGATTTATTGTTGAACAATTCAATTTTTATCATCGGCCCTTGTTTCTTCAGAAAGCGGATTACTTTGCAATAGTACAATGCATCGCTATTTTGTTACAGCGAATTATTAAGTTTAGTTAACTCCAACGGTATTCGTAAAAAATCGTGAACGGTCGTTCACTGTACAAGCACATGGCGTCATCGGAAATCCTTGGATAATCTGATTAAAAACCACACATAAACTGTATTTATTATAGGTGACAAAAAAATCTTAGCGGAAAACCGCATATAAACATAGACTACATAATATAAAAGTAGATAATATATTTTTGTTCGTTACTTATTAGAAATACTTAGAATTAAGCTTCGCTTTAAGGCTGGTTTACATGAAGCCAGTGGAAAAGCAAGTCAAGTCAGCAAATAATTTGCTACAAGTTACTTGCTCTGTGTAGACATCTACATGCCTCCTATTTCAGGCAAGTAGTTGTCAGGCAAGCTAATAAGACAGTCAAGTGAATAGAATCAGATTCTATTTACTTGCCGATTTACTTCCCCTTCTACTAAATTTGCGTGCAATTTGTTGACTTGACAGGTTGGGACGTGTTTTTGTGAATCCCTGCAAGTGTACAAGTGCTACGTACTAATACCGCAATAATTGTGTATTTTTTCGACTTTTTTTTTTAAATTCTACCGCCAAGATGCGATCATAATCTAACTGAACTCACTCAAACACTTGCCCAGTTTTGAATTGGCACTTGCTATTGAAAATTCAAATCAAGTTACCTGTTGAATTGATTTGTTTCTCCACTGGTTGCCATGTAAACCAGCCTTTATATACGAACGAAGCTGAAATCATTTCAAACCTTTGTAAGAAGGAAGTTTCAACTAACTTGAAGAACAGCTTCTTTGCTCTGTTTTGTCTTTTCTTAAATAATAATTAAACACTGACTAAAAACTGAAAATTTACTATTTTTTATACATATAATCTGTAATCAGTACTTGTTTGTCCCTTTAGCAATATCTTATCACATACAATATATACCTTCAGACCTACCACGCGGAACTGCACTTGGGTGTGAAAATATTATACGTTGCACACAAAATTCTTTACGAACTTAACGCTAGTAGGGGCATTCTTTTAGCATATAATTGTATAGAAATGAGTATACTATAAAAATTCTTGTAAACTTCTCTTTATGAGTAGAGGGTATGGCAGGATCAGCAGAAAAAAGGGGTTATCCTTCCGAGCATAAACACCAAATCCTGGCCAAATATGCTCCTGTACCCTAGCTTTGTTGTATCAAATTTGATTCAATATGCTGTGGAGAAACAGATTGGAAAAAAAAGTGAAACTGAATATAAGATACTATATATACAGCAATAGTATAAGATGCGGCAATAGTAAGGCCGTCTATTATTACTCCGGCTGTGTTCTAGATAGCAATTTGATATATCCGGAACTGGTAAAGGTGCACATTTAACCTTCAAAAAAAAACGTAAAAAGCCCTTTTTAACCAAAAACTTCATGTCGTGTCTTCTAAAGATACCTAACGCAAATATAACATATAAAGGCTCTCAAATATTTCATTCTTGAGACAGAAAAGAAAAAGACGTTATGTAAGGGACATTTTGGGGTCACTATCATCATCATCGAGCCGTTCAATCCATGTGGATTATGGCTGACGCTTGAGCGTCGTAAAATCCGCATTAGGTGGATTAGCCCTTTTTTTCTTTATTTGAGTCCGTTGTGGGTCCTGGCTGCCCTTGTTATTTTCCTCCATTCCTCTCTATCCCTACACTTCGATTTCCAAATCGTCACTCCTATCATCCTTGCGTCCTCCTCTACAGCGTCTCCCCATCTCTTCCTCGGTCTTCCTCTGCTTCTGGTCCCCAGTGGGATCCACTGTGTTACCCTCCTGATCATTTCTCCTGGTTTTCTCCTCATTATATGTCCTGCCCATTGTAATCTATTTGCTTTAAAGCAACTTATGATGTTTTCTCCTCCCAGCTCATCTTCTATTTCTCTGTTCCTTTTCATTCTTACTTCCCCATCTTCCATCATATTTGGCCCCAATATTGTCCGCATTATCTTTCTTTCTATTATTTTCAGATCTTCTTCCTCTTTTCGATTTATTGCCATTGTTTCTAACGCATAAGTAATGACCGGTCTAATCAGGGTTTTATATATTTTTATTTTGTTTTTTTACTTAGCATTTTGTTTTCAATAGGAATTTATTTCTACCGTATGCCTGGTATCCTTTAAAATCCTCTCTCTCCTTTGTCTCTCACTGTTCCTCCCACTGTAACTCCTAGATAATTGAAAGAGGCAACTGCTACAAAATTATATCTTTTTGTTTTTAAAAAGTTTTGTGCTTTTACGTCTCCTTTTCCCAGCTTCAAGTATTTTGTCTTTACTTCATTTATTGTCATACCGAATTTATGTGCTTCCGCATCTAGACTTTCTATAGCTCTTATTAGATCATCTCTTGTATTTGCTGTTATTGCTATATCGTCTGCATATGCTATTAGTTGTATCTGATCTGTCATAATATGTTTCTTGTCTAGTTTTGCTCTTCTTATAACTCCCTCCAGCACTAGATTAAACAATGTTGGCGATATTGGATCACCTTGTTTCACCCCTTTATTTATCTCGAACGAATCTGTGTTGTTCCTGGAATCTCACTTTGGCTTTTGTGTACTTCAGAGTAACTTCTAGGATTGTTCTTAGTTTTTTGGGAACTTCTAATATTTCTAACTCCTTAAACATTTTCTTCCTGTTTAGAGTGTCGAAAGCACTTTTAAAATCAATAAATATTGCGTGTGTTTCTTTTCCATGTTCCCATCTCTTTTGAAAAATTTGTTTCAACGTGTGTATGGCGTTTATCGTGGATCTTCCTGGTCTAAAGCCATTCTGGTAGTCTCCGAGAATTCCCTCAGCGTACTCTTTTAAACGTTTATTTACCAGATTCGCCAAGATTTTGTAGGCAACATTGAGTAAAGTGATCGGCCTGTAGTTTACACATTTCTGCTTATCTCCCTTTTTATGTATGGGTGTAATTATTCCGGTGTACCAGTCTTCGGGTATCTTATTTTGTGTCCATATGAGTTTAATTAGATGACATTAGATGATATTCGTGCTTGTAATTGCTGTCCTCTATATTTTAACAATTCTGCTTCTATTTCATCCTCTCCTGGGGCTTTGCCATTTTTCAATTTTTTTATTTCTGCCAATATTTCCTCTTCACTGGGAGTCTCCTCTTCCTGGTTTTCGTTTTTTAATAGCTGCTCAACTGGATGTTGTGCTTCCTTGTTCTTTTGTGTATATAATATTTCTTTGTAGTGTTCCACCCATATCTTTCCTATTTTGTTGGCGTCATTTTCAATTTTTCCGTTTTTATCTTTTATTCCTCTGGTTTTAATTATTGCAGTATTATGTTGTAGTTTTATGTTTCTGTAAAATTCTTTTATTTTATAACTATGGCTTTGTTGTTCTATATCTTCTAGCTTTGTATTTATCCAATCATTCTTTTTCTTCTTGTATATGATATTTGCGATGTTCCTCTTTGTCTCATATTCCTTTCTTTTTTGTTGTTGCCTTTTATTGATCCATTCAACTCTTGCTAAATTTTTCTGTTTTCTTACTTCTTCGCATTCTTGATCAAACCAATCTTTATTTCTACGTCTTTTCGTTGTTTTATCTAAAATCTCTTCGGCTGTTTTTATGATATCCTTCTTCATTTCTTGCCACACCTCTTCTACTTCCTCAGAAATCATTACTTGATCTCGAATAATTTTTGAGCTTTCGTCCTCCCATCTTTTCCTTATTTCTTGATTTTCCAGCAATTCTGCGTGCCATCTTTTTGTATTTTCTTTTTTCCTATGTTGGTTACTTATTGCTAAGCTTCTTGTTGTTGCCATTACCAAGTAATGGTCTGTTTCAGCCTGTGCTCCTCTATATGTTCTTGTGTCTATTGTCATTCTGCTTATTTCCTTTGTTGCAATTATATGATCAATTTGATTTTCAATTACTCCTGCGGGGTGTCTCCACGTAACTTTGTGTTTTATTGGGTGCTCAAATTTCGTTGTTAAGAAAATCATATTCAGTGATCCTGCTAGTTGACTTAATCTGTGCCCATTGTCATTCGTTTCATTATGTATTGTTCCTCCTCTTCCGTTTCCTATTATTCCCTTTAAGTATGGTTCTGTTCCTATTTGAGCATTTGCGTCGCCCAGTATTACAATGCCATCATTCTTTGGCAATCCTTCACATGTTTTACTTAAATTTTCGTAAAAGTTGTCTTTTTTAATTTGTTCTGTAACTTCTGTAGGTGCATATATGTTGATAAATGTAACGTAGTAATCTTTTGCTCTCAATCTCAATGTAGCTATCCTTCCATTCACTGGTGTGAACTGTACTACATTATTCATTAGGTTCTTTCTTACATAGAAACCTATTCCGTTGTTTCCTCTTTTTTCTTCTCCGCTATACAGAAACACATATTTATCTTTCACTATTTCTCCAGACCTTTCCCATCTTGTTTCTTGTACAGCCGTGATGTCTACGTCATATTTGTCCAATTCTTTCGCTATTTCTGTCATTTTGCCTATTCTTAACATGGTTTTCACGTTCCATGTTGCTATTCTTATTTTTTTCTTTTTGCTGTTTTTCTTCCTTCTTTTATGCTCTATTTGTTGTTCTAGTTTATTTATTCCAATTCTCGTATCCTTGTTCATTGCTGCGGTCGGTATCGTATTTTCTTGTTCGTTAACTTCAGTCAGTTTTTTGGGAGCCCTTTTGCGTCTGCGATCTCCTTTGTTTTTGCTTCAGGGTTATCTAGATCCGGAGATTGTTGGCTGAAAGTTCTTGATTGCGGTTTCTTTTGCTGGGAAATGATTTCCTGGAGCTTAGGGTTTAATTCTTGGTTCTTCACCTCTTCCTGGGTGTGCAAATTCCCAGCTACTTTTTGTTTGTTGTGTTTAATGTGCGTTTTTGTTTTTTCCAACTTCTCTTTTTCTTTGTCCCATCTCCAAACTTCTCCTGCCACTATAATCTTGTTATAACCGATTTTTACTTCTTTTCCTTTTCGTTTTTCTTCTCTTGCTATAGTTCTGATTGCTTTCTCCTTTTCTTTTTCTTTGTTTGTTAGATCGTCGTTGATAAAAATTCGATTTGGCCCTAATTCTTTTAATTTCGATTTATTACTCATCACCTTAACCTTATCCTCTAAATTTTTAAGTTCTACTACACAAGTACATGCTCCTATCTTAGTTACTTGATTAACTTTTATGTCTAAATCTAAATGATCTTTGACAAACCTTTCCATTGCTCCTTTCAATATTTCCGGATCATGTGTATCTATAGTAAGCCCACTCATAACAATATTTTTTCTTTTTTGTTCTTTGTCTACTCGTTTTGAACTTCTTTATTTCGTCTCATTATCACTTCATTTTCTTCTTTTAGTTTTCCATTTTCCTGCTTTCATTTTGCTATCTCCTCCTCAATGTAGCTTTGCTTCAATCGTATTTGTTGCACAACTTCTTTTATACCTTTTTGATCGTGCTGTATGCTCCTTATAAGTTCAATGATCAAGTCCAACTTTCCTTCTGTTTCTGTTTTGTAGACGCGCTTAATGTCTCTTCACTTTTTTCAAATATTCTGTCCGATATCCTCTCTTCATTATCTCTACTGTAATAATCTTTTGTATCCACTATTATTTTTATTGTTATCGAGTCTTATTAAAATTACGTTGTATTTATTCTGAATACACCTCTGTCTATATTTACTTTACTTGCAAAAGGATCTTTTATTTGCTAGGTGATATAAATCTATGTTCCATATGTTTTGTGTTTTTATAATGCGACAAGAAATCGACCCCGGTCAACCCGTCGGAGATCGGTCTCTCACGAGTTTTATTTGTTCTTTCGTTTCCTTCTAATTAATTTTAATTCTACCTTAGATGTATGTATCCGATACTATGAATCTCCTTATATTATTTGCTGCACAAGTTTCGTTTTTTCTGTCACTATGTCACTGATATTCAATTGTTTTAACTCCACACATCTATCGCGCTACAACTGTCTTCACGGCCAGGACCGTACTACTATGTTTGGTAAATCATTCTACAACCAAGGACACTGAAGATCTATCCTCACTATAACCTCTGTATATACTGTCCCATGACGATTTAGACACTAAATATCTTGGCAACGAATTGTATTACAAAAGTATAATTTGGTGGATAAATATTATTGGGCACGCTGCATGATATGGCGTATTTAAATTACTTTTTAAACTTTTAGTTTTAGGTCACGTGACATAAATTTCAATTTTTTTTTTGTAGTTTTAGATCCCTTTCGATAAACTGATTAAAGCGATTTATCGCACTTACTGTCTATTATGATTACGTAGTCTATTATTAACAAATGAAATTGGTATTTTATAATCACTTCAGAAGTATGTGGTACATTTACAATAAATAGATATTAACAGCCCACACTAACTTAACAGCGATTAAAGTTTTAAGAGAGCTGTTCAAATTTTCCACCTTCATGACGCAGTTTTCAAATCTGGACGATAGATTTCTATAACAAGCCAACTTAATCATTTCTAGGGTTACAGTTCGACATGCTTCTCGTATTTTACCTTTTAAGTCTTCTAAATCTCTAAGCGATTTGGTATAAACTATACCTTTCAAAAATCCCCAGAGAAAGTAACCTACTGGGGTCAAATCTGGTGATCGCGTAGGCCAATGAATAGGACCGTTTCGTCCAATCCACCGTTCAGGGAAGACTCTATTTAAGAAAAGTTATTCAGATTAATAAATTATGCAAGTACGCAAAATTTAAACAAAATCAAGCATGCCTTGGAAATTTACAAAAAAAAATGTCTTCCCATTAAAAAAATGCCTTTTTTGTAGGAGATACGACAAAATATTATTAATACAACTTGTTCAGATTAATAAATGACGCAAGTATACAAAATTTACAATGTTTTTTGTCATAGAAGATACGACAAAATGTTGTTAGGAAAAGTTATTCAGATTAATAAGTTCTACAAATACGCAAAATTTAAACAAGATCAAGCATGGTTTGAAAATTTACGAAAAAGTTATTATTTCCACTAATAAAGTTGGTTTTCTGAGATACGATATGAATGTTATTAAGAAAAGTTGTTCAGATTGATAAATTATGTAAAATTTAAACAAGATGAGCTTACTTAATCGCTTATTAAATAATTATAAAAAATAATTAAGTTCGAACAACTCAACAACAACTTTCAACAACTCGATCCTGTTTAAATTTTGCACACTTACGTAATTTATTAACCTGAAAAATTTTCTTAATTAAAACATTTTGTCGTATGTCCTACAAAAAATAACTTTATCCTTTAAAGCATCCTTGATATTGTTGATATTTTGCATGCTTGCATAATTCATTAATCTGAACAACTTTTTTTAATAATATTTTGTCGTATCTCCTAAAAAAAAGGCACTTCATTAGTGAGAAAACCTATCTTTTTGTAAAATTCCAACGCATGCTTGATTTTTCAAAATTTAAAAATATGACACAAATTATTTTCTATCCAAGCAGGGCTAAACCCCAGATGATGAAATTTCAACTCAAAAATTTTCAAACTTTTTTACCTATTCATGCGTCGATCCGGGGACACATTGTATATTAAAGTATATATAGATATATGACGAAACAAAAATGCAACTCAATTGCCTAAAGATATACTAAAGAAATATATAACTTTTGTAAATAATTCGTACAAATTTTAAATTTTAATTTTTAAAAAGAATCAAGCATGCCAGCGTATTCCTCATAAACAACCATATAAAATATATCTGAACATATTATCTCTATATATTATGGCATCGGACTTATAACGATTGAAAGAAAATGACTGATTTTGAAAAATATCTAACGGAAACTAAATAAGTTAGCTTCAATCTGTTTGGATCACTAAACCAAACTCAAAAAAAGAGACCGTAACCTTCTATTTACTTTTCTTATATCTATTACCGTTTGGTCTATACTCTATAAAAACATCGAAATTTGCCCACCATGTACATGCCATTATGTTGTTTTTGCTAAAAATAAATAAGTGTTAAAACAAAGGTGTGTGTATTCAAACAACCATACAGTCCACAATGCAACACTAATGTAATCTGATTTAAAGTAGATAATCTTAGTTTATATAGCACTTACATACTTCCTCCCTTCTATTCCTCATCAATGCCTTGAATATCTTTGGAATAATAGAATTAGGTATTAATGAAGATCACGATAAGGATAAATAGACAAAAATATGAAGTTAAATGATTCACAACGCCGGCAATGCAATATGAAATAGTATACATAATCACCAAAACTGTTTTGAAATAAAAGTTTCGAAAGACACGATCGTGGAACATTGCTATTACACTAATTAGCTCCTATATATTGCACATTTATAGACACCGCTATGTAAATATTGTATTAGTTTAACAATAGGCTAATCTAGTATAAACATAGGTATATTTTTTTTGTATGTATAAATTAAAACATTCTGGTGTAAATTTAATGTACATATTTAATTACTCTGATCCTCTCTGTACATACAAACGTACAACATACACTAGGAAAGTACATTCCGCAACCCAAACATATACCGTGTTGGTTAGCCGTCTTTGCAACTCTGTACTATTGTACCCCAGGAAACAGTGTTTTGATTTAAAGATATTAGGGGTGTCATGTATGCATTTTTGAACATTTTAAGGTTTAGTAATTATTGCTATAACATTTGGTTGCTACGTCCTTGTATGAACACCCACATTACTAAAATATCAAAATATACAGTATCCCACAAAATAATTCGTTGTACTCAAAAGAGTAGGTAAAAAATATCAGCCCGAAGTGATTTAATCTATCTAAAGTACCAATTAGTGACAAATATTTAACGGGGATCACTTCATACAATTGCAAGAACGTTTTTTTTTTTGTAATTGTTCGTCGCCCGACATAAAGTTTTCGGAAACACTGCAGTCTTTTAACTTTTTGTATCGTCCGATGCATAACCATTTTATGTTACATAACACCGTCTTTGTGATAGGTAAGATCAAAGAAGATTTAGGGAAGAGATAGTTTGCTTAGTAGAATTTTATAATCAGTAAAGTCAAAAGCTTTTGACAGGTCAGTGCATAATACATCAACTCTTCCCCTCCTATCAAGGAATTCCTCCACATATTATGCCAATCTAGCCAAATTTGTGAACGTTCAGCGACCAGAAAGAAAACCGTGTTGGTCAGGCGATATGAAAAAACAGGTGTTGCTGTATATAGCATCGTATAAAACCTTCTCACAAACCTTGGAGAGGTTTGAGATAACAGATATAGGCCTGTAGTTGGATAGTGACGTACGATCTTCCTTTTTGCGAGTTGTTTTCCAGCGATCGGGAAGAGTGCTGGTCTTTATGGAGAGATTAATTATCGTCTGAAGTGAAGAAGCCAAGACATATCTACAGTTTCGGATCAGAAAACTAGGTAGTTGATCTCCTGTTGTATATTTGTTGGGTAATTCAACCATATGTTTGGTTAAAATATCAGCAGATATAAATCCAAATCGGTAGGGTGGAGAATTAAAGTCACGCAGGAGTGAGTCAGACTTTAAGTTAGAGTGCACGCAGTAGCAAAAGCATTGACGATTTGTGAAGGATTTATAAACTGGTTACCATTTTCGTCGTGGAGTCTGTCTGGGATTTTAGTTGTTCGCTGTTTTTGCACAAAGAAAACTCCATAGATTAAAAGAGAACGTTGAAATTACGATTATAATTTATAATTTAATTTTATCTCAGTCTTGATTAAGGTTCTTAAACGTTAAAATTCATTATAATATCGTGTATCTTTGGTTTCAATACATTTTTTGTGATAATAGTTTTTGTTTTGCAAGCCAAGTATTAATCCAGGTATAAACCATGGCGGATAGTTGGAAGTAGACTTCCGTTTGTAGGGACCATACAGGTCAAGAATTTAATATAATACAACGTAAAATGCGTTAAGAGCAATATTTACATGCTTATAATCCATAAGAAAGGACCAATTATAATGAAAAAGGTGGTTATACAAGGAAGGATAATCTGCTTTGTTGAAGTCGTAGCTGCGATTTCCAGCAGTTGGAAAGCTTTGTTCCGGATTACGATGTATGGCATGCATGTTTTTTTTCAAGATTGGGATGAGGCAGTCCTCAGGCGGTATCAGGCAGTCACAGTGTGAAACCAGAAAATTTAAATCAATATTAGCAATAACTAGATCCAGGATTTTCTCATGACTATTTCTTACATCATTATACCATTTAGCATTGATTATATCCAGGAAGTTCTGAAAAATTCTTGCTTTATTACAGCATTGCTCGCGAGGCATAGATAAGTCAGGTGGATTGAAATCTCGAAGCGCAGGTAAGGACTTCAAAACATTACGCGGAGACATCCGGAGGAATGTGAACAAGTACAAGACGGAGAGTGGTATGACCAAAAATGGTTTGACAAATTATTAAATCAACTAGCGGAATTTGAATATTTATATGGCTGGTATCAATAATTTCAAAAACTATAAAATGAGCGAAAGCAACCAAAACACACACCTCTGGACCGCTGCAAAATCTCTATCCTTGCGGACAACATTATAATTACTAGTAAAGAGTTCGTTATCATGTACTGGTCCACTTAACTAAGTTGCGGTAATAATTATAATATATATAAAATGAAGGGGTATAATTTTACAACTTTTTCTATTCTAAAGCAATGTCGGTTTTCATAACATTCCAGTAATATAATAGAAGTACACAACTATTCAAATTCTAGTATGTTGTTAATTATTTCAGTTTAAAATAAAAGGTTTTCATACGTTAGGTAATTACATTCAAAAAACAGTTTCCATGAACTTCTAATCTTAAGTTCTAGCTTTGTATTTTCGCAATTTATTAATAACTTTTTACTATCGATGTTGTACTCACTAATCATTATAACCTTTATCAACGCGGCATCCAATGGCATATCAACTTCTTAACGTCTTCTTGCATTAAATATTCAGTGTTAATATCAACGTATTCGAATATTTTAGAAAGATTCGATGGATGTAAATGTAAGAAGAGTATATGTGATTGTTAATTATAACCCGCAAAGTCATTAACATGTTCGCCCTGTTACACTCTGTTGGTACACATGAAGACAGAAGTATCCAAACTATGCGAGCTTAAGCGAGCGAGAAAGATGATATCGGGTCTCTTCCATTATTAGGAAACGACATTTTCTCTCTTGCTTGCTCAAGCTATTTTTTTTTCTTCGAATCTACCATCTTAAGAACAAGAACGCTTACCATTATCATAAATTGAACAAAGTGTTAAAAAATGTAAATAGAAATAATTATTGAAAAGGTACTTTACGCATTATGAATAAAATTGAATGCGAAATGTAACGTGTTAACTTAGTTTTTAGCATAGTTTAAAGGCAATAGTAATTGCAATCGAATCTTCTGTTTTTTTTTTTTTTGCTGTGGCTGACTAATTATTAATTATTTAAAGTTTTTTTACTTGCATAATGATAACTTTATTTATTATTTGCAGAATTCTAATTATCAGGTGGGCACATTATTTTAAACATGATAAGAACAAACCGTTATTGATTAAACATTAACAATAAAATAAAATGAAAACACAAAGATTAGGTTTCTTATCTCGAACATGGACAAATAACGCAAATTCAATAGTCTGTCCTAGAAAATCGTCGGTAAACATGTGAGTCACAATTTTTTAATTCTGTAAGGCACTTGCAGATTAAAACAAAAAATGCTAAATAACTAACATGAGAAATGCTCACAAAATGACATAAGTTGTAGATACACTCTCCAACTATGGTTATTGTACTCTATATCTCATTTCCACATTTTTACTTTTTTTACTTCAATGAAGCATTAACAAAATTTTAATATTGCCGTCATTAAAATTATCCGATGTACCTATTTCGAGTATGGATAGGACGTCTCCGTTTATCTTCACCGTATGCGCTTATACGGTCTCTTTGGGGCACACAATTCCCTGTCTTCAGTTAACATCTTGAAGTCATCTCGACTGCATAGTTTTCAGCGCGTACGGCGCATGTGTGATTTCAAAAGCTTGAAGTGACATTTATTATTAATGACGGACGTTAATTGTGTGCAAAATCTTTTAAAAAACCCGCTATCATTTGAAGAAAAACTTTTAATTAAGTAGAAAGGAAGGCCTATTCCTGATCTTCAAATAAACTATACTTCCACAAGTAAACCTCGAACTTACAATAGAGTATTCAATAAAAATATATATGAAAAATATGAGTGGATGTGCGAATGTTCACTAATAAATAAACTATTTTGTTTTATCTGCTTAATTTTTAAGACAGAGGTTAGTGCGTGGAATAAACAAGGGTTAAATAATTTAAAGCATATCGCAGAGAAGGCAGAGAAACACGAAAATTCAGTTTCTCACATGAATGCATGGATTTTAATGTTCTAGGCAAAGTGGACATATGTGAATAGTTAGACAGTGCTTATTTGCGACATAAAATTAAGTACAACGAAGATATGGAAAAAATCATCATATTTTGCGTCGGTTAATTAATGGGTGTAAAGAAACTGTGAAATCTTATCCTATGTTGGACAACGTAAAATTGAAAAGTGAACTTTCAGTAATTTATGAGCGCGATGACATGTGTGACGTAGGTGTAGGTGGTGTTTAGCCACTTTTAGTGTTCATAATAGACAACAACCTAAAAAAACTTTTGACGGAAACATACAAACTGTTGGATATTATTTGTACAACCCCCATATCGACAGCAGAATGTGAACGATATTTTCCACCCTCAAACGCATTAAAACTTTTCTGAGAAGCACAATGTCAGAAGATCGACTGAACGCATTTTTACAACAAAGTCATAGACGTCTTTTCCATCATGAAAATTAGGAGAATGGATTTTATGTACAAAAAATATTATTTTGTGCCCACTCTCTTTCATAACTCACGAGCCGCCACTGCATTTTATAAAATTAGTATAGTAAAGTGGGTACTTTTTTTGTATATTATTTAAAAATGGCGATAGAAGTATTAATAAACCAATGTTAGTCTATAGCTACCACAGATAACTATTTCCTTATCATTTAAAACGTATACAATAGATACACCGCCACCACAAAGATAAATATTTAAAAAGATACGCATTCAACTAACTATTAGATATCACTTCATTTTTTTCTAAATCCTCAAATGAAATAGACACTAAAGTAACAATACAAAAAAAAAAAGTAATCTTCATTAAGAAAAAGTCGGAATCCATATAATCCATAGTGCAAAGATGTTCAGAAATGTATTTTGAGGTATTACTGAGAGAAATACAGGGAATTAAAAACGAATTAAAAGAAGTTAGAAATTAACTGAAACCTGAAGGTGAAGGTTCAGGTATTAAGTGAAGAGAATTAAAATCGAAGAACAATATGTGGGATAACAAAGGAAAAGTTAAATATATTCCAAACATTATAGAGAGATTATGGAAAAAAGAAAATACGAATGATGTCATAATAGTGGGAATGAATATGGAGTACATAATCACTTTTAAGGAAAAATGAGGAAATTTCGACCAACCGCACCATAGAAATCGACCTTACAAAATCCTTGAATCAAAATGCAAAGACTAATAAGAACAAAGCCAAAAAAGGAAAAGTTTAAAATATTAGAATTGGATAGGGATGTTAAGAAAACTAGAGAATTGCTACAAGAATTTTTGCCTAAAAACTGATTAAAATCAAGTCATCAGTCACATATATATTGACGAGCACGTTAGCGATGAAGAGATAAAAAAAAAATAGACAAAAATAACAGAAAACACACGAAAGGATATTAAGATGAAGAAAAAAGCAAGAATGAAAAAAAAGAATTAGAAAAGAAACTTGGTATGTGAAAACATTAAATTAAAAAAAAACAGCTTATACAAATATTTCTTAACGTCTCTAATTTTGACAAATTAGACAAACAATTCCCGAAACTAAGAATAAACACAATCACTAGTAGAATTGGAAGATGAACATACATTAATATTTAGTAAAGGTGATCAGGAAATCAGACGAAGGAAAGATAATAAGATCTTTCCTTCGTATATTATATATATATATATATATATATTATATATATATATATTATATTATATATATATATATACGAAGGAAAGATCTTATTATCTTTCCTTCGTCTGATTTCCTGATCACCTTTACTAAATATTAATGTATGTTCATCTTATATATATATATATATATATAGACTATCAAAAATTGGAACAAATAAAAGTGAGAAAATGACAGATAAAAACAAGTTTTGGGCAGAATTACTCGATGTGTCAGAAATCATCGATGGACAAATAATATATATTTGTTATGGGATTTAATAGCAGAGTTGTCAAACGAAGCGAGGAAAATGGAAATTGGGAGAGAGAGGGGAAAAACAACGAAAACGATCTACTAAACTGTTGCAAAGTGAGTAGCTTAATAATAATAAAATGCTAGTACCAGTAAACAGATTAAAGAACAGAGTCCAGTACAAAAAAAATGAAGTACTTAAGGAGCGTCCACACCATAACAAGGGGAAACCGAATAAGAAGATACGAAGTAGAAGTAAAACCATCATTTAAAAAAAACACACAAGTCAAAACAGTGGTTTGGGCATTTAACAAGAATGCAAAACAATAGACTAGATTATATTGGAGTTGACATATATTACATTTCTACCGTTAAAAGTAAGTATTATATTTACTTTCTCGATGAGTCATAAAAGATATGAAGTTCACTAAAAAAACTAGGTTGAATCTGTTTAAACTGGGATGCAAGTATTACAAAGATAAGCTTAGAATATCAAGAATTGCACACTGATAAAGAAACATAGTAAATAACTGGTTTACTGAAAAGTTGCCAATTTGGAAAGGAAATATTTTCTACTACATTTTTGAAAATATTGTTATTA
Organism: Protaetia brevitarsis; assembly: GCA_004143645.1. Taxonomy (NCBI): domain Eukaryota; kingdom Metazoa; phylum Arthropoda; class Insecta; order Coleoptera; family Scarabaeidae; genus Protaetia; species Protaetia brevitarsis. The sequence goes on along the minus strand of RXPK01000067.1, from coordinate 1,651,500 downwards.
TGCTTGTTGCATAAAGCTTTCAAAATAAATTTGATCTTCTATCATCGACTTTTACTGGGACTTTTCCACTCCGGTGATTCACAAAATACTGTTTTCGCTATCATCCTTATAGTACGAATAGGTATAGGCACACATATTGAGACTCTTGAAATATCACCAAGACTTAGCCAATATAAGCTGGTTTTCAAATCCCTATATAAATATATTAACTACGATTTTAACTAAGATTATTGAGAAATAAACAATGGCGTGGCCCAAAGTTACATATAGGCACTGGAGCAAACATACCCAGATCTGAGCAATTTATAGACAAGCCATACCAGAAAGGAACTGAACAAGTAATAGTTTAAGTAGGAATCAGGTTACAAAAATCTCGACTTGTTATAAGGAAATTATTAATAACACATATTATACAAAGCGTTTAAATCGCAAGATCCACCTATATACGCCAACTATTTAGGCAAAATAAAGTGGGATAAAAGCCATACAGAGTCTTGAATTGGGGAGATCTTTACAGTTTGATATGGACCACTAATAATATACCTACTGGAATGCGTATTGTAAAAAGAACAGATAAAACATAATAACCCTACAGACTATACGAAGAGCTTTGTTAAATGCGTGTGTAAGAAAAGATGAAAAGACAACTAACGAAATATCTTATTAAATGTTCATGTAAAACATTATTGAATAAGCTAAAGTTTGTAAATTTGATTTTTTATTTACAAGATGAAGATTATCACAGAAGAAAATCTTTTACATCTTGTCTTGATCGTAGTCGAAAATATTAATACCACAATATCATGATTTCTACAAAAGTGTGTCATGTTTAGAAAGATATTCATTTAATAAATTAGAAAAATTATGGATAAAGGAAGTCACAACATGCAACGTGGTATAAAGAACAAACTCAACTCAAATACTGTTTTACTGTGTTTAAATATTGAACCTACCAACGCACAAAATTTGTTTTCAACGTTCCTCCATTAACTTGTTTTTATAAAAATCGTATCTAAGCAGCATCCTAATGACAGCGTGGGCAATGTTATATTTTGACATTTCCGGAATTAAATTTGATTCATTTGATGTAATCTTGAAATATTTTCGGCTTTCTGGTAATAATGCGTTAACTTAAACTAATAATCTTTCTACGATGCATCAATCTAATTCCAAATTTTTAACGTCGAATTAGAAATAAGATTAATGTACAAAACGAAATGAATATTAGGTCCCAAGATCTGTTAATTAGTAGGTTACCTCGTAACTTAAATGTGGGTAGGGATAATGCGTCCCAAGCGCGCCAAATACCATTTGACACATTTGACAGTTGTATTTTATACAGCATAGTGCTGCATTTCATATTATTTCCTGATATATTCTACAAATTATTTCATTCATTAGTTTATTGTTTCACTTAGTTTGGTGTAAAATGTATTCAGTTATTCTCATTGTATATTATCTTTTAGATTTTCCATATTTGCTAAGTTATCACTTCTAGATTTCTGCAATTTGTTTTTTAGTATACTGTGGTAAGAATTACCTTTACCATAAAATTAAATCAAGATTTAATGTGTATTTAAATGCCTGGGGGAAGCATTCGCAGTGTTGCTATTCGCAAGAATAATTCAACAAAGGCTAAGAAATCTTTACGGTTTCCTTCTTTTCCCAAAGATTCTAAAATCAGTAAAGAAAATATACTTATGGTATGCGGTATGTCATCATGGTTACAAAGCCTTTCTTTTGGTGGCTTGTTGCAACCATCAGAAGTCTGGATGGGAAATGTTGAAGTGATGGAGAAATGCTTTCAAAAACTGCATAAAGATAAATTCAACAAGTCTTTTCGGATTGGGGACAAATGTTAAGGCATCGTCTTGAATATTTTTAAGTAGAAGTGAGGGTATTGTTTTACATAATCATAAAGCTCGTTTTGTTCTCTTTATGATAGTATTCTTGCTTAAGATTTTTTTTTCAGAAAGTTTTTAAAAAATATATTTTTCTCTTCTTTACCAAACATAGAATTTTCTACATTAGACAAAAATTGTTCTACAAACGTTTCTTACCTAATTCAAAAATATTTCTATACCAAAAGTGAGTAATTATTTACTTACTTACTTCGTATATCCTTCTTTTCTTGAATTTATAAGTAATACGACTTGATATTATCTAATACATCACTATCAAAGATAGTGTAATTTGATATTTTATATATAATTTAAAAAGCGGCATTATTTTTTTTATTATTATTTATAACAAAAACGTTTCGATGTTTAGTTTTACATCTTTCTCAATTTGTCTTCATGTTAGTAAATTTTAATTGTATGTTCATAATAGTAACATAAAGTCAAATTTTTAAAATTACATTTAATTAAATTAACTTCACTAAAATAACACTTAAACGATACACACAACATGTATCACGTAGACGATAAAATTGAAAATTTTAAAAACTTAAAGTAAAAAGCATGTAATTTTAAAAATTTGACTTTATGTTATTATTATGAACATACAATTGAAGCTTAGATCCATGAAATACAACTAACAAGTGACAATGGAATGAAATTCCAAAGTAATTGCGATTATTGTTGAGTTAAAATTATAAAAGAGCAAAATTCAACACGAAATGGTTTTGGCATTAAATATCATGTAATCAAAAGAATTGCTAAAGTAAAATATACATGCTGTCCCATTTAAAAGAACGAATTAACTTCTTTCATTTAGGATTTTAGAGAAAGGATTTAATTAAACTAAATTAACCAGGGTAAAAAAAACAACACATTACCTCAAAATTTTGCCTATATATAATATAAAATGTAGAATAGAATAAAATAGAAAAGAAGAGCAAAAATTAACCTTTCAGACAAAGTGCAAGCTAGTTAATTTGATTCCCGATTTAATTAAAATTAAAAGAAAACATATAAAATCTAGAAACTACGTTCAATTAAAATGCAAAATTTAATTAGTGAATTTTGCAAAACAAATAAACATTCTTATCACAGAAACTAATTATAATGCTTAAAAATGTCAATAAACAAACTTAAAGTAAATTTAAAAAACGCTAAACTATAATATAACCTCACAATTCTTAGAACCTCAAAATATTTTGTTTGAAAATACTGAAAAAAAAAAACGTAATTGTGTAGTTTAAGGTCGAATTATTTAAAACAGCAATCCAGAATGGTTAAGAAAATTAAAAATAAAGTAACAAAGTAAGCGTTCACTACTACACTTTACTTTTGGAACAAGCTTTATAACCGAAAATACTTTTGAGTTATGCGGAAGCGTATATTCTGTTGATCTTTTATAGGAACCCGTTTGGTCTAATACAGACAATAAAGTGAAAAAAAACCTCAATGTGGCAGCAAAGTCGAAATAAATTTTGCATTCTTTGAAAGAATTTTCGAAATAAAAAATTTTTTACGAAGATGTAAAGTACGACCCATACAGCTATTTAGAAAAAAAATCAAGATGGCGATCTGGCGCGAACGACATTTGTCAGTACTATGTTATTTATAGTAAAATATTTAAAAAAAAAATACTAATCTTAAAGTGCTCAATTTCAAAATTTTAGATCAAGTGACTTTGGCACTAAAGCATGTGTTTAGACCTTCTAACAGCTTTGTAAATGTATACACACGCGTCCCTGACAAATTCTTTCAGGACATAGAAGGAACCGTATACAGAATTCTACTATTACATCAAACTGTAATTTTCCCATCAAATAATAAAGGCACCTTGTAACGATAAGATACCCAACAATAATAGAACAGTAAATAAAGCTCTCAAAAAAAAATTAACACAAAAACTATAATAAACTAAATAGGTGCTGCATAGGTGGTTATACCTGTTCAATTATTATTTAGTACTAAATTGTCATAAATAGTAACACACAACTTTTCATTTACAGATCATTAAAGACCTCGAATTGCAGAGTCTATAGGGATGATGCTTTGTATGTGTCAGATACTATACAGAAAAACTTATAGTGGAATATCTAGGTATGTACGTTTAGAGCAGATTACTGCTACCTCAGAAAAAGCCAAACAAATAATTGATTTGGGAAATGAACAAGTAATTTAGTTGGCCAACATTCAAATAAATAAATATAACAATTAAAACCAGACACGGAATGCTTGTTTGTGTACGAAAGAAAAGAACTGTCGTGTACCTATTCATCCCGACCCGCAGATTTAAAAATCTTAGGAGCAGGAGTGACCTACATACATTTATACATCCCTAACAAAAGCTTTCATTGCTTAAAAGATTTATTAACGCTTGCACGGCGTAGCCTTCCGTACAAGATAAATATTATATGATCTAATCGAAGTTGAAACTGCGCTGAAAATGAAACAGAATGGGTTGGGTTGGTTTCAGGAAATACGACACGAGTAAAAAAAGCTACATACCTGGAGAATAGACGGCTATAGAGTGGCGAGGCTTCCGGGGACGGTCGTTGACTGATGACACGGGAAGGAGTATTGGTTTATTTAGAAGACCGAGGTCATCTTCACTGACACGTCCACTTTGATCGTAAGGCAAGCACTAAGTCGAAAGACAGGCCAGCACACGGCGCGAGCTTTACTGAAACGGTGCGACCGTCGCGGCGCAGAATCGCGTCGGAAGCAAAGCGCCGCGTTGCCACGGCCACGAAAAACTTACGGAGATTATTATTACTCACATAGAAACGATGCGTATTCGCTCCGATAAAAAATAGGATTCCGCGCTGGAGATTTAATGGGTAGTAAAGAGAAAAGAATGAGCAATTAAACGATAAGCACAAACTTATACAGATCTGATTCGCGATGGTCGATAAGTTCCTCCGTCAGCGCAAAAACGATTGAACGTATCGTGCGAATGTTGTGGTATCTCGATAAAAAGTGTACGTTTCGTTATAATTAGGTGCGTGCGAATGGTGAAAGGCCACACAAATTTTAGAATTAAGACATTGATCCGCTGTTCAGACATGTTTTACTAGCATTGACCAAAGCATTTCATAATTTATTACTTCATCGAAAATCGTATCGGGATAATATCCTATCTAAAATGTGTATGTGATTCATTACCTAATGATAAATAAGCTCCTCCAGTTAAGGTTTAATTCAGGAACAATTACCGGAATTTGTACTACCTTTATTTGTGAAAAGCTAAATAATTACAAATCATCCTAACCCTGTGTTCCGCCTAAAAGTACCACACGAGAATACCTATTCTAAGTACTATATAGATACCATAACAATTGAAATATTCCTACTCTTAACTAAATAATTTCCCTTTGATTGTGAATAACAAAAATATAATACATGAGCCTCGCAATTATGTGTATACTGCTTTACCTGAAACGCTGAAATATGTGAGCAACCAAAAATGTGATTAGTTCACATAATCGCGTAATCTACTGTAAGCCGGTCAGTTATCAGTTGTTATTATATTTGCGCCCATGGAATAACTTCAGTTATCTCTCAGCATTCGCTAAGAAACAAGGGAAAACTATGGCCAAAACTTCACTCTGGGAGCCCCAGAACTTGTTACTGCTAATAACCGACAAATTATTATTAATCTTTTGAATTTTCGAGAGGCAGCCTCCACGTCCTCTCAATTCCGACAGTCGTGCCGTCTTCAGGTAGCTACTCCCTTTTTCATACATCATGAATTTGAAGTTGAAACAGGATAGAATAAACAATCTAAAAACAAATAAAACAAAAAAAGATTTATATTTTAAATATTTATTTATATACCTCTACACAGCACAAAATGTCTACCATACATCCATTAGATATCCTTTATGGATATTTAGAACATCCATTAGACGTCATAGACATTCTATGGACATCTCCAAATGTCCGGCTATTAGATATCCAAATAGTACATCTAAAGGATATGCTATGTAACACATCTAATGGATATCCCACAGAGCACAAATTTCTACCATACGTCCATTAGGTATTATTAGTGGATATCCATAATATCCATTAGACGTTACAGACATTCTATGGTTGTCTCTTACATCTCCAAACTAGAGGTGGGTCGGATTGGTTTGATTCATCAGTATATTCGATTCCCATATATATTACTACCTTTACGGACTCGAGTCAGCTTATACGAATCATTTCGGTTTATACGAATCCGTATCGGAGTCAATAGTATATTAGTATACGACTCCAACTCTGACTCCCGCTGCTTGACTATACTAGAGCGAGTCACTTGATACCAAATCGTATCGGAATCAATAGTATATACTAGTACGTTATGTATAAAAAGTAGTAAATTATTAGCTATTGTGGGTTTCGTAAAAGGTAAAAGCACTTGAAAAGCAATAATTCTTATCAGCAGTGTTAAAGAGAAGACAAGTTTTGGTTTGCCTGTATTAGAATTTTTAAATTTTGTTGTTTCCCTTTGGTTAATAAGCAATAATCCATTATTGCTTCATTTTGTTTTATTTTACGAAAATTTTAATTTACTGTTTTTTTTTGCAAGATCCTCAAATTAAAAGCAAAGAGTAATTAGAATTTTAATCACCCATTACAATCTTTCGGTACGAATCACATTATACGAATCTTTAATTTTAGGAGTCATTAGGATTCGAATCACTAAAAAGATTCGAATCGTCCAGCGCTGGTATGAATCCTTTACTGTCTTTCGGTACGAATCATATTATACGAATCTTTAATTTTAGGAGTCAGATTAGATATCCAAATAGTACATCTAATGTATATGCTATCTACGCTATTGGTTTTTTTGAATTCGTGACAAACATGCTCACCAATAGCGACAGTATTAGGAATACTATCTGTTATTTCCAGCACTGTGCTCACTGCTCAGCATACCACTCGGGAGTTCAAAGGGACCGGTATCGTAGATAACACTTCCATCTGATGAATAATAGCATATCCATCGAATTAGATGTATTATATGTTTAGCGTAAAATACTTTCAGCATAGTGCTCACTGGTAAGCACGTCTCCTAAGACCTCCGATTTTTAAAGAAATGAAAACCGGTATAATAATACAATAAATAGTTCATAAGTCGAGGTATATATTTTAACAAATTTAAAAATACAACGAATTATTACAAATTATTCTTATTAATCTACTTAATTCCTGTTCCTTCTCTTGACTTCCTGTAAAGAAAAAAAAACGATTGACAGCTAGATATACCTACTAACGTGGTAATCTTAAGGTCATATCCACATAATTATGTTCAGATACAAGCTATAATGAAAACACATTTATTTTAATTTTCCTGCAAGTACATACCTATTTATAAGTAATCTAATAATGTAGAATATTGAGATTAGCAATGTCCTCTTAGATTTTAATAATTAAAATAAATAATATTTGGATTCAGAAATTCTTTTAAAATTTACGCAAACTAAACAAGACTTTACAAGCAGAATAGGTACATTTATTCATGTATGCCTAAAATCCAACTTGCTAAGGTTAGATATTGAGTTGTTATAAATTATGACTAACGTTTTAAATGTTATACAGAAAGACAATACTACTTGCCTATACTATAATATAAACAAAACATGTGCGTAAAACAACCTAACAACAGATAAACACACTTTATTTATGAAAACTAAATTATTACAAGTCATCCCAACCCCGTGGTCCACCTAAAATGATACTATACGAGGCTACCTGTTCTATGTACTATATGGGTTCCATAACAATTGAAATGTTCCTACTCTAACTAAATAAATTTCCTATGATTCTTAATAACAAAAATATAATACAGTAGCCTCGCGACCATATGAATATACTTTGTGAAATGATGAAATATGTGAAATTGATTAGTTACATAATCGCGACCTAACCGTAAATCAGTCGCTATAGTTATTATTAATGCGCCCATGGAACCACTTTCGTTATCTCCCAGCATTCGCCAAGGACATTGATTATATATAATATACTTATATAAAATCAATGGCCACGGAGTAGAGGAAAACCATGGCAAAAACCTTACTCTGGGAGGATAAATAATAATAAATAAACACAGTACATTCAACGATGGTCATTTTTCGACTAATGACGTAACGACAGGTACGATGAACGATGAGTATAAATACAACATACATTCGGCTCGGCGATTTTCGACCTTGTTCCAACGGTCATCGAATAGATATCCACAAGATATCTGCTACAGAGTTCATGTACTTATTAATAATTTCAAAACAGGCAAATTGCTCCTATTTGAGTATTAACTTTCATGTTAAAATTGCGATAATATGTTTCTATTAATTTTATGTTATATATTTTAACAATTGTAATAACTATATAACATATATATAACTCCGAAATGAATATCCCATGGATATATACCCGACGTGTATAATGGTTATGGACATGTTTTGGTGATTGGGACATCTACTGGATATCTGTCGGACGAAGTGTGCTGTGTGGGCCCCGACTATGGTAAAAACTATAACACTAATTCAGACCACTCAAGAGTATAAAATATTCATTCATAAATACGTACTACCCTGCTAACTATCTAAATATCATGCCATAACCTATCTAGCTCTTTAGCAGAATTACTAAAAAAAATGTCGCTATTCGACCAACTTATTATCTGTAATATCTGTTTCTCGTCGCGGCCAATTTAACCTTTTAGCTAATTTCCTAACTTCTGTACACGACCGGCAGTCATCAGTGAATCGGCAGTCAAACAAAACATGGCCCGCTGTATCTACCCCACCACATCCACAATGCGAATCATTAACACTCCCAGTTTAGACAATTACGACAATTAACCCTAATTCCCCTGGCATTTGTATTATATCCTCAATATTCTCGAAAAAAGGAGTTTATTACACAAATGCAATAGGTAAAAATTTAGCTACAAGAGAAGAAATTTCTACTATTGCTAGTACCTCATGTTTAGTTTTATTTTTTTTTTTTCCTACCTGTTCCACCACAGCAAATTCGATCAAATTTCCATAGAACAAAGCTGGGTTATAGGAACATACTTAACGAGAGTTTGGTGTTTGTGCTCAGCAGGATGATCTACTTGCTGGAAGTCCCAAAAACATTTTAATTTTCTTTAACTAGTTAGAAATGTCACACCGGCGTGAAAATCTTTTAAATGGGAATACTAATTAAACAAATTATTTCAAATCGATTGATCAAAAAGAGACGGAAATAAAAAGTAAAATAGTTTGGCGGTTAATTGCTTTTATCAACTTCCTTATTAGTTGCAGGAAGTTGAAATTTTGCACAGGTCATTACCTTCATAAATCTCAACTTTTGTATGAGTTTTCAATTCGATACCATCGGAGGCTAGTTTTCAGTAGCGTATCCTGCCATACACTCTATGGAATGCCATTCCCTTCACATTGTTTATACATCTCAAGTCTTGGAACTTGCTAAAGAAATGGGATTATCAATTTTTAAAAATATCAGAACGCCATTGTCAAACTTACAATTAGAAAGAAGACTAATGTTTTTCTGCACCTTTGGTTGATTTTATAACCTACTCAGATTACATTTTATATAAACCATTACTCATCGAATTACTTTCAGGCGATCTTTCGAATTTTCTAAGCACTTACAATAAATTTAATACATTTTCCATGCTTTTTGCTTTTGCCTAATTGACACCTGAAGTTTTCTAATGTAATTTTACATTGGGCTTTCTAAATAGGAACAAATGAAGGTAATTGCATAGGAATGGCACTAATTTGAGATAAATTTTGAAATTCCACTTAAAGAATTAAATAACCGGTGTGCTGGGGGACAATTACCATGACAATCGAGGAAAGAAGAAAAAATGAATGAGGATCATAATAGGAGTAATTAGTAAAAAATAGATTTATGTTGACACTATTCAATGAGTTGAAATGAATCGTTCATCGTTTAGTTTATCATTTAGTCATATACAATTTGCCTATGTAAACAAAAATGTAGATTCATTGATAAGACAAAACTGTAGTCTAAGCAAGATAAAAAGTTATTACAAAACAAACTGCAAATAAAAAAATTATATCCACAATTAAATATAGTATTATCAATGATATCTAAATAGCAAACAATGTTTGCACTGCTTATATTTCAATCGATTTGCAATCAATGTGTCAGTCACCGATAACATTGATATTTTCGCACTTTGCGTTATTATTATGTAAGATATTATGTAACAAGTACTCACCCATTTTTCTATAAGTACGTAAAGATCCATATGAAAACATGAGTAAAATGCATAGTATTTATTGTGTATTATATGGTATTATGAAATAATCTGCGAGTCATATATGTTAGTAGTAAAATAGTATTACAGATACTTCAATATATACAGGCTATTCCACGTAAGGGGTTTATTAAAAGTTTATAATGTTGTATTATTTACTTATATTTGAGATTTTGGCACCATTATCTGTTCGATTGGAACTATAAATGTAAAATACTTTAACCAAAATATCACTTCCGGTTGACCGGAAATGGACGTCAACTTTGTTATTTTAAATAGAATGATATAATTTTTTTTTCATTTTGTATGTTAGAATGTAAAGTGTGCATACCGTTTCTTAGAGTTATATCTACATTCATACATAGCAAATTTGGGGTATCTACTTGCAGTATTAACCGAGATATTAATTTCTCTATGATGCAATGATTATGATTAAAAAAAGAAAAACTTAACTCAAAAACGGCAACATGTAGCTATAGGAATAGCTAATGAAAACTGACGTATTTATGGTCGTAGAATTCAAAAATGAACAAAAAATTATATCATTCTATTTAAAATAACAAAGTTGACGTCCATTTCCGGTCAACCGAAAGCGATATTTTGGTTAAAGTATTTCACATTTATAGTTCCAATCGAACAGATAATTGTGCCAAAATCTCAAATATAAGTAAATAATAAAACATCTTAAACTTTCAATGAATGGAATAGCCTGTATATAGTTGTGTACTGAAAAAAATTGTATTACTACCTTATATAATTTAAATGGTAAATATTACCTAAGAAAATAAGCATATTTTAGTCAATCGTTTTATTAGCTTGAAGAAAACCAACCTTGATTGAAATGTTGCTGCATGATACAACCACTATTTTGGTTTAGTTTATATACAGTGTGTTCACGGGAACATTCTACAATGGCCAACTTTTTTATTTTTAGAGATACAGAGTCGGTTAAATGGAAAAAGTTCGTATACTGTTCCATCTGCATTTCGTGTTATGGCATAAAAAACAAAATAGCGCTTAGTTGCCAAGATACGACTATAGCATGTTTTTTTTTAAAATAGGACACCCGTTATATGATTTTGCATTGTTTCTCTAATCATTGCCTATAACAAAGTATAAAGCGACTTTTCTGTAAAATCACGATTGCGAGAGTTATAAAGAAAATCATGTCCAGTTCATTCGAGGTGTTCAGAAAACATTGTAGATTGGCTAACTTTTTTGTTTTTTGAAGTTACAAACTATCACATGAAGGTGTAGATAGCCCGTGTTTTAAGTGTTGATGCCATTTGGATGTAATCTTTCACATAAATAACGGAAACAGTGTTTACTATACTAATTACGACAAATGGGAAGTAGATATTAAACAAAAACTAATTGTAGGTATATTAAAGTAAAAAGACAACAAGACAATGTTTTAAATGTTTGCGTCAAAATAACTGCCATTACTTTCCGTGCATAGGTTTACTCTTCGCCCCAGATTACTGTGTACCTTTTGCACTGTTTGTACATTAAAATCACGAATACTCTGTGTAATTTTGATTTTTAAATTTTCCAAATCAACGGTGGATCATACACTGTGTTTTTAATAGCTCCCCACAAAAAGAAATCCAAGGGAATTAAGCGGGGTGACCTAGTTGGCCATAATATCGGGCCTCGATTTCCAATCCAATGATCAAAATGCTGGTATGAATATTCTGTAACAGCAAATACATTAATGTGATGGTGCTCCGTCGTGGTGGAAAATTATTTTACGACGAACTCCTAGTGGTAGATGTCTCAAATAAGTAAATAAATCGTTTTGTAAGAAGTTTAACTACCGCCCAGCTGTCAAAGTTGGCCATTGTAGAATGTTTTGTGAACATCTCGAATGAACTGAAGCATGATTTTCTTTATAACTCTCGTAATCGTGATTTTACAGAAAAGTCGTTTTATACTTTGTTACAGCCAATGATTATAGAAACTCAAAAATGCAAAAATATATCGGTGTCCCATTTATAAAAATACATGCTATAGTCGTATCTTAGCAACCAAGCGATCTTTTATTTTTATGCCATAGCACGAAATGCAGATGGAACAGTACATGAACTTTCTCCATTTAACCGACTCTGTATCTCTAAAAATAAAAAAGTTAGCTATTGTAGAATGTTCCCGTGAACACACTGTTATATACAAGGACAATAAATTAAATCCGAGTTTAGACGAGTGCGCATACAAAAATGCTTGATGGGCTTACTACTGATCGCCATTTTCATTATGGTTTTGATTGGTGCCAACTAATCCGTTAATAGTTTCTTGAATTGCTCGATCATGTTTCAGGTGTGCTCGTTGTTGTTACACCATTTACACTGGTAAGCATTCTATCTTTCTCAGGTATATAAAGAATGTATCTTCTATCATGCTTTAATTACAAGCCACTGTAGAAAGTGTAACACCAACAAACAAACCTGTTGCATATTTTGTTTGGCGCATAAACATTTGAAAGATGAAAGATCCACAAAAGTCATTCGAACCTTATAATTATTGTCCACAAAAGCGCAAATGCAAATTTTTTCTAAAATCACGGTCATCAAAATAACATTAATTACTCAAACTATGGCAATACAAACGGCAACTGAAATTGATTATGTAAGTTTTGTGAGCAATATTCCCTTATAATAAAATATATTCGCTTATTTCTAGCAGAGTTTTATTTATAATTTCAAGCAAAGAGGAAAAACATGAGTTCTAGACCAAACACAATTTCCATACGCCATTTGATAATACACATAGCTAAAACAGCTTGATACGCCAAAGGTTAATACTTTCATGCAAGAAAAGACAGTATTTATCATGATTTGTAGGATAATAATCGCAAATATAAATCAAAAATCAAGGAAATCGTGGATTTTTTTTTAACTTTATTTAATTGAAACACCATTAACTTATCGGCGTAGAGAATAAATATCGAAACATTTATTATCTTTTTCGAGATGTTTTAAAAGAATTTTTAACACTTAATTTATTTTTTTAGCAACAAAATGATGTATTGTCATTATTAAGATAATAGATTCAAATTTTGTAAAGGACAAATACACATACGAAACAAACATTTAAAATACGTATGTATTGTTTTTACAAAATTTTAATTTGTTAACTTAATAATAACTCAACAACATCACCTTGTTATTAAAAATAATGTTAAATTCAAAATCATTTATATGTAAAAAATGTAAATGCTATCTCGAAAAAGACAATAAATGTCGAAACGTCGATGAATTAATTGTGTTTCAATGAAATATCGCCAAAATATCAACTGTTTCCTTTATTTTTTATTTATATTTATGCCATATTTGGCAAAACAATAAACTCCAACAAATAAATAATCGTAAATGTGTTGATATGCGAAATGTAGGTAAAATATAGTCTTTTTTTGACCGATAGCTAACTTTAATTTATTAATAAGATTCCCGTATTACAACATCGATTACCTATAATGAAAATAATCGCCTAAAATAAAATCCACGAAAATAGACGCAATTATACATAATTATGATTAGTACTAAATCAATACTACAGGTATAGGATATAAGCAACATACAAATACAATCTTAAAAGTAGACAAATACCAAACAGATAATGCACTTTTATTGCATTTAGAAATAAAATTCAGATAAATAAATAAGTACACAATTATATTTTATTAAACACATTTATATTTCTGTATGCAACAACCGCGGTCAGCTAGAAAACATCCCACACAACAGCAAATTAAAGAACTAGTTTCATAAGGTACGTTTTACAGCACGAACTCGAATTTAAAACGAGATAATAATTTTATGAAATTAATGAATTTCAGATTATCCATGAAAATACGAACGTTGTAGGTACTAATAAATTCATGGCTATTCCCTCCATGAATAGAAGGACGGATAGGTAAAATTTAATAAATAATTCATATCTTTTCCAATAAATTCCACAACCACATTTTAAGTGTTTAGTTTTTGTAATCATATACAATTAAAAAATATAGCTTATATTTATAACAAAAATAATTTATTATTAGTATTTTCTTTGTTATAAAAAACTTAAAGCTTTGGTATATAATAATCTATACATTTATCAAAATTCAATTATATAATATATAATTGTTTTTCATAAAAGTAACAAACTTATTGTGAACATTCATTTCTTATTTGATTTAAAAAATAATTAATATCATTGATATTGTTACACATATGTTGTAATTTTGCTTTTGTTTATACAGTGAAATAAAATTGAAGAAAAAATAAATTCAATCATGTAATTTATTTACTTATATTTTTGAGGCAAAATGTGAGTTGTGAGTATCTTGTTAAATTTCTATTTAAAATACGCTTTTCATGTACAGAAATACATTTCTAATGAAATTTTACCCTATAAGATCAGTAAAATAATTTTTACCTGAATAGTTGTTTAAAAGTAGACGTAAAGTAATATAAATATTGTGCAGTTTTCAGTTTTGTTCAATGCACTTTTGGAGGTTAAAGGAAGAGCATCTTACGATGATTTAGCCTTTTTGGCATATATGAGTTCGATATGTATATACATAGGTATGATTTGTATAATGCCAATAAATTGATATTATTATTATATTATTATTATTATTATTATTATTATTATTAATATTATTAAATATTATTGGGTATCTACGTAAGTAGATCTACGCTATGTTTTGCATATTATCCCAGCTAAATTAATGCAATAATTTTTTTGACAATAACCATCTTAAGAATTACTTGACAAAGCTAACATCTTCCGCAAATGTTAATACCCTACGGACCTTATATTTTTATATATCAAAAGAATGAAATGGTTTTTCTTTAATTGCTATATACTAAGAATTCGTTTGAATTAAAAAAATAATCAATTTTATTGTAGAGTTTTTACTTTTAAAACTTTAATTTATTTGTTGTAAAAAAATAATTATATAAGATGATGAAAAAGATTCCACTTTATTTAAAAAAATAAGCCATGTTTTACTACAAAACACTGTTATTTGTAATAAACCGTTATTAATTACGTTTAGGAGTTATCTCGCCCACATTAAAGATATATCTACCCGGGTACATGTAAATTGCCTCCCGAGATAAAGAGCAACTACTAACAATCATTAAAATTGCCTCCCACGATTTTTAGCTACCTGATATACATGTGTAAATTGGGTCCCCATTGATAAATAATAAAACAATAATAGCTGGAACCTACGATTACAAAGGTTTGGGAGCAGGGTTGCCAACTTGTGGGAAATTTCCCGATTCGTGGGAAGTTTTAAAGTCGAAGGGAAAAAGGGAAATAGCATGGTATTCGTGGGATTTTTTTTTGCATAGCTATGTGCTAAAGAGTATTTAATCGATTAATGATTCGTTAATCAGTTTAAATAATAGTTTGTGATGCATTTTAAAAGTAAAATATTTAATTAACAATAAATAGACTTGCATATCGTACAAAATAAATTATTTGTTTACCTTATTTATAGAATAGTGCGACTATATATTTTATTTTACTAGTATGTGGTATAGCATTGGATTCCAACCGCGTCATCACGAGATGCGCAAGAGCATACCTTATATATTTTAACCATGGTATTACAGTGTTTCCGTATTCGTGGGAATTTTGATGGAATTTTGTTATAAAAAGGGAAATTTTGATAGTTCTCGTGGGAAATTCTATGCCTAAAAGGTTGGGAACACTGTTTGGGAGGCAGTTTACCTATTCATGAGTCCAATTAAATCCGAATACCTTTTTCCTACTACCTACCTGTCGGGAGGATTTACATATACCCATCTGCCCATCGGAGATAACGGCATAATGAAGTACAAATTCGGAATCTATTGTCACCTATTGTCATCAAGCAGATACATATGAAAACTTCTAATTATCTGTTATGAATGTCTTGTGCTGCCATCTACCTGTTTGTTCGTTGATAATAAATTAATTATGAATACCAATATATGGAATCATTCCATCAAAAGCCGTTTTTTTCTATAGTAAATATTTCTTTAATTGTAATAAAATAAACTTTTATTTAAAAAGAAACTAGGAATTTTACTTTGAAACTCAAAAAAATTTCAACTTAAAACAGGTAAAATTAGGTATATTTTTTGGACGAAAGTAAGTGTGAATAAAATACGGATAAATACGTGCAAATAATACATATACCTATATTGCTTTGGAACAAAGAAATATGCTTAAAAATACTTCGTTTTTTGATTTAAATAATCTTTTCTATAAATATGTACCTATATAGTGTATGAACCGTCATTTATTTAACTTACATAATCTGATGATCACATTTTTAAAGCGTATTTTTAAAAATCTGAGAGTGCGCTTGAATTGTGTTAAATTCTTCTTTTTGATTCGTAAATATTTTAAAATTGGCAGTCCATGTTCCTACTCTTTAATCTGAAGATAATTGACTAACACACAAGTATGAGAAACAAAGATAATAATAATAGAACTAGAATTAAATAAATAAAGAATATCATAGTGATAAAAGTGATGAATTTATTACGATGAGTTAATATTTCACAATAAGTGTTTTTAGATTTCTCTTAAAGTTTTCTCAAATAAAATATAAATAGCTTTTTCGATTGTCTATTAGTCAATTGCATATTATTTACAAATCGGTAATTAGGAAAAAAAAGTGGGAGCGACACAATTTTATTGCGACATTCAGCGTAATGCAATTTCGTTTTTATGTTTTCTTTTTTTAATGTTATTACACAAATAATACGACCTTTATTTTTATCCAATTTAAAACCATACTGACCTTCTACAATAGACATATGAAAATTACTACTTTGTAGTGTTTTTATAAGAAAATATTAGATACCAACGTATCTATTAAAAAGCTTGAAAATAATAAAGCGTGACGAAAAGACAATCACTTGAATAAGAATTTTCAATATCGAGGACATTTAGCAATTATTACAACATCTAATTGTAGGTAATGCGAAACACACCTATTCCAACATCCAAAAAACACTTTGTAAGTAAGTAGAGAAAGCAGAGAATTCCTTACTATATAATATTAATACAATTCAACTACATCTATTATTTAAAAAAAGTAATATAATGCCTATAAATGCAAATTAAACACAAGCTGGCATTCTTGTAAATAATATACCTAGATCAACTTAATGCAAAGTAGATACTTAAATTAAAAGTAAGGATTATATATATTGTCTACAGATTCTGTTTTGTAAACAAATATTTAAAATATACAAAGAAATGTTCTCTAAATTTTTTTTTTGAATTTATAAACTTTAATGTCAGCGTAAGAGAATAAAATATGTTGCTCATTTTAAATAAACAAGAAAATCATCAGTGAAGGACTCGCTAATAATTACTTATATGAAACGTTATGGTTGACGCTAGATTTTACAAGAACTCCTAATATATGTACTGCTATTTAAACTAATTGTGGACAAACAACACACATCTTTGAAAACACTAAGTTCCAAACAACCAAGCCTCTTAATTTCTCTTAACATTTATTACAGTAATTAGCAGAAATAAGAAAATAATACATTAATTCGTTAACCAAGCTTACGGTTCCTAACTTCATATATGCTTCATATCCTGCAATTGCACTAGCACTATGCAACCTGCATTGCGAGTATGCTAATCATGTAGAATGTGAACTGCCATAGGGAGCAGTTGCGAGACCCTGTGAAATATATGTAAACAATATGATATATAATTATCACCCTTATTTTGTATCTCATAACGATGTTGTTACACTAGGGTGACCAAACATCCCGAAAAAACGAAATTGTCCCACTTTTTCACCCGGTGTCCCGAAAAAGTCTCTCCCGTTTCTAAAACCAAACACATTTTCAAATCACTAAAACTCCTAATTTATAATGTATATAATTTCAAGTAATATTTTGGCTGGCTGCGTAGCCAGAGCCAATTGTAAAATATGTATAAATAAGTACCTATTCACTGCAAAATTATTGTTTTCGTTTATGATATGCGACAGAGTTTAAATTAAATTATAAGAGGGAGGGAAAATTAAAAAGATTTCTAGGTCTCAAAATAGTTAAATCCCAAATCCTCCTTGGGCATATCCGTTTTTTTTTTTCAATTCATAATTTGATCACCTATGTTACACACTAATCGTTAGCTAACGACTTTTCTTATTTTGTAATTTACAACGATGCCGTTTGAAGCCGTAAATTGTTAAATGCCCAAAGGCGGTGGGAAACGAGCACTTTGCAAAAATGTTATTCGAATATATTTTTTAATAGGGCGGAGGACAGTGGGAACCAGCATTACATAACTTTTATATTCCAGGGCAGCCGTCTAACGTTATTTGGGTTGTCTACCTTTGAAGCAACGAAGCAACGCAAATTTCAGGAGTAATTGAAGGCTCTATCATTTTATCCCAAAAGGCACGTTATCACAAAGATAGTCAACCAAACAGTGCCAATTGGCTACTGTGAATTGTCAGTTCTATAATTTAAGTATTTTAAAAATTAGATAATTATTCCTTTAATTTAATTGTTCGTTTAAACCGAGAACATGATGTCCGAGGAGGGACAAGGATGTGCACCGACAAAACGTCACTGCTGATTGTAGAAATAAACATTTTAATTTAAATTTAAATAGATTAGTTTGTTTAATATAATTCCGCTACGCTAAGCAAAAATGAAAATTAATTTTCATGATACCCTCACGACCACAATTAGGTAATTCTTTGTATAGTAATAAAAGAACTTGTTACTTATTTTATACAAAATAGGTTAAGAAGTACACAGCTCTAACTTAGTTTATTATATATGATGTGGTGTTCAGGATTACATAAAATAAGCACGTTTTTATTTTTTCTTTCTTTCGTGGTCACGTTGTTCAGGCATCCATAAGAGCACTACTTCTTCAAAGATTTTTTACATGGTCAGCACCATTGAAGGAACATGACTATTGTTTTTCCTCTAATTATCATTCATTACTCTAATTAATATTCATCACAGAATTCTTTTATCCGATAGAATAGTCGAGTGCCAAAATTTCCCATTTACCCATTTATAAGGTATATGTTGTACAATTAGCTCAAATAATTATGACCCAGGTTGGTAAAACGATTTCGTAGACGTAATTCTACCATATCTATTTTAAAAACTTTAAATGCAATGTCATCGTAATCTGCGACGGAGAGGGCTATCGCCTCGATACCCTTTATGGTGCTCGACAAAGAAGCCGTAACCTTTTCGGCTTGCCCAGCGATTTACATTCCCAGAATTAAGACCTTTGTAGTTGCCGACAAAAGGTTTTATACAATAATTCTAATTCTAATTCTCTTGTTTACGTCGAAATTGTATTTTAATCAATTGTTAGTATATTTTTTTATATTTTAATTATCATTAACTTTAGAGTTCTTTAGTTACTTGAATGCGTTATATTAGTATTTATAATATACGTATTTAAACAATAATTCACTTTTGTAGGTAGCTTTAGTTTAAATTGTTCTATTTTAGTAATAATAAGGTGTATATAACTTATTATTACATCAATAAATAAATGTCCACAATCTTTATATATCTTTTTTAACTTTACAAATATCAATGCCAGTTTACTCGTTTGGTTATTTACAACAGGTATGCAATATGAAAAGTAAGAGTATTGAAAAAGAAGCGATTTGCTTGCTTATTTCTTATACAACTGAAGGGGCAAACTTTCTATGGAAAAATCCCTAAAAGAACAAAATAAATTTGAAACTATATAGTTTTTGTGATAATAGGTTTACCAAAACAAACCATGCCTTTTTTGACATTACTGTTAAGTCAAAGCATCATAATTCTTAGAGTTTAAAACTCAAAACATCTAGCCAACATTTTATACAGAAATTCCAATAAATGTAATTCGATTTGTGCCGCCATAAAAAGCAATAAAACATTAAAAAAGAATAACTATTTTTTTTTAGTAAGGCTAACAATTTTTACCAAAACGTATAAGATTTTTCCATATTTTCTATAGATACTAAATTGCTATTTGGCATTTATGTTTGCTGGATTATTTTATACGCCCATATTCTCAAATTCTTATAAAACTAAACCTTAAACATATTTTTTTTTTTTTTTTTTTAATTGAAACAATGGTTTCAATAAATTTATTTCTTCAGATATTTATACAAGAACACATTTTAAATATTTGCTCAAAGTATTCCATCTGGTATAACCTGCGAGTAATCGATGGCTGAAATAAACAACAAAGGAAAGGTATATATGCCGACAATCGTTCCGAAAGATAATCCCCTTAATGTTTGGCTAATGGCTAACGCCAAGGCCAAAACAATAACAACAACAACAACATCCCTTAATGTTATGCGACAAAGATGCAGCAACCTTTTCGGTTACAATTACATTCGCGATGTTTTACTTTCAATAACAAGATAATTCTTAGAATCTACATATGCGCAATTGCCGGTAGCTTAAAGGAGATGTATCTTTCTTTATGTTTTCTCATGGCTTATTTTCTCTATGTCATCTTTTTTTTTGAGTCCATAGTACTTCTTTCAATAACTGGAGTATACGGCTTAAATTTTGTTGGTAACAATGATAAATGATACAGTGCAGGGATGCATTCCTTATGTTAAATAGTAATTTTAATAAATTGTTGAATGAGCAACGCCTTCAATAAACCTATCATCTCGGCGTCCGGCAATTACATCTGTGAACAAAGTCATTTATGATATGGGTGTAGATAATTTTTTTCCTATTCGTATATTTTGATAATACCGTTAATTTGGACGAATAATGCCCAACTCAAATACTGTGTACAAATATTAATTCGTCTCATACTACTCTCAATCCAATCTAATAAACAAGCAGATACTCATTTATATACAAGTTTTTATTATAAAAATAAGTTCAGTAACTTTCTTAAAACGTTAAACATTCGTGATGATTTTACTGAAATAACCATAGTTTATTTTATAATTTACATTCGGCAAAAGAAACAATATATAAATAAAAATTATAATTCTACGACATACAAAAAAAGTACTGAAGAGATAAAATAATAGTGTATTGGAAAATTCAATACATTACTTTTTATATTCTAATATAACAATGTAACACATAGATCTTAAAGACCTCTTAACGAGTTCTTTCGTATATTTTCACTGAAATTTCAACAGTATATAAATTAACGGCCCCATCATTCTGGACTCGACACAATAGTATTATTTATAGTTTTTATTTTAAGGAAACAGCAACTGTTTGAAGCACCCGAACCGCCGTTGAATATCACTATATTTAAACTAGGCATACCAGACTGTTCATACATCTTCTTTATCCAACTATCAACTTCCTGGTATGAGCATTCTTTATTTTCTTGAGTGTCAGGTAACTTTATGTGCCCAATATTTAAGGAGAAATTCTTGATTGATGTACAAAGTTTACTTACGACGCCCTTATTGCTGTTTGCCGGCGTAAAATTAATCTTACTACTTTGCGATGTATTGCCTTTATAAGTAAAATAATTATATTTATCTGCGATGTCTTCTAGGGACACTACAGAAGCTTTTTTCTCCATTTTTGTAACATGTCGAAGCATGCACTTGTAGCATAATTTGCACTACCAAGCTCAGGTTGTGGCCTAATTTGATCTTGGATGTTTGACATTACTGCATCACCATAATATAAGTGTTTAGTCAATTTTAACTGAACCAATTTTAATGAAGCCAAACTGTCTTCCGTAGAACAGTGACCATTATGACCTTCTTGAATGTTTTCGTGTAGAAACTCTTTTGTCAAAACTTTAAGTTTAGTTTTCCTCGACCTCTCACCAGTTAAATTATAAATTACGCTGAAAAATTAGTTAAATTAAATCAAAGACCCAACAAATAAAATAAAGCATACCTTGTATCAATAACATAAGGATGCATCATTTTCAACGCATGAAAATCTCCGCTTAAACTCTGCCCAATCAATATTGCATCAGGTGGTAAGTTTTTCCTTAAATCTTCTTGTACGTCCTTTAATTTTGTCGTCACTGATTTCATCATCTTGGCAGTTATACCAGAAAATCTAGTCAAGTAATCGGTAATAGCATTGTCCGGTTTTACCAACTTGTCATAAAATGTTTGATGATTTTCATCAACTATCGACACCCTTGTTAATTCTAAATCTCCACTTGTGGTCAGACACATTTCGCAATCAAGTCCGTACATTGGACTTGATGAAGTTACATCTTTATATATATCTTTTGTTAGAACATAATCACTGTACTTTCGTTCCATCAGGCCTTTTATTGGCAGTGGGAAATTCTCTTCTACCATTTGCCATCCAGATAGGAGAAGTTGTACTCGTGAAAATTTGTCTTTCTGCGGCAATTTTTGGTCTTCCACATCAACATTTTCTTTTTCCATAGGAAATACATTTCTAATAAGGTCAAATAAACAATCAGTTTTATCTACAGCTTCTTCTAACGATCCATGTAAACTAATATATTTTCTCATTTGTGTCACTACAATAAGATTTTATTTTGTAAAAGTTGCAAATTATAACTAATAAATAAATAAAAAAAAACTTATTATTAAGCAAAGGCAGAACAAGTCAGGTATTTAAGGGAGTGGGCAGCAAGAACTGAAATTTGTTGTAGACTGAAAAAAATATTCAGGTTGTGCTGCATCTATGGTGAATATGGTGAAAAAAAACAATAATGAAGTTAATAGTCGTGATCCATCAGCTAGAGAATTATGAAATTGAGTTAAAATCTTATTTGTGTTACATTCAACAGTTTCCTTGAAATTTTTCTTGTTTCTTTATAACAGTTAAAACTAATTGTTATCCACAAATTTAAAAAGCATAAAATAGTTATTAATAGCATAAATAACTATAAAATTATTAACAGTTATAATACAAAATGACTTGCCATAATGAACAAAAAGTAATTGAACAATTTAATACTTACTTGTTATAGGTACCATCACAAGATCTTGGATAAAATTACCACTATAACCTTCAGGATTCAAAAATTCTAATTTGACATCAAATGTTGAAGTAGTGAATGGAAATAAACTTTCATTACAAACATAATCATACATCGATATATTTTCCACAACAAAAACACATGTATTTTGCAGTCTAGCAAATTTATCGAGTTGACACCATCTCGCTGGATTGTAGGGAGAATGACATCCAATAAGAGAATACATAATTAAATGTTGTATATCTGATAAAAAGAGGGGCACTCTGTTTTCGACAGCTGTTACTAAATTAGCTGCTGTGCCAATATCTCTCAGCCATAATTTCGGCTGTATTCGCAATTTATTGCTTTGCTCCCGAAGAAGTTTCTTTAATTTGAGGTACTCTTCACCAGATAACTTTGGTTTACCAGAAGGACCTAAATCAGCTTCCTCATTTTTTGATTCCTCGTAATTGTTCTCTCGTAAACTTGAAAGTGCATTATTAATAAAAAAATATGGTATGTATAAAAATATAAAATTTACCCATTTGTTGTTTCATTGCAATCATTTTCGGTACGTAACCTCTTGGGGCTCGGTTCCTTTAAGCCCTGTGTGCTATCGATTACTGCTTCACTTTGTAATCTGACAGAGGTTTTAAGACTCCTATCATGGGCATTTAATTTTGCAATTTCTATTAAAGCTGCAGTCTTTTTCTTTTTTCTCTCCATTCGGGTCATTTGTTTTGAAGATAAAGGTTTCATTTTAGGACACTTCTCGTTACTCCTGTTCTTGCACGAACTGTAAAATATTTTTAAATGTTTAAAATTAATAAAGAGTTTGTTACAGTAATTTACCCAGAATTGTTGAAAAATGGTAAAATAGTTAAGAAATAGGCCAGTACATTGATAAGAAATTTTAAGTTTTGGTATGTCATTACGTGAGTTAAAACCGAGGAGAAATTACTTGATTTTTCAGTATATTTTTCGAGGTTACCAAATAAGTTATAGAAAAACAAATGCCTATAGCATAAGCGTTCATACCTCTCATTTGATGTGTTTTTTACTTTTACAATAGCGAAACTATACTTCTTTTTAGGTAACGAAATTACGTTACTAATTACCACGGAATTTTATTAATTCTCGAAAAAAAATATAAACACCAGCCATGCGGAATACTATTCTTCATCAATAATCAAAATCGCAACATGCCAACCTGCCAACAACCAACAACCAATAATTTCAAGTATTTCAATAGCTTTGTTTGTTTGTGTGCTTGGAGCAGTATCTACTGACGTCATCAGAGTAACTTGAGAGCGTCTCAGAGTTGGATTTAAAGATGGTACAAACAAACGCGCTCGATTGCAATATAACCTTAATTTTATTATTTACTATTGTCAGATTGTCACAACTATTATGAATAGGAAAAGTAAAAGTAATTTTTCAAATTAATGAATCTAGACTACAATAAAAATGCATCATATACTAGTATTTATGTACCTACCAAGTGAAATTTTTAAAATATAATGATCATTCTTTACATCAATCACATTGGTATCGTTATATTATCTATTTCCTGCATATTTGATGCAGTTATAAATCAGATTACATTTACAAACGACGGTTTACAACACGATGTTAGTGCGAGTAGATTATGTTGCACAAATTGCTCGTAATTGCTCGAACGCCGGATCGCGAGCAGGAAGAGCAACCTCTTTGTGATCTAGATTTGCTTGCTCTGAACAAACAAACACGCACAAATCATGCTCTAAAGTGCAAACAAACGCGTAAAATGCCTCGGATCTGCTTAGATCAGACAAACAAACAAACCTAATCACTTCACGCAGAAACCTCGCAAATCGTAAATCCCTAATTTCATATATGACGCCATCTAAAAGTTGTTACAGGACTCTTCCAAATATGTAATGTAATGTTTACTCAAAAGATGTTGCAGAAGCAGTAGAATGAAATCTGCGTAATTAATTACTGTCAAAAAAATGTTTGTTTTTGATTGTCAATTGTTCTGGGAAGCAAAATAAAATTCTCCTTGGAAAAGAAAATCGAAAATGAACAGTTTATTGAACGACTCTGACATTTTACATTCCGGTAACGAAAAGAATGCGGTATTCTCTTCACAAACGCAAATACTACACGAATCTTCTGATGTAACTAAACGACGAAGGTATGTTCTTCTAATTACTTATTAAAACATCAATAAAAGTAATGATATCATTTACTTTTAGTTCAAATAGATCTATAAAGCGAAAGAAGTTTGATGATGAACTAGTTGAATATAGTTTGGGATTACCAGGTGTTTCTAATATAAAGGTAGGTATGTCAAACACAATTCCACATGCTTTATAAAAAATGGGCCTTTTTAGAGTGGTCGATCTCGAACGCAATCTTCACATTCAGAATTCTTGGCCACCAGTCCTTCCATACCGTCTACGACAATATCTGTGCCCACAATGCAATCAGATATACGTAGGAAACCAATTTCAAAGTCACTGAGTGGTGGTTATAGAAGAAATAAGAAAGGAAGACAGCAGAACCTCATAGCTACAAAGGATTTAGGTCGCTGGAAACCAACTGATGATCTAGCACTTATAATTGGAGTTCAACAAACAAACGATTTGAGAACTGTACATTTAGGCACAAAATTTTCATGCCGTTTTACTGTTCAAGAATTGCAGCAGCGTTGGTATGCATTACTCTATGATCAGGCTGTATCTAGAGTAGCCGTTGCGGCAATGAGGAATCTGCATCCAGATATGATTGCTGCTGTGCAAGACAGGGCTTTGTGGAGCACACAAGAGGAACAGCTACTTAGCACAGTTAAATCGGTAAATAATTTTATTTCCCTTAATACATGGTTGCAACACAGCAGAACCCCCATGTATCTACTATGGACGGATGTGAATGTCAAAACAAAAAAGAAATAGGATAATCAGGGATTACATAGAAGTTTAAGTAAAGTAATGAATACAAGTAAAAAATATTTCTCTGTTAAATGAAAAAAAAAACAATATAATTACATGTTTTTATGCACTTCACTCACATACAATATATCAGGTAAAAAGGTTTAATTATCAGTAACATAATTACAAATTGGTATCAAAAATTTAGGAGTAACAACATAGCCATCAAAAACTAGAATTAAACTTCTTAAATCTAGGGTTTGGCGAAATTTATTAGCTTTATCAGATGATGTTTCTCTCCTGAAATGGATATCTATTATTGAATGCCTTCCAGGCGAGCTTTCCAACATCCTTTATTCGCATTAAACTGTGTTTAAAAAAAACCTTTTACCACAACACCTGATAAAGGAATTCCTTTTCAACGCTGTTAGTAGAACCAAACCCACAGAATATTGTCAAAAAGTTCTCATTTTATTTTTTTAACGTTTTTCGTCTTTTTTTACCATATTTTCCTTCCGCTGCCATTGATTATGGTTCAAGGTTCTTCCTACACCCATTCTTTTATAGTGGTAGTTCCAACGCCAAATTCAACAGATATTTTTTTGCAAGGATTCACCGTCATCTAAGTTTCAGCACATATATTTTGTGTCGTAATGAACACACAATGCATTTTTTGATCTACCATAGCAGTACTACAATGCATTTAACGGATTTCGGACACTTGCGACAACGCCTTTTCAATGGCTCCTGCTTCATCACTGTAATTTGGTAAATACTCATTTAATTTCGTCGGAAAAGTTTTCAGAATAATTGGTATATACTCATACATTTTTGCTATATGTCGTTCTAAAAAAACATTGGCAATGCATTGGTGACTGATGAGTAGACAACCAGTGATACTAGCCATTTGCCGTTTGACATTTCAGTATTATTTCTTACTTAATTTAATTAAGAATTAATTAAGACATGCTAAACAACATAAGCAGGGCAAAGCTTTATTTCACAGCAAGTTTTTAAAATGACTACATTGTTTGTACTCTTGTTTGATCTTGAAAGGAACACAAATCATTTCTAATAAATTGTGACAGGATTCCATCACTTGCAGTGCGTATACGGCTTTTCAGTTCATTTAAGTAATTTTTTAATTTTCACATTATTGTAAAGTTTGTCTTTTAGGTGACCTCAAAATATGTAAAGTGTAATGATAAACCATGCAAAATATCGAATCGTCAAGAGCTTTTTGACAAAGATAAAAAGAAAAAACAAACGGATTTTTGTGAAACAATGTGTAATATATTAAATAAAAACATAAAAATTTTGGATAAAACAACCTATAATATGATATAATGTAATAATAATTATCAGAAATATATTCACCTTTTCCACCGATCTTCCACACATTTCGCGTCTCTCTCTCCATTAATTAAATTGTCTTGCACTAAAATTACGTTGTCTTTGCCGCGAAATTTAAGGAGTGTTTTGACGTTTTTCAACTTTTTTTTTTAACATTTACCAATATATACCTGATGATGGCGTCATGTCGAAACATGTTGTAAAATTTGTTTTTTAAATAAAACTTGAATGGGAAGGACAATTTTAACATTTTAATTCTACAGAAACATATTTACCTATTTCTAATGAAGCTATATTTACCTCAAATGATGAGCTCAACTTTCAGAACTTTTAGTTTGTGTAATACATTTACCCATTGAAAAATACTAACTTTTCTTTCCATTAACCCATTGTTTCGGTCTCATATAAATCTTCATGGGCAAAACATTACCCGGACACACCTCAAGAAGTCAATGGAAATAATAAGCAATAGACTTATTAGCGCAGTTTTTATTGTCAGGAATCTCACTCCAGCAGAAATTGATAAGCCTTCATTCCAAGGGAATAGCACACTGACAAATTCTACTAATGCGTCATGATTTTTTTAAATAGCACCTCCAAAAGCCGTTTGACCAATCCCACAGCGTGGCTCCCAAAATCAGATTTTTCTTCAGACGATTACTTTTTGGGGGTCATCTAAAAGCCAAAGATTACAACAACATGCAAATATATAGCTCCAATGAACTGAAAGACGTTATATGTACAGCAAGTGATGGAATCTTGCTACAATACATTAGAAACGATCTGCGTCCTTTTCAAGACCAAACAAGAGTGCAAACAACGTAGTCATTTTGAAAACTTTCTGTGAAATAAAGCTTTACCCTAGTTATGTTGTTTCGTATGTCCTAATTAATAAAGTTAAGTAAGAAATAATAGGAAAATGTCGAACGTCAAATGACTAGTGTAACTGGTTGCCTACTCACCAGTCACCAACGCATTGACATTTTTTTTTAAACTACAGATAGGAAAAATATATGTATAATGAAAAAAGAAAACCTGAATATTATCTCTCAAAAAATGTATTTGCAAGAATGGCTAAGTTATTTATTAACGATTGACCTTTGGACCATTGCCTTGATTATGAAGGAGAATGTCATAACTTACTAAATCAAATGTCTTAAATAGGTCCATAGATGTACTTAAGCAATATTATTTATATCTAACCTGCCACAAATACTTTTTTTTTATTAAAGAGAGCTGTATTAGTCGACTTATGTATTTATTTATTAGGTACTCTTATTTTTAGCAATCTAATCCAGATATAAACGTATTTGCTGAGATGCTTGCCCAACATCCAGAGATATTTTATTCCGGTCGAACAGCTGCCGCTCTCCAAAAGCATTGGAATACATTGAGAATGTATCACTTGCTTCCCGACCAAATGTTGGTACCTTTGCCTACGGCTGCAAGACCAGTTTTGGCCTTTAGCGACGCTGAAGATTTGATTCAAGATTCAGAGCTTAGCGAGCCGTCTGATGAAATATTAGATAGGGAGTTAAGGCTCCAGCAGAGAAAAAATATTAAGGAAATCAGACAACTAGAGAACGAAATTGGGCGATGGAATGTACTAGTCGATAGCGTTACAGGAGTTTGCCCTGGTGAACTCGATAGTCAAACGTTGGCTGTATTACGTGGTCGAATGGTACGATATTTGATGAGAAGCAGGGAAATAACCATTGGAAGATCGGCAAAGGGACATAATGTTGACATAGATTTGGCTTTAGAGGGACCTGCGCATAAAGTATCAAGACGACAGGGCACACTCAGGTAATTCATTACAATTACGAGATAGAAAAAGCAGTGTTTTTATGCATATATGAGGGGTCTGGTTAGAAAGCAGGCAACAAAAAGGCGATACGTACTTTACGTACGCCACCTAGTGCAATTTTTGTTGCCCTTTTGAGTTAGCATAATCATTCGGAGTAAAAGAGTCTACATTCCATTCATTTTTAAGGAAAAAGTTTAACTTTGGGATCAAAATAATAAGCAGCATCCAACCTCTTCTCCTTAATCTCCATGAAAAATTACCAAAATTGATATTGTTTGCTTTGATACCAAACCCCTCATATAATAAACCCCTTTCAAACTAGCAAGTTTCATTTGTCGTCCGCTGGCTTGAAGGACCTATACTTTCATGATCCAAAAAGTCTGGAAATGCTAAAATAAACATATCATTAATTTAAATTAACAAAATAATAATCAATTATTGGAAAAAAAACCAACGTCGTTTAAGAAGACGAAGAATGTTGAGACATCTTTTCTGGACATAGCAACAGCATGATTGTCTCATTTTCGAATAAATCCTCTAAAGGCCTCCCACGCTAGCAACCGCTAATTAATGACGTGGTATTTTTGAGTGTTATTAAGGTCACATGTTGACACAATCAGCTGAATTTAATCAGAGAGGTTGTAATTAGAGATAACCAAATACATCTCGGAAACATAGTAAAACAGCCCTACGTCATCCTTAAATCAATATACGAATTAAATCATAGTATTTCAAATATATGGTACACATTTAAAGAAGTGTCAAATAACAGTGATGAAATTGGGTCTCTCAGTGCGGCTGCCTATTGCTGGCATGGAAATCTCGATTGTATTGTATTTCTATCTTTGTCCTGTATATTATTAAATATGCGTGTCTAGCAAAACAGTTTGTCTTACCGATATGTTGCTAAGGAATAGTTTATAATCGTTTTATTGCATCTTTGAACACACGTCATGCCTTTATACTTGTCTGAATCAAATCAGTAATTTTGAGTCAACTTATACCTAACAATAGGCAATATTTTCCAATCGTTAAAATCGGTGCTGTATAGATAATTAAAAAATACATTTTAATTATCTTATTACTAAAGTTAACGTTTAAAAGTTTGATGATAAATTGTGCAGTTCATATTTAAAGAATAAGGCTAAGATGAATACCAAAGCCTCAACTGGTTAAATGTTAATAATGAGAGAGACCGTGTTGCAGGCGCAAAGCGTTGGCAGGATAAGACAAACATTTATAAAAGTTGTCAACACATACAATTCTGAATTCTACGATGCAAAAAAAATCGTTTTCGCTTTGTATATACTGCGTTATAACCCGTAGAAATAATCGATATCTCATAGCGATTATTTCTACGATTTTCATATGATAAGCAAACTTACTCGACCGATGAACACGCACAACTCAAATATATCGGCACAGCAATAAAATTACTATTTACATCGAACTCATATTATGATATGGGTATGAACGAAACAGTTTTTTTGGCCAAAATACGTGAACGATGTTCGCCTTTCACTACTGTCAAATACTGTAAAACAGTCGCGTATAATACTTTTTTTAACACAGTACCATATTTTATGGTATGTCCTATTAGTTATAAAAATGCTCTCAAATTTTGGTATTTTATCATAAAGCCAAAAGTTATACCTTATACCATTAACATCTGACATTTATACATGTTTATGGATGTTTAATTAAAACTGCCGCTCCAAACAAAAAACTCGCCGAGAAAGTGTGTCGTATTTATCCTGAATAACCACTCAAGCCAACCGAGAACGGTTGTGTGATGTAAAAGTATCGTATATCTGTATCGTAGTCACATACACACCTTGTATATAAATTTATATAATAAACTTTTTTTGCATGTTTCGTTATTTTTTTCTAGATTGAGAAACACTGGTGAATTCTACTTATCATCAGAAGGAAAAAGGCCCATATTTGTTGATGGACGCCCGATAACAGCGGGCAACATAGTGAGACTATACGATAATACAGTAGTGGAAATAGCTTGCCTCAGATTTATCTTTTGCATTAACCAAGACTTAATTAGAGTGATACACAATGAATCTGTTCGTTTCAACTTACCGCCATAGTAAATATTAAATTAATAAAATTTGGACAAATAATATTTACATTCAAAACAATGAATGCAGTAGTTAATGTATGTGGAGTTAATTTCAGTGTTAAATTAATAATAAGTGTTCTTGTATGAATTAAGATATAATAATATGCGTATTTGTACACATTCCTAAACAATAAATGTTTCATTTAGTGTTCCTCTTTAAGTTTGTTTTTTCTACATCTACCATTTTACGTATCAGAACACGAGCATATGTTGAGTAAATTTTGGATTTGTATGTAATTGCATGTTCTTATTTGTGTTGCATATTCTCAATGCTTGATTAGTGCATTGGAGCCCACAGTGGGTATCATATGTTTTATATAAATAAAACTAACGGGTTAAATGAACATAGAATTCGAATTTTCTTTTGCATTCTTTGAGGAAAAATCTGGAATTCGCATAAATTACACCTATTTTCTTTGTGATTTTTAAGGCGAATTAGAGAAGTTTAGTTGTTTTTTTGTTGACGCAGAAATTGCGGTCGGTTTTTTTTTTGGCAACTATTATATTCCCGAGTTTTTCTTTCCTCACTCTTAAAACCGTTAAAACACATCTGACAACCCTCACATAATCAAAATAATACTGCGAAAAAGCTCGGCGGTGTATCTTCAGAAAGTACATCACTACAGGCAATTTCGAGTAATATAAACAACGGCTTGCAATATTAATCTTTGCGGATGTGAAAAGATCTTTTTTTCCGTTTATCAGGGGATTTTACGGTACCACAGTCATAAGGTTTATTCATTGACATGTACATGTATAAAAAGCGTACAGCAGTGTAGGCCAACAAGTAAGCCTATAAATCATTTTTCGTCGGTTACCGGTAAGTAGATATCAGTAAATATTTAAAGGTAAGGTAAGAAGATCGCGAAAACGCTGCGGTTATGAAAGAACAGTTACTACTAACTAAAAATCGACACAATCAGCTGTGAACAAAACAAAGCCAGCGCAAGTTACCCAACAGGGGTCGGCTCAATTCCGGGCCTAGCAAGGGGGTTGATTTTTAATTACAGATAAAAGACAGAACATGTTTTTTTTTGAATAGGAAATAAAGGCGTATGTCCCGTGTCAATACGATGTTTAGCACGTCAAAAAAATCATACCAACATACCGGAGGTTAGGAGTTGGAACCCGTCCGGGATCGACAAAATTTCAGTGGGGATGATTGTACAATACGTCAAATAGAAGTCAGTGCTTAGAAGTGTCAAAATACATTCTGCAACCCGCAGTTTTCGCTTAGCAACAACCAAACAAACGTATATCATTCCATCCACGGTACAAATAATACGGTATGCTCGTTTTGAATCTCAAATTCGTCAAGTCCGGTCAGATGACGTAATTAAGGAGCGTATCGAAAACAATAAGATACATGTATGGTAAATAGCAAAAATGTTAAAATCCAAATTATTCACAACACCAATTAATGTAATCAATACAGATTGCTTTAAAAAAGCCGGTTTTAAGTTGAAATTTACTTTATCTATCTTGTCGCCATCTAGAGCGCTCGTGTTTATTTCTACGATTGTACCGACTTTCGTGTGTGTTTACAAAGTGTTTTCGTGGTTTTTCTAGAAAATTGAATTGTGAAAACACCTTAACGTTTTTAAAATATGTTCCGTAACCCCGTCCGGATTTTTTAAATTTAACTTGCGCATTAACAAAACCCTTACGGTCGAAATCGATTTTAATATAATATGATTGTATATGTGCCGCCATTTAATGCTCCTATCTGACGTAATTTCGATATGCGCGTAAGCATACCCTATTATTTTACCATGATTCCATCCTGGTAGAAAAATAATACGGTATGCTTACGCGCATATCGAAGTTACGTCAGATAGGAGCCATAAATGCGGCACTATATGATTATTATTATATTAAAATCGATTTCGACCGTGAGGGTTTTGTTAATGCGAAAGTTAAGTTTAAAAACCGGACGGGTTACGGAACATATTTTAAAAACGTTAAGGTGTTTTCCAATTCATTTCTAGAAAAACCACGAAAACACTTTGTAACACACACGAAAGTCGGTACAATCGTAGAAATAAACACGAGCGCTTACTAGATGGCGACAAGATAGATAAAGTTAATTTCAACTTAAAACGGGCTTTTTTAATCAAACTGTATTTGAATTACATTAATTGGTGTTTGCGAATAATTTGGATTTTAAACATTTTGCTATTTACCATAGCATGTATCTTATTGGTTTTCGAATACGCTCTTAATTACGTCATCTGACCGGACTTGCGAATTTGAGATTCAAAACGAGCATACCGTATTATTTGTACCGTGATTCCATCCATATATCTTTCATCAAGGTTCGTATTTGCTTATCGCACTATTTATTTATGTCTGCTATCCCCATCGCCTTTAGTATTCCTTTTTTTTTTGAAATATAAATACTTTAATAAGCGCAGATAATATCTGCTAGACAGAAAAATATTTGTTATGTTTATGTTTTGCTTAAAATTATGATGATACTGACGATATTCCGGATATTTTCAAGTACTGTTTATAACTCGAGTATACTACATGCGAGCTGAAGATGGACGCAATATTAGAGAACTATGTCAGAACTATGTAGTACTATTGCGTTTTGATTGCTTGATTACACGGGGTCCACATTTTCCTACTCAGCATTTGGTATCTCGGTTATTAGAAAACACAGTAAGGTTAAATGAGAATAATGCGCAACAAATCTCATTCCAAATTTACAATGTATACAGGTTTGTATTAATTATAATAACTCAAAACTTAATCAGCATACAAAAATGTTTGTTTTACACACGATGTATGACGTATAGGTATTTTTTTGTTGAAGAGATATTTATAATATCTCGAAATATTCGAATAAATACATTAAGCCCTAACATGAAATTGAGAAATTTTGGAGCTAAGAGCTCTCTGGATGCACTATGATCATTAAACAGAAACACTTTTGGTAAAGTTTGTAACTGTAGACTGTTGGAATGAGATGTCAAAATGTTCCATATCTGCTGCAGAACAACAGACATGGAACAGAATTGTCGTCATATTGGTAACTTTTCAGTTTGTTCGGTGAATCTGAAGTTATTCTTTATTTACTTTCATGATTTTTCGTATTTGCTCGTAATTTTACGGCTATTAACATATCGTTTCATTGGAAGGATATGGAACAGCAATTAATACACGTTCTAGAACCTAATAGAATCTCCTCTAGTCCCGAAACAAGAAAGACCATCTATCATTATCCTTTCCCATTTTTAATATTTCCATTCGCAGCCCTCACAATATCTATTCACCTGTTGATTCAATATACTATATCTTTAACGTTTTCATTATATTGAGAAAATACTCCCGGATTATAAGTATTGAATTACCTAATTAGAGGAAAATAATATGTACCTATTTTTTTATAGCAAATTCAATACAAACGCCATTGCAAATAGGCGAGTACTACTTATTGGCAAAAAACAACATTTCATTGTATTGTTAAAGTTTGTATTTGAAGTGATAAAATTTATTTCATTTTAAGCACGTTTTACTATGTGCAAAGATTAGTTATCGTCTCACCTCAGTTTGTATCGGTATTATAAGCGGCTTAGCGTATCGCATCGCCATAGCTCCAGTTGTTTGATATGAAGTTATGTTACAAACGGATATGCATAAGCTCGTTTCTCGTTTGCGCACTATCAAATAGTTATCGTTATTCATAGAAATTAAAAATTCTATGGACTACGTGATATTACTATAAACTGAACTGTGACAAATCCGTAATTTTGCAATATATCCGTGAATATTTCAATAATATACAATATATATAATGTAAGTATGTACAATACACATAGGTATTCTAGAACCAAAAACATAAAATTTTGTTTAAATATTTTTGACAATGGTAGTCAAAGTTTCCGATTGTTTAAACATTGTTTGACAATCGGAATTAGCCCAGAGATTTAATTAAAGTCGAATTGATATTTCACCGGCAAAATTGTTCATTTATTGCCCTATTGCTTATTTTAATTTTAACCGTAATGGTCCACTATCTCACATATAGGTTATGTTATTAAACTATTAAGGTTAGAATTTTCACTGTTAATGGTAAATTTTCATAAATTTGCATGCTAGAGTTTGGTATTTGCCTCTTTTTTTTAAACTCCTACTATTTTTCTTCACAAATAAACAATTATTGTCAACTTTATAGTAACAATAAAACATTTATCTATAGAGTCACAAACCGCAACACTCACGCTAGGTAGGTATTGGGTATACAGATTTCCCATGGCACATCTTTGTAAAGTGATAGTAAATTGAAGTAATATATATGCAAATAGAAAATAGGTTGAATATCATGTACACAATTGTGGTAAAATATGTATAAAGCGATATATAGTATTAAGTATTTGTGCATATATCGTTCGTCGATAATATTGGAAACCTATCGGTATCTATTAATTTTACTGATTTCACATAAACATGTTTGATGTAACATAACATATCAATTAAATTAATAGAATGTGTATTATAATAAAGCCCAAACGTGTAAGTGAAGTAGTGCAATTTTTAATGTATAGTACTTGTGTGCTTATGTGTATACGTATAAGCAGCTGCGTAGTGGCGTAAAGTAAACAATTTTTATTTTTTTATTGTAATTCATGGTGACACGCTCAAAATAGATACGTCTACTGACGGGATTCCCGTACGTCACCCCAACTGCGGGGGTCATACCTCTACTTGTAAACATTTTTTAAAACGCATATCGGAAATTTTCTGGTTATTCGAAATACAAAAGCTGATTCTTGCTTATGTCGTTATAAGTCGAAATCAAAGTGAAGTTACATGAAGAAGCTATATATTTACCTTATCTATGAGCGCAACTGATAGGATTGCACATTGTGTTGCCAGGTAGTGATGGGCATAATCGAATGATCGTTAGGTCTTTTTTTAGGACCTCATTATTGGTTTTTGCGCATATTTTTTTCCCATTTCTTAATATATGACAAATTCCTTTTCTATGCATTATTCCACTCAATTCTTCTATATGTATGCTTATTCCAGTAAATCTACTCTGATTTCAAATATGCTCTACTGAAATGTGGCTTGAATCTACTAAAAATCTGCATCTCTTAAACCTAATTAATATAAGTCTCGATTGATAAAATATTAGGTATTTTCTTAATAATATATATCTTTATAAAGTGCGTTTACTTATAATAACTTGAAGGACCTTTTTTAATGTCCTAGAAAATACTATTTTTTTTAAACATATTCACATTATATTCGTCTTATATGTATATATACTATATGTCTTATATCTATTTATTTCTACTGAATTTTCAAAAGCAGATATAAATATTGAACAGAACACTGATTACACTAATCCGAATGGAACAAACAGGTACAACCAAGTATAAACTTCCCAACGCTTTTTAAAAATTTACATGCTCTATTCATTACGCATTGCTAAAATGAGACGGATTTTAACCTTCCCCTAGTAATAAGTGGGGCCTACCTATCCAGTGCAAAACCTGGTCCTATAACTAACGGCCCCGAAAACGGCTATTCAATCAGATTCAACTAGTTGTTTCTGCAATTGAGAGATGTAACTTCTAAAGAATCTAGGTGCTAACATTTTTTTGCATGCCATAGAGCATTTCCCATGCAAAATGTATTTATAAAATTTATTTAGACCGTTTAGAAGTTGTACTTTTCAATTGTTTTGAGGGACCTAAAATCGAGTATTTGAGTAGTCGATTCTATGCAACTTTCAAATTTCAAGCAATTGCTTATCGTTGTTTTTAGTATTCGATATAGGTACATCGCGGATACGATATTCAGTTATAGATACTTATGCACTGTAATCTGCACTAATGTAATACCTACCTGTCTAATGTACCTTTTAGATATTTTATCCAGGTCATCATATTCCTAGTTTAGCTATATCTATTTTGTGATATCGGAGATTTCACGTATTGTGCTCGCTAACTCAGAGTACACTTCCCTTTATTTCATAAGAAAGCATTTCCGTAAATAAGGCTTTTAACAAAAAACACCATAAAATTTCGTTAATGTCCAAAATTGGTAGTAATATCAATTCGACAGCAGTTACTCTTGCAATACCGCATCGAGGCGAACCTTCCCGAAGCTATTGCTATCTCTCTTGTGCCAACCTCGAAAACATCCGTTTCGATGTAATGTATCAGTATAAAATGTTTGCATTTGCATCTTGTGATTATCCATTTGTAGAAACGAATTACTAGTTCGTTAGAATTTTTAACATATATGACATTATATTTCAGGTACTATCACCAGCAGCTGATCGCAATGAAAAGTCAAGATGATATCAACTGACGGTTAACTTATTACATGGATAATAATCAACATCACCTCCAGTATGAATACGCCATTATTACAATCGGAAAGTACAAATTTGGTAGACTCAAACTCGTCTCCAGCTCGAGATAGTGACGAAAATGTGCCAAGTACCTACTTTCAAGCGAACGAATCAATTCTCTCCATGGCCGTTCAAATGTTTATACCATTTCTCCTGGCTGGTTTCGGAATGGTGGCTGCTAGTTTACTATTGGACGCCGTTCAACATTGGACGGTATACCAAAATATGTCAGAAGTATATATACTCGTACCAGCTCTGCTTGGACTTAAAGGAAATTTGGAAATGACTCTAGCATCGCGTTTATCTACACATGCTAACTTGGGACACTTAGAGAAAAAAAACGAGCTACTTGCCATTATAATTGGTAATTTAGCGCTAATGGAATGCCAGGCGATCGTTGTTGGTTTTTTAGCGTCAATCGCTGCCGTTATACTTGGATGGATACCTGCCGGTGCGTTTAATATACATCACACGGTATTGTTGTGCGCGAGTAGGTCGGTACTTCGTTCACAGCAAGCTTATTATTAGGTTTAGTGATGGTAGGGATAATATTGGGTTCCAAGCACTTCCACATCAACCCCGATAATGTCGCAACACCAATCGCGGCCAGTTTAGGCGATTTAACAACATTAGGGTTTTTATCATTATTTGCATCCTACTTATATAAACATTATGTTAATTGGCCTTGGGTACCCATTGGGATTATAGCTGGTTCCGTTTTTCTTCTACCAGTTTGCTGTTGGTATGCTTGTAAGAATACCCATAGCAAAGAGGTGTTGGATAATGGTTGGTCTCCTATAATTAACGCAATGATAATAAGCAGCTTCGGTGGACTAATTTTGGATTATAGCGTATCGCGGTACAAAGGTATTGCAGTGTTTCAATTAATAATAAACGGCATCGGGGGTAATTTAGTATCTGTGCAAGCGAGCCGCTTATCCACCGAATTGCATTCTAAAAGCATTCTAGGATACTTACCTCAAAATACCAAACCTTGTGTAGGTCCATGCACCACATTCTGTGATAAAGAAGAAAAAGGACGCGTAAACACCGCAAGAATATTAATGTTCATGGTGATACCGGGTCATTTGATATTTGCCTACACTATAACGTATTTAAAAGCCGGCCATACGTCTTTTACGCCTATATTTATGGTGGTTTATTTGACCGCCGCCTTATTACAAGTATTTATTCTGCTTTATATAGCTTCATGTGATGATTTTATGGATGTGGAACTTCGGCGTCAATCCTGATAATTCTGCAATCCCTTATTTAACTGCTGCCGGCGATTTATTAGGCACATTTTTACTAGGCGTTGCATTTCAGTTTTTATTTCTCATCGGCGATCAAGACAGTGATGTAGGAGATTAAAAATAATCTTTTTTTTATACTGTATACCAAAAAGCGACAGTTCCTAACTTTAATACTAAATTAACGTTTTAAGGCATTTGTATAGTAAATGAAACTAAATAAATTACTTCTCTGAAAATGTTTATTTTTTTTAAGCAAAAATAGCTAAATAGTTTATTCAGTTATAATCATACATCATTAATCATAATTAAGTATTTGATTTTTAATATTTAAAAATTGTCCCTATAATAAATATTTTATGTTAACCTGAGATAAATTACCGGTAGAACTGCGATATTATATCATTATGTAATCAGAAATAGAAAACGGCGACTTGCTAATCAAGTACGTAAATTATAATTATATTATAAACGAATACGTACTGGGTGTCGAGAAAACTTTTACAATCGTTCCATTAAGTGTACTAGAAACACGCCTTCGGACGTTCGATTGGCTACTCTCCATACGTTATACATGCAAAGCTCAATCTAAAACGTAAACCAGCACGGTTAATAAGGTAATAAGTACTTGTTATACATTTAAATTTGCATTATTTCCTTATATTCTCCTTTAGTTGTACTCAAACTGGACTGTTCTGAGCAATGACGTTACTCAGGGAGTTGTATATGAATAAGTACATATAAAAAAACTTACAAATTCTAAAATATTTAGCACTAAATGGAAGATAAATACCTATAGATATACGTATAATTGTTAAAATTGTTTTGGAAGAGAGATACCAAAGGAACAATGAACTTTTTTTTAATACGTTTAATATTAGTTTGAATTTAGGTATATATTTAGGTATTTAACTTGATTTTATAGGGGTATGTACTTCAACACAGCAAACAAAATTATCGAAACTAAACTATGCATTCAAATACGAAGAGATAAATTAGGCATGGTTGCATCAGTCCAAGATGCATGTGGATATCGATTTTTTTTGTTTACCCCTTTGGCGTCATTTCTTTATTATTATTTTTTCCAACAATTTATATTCTGTCCTTCATTTTTTTGATATCCTGTTATGGTGACATTTATCCTAAAATGAACGTGAATTTTGCTACAGTTTTTCATTAGCAATGTAAATGAACTGGTTAAACCATAACAAAAAAAAGCAATAATATTTTTATTGTAAAGAGAAAATACCGTATGGGTTTTTTAAATGAATCTCAAAAAAATGGATGAAAACAGTTTGATTAGCAGTCTTTAATTTTGCTAGCACATTTTACTGGAACTTACGACACATATACGTGATGTACAGTAATCTAACCAATTTTAAATGACTCAAGTTGGAAACTGTCAGGAACTACTTCTGTGAATATGCGTTAAAGCTGGATTTACATTGCACTTTTTTTTACCAGAAAAAATTCTAAACTAGATTGCATACTAATTTCAGCTGGAAGGTCTAGCTTCTATTTAAACAGAAGCTGTGCCGAGTAGATCCTCTGCGCAAGCACTTACGCAATGAAGGCTAACAGGTATACCAACATTTAAAAAATAGCGGTTTCGTTTTTGAGGTTAGGGACCGTGTAAGTTGTACGCAATACAAATTTATTTATTTAAATATTATATTAAAAGATGAATAGTGGACAGCGAAAAAAACTGTTAAAAATATGGAAAATAATAGTAATATACGAACTTTTTAATCCGAGAAAACGGAGAATATGGTAGCCTGACAGTTTAAATTCAGGTGCTTATTCGTTTGTGAGTAATAAACTTCTGAGGTTACGAATTTCCGGTACTGTGTTGAAGTTTTAAACTGTTTTAAATCTCTGTTTGTAGTTGGTAGTTCGGAAAATTGCTCTAGTGCGCATGGGTGAAAAAATTGGTCCGGACAGTAATAGTTTCTTGTATACGAACTTGGACAGAATTTTCTGATTTACATTATCCAAGTTGATCTAGTTTAGAAAGTAGTCATACATTTCTAGATGAAAAAAGTACAATGTAAATGAAGCTTAACGAATTTTTCTGTGTCGTTTCTCGAATCTTTCCTGTCTTCCTCAAGTCGGACAATAGTATATTTCATTAGGCATCCAGAAAATAGGGTTTTCACGTGCGCGCATGACAATTTTCCGTGCGAAGCGAAGCCGAACATGCTTGTGTGGGTGATGTGTAACGACGTTTCAAAAACATGGATGCTTAAAAATACTCAATATTTTTCTCAGATATTATTTAGGGAAAAGTTTTAGTAGACTTCATTAAAATACATTTTTGGATCTAGTCATTTCACTCTTTAACCGTATTTATATTGTATTTTCAAAATATATTATGTGGGTATAATGTGTATTATTAGTTTAATAATAGCATTTTATTGTATTCTTTTTTCCTTTCTTCATTTCGTTTGACGTTTCAGTCCTACGTATGGACCTTTTTCAATATTTTTTGTTTTCACCTTAACAATATTTCAAGTACACTCTATTTTTTTTGTACGTGCTATTTGTAAGATAGCAAACGTGTTTGACAAACTTGACACTTACCGGTATTGTGGTATTGTGTCGTGTATATATAAGGTTTTGAGTTACAAATAACTGGTACAAACAAAAACAAACAGAAAAATGGAATATTGTTAAGATGGAGAAAAAATTTAAGAAGAATGAAATGCTATTATTAAAATAATAGTTTTATAAAAGACCGAAAAATACCCACGTAATATATTTTGGAAGTAGAGTTAATTTATTACTATTATTTAGAAAATAAAGACGCGTGTACACATCATCATATATAGATTGGACCTATGTTAACAACGAAAGTGAGCAAGCTTTTTGAAGGAAATATACTAGACCGGGGCTGAATTGGAGGCCTTTATGGTTCCGACTGCACATTGCAATTTATTCGTTATATAACAGCGAGCATCTTTTTTTTCCTTTAACTTGAATTAGCAAAGATATGAATAATTATGTAATTATTCGCCGTGTTGAATATCATGATTAAATATCACACTTTAATATTTGTATTTGAATTTCATCTGCAATAAATATTTTATGTTAACCTGAGCTACATCGTATACAATATATTCGTTATACAGCAAGGTACACTTTTCTTTAGCTTGAGATGGCTTACCAACAGGCACTTCTACATCACCAATTTTTTTTACAAACTTTGGATCCGGGTGAGTTATACCCACACCTTTGCAACTATGTTTTCCTTGTGGTAACTTTTCAATATAATCGGCATTAAGGCGTTCATACATCTGAAATAGAAGAATTCTAGGAATGACCAACTTTTTTCTTCTGTATATAAAGCACTTACATCTCCCAAGGCAACGTCGCACAACAACATTAACCCAATGTTATTCGTGTGATCGGTAAAACAAAAATTGGCCGATTTAGATACCATATCGGCGAAATAAATACCTTTACCGAACATGTAACCACAAACAGGTGCTTCTGGCGGTGCAATACGAAGACCCTGAGATAAAATGCCGGCAAAGTTGCTTCTCCGAGAACCGTGCCAAAGCAATTTACGATTATGTAACTTGCGAAACGCTTCGAATCGTTCTTCTTCGCCCTGTCGTTTGACTTTAAAGACATGAACCATTTCTAGCTCATACCGGTTGTGCGTAGCTGCATGAGTGTTCTTTACATATTCCTCTATAGTATTGAATTCCTCAGTTTCCTTATCCAGAATTTCAATATCAGTTTTCAATTGGTCATAATAAGCGTCAGTACTTCGTTCACCATCAGGCGTCTTCATCAAGTTATATGCAATTTCCAGTTCCAGCAAATTATCGATAATTTCAATTTTTTTCTAAAAGATGTAATAACTAAGTAGGCATTTAAAATAATTATTTCTAATGCTTACTTTTATTGTATCTGAATCTTTAATAACTGGAGGATTATCAACTCCGAAT
Source organism: Protaetia brevitarsis (assembly GCA_004143645.1). NCBI lineage: Eukaryota > Metazoa > Arthropoda > Insecta > Coleoptera > Scarabaeidae > Protaetia > Protaetia brevitarsis. The sequence continues at coordinate 1,608,609 of RXPK01000067.1, read as the reverse complement.
GAATGTGGTACATAAGTGTAGAACCGATTGGTCGCATCAATAAACTGAGCTTCAGAGCCATTTGACTCAATTAATCCTTGAAGTTCTGTCAACACACCGTACGCTTTTTGAAGCTGGTGCTTGCTAAGTTTACCTAAATTTAATTAAGTATAAACTTGTGTTGTTAGCTTTTGGTTTAATATATGTATACATGGTGAGCGCGTGATAAGGAAAGCGCATTTAACTACCACGTTGGCGACAAAGAAAGACTTACCCAACGGCATCTTTTCTGTATCAAGTTCAAATTCTTTCATAACCATCTTCATTAAGTTTATATCGAATATCAGTTTTATCAATTCCTGTATTGGGCGCTCAAGTTTAGATGGTATTTCGAGATCAATGGCTAACTTTTCATCAGTATTCTCCCCATAATCCACATCAATTGGATACATTTTACCCGGCACCTTAACGAATTTATTCCTGTGTTGCCATCTATTTCCGGTTTTTTCAAAATACAATTCCAAGAAAGAATATTTAGCAGCACGTATATTATCCTTAGACTCCAGTTTATGATCTTGGATATTGGTCCCGATCCGGCCCCACGATCTAAACAGCCAATATTTATTGCCTTCATCCGATTCAATGATCTGAAGTTTGTAAAAACTGTTCCTATTTTGTTGAATGTCTGTCACTCCAAGGACGGCGGTGTATTTATCATGTTGCTCACAATATATGTGACTAGTATCTGCTCTACCAGAGTCAGGATCAACAGCAGAACCACCTTTTATGGTCATTTTTATTTTGCTAGGCCCCGACTTGGCGTACATGCTCTTTGATTTTTGAGACGTCGAAGTGTCTGCAGGTAAACGAGTGTTTGGCTGTAAAAATACACGTTAAAACAATCTCAAAACAGAATTACTAGACACACGTTTGATCCCCAATTGGCGATAGACTTCTCCAATACCAGGTCTGGGATACGTCCAGCGTAATCTTTAGCTAAATCTACGAAGTCCTCTGAAACGACATGAATATCTTCGATTTGCGCTTCCGACATGCGAGCGTTCATTTTTTTGACCTCCCCAGCAGTGGATATAATAGCCATCACGGTTCTCCCAATTTTAGTAACCACTTTTCCGCCTAATTTTGTGATTTGCGTTTTGATTTCGTCTTTGCCTCGCGGCGGTTTTCCCAAAATTACAAATTCCATTTGGTGTAGTGGTGGTTTATCCCTTTCGACTTTTGGTCTTAATTAAGAATATCATTTTTTTTTTTACCAATTTTATGATAGGTTGCACATGCTTAACTAAAGTGATTCAGTTTATAAATGTTTATATTTATATAGAACTTACTTGTAATCTGTTTCATCTTCCTCTTTTTTAACAGATGTACTTGACTGAACAGTTTTGATGACACGAGTTCTTGGAACATATTTATATTCCTCAGGAAAAAGAGAATTCCCCTTCAAATGTTCAGGCAGTTTGAATTCAATCCTTTCTGGAGTTTTTTCTATGTGTCCACACTTAGTCCACTCCGTTAAATTTCCTTCACAAATATAACCAACCTTCTTGAATACTAGCTGTCCTTGCTTACAAATACTACAACGTTTTAGCGCTCCAAAGGTCATTATATCACAAAGTCTGTCCAGCATCTAAGTCGATAAGTTATGAAATGATTAAATTGAAATGCTAGAGGTTGTATACCGAGTCTACTCCAGATGGAACTGCCTGGTCATTAAATTCCAGTATACTAACTAGTTCTTTTCTGGAGAACCTTTGAAGTATGTCGCGATACTCAAACATTATCTTATTTTGTTCTGCGATTTCTTTGTCTTCGAAGTCGTCATCTTCTTTCTTGACCTTCTTTATTTCTGGTGCGCTTTCTTGCTTGATGGCACTACAATTAGAATTATGCAGATTAATAAATTAAAAAAAAATTGTCTTTCTGGTTTTATGCCTGATCAAAAATATGTTATATAATTAATTGCTTAGTTATTTGTATGGCATTTTATTCTACGAAATTTTTCAAATTCTATAATTAATTAAAGGTTTGGCAGTAACTGACATAAATACTATTTTTAATTTTGTTAAAAGAAGATCCTTTTAAAGCATTTTACTAAGCTCTTTGATATTTCTTTCTTCTGTAATTGCCACACCATCCACCCAACAGCTATGCCATCCGCTTCCAAATTTAAATTTCCCCAAAATTATTTATAAATTTAATTTTTGTAATTCTTACTAAATCTACAGTATTTGAGATTTTTAATAACAATATGTTGCATATATACATAACATTCCTATTACATTTGCTGGTACTTGGTTTATAAATTAAAAAAAAAAACACTTACGGCAACTGGTTTTTAACATCATTCTGGTCATCTTTTTTCAGTTGATCAAAGCCAGGTAGTGAATTACCATCTACAAAAAATCTCAAGTCTGAGCGTAGCTTTGCAAAACACCCTAGATGATGCCACCTATCCTGTCCTCCATATTTCCTAGCACTCTCCGATTCAAAGTCCTTTTTTGATATCCTTATCTAAAAATAGCAAAAGTTTTACTGACCCTTCACTGATTAGCACACTCTTACCTCATCCTTCATTATTTTCTGTTCACAGCCACGGCATGCGGCTCGGCCTGATTTAGCGTATTCTATTTTAAAATCTTGTAACCCCTCTGCTGATGCTGCCTCTCGTTTCTTCCCCTTTTTCGGTGGCGAAACTGCTGTAGCACCACTTGCTATATAACAATACATATAATAACATATATGTCCTTTAAAGACACAAAACATTACGACACACAATAATCCTACATTACCTGTACAAATATTTAACTTGTCATTGTGCTGGAAGAATAGTGACATAAGTGCATAATTTGGTTATTTTGAGTTAAATCTACCACTTCTAGCATAGCAATACGTGATTGTCCTTTAAGAGAACCTAACTCTCGAACACCAACACCCGACCCAGATAAATTTACTCATCCTAACCTCCAGTGGTAAAAGTAAATGTTCTTTTGATAACAATGCACAATTGATATTTACATACCTTCTATTCTAAACCATTCTTACTTTTGTAATAAATACAAATACTTATAAAAAACCAGAATACCTTCAACTTTTTCTTTAATTTTTGTTTGGTCTTCCCATCTTAATTCTTCAAAATGTTGAATATCGTCAACTGTCTTCGGCCTCTGCTTGTCAAAAAAGCATTGAAAATGGTACCACTTTGGAACTTTCGAATCGAACCGATGTGATTGAACCATCGTAGCTAAACGCAAAGTACCTTTCTCAATCACTGATTTACACCCATTACATGACGCTCGGCCACTTTTAGCGTACTCCGCTTGATACGGTAAATCCATTGTTAAAAACTTTTATAGAAAATCCTTATACAACAAAATAACACTGGTAAACTGCTCTTCGCTTACTTGACATGAACCAGAACTAACTTGAATAATTTGAGAAAGTTTTCTGCGGACTTGAGCAAGTCGATGCACGTTTGGAAACGTCATTTCTTGCGTGAGGAATTACAAGAAAAATGTGACGCAGAAGAGATGGAGTGTGGGTGAGCAACTTTTTGAAAAAGACGCATGCGCTTGCAATATAGAATACAGGGTGACTGCAGGATTTTCCTTTTACACATAGTTATTGTATATAATAATTATTTTGAGACATTTAACCACCATAACCATAAAAGGATTTTTTCACGAGTAACAATGTTACAAATAAGTTACAGAATTCAATAACATTTGCATTTTCTCGACGGGTAGTTATACGTAGTTTCTTAGAGCCGTTTTACACGTACGAGAATTTTTACAGAAATCATAACAAAAATTATCTAGAAAATTTTGGTGAGAATTTTCGTAAGAAATTTTGTCGCGACACTTTCAGGTCGTTTTACACGGAATAAGGTTACTTTCACATGCACTTCTAAGTTGTAACCTAAATCTAAACAATTATGATCCAAATGTTTAACCATAATCAAATAACATTTTAATTTAACAAATGCGTCTGTTTATAACAACAAATATCGTGAAAATTCCGGTTAAAATTTATTCCTGTGTACATGACCTGAGTAAAACAGTATTTTTACTTCGCAGTGTATTGCGTAAATGTTGCCAATAAAAATGTAAATATTGCTCTATATTTTTAAGAAAATGCACGAGAATATGCGCACAATACATATTTCCTCCTTTTTTACTTTCAAGCGGCTGACATCTGCCAACAGTTGATGTAGTTGATCCGTGTTTCTATGAAATTTAATAAATAATTTGATTTGCTTATCTATTCTCCGAAAGTTTCGGTAAGCACAGGGATGTTCACTGCGCAAATGAAGTATTTCTCGTCCTTCCCGGTTTAATTGCCATTTCCTGCTCCAAAATATGATCTCTTCGATTTCTTAACCTAAACCTAAACAATTACGGTCCATATTTTGCTGGTTTCTCGGTTAACCGCTATTTATGTTAAGGTTTCTATGATGACCATAATCAAACATCAATTTATTTTAACAAATGCGCTTGTCTAGGACAACAAATATCGTGAAAATTTACATTTAAATTTCTTCCTGTGTAAAACGACATGAAAGTGTCGCGACAAAAATTTTTAGAAAAATTTTCACCAAAATTTTCGACATAATAATTTTTGTTATAATATATGTAAAAATTCTCGTACAAATAAGTTACGGAGTACATTGAAAAATTGTACGCGAAGCATCCAGCAAATTATTTAACTGCTGTCACCAACTTATTACGCAATTTTGCTGTTTAAGTTATTATATCCTCCTTTCTATATTGTATACCAAAAATCAAAAGCTGCAACACTTAAAATCAAATTAAAAACTTGACGGATATACTAATAAAATACATTACTGTTTTTAAACTTTTATTATTTTTTTCGAACAAAAATAGTTAAAATATTAATGCCATTTGTGTTAAAAGCGGTATGATTAAATACTTAACCTTAGTATTTGTATTTAAATTGCATTTGCAATAAGTATTTTATGTTAACCTGAGCTACATCGTATACAATATATTCATTATACAGCAAGGAAGATTGTTTTTTAACTTGGGTTGGCTTACCAACAGGCACTTCTACATCACCAATTTTTTCCACGCGACTAGGATCCGGGTGAGTCATACCTATGCCTTTGCAACTATGTTTTCCTTTCGGTAGCTTTTCAATATAGTCGGCATGAGGGCGTTCATACATCTAAAACAGAAGAATTCTAGGAATGACCATCTTTGTTCTGCTGCATGTGAAGCACTTACATCTCCCAAGGCAACATCGCACAATAACATCAACCCAGTATTATTCATGGGACCAGTGCAACAATAATTAGCCGATTTAGATACCATATCGGCAAAATAAATACCTTTACCGAACATGTAACCAGTAACAGGTGCTTCTGGCGGTGCAATACGAAGACCCTGGGATAAAATTCCAGCAAAGTTAGTAATCCTGGAGCCGTGCCACAGTAATTTGCGATTATGTAACTTGCGGAATGGTTTGAATCGCTTTTCTTCACCCTGTCGCTTGACTTTAAAGACCTCGACTATTTCTAGTCCATACTGACTGTGTGTAGGCGCGTGAGTATTCTTGACATATTCCCGAATAATACTAAACTCTTCAGCTTCCTTATCCAGGAGTTCAATATCAGTTTTCAATTGTTCGTAATAAGCGTCAAGACTGTGACTACCATCAGACGTTTTCATCAAGTTATACGCAATCTCTAGTTCCATTAAATTATCCAGCATTTCAATTTTTTTCTAAAAGATGTAATAACTAAGTAGGCATTTAAAATAATTATTTCTAATGCTTACTTTTATTGTATCTGAATCTTTAATAACTGGAGGATTATCAACTCCGAATGAATGTGGTACATAGGTGTAGAACCGATTTGTCGCGTCGATAAATTGAGCATCAGAACCATTTGAGTTAACTAATCTTTGAAGTTCTGACAATACGCCATATGCACTTTGAAGTTGGTTCTTGCTAAGTTTCCCTAAATTAAATACAAGTTTGTGTTATTGCCACCGTATACAGGATTTTCCGTGGAAGTGGCTAGTTAGAACTTTTCCGGTTTCACGAAAATTTTCGGTTTTAATTGCAATAGTTTGTTACTTAAATTCTTTTTAAAATATTTTCAAATTTCCTGGACTTCCGGTTAACCGGAAGTCGTCATAAACTTTGTTATTTTAAATGGAACGCCTATATTATTATTATTATTATTATTATTATTATTATTATTATACAGTGTGTGTCACGACGAGCTTCCATTAAAGTTTATGGAGAAGTAAATAAATGCGAGATTTAAATTTTTTGCAGTAAGTCTGTGGGTGTAGGTCAATTTAGTCAATATTTTCGATTTCCAGTGATGTTTCCCCAAATAAATGTTAACTTTGTTATTGCAGAATGAAAAGATAGAATTTTTATTTCAAATTTGAATTCTACTTTGAAGTTTATGTAAAGTTTATCAAATATACCATCCACTTAATGTTTATGCTTTACAGGAAATTCGCTTTTTTGTAAATAATTTCGTGCTATGTAGTGGTTCACGAACTTGCAATTGGTACAATGGAATTTTTTCATCTCCATTGCAAATAATATCCACCAAAATGGGGCATCTATTTCCAACAATGAAATTAAGAAATATTAAACTGACTGCAGGAAGAGAGGTGGTAAAACGACAGATTCTCAATTTGTGGTAACTCATTTTTTTTTTAAATAGCAACCCCTAATGTTCTCTGCGCCAATGAGATATTTCAGAAAAACTGTCACAGCATAATCATTACAAGTACATGTGTCGGTTCTAGGTGGCCATGGTCAAACAATGTAGTGAATACGAAGGAAGATACGTTTGGCAGAGTGAGAAGAACTTTAAATGAATTAGGCGCAGAATCAGTTTACTGCGCAACGCATAAACATTTACTATGGAGGATAGCGGCATGCTTAGAGCCAATGCGGTGGCATTTTTGAGTAACATTTGTAATAAATAAATATATTAATTATTTAACTAACAGCTTCTTGCGGGTTTCGCCGTGTGTCAAAACTTTCGCTCGACGTTTCGCTGTTCATACTGACAGCTTCTTCAGGATAACTGAACTAAAAAAAAAAAATTGTGGAACTATTCATATATAACCTCGTCGTGACACACACTGTATATGTATTTTTGAATTCAACACAAAATTCTATGACAATTACAACTAGAGTTTCCTATACCTATTTTCAACTGTTTCTAACATAAGATTTTGGTGAAAATTTTGACATTTAAATTCTACGTAATTGATTAATTTTCGCTTGCTTGCAATGTTGCACCAAAACGAAAAGTTCTTGTCGTATCATACAGGGTGTCTAAAAGAAAGTGATATATCAAAGAATTTTGAAAGTTCCATAATTTATTTTTTATTTTGAGTTAAATAGAACAACTCTGTATATTTTTATACTGTTGGGTACAAAAATTGAATTCTACACCGAATTGCTGTTACATTTGCTATACCCCTCGATGTTCAGAAAAGTATATATCATTGCGCAATTTGTGCAAAGTGTTTCGATCTAAATATCTTGAATTTATTTTATAATTATGGAGAATGTCAAAGAATTGTAGGAAGACTTTGCCGAGAATTCAACCAAGGACAGCCTCCACTTGCTACCAATACATGTAAAAAACAAATCAGAAAACTTGAATTATACTGCAACTGAAAGTGTTCAAGAAAACACTGTAATAAACTTGTTTCCGAGAATAAGGAAATGGGATTAATATTTAAGGGCATTTCGAAACACATTCACGTACCTTATTAGTGTCTGCTACTTCTGAAGATTTCGGCACCTCAGAAACTTCAATTCATACAGCGAACAGATAAGACAAGAAGCGCCACTTGTTGTCGGTACCTTTGATGTTCCCGTTCTTTTACACCAATCATAAAGAGCATGTATCAGAGAGGGAAATATAATCTCAACTCAAAATGGCCACTATTTGTCATCTGTTGCCATTTGCTGCATTAAACGTGCGTAACTACATCTTTTACGGAATTTGATTAGTAATAAAGATATCATTAGCGTTATTATTAAATAACAATACTTAAGAAACAAGCAAAATAACAATAAGTTGAATTAAAAACGCGGTAGAATTAATCCAAGGATAACATTTTATTATTCTCGATTATTCTCAACGCTCATCAAGATCAACGTCAGAATAATGACTGCAGTGGCGCCCTCTCTGTAAATTAACAGTGCTATCAGAATACCAAAGTCGTGCACGCGGCCCCATCAAAAAAGACAAGTGTCGCTTCTTGTCTTATCTCTTCGCTGGTCCATATCATTTCAATTCAAGATCAAAACAATGATAATTTATAAATTTATTATGTTGTCAATGTCATAGCCTACCGGGAATTTTTTTTCGATCATTTAAAAGCGTTAACAATCGAAACGATTAATTGGAAACAAAATTATTGAAGGTGGATATAATGTTAGAGCAAATCCGTGTAGAATTTAATTTTACACTCAACAATATAAAAATATACAAGTATTTAAAAAAAAATAAGTTTTGCAACTTTCCAAATAATATGCTACGAAGGGAACTTTTTACTATGTATTAGTGCAACAATGTCAGTGCTTGGTTTTTAAAATCGAACACCTCTAGCATTTAAAGCAAGTGATAATTATTCAATTACATATTGTGTAAATGTCAGTTGTGTTTCACGAAAATCATATCTTAGAAACAGTTAAAAATTAGTATAGGAAACCTCGGTTATATCGTCATAAAATTTTATGCTACATTTAAAAATGTGATAATATGTAAGGTACTCCATTTAAAATTACTAAGTTTATGGTAATTTCCGATTAACCAGAACCGTAAAAAAACCTGAAAATATTTTAGAAGAAAGTAAGCCCTCTGTCAGGCGGTTCCCAATCTTTTGCTACTTCACTATGCTCCTTCAAAACCGTCCGTTCAATTAGTGGAATCAACTAATCGCCTCGTCTGAAAGAGGCCAAACTACTCAATTATTAGAAACCCTAAACTATTAAAGCTCAAGAGTATTGTTAAATCGCAAAACGTTTAACTGGCCAGTTCTCCGAAAAGTCCTGTATATATTTTATTTGTATAAAATAAATATTCATCTGAGAGCATTTTATTTGTATGAAATAAAATAAATATTTACCTAAGGGCATTTTTTCTGTATCAAGTTCAAATTCTTTCATAACCTGCTGCATTGAGTTTACATCAAATATCAATTTCATCAGTTCCTGTATGGGTCGTTCCAGTTGAGATGGTATATCGGTGTTAATCGCTAACTTTTCATCAGCGTCATCTCCATAATCTACTTCTATAGGATAAAATTTACCTGGAACCTTAACAAAATTATGTCTGTCTTCCCACATATTCCCAGTCTTTTCTTCATATAGATCACAGAAACTTCGTTTAGCACTGAACAAACTGTCCATAGGCTCAACTTTATGACCTCCAATATTAGTGCCGGTCCGTCCCCAGGATCTAAACAACCAATATCTATTTCCAGCGTCAGATTCAAGGAGCTGAAGTTTGTAAAAACTGTTCTTATTTCGTTGAATGTCGGTCACTCCAAGAGTGGCAGTATATTTCTCATTTTGGCAACTATATATGTGACTAACATTTGCCAGACCAGAGTCGGGGTCGACAGCAGAACCATCTTTCACGGTCATTTTTATTTTACTGGGGCCCGACTTAGCGTACATGCTCTTTGACTTTTGAGACTTTGATGGTTCTGTAGGTAAGCGAGTGTTTGGCTACAAAGATGCACTTTAAAAATGACGTCGAACAGAATTATTAGACTCACGTTTGATCCCCAATTGGCGATAGATTTTTCTAATACCAGGTCTGGGATACGTCCGGCGTAATCTTTAGCCAAATCTAGGAAGTCCTCGGAAACGACATGAATATCTTCAGTTTGCGCTTCTGACATACGAGCGTTCATTTTTTCGACTTCTTCAGCGGTAGATATAATAGCCATTACAGTATTCTTAATTTTAGTAACCACTTTTCCACCCAGTTTTGTGATTTGTGCCTTGATTTCGTCTTTACCTCGCGTCGGTTTTCCCAAAATTACAAATTCCATTTGGTATAGTGGCGGTTTTGCCCTTTCAACTTTTGGACTTGATTGAAAATACCCAAATTATTATTAGCAAATGTAATAGATTACAAATTATTAGCTAAAGCTTATAACAGGTTATAAACGTTTATACTTATAGAGAACGTACTTTGAATCTTCATCCTCCTCCTCTTTTTTAACTGAAACAGTTGAGTGAACTGCTTTGATTACACGAGTTCTTGGAACATATTTATATTTTTTCAAAAAACTATATTCTTGGCGAAGTTCTTTGGGAACCTGGAATTTAATCCTTTCGGGAGTTTTTTCAATACGTTCGCACTTAGTCCATTCTGTTAAATTTCCATGACATATGTAACCAACTTTATTGAAAACAAATTGTCCATCTTTACAAACGGTGCAAGGCTTTAACGCTCCGAAAGTCATTACGTCACAAAGTCTATCCAGGATCTAAATCACGAAATTATCAGATGGCTAGATTAAGATGTGAAAGCTCCTATACCGAATCTGCTCCATGTGGAACTGTTTGATTATTAAATTCCAGTAAATGTTGAAGATCTTTTTTAGACACATTTTGAAGTTGATCCCGATATCCAAACATTATTTTGTTTTGTTCTTGAATTTCCTTATCTTCAGGGCTATCTTCTTCCTTTTTAACCTTCTTTACTTCTGGCACGTTTTCTTGCTTGATGGATCTACAATATAAAGTATACAATGAATTAATAATAAAATTAGAATAATATGAATCTTTGTCTAATTTGAAGAAAGTAAGTACTGTATACTCGGAATAACTTCAGTATGTTTTCTCACATTCCTTTTCTTGTAGGACCCACATCAATGTTTTTAATTTTTTGCCTAAGTGGAATGCAAGCTTTAACTCTTAACTAGGGTTTCGATAACCAAACTAGCTTTTTTTTTTTGTTAATCTTACTTGGCTATTCACCCTTGAAAATCATTGATTCAGTTCTTATTCATATTGTTACATCAAAAAGAGATCTAAGAAATAAAAGAAAGATTTTTGAAGGACATCTTTATGGGTTATCATAATGAGTAAAAACTGATTCGATCAAGATTAACCCAGGTACTCCTGAAATCTTTTTAGTTGTCTTTTCTGCTACAATTTAATGAATTGATTGTTCGATAATATTGAACACGGTTTTCCAGTATTTCTTCTAATATAAATAATGTCTTTCGAAATAACAGACGTATGTTTAAACGGACTACAATAAACCAAACCATTTATTATACACTCACACATATATTGAAAAACGAATTATTTTTTAGTGTGATAATGAGAGAAGTATAACTTTGGCCAGAGAGCTATATTAAATTTTTACACTTAAATGCTGCCTGTTTAAAGGGCGTCTGGTTTGCGTTTCTTGATAAACTACCAGAAGATCAAGCCTATCACATTTTGCTTCTATATGAAAATATTTGCTTTTTATGGAAGACACAAGGTTCCTGTAAACTTCTTCTCGTTAGTTCATTTAGTAGATTTAAAGATATGAGAAAATAATCACGAAATATACGAAAAGTTTGCATTGCAATATGTGCGCAAATTTTAGGATTTTAGGAACACTGGCTCGTAAACCAAAAACTTCCTTAGGTAACCGACTATTTGCACATTGATGGGGATTTGTAGTTCCATCTAATGGGTTTACCTCGAATAAATTGTTTTGACCCCATGGATACCATAATACAACACTATTGAATCGTACACGCTAAATTTTTGATTTAGAGCTCTAAATAGTAAACGCATTTTAGCAAAACGTGTCTGACATATTATTATTATTATTATGATTATAATGAAAACTTAATGGATAATCCCACAATAGTCATCATATATGAACCATGAAATAACAACTTAATTTAATGACGGGGATCTTCCTTCTCCAATCACCGGTCTTCTAGCAAGACAAGTAGATAATACCAAGTATCTACTTAGTTTGCTAGAAGACCGAGCATTGGAGAAGGAAGACTTTAATGTTCGACCCGCGATATCCGAATGGGAAATACCCCGTAAGTTACAGCAATTGATAATAATGTCGAATTAACATCTATATTCTTGTTATTCTAAAGTATCTATATATTCAAGCTATGATTTATAGGATCTAAAATACCTTTTACTTTTTCCTTTATTTTTGTTTGGTCTTCCTATCATAATGCTTCAAAATGTTCAATATCGTCAACTGTCTTATGTTGTATCGCATCTAAATTAGTGAAATAAGTAATCAATTCAATAATTTTCATATCTATGAATAAAGAAAATAGCTTCGTAGGCGTTAAGGACTTTTTTGGTTTCTGCAATTCTTTCTACTCGGGAAATTTAAGAGTTTATGTTCACTATTTCCCAACAGTACTTTGTATTCTGCCTATTATCCTGTAGTTTAAGTAATCCCGACTTATAAAACGCGTATTTATAAGTAGACAATGTCAATTTCATCACATGGCGATAACAACAGTTTGTTGCTATTGCAATAACACATCTGCCTTCAATATATCAATGTGTATAAATGAAGATAAAGATGCAATATCATCCGCTTATACTCTTTTACAGTCTGGACAAGCAGAAATCGTCTAGCTTGGTATAGTAATATGAAATGAGTTTCTATTTACATGTTTTTTATGTTATGTTTTGTTTTATTATATAAAGTACTGTGCAAGTAACTAATTAGAGGGAATTAAATTAAAAATTAACACTCAGTCGCTGGTGCCCCGCAGGCACCATTAATACCAATTTTGAAAAAAAAAAAAATTTAAACAATGTGATAAGGCTACAAAGTTATGGCAAAATCTACTACATTATTTTCAAGAGTGCAACCCCTCTAAGGCTAAATGCACTACAAGAAATTCAATAAAAAAAAATTGGCTTTCTTCTCCTAATGTATTGACTCTTAGCTCAATATTTCTCCCATATGTAATGGTTACACAATTTAGTATGGTTGTGCCGCTCAAATTTCCCCCAATTATTGACAGGAAATTTGTATTTTGCTGATTTTCTTTTTAATGATGATTTCTAAATATATCAGTATTTTTCAACAGATTACATCAGTATATGATGATTAAAAAGAAATGAAGATGTATGTACTTATTTTATCAATTTTTATCAGAACTGATAAGCAAAAAATAGCCTAATGACAGCACATACAAATATGCATAGATATTATAATGTATAAATATTAAAATAAAACTTACGGTAACTGCTTTTTAACTTCAGTCTGATCTTCCTTTCTCAGTTGAGTAAAGCCTGGTAGTAAATCACCACCTGCAAAATAACTCAATTCTGAGCGTAGCTTTGCAAAACACTCTACATGGTGCCATCTATCCATGCCCCCATATTTCATAGCACCCTCAGATTCGAAATCCTTTTTTGATATTCTTATCTAAAAGGAGAAACATTATTGATCCTATACATCCTAAAAGTATATACTTACTTCATCCTTCAATATTTTCTGTTCACATCCACGACAAGCTGCTCTTCCTGATTTGGCATATTCTACTTTGAAATCTTTTAATCCATCTACCACCGCCCCATTCCGTTTCTTTCCTTTTTTTGCTGGCAAAACTGCTGTACTACCACATGCTATAAAATAATAGGTACATAACAATATAGAGAAGATCTATTAAAGGTGCAAATATTTACACATACATAAATAACATTGTACTTTAACATCTTCACTGTCGAGCCAAATTTTATCTGACAGTATGCTTATATATGAAGGGGTCAGTGGAAAAGTGCTACAGATGACCAAAAACGGTATTTGAGAAAATAATCGTTCAAGTTTAAGGCAAATGTATATATCATAAAGCTTAAATTTATTTTCATTAATAAGTAATATGGTGTTTATCTCATTTTGGATTCTAAAATAGTTATTTTTACCACTTTTCCACTGACTCCCTCACATATCAATCAGTCAACAACTTAATTTAACTTGGTTGTGGATCGGAAATACCCCCTAAGTCATAGGAACTGAATATAATATAATATTCAATTATATATATTCGAGCTAGTCAAGCTATGATTTATAGGAACTACAATACCTTCTACTTTTTCCTTTATTTTTGTTTGGTCTTCCCATCGTAATGCTTCGATGTGTTCAATGTCATCAACTGTCTTCGGCCTCTGCTTGCCAAAAAAGCAATGGAAATGGTACCAATTTGGAATTTTGGAATCAAACTTAGGAGATTGAACCATCACAGCCAAACGCAAAGTACCTTGCCCAATTCCGGATTTACATCCTTTACATGAAGCTCGGCCACTTTTAGCGTACTCCGCCCGATATGGCAAATCCATTATTAAAAATCCTTACACTATAATACTTGTACTACGAGAATACCGGTTGAACGTTCTGTTCTATCGTTCTGTCTATTCACACTTCTCCCAACAAACACAATGCTCGCCTGTCTACACCGGTCGGTACGTGTCTTGACGAATTTGATACGTAAAGTGGCGGGAAATTATAAGTGATGTCACGTGATGTGTTAACTCGTTGTGGAGACTGTGATTAGAACGATTAGAACTAACGGCTAAGTGGTCTAAACATCGATGTCAACCGAATATAAATTCTATTCTATAACCATTAGCCATTTTTTCGTCAGTTACCAGACCGGTTAAACTGGTAACTCACATTTACATTACCTCTTACCACGGTAAACGAAAGTCACAGTTGGATAATTCGTGCCTTGGACAGCTGACTGTGTAAAATTTTAGGTGGCCGCTGATATAACCACATTATAGGTATAACCGTAGCGTTTCGGTATCCTTTTAGTACTTCATATTGTTAAAATTTATTCTACCGACTTTTTACCGCTAACAAAAAAATTACTATTGGTCCTTTTCATTCGTTAGATCACAGAGAAGACGGCATCTCGGGGCACCTCCCGAGAGGGAAGAGTGGAGATCACGCAGATGAAACTTAAAACTGCTCCTAGGGGGCGCTATTGTATGCTGCATAGAATTCACAAGATATTAGGTTTGTTTGTTTGTCTGATCTAAGCAGATCCAAGGAATTTTACGCGTTTGTTTGTATTTTAGATCATGATTTGTACGGGTTTGTTTGTTTAGAGCAAGCAAATCCAGAGCTTTATTTGTTTGTCTGCTTGGAGCAGTATCTACTGACGTCATCAGAGTAACTTGAGAGCGTCTCAGAGTTGGATTTAAAGATGGTGCAAACAAACGCGCTCGATTGCAATATAACCTTAATTTTATTATTTACTATTGTCAGATTGTCACAGCTATTATGAATAGGAAAAGTAAAAATAATTTTTCAATTTAATGAATCTAGACTACAATAA
Organism: Protaetia brevitarsis; assembly: GCA_004143645.1. Classification (NCBI taxonomy): domain Eukaryota; kingdom Metazoa; phylum Arthropoda; class Insecta; order Coleoptera; family Scarabaeidae; genus Protaetia; species Protaetia brevitarsis. The sequence continues at coordinate 1,593,259 of RXPK01000067.1, read as the reverse complement.
AAATGCATTATATACTAGAATTTATGTACCTACCAATTGAAGTTTTTAAAATATAATGATCATTCTTTACATCATTGGTATCATTATATTATCTATTTCGTGCATATTTGATGCAGTCGATGCAGTTATAAATCAGATTACATTTACAAACGACAGTTTACAACACGGTGTTAGTGCGATTAGGTTATGTTGCACAAATTGCTCGTAATTGCTCGGACGTCGGACCGCGAGCAGGAAGAGCAACCTCTTTGTGATCTGGATTTGCTTGCTCTAGGCAAACAAATACGCACAAATCATGCTCTAAAATACAAACAAACGCGTAAAATTCCTCGGATCTGCTTAGATCAGACAAACAAACAAACCGCAGATCACATTAATTAATATTGACATATCCTGTTCTCGGAACGTGTTAATAATGCTATGCAAAAAAGGCCGGTGTCATTGTTTAAAATTATAGTACAAATTGATAACAATAAAATGCAATTAGGTTGAAACACGCCTTTTTACTCTATTTAGGAATCTGTATTATATTTTTTGATATGTGTATGTAGTATGTATATCTAAATCGTTTTAATATTATGAAACAAACATCTAAATGACCTGTTGCACTCGAAACGTATATAAACTAAGAAGAGTTAAATTCGATTCCCTCAAAAAGATTCGCTAAAAGATAGGTCTAATTTTCAAATTCTAAGCATACGGTCTGGTTTAAGGCGATCGCATCCAGGCGCGTATACAACTTGAGTTTATAGGGGGGGTAATCGAGATGATATTTTTATTTTAACTAAAAAAAAAAAAATTAATTACACAAAAAAAGAAAAAAATAAGGATGAATGTTTGTCTTTAAATGCAAAATTTTAATTTGCAAGTAGGTTTCGTTGGCTCATGGGGGGGGGGGGGTAATTACCCCCATTACCCCCCCTTGTATACGCGCGTGATCGCATCGATTACCTGTATTTCTCACATCGTTTATGCCTAGCGTTCGGATTTGCTATGATGCGCTCGCTTACAACCACACAGTATATAGCAAAAATTATAAGCAATAATTTATCTGTGTTAAAGGCGTTAGGGAACTTAAAAAATCGCAACCGATTTGTTATTAGATATTTAGGATATGTTACGTGAGGGCACTGTAAAAGTTTTGGGACTAGAGCTCACGTGGGTACAATCGGTAATGAGAGGGCGGTTCAATTAGCGGAAGAGACGGTGTCGTAGAGTTAATAACGGGTCACAGTAATTTTAAATCATATTTATGTCGAATTGGGAGGGTTAATGATTCGTAAAGTGAATGTGGTGGGGTAGATATAGCGCGCAAGTTTTATTTGAATGCTCACTCACTGATGAGTGGCAGTCGTGTACGGAAGTTGGGACATTAGCTAAAGGTTACATTAATATTAGGTTATTGTTAAATACTAGAATAGGTACTATTGTTGTTTTATTTGCTTTGATGATTGAGACGACACAGCTTCGAACTCAAAAGGAGAATGATAATAATTTCCTGGCTATCAGCTTCAAGGTCTGGTACTGTTTCCCATGTCCTGCTCCCAGAGTACGGCTTTCCCATGGTTTTCCCTTACTTCTTGGTGAATGTTGGGAAATAACTAAAGTCGTTCCATGGGCGCAAACATAATAACAACTGATAGCTGACCGATTTATTATATTTTATTATTATTAACAATCATAGGGAAACTATTTAATTAAAGTAGGAACATTTCAATTGTTGTGGAATCCATATAGTATTTAGAATATTAGTAGCCTCGTGTAGTACTTTTAGGTGAAGCACGGGATTTAGGATGAATTGTAGTTATTTACCGTTTCATAAATAAAATGTATACATCAAATGAAATAACAGAATAAAGATGATTTCGCTACCTTGAAACAAGGGTGGCATAACTCACAAATATTTGAATTTGTACTAAACTAGGCGAATAGTAAAGTGATCAAGTGTTTTAAGCGTGAAGCTCAGCGGTGGGATTCCGAGCAGTCGATACGATAGGCGAACTCGACACGATAGCCAACTCGATATCGAGTGCTAGAGCGATTCCGAGTCTCTATCGTCGTCGACATCGGATAAACTCGTAAAAGTGCGAACAGTTGTCCTAATATGCAACGAATTAGCACTAATGAAGCTTGCGATGCCACGTGAGGCTGTTCTTTTATCTCATTCTTTCCCTTGCTATTCTTGTTTAGGTATATGAATGCCTTTAACATACCAATCGCTATATTTAATATTTTATTATTATATTAACTTTAGGCGTGTTACATAGGAATTTTCTTTCTTTCTATTAACAAAAACTTTCAGTTTTTAATAATGCTATTCAACTCTATTTAAATAAAAATATATAGCGGCATATTGAGAACACCTATATTGCTATCAAAATATCAATTTTAAAATCGTTAAGGGTAAATAAACAATATATACTAGGTTTTCTGTGTGCCGTATTTTTGTGTATATACATAAATAAAGATCAGACCTTTGCCATATACTTTTATGGATTTTTTATATACCTGAAAAGTATAACAATGTAAATAATAATTTACATATAATTTCGACTCTCAAAATGAACGTAGTAACATAGTGAAAACCATAAAAATTGTGTTACATTCATTTTAAAAATTGATTAGAATCTTTATATATTGTAGGTATCTCTTCTTATACCTACTTGCATCAAAATAAATAAAATTTGCATCACTTGCATCCCTTGTGCGGCACCTCGCGCTAAAAGTTCCCTTTAGAAAAAGAGGATAGAGAGATGTGATGACCTAACGCTAGATAAAGATGAAACGTCCATTCGATACCTAACGTGCTATCGTCTCAATTCTTCAAGGTTCTCGATATTGCGGCACAGACGATAGCACTGAGAATCGCTTCGTTGTCGAGTTAGACGATATCGAGTGCTCGGAATCCGTAGGCAGGTTCCTCTTCCTGCTCGCGATCCTTATCTATGCGCGATCCGGCGTCCGAGCAATTATGAGCAATTTGTGCAACATAACCTAATCGCACTGACACCGTGTTGTAAACTGTCGTTTGTAAAATGTAATCCGATTTATAACTGCATCAAATATGCACGAAATAGATAATATAATAACACCAATGTGATTGATGTAAAGAACGATCATTATATCTTAAAAACTTCACTTGGTAGGTACATTACATAAATACTAGTATATGATGCATTTTTATTGTAGTCCAGATTCATTAATTTGAAAAATTATTTTTACTTTTCCTATTCATAATAGCTGTAACAATCTGAAAATAGTAAATAATAAAATGGTTATATTATATAATCAATTACATATGTAATCGAGCGCGTTTGTTTGTACCATCTTTAAATCCAACTGGACGCTCTCAAGTTACTCTGATGACGTCAGTAGATACTGCTCCAAGCACACAAACAAACAAAGCTATAGATTTCGAAAGATCAAGGAACAATTTGTAGATTGCTGCAGAACCAAACATCCAAAATATAAATACGCGCGTGATTGAAGATGAATTACTTTCGGAAAGTTGCAGCCACATACTTAAAATATATATACCGCGCACGAGCTCAATTTCCCATTACTGGGATTGAAGAGTAAACAAGGATAGAAAAGAGACGCCATTTTGATGTACAAACTGCTAAATAGTCTTTGTTCTCGTGACGTGCGTGCGTTGAGAAGCATAACCATCGGGTGCAACGTATTTTTAATATTAAAGAGAAGTTATTAACATAGTCTTATTCAGTTTATTTTATTTGGAATAGGTACTATAAAATATTGTACTACCGTAATATAAGATTATATCAACTATGTTTTGTTTTAGATGTATAAGGTGTTTTAAATATTATTTTATTTTAATTGAATTGGTTTTAAAAAAATACTGTATTACTACCATGATATAAGATATCATTGTTTGTTTGACAAGAACATTATTAGAATTTGACTCGATAGAATTGAAGTACACATATTATTATTCATATTAAATCCGGAGTTAAATAAAAATAATTGAAAAATGAAAATGTAATAATTGTTTCTATCATAAAACAAATTTATTAAATATACTATTTCTAAAATATATGTATGTTACTGCATGACGGGCGTTTCCTTGTTTTATGTTATTAATATTGTTATACTTATTTATTACAAAATACAATGTAGTTCTATTGCGGGTATTTTGTAAGAATTACTATACATCTTTGCACGAACGTAGACAATTCGTATTTCTGTAATGTATGTTGGGTCACCTGGTTCGTAAGATCGTGTATATAATACTATTATCAGAGATAATATAGTATATATATATGCGTAAGATGCCCATCAAATGGTAGTGTCGTTTGCGACTATCGCATGTCTCTCTTGCGCGGTATATATATTTTAAGTATATGGTTGCAGCGCAAAAGCCGAAGCGAGAGTGACGACTGAAGCAAACGAATGATAAAAATAACTATCTATTCTATACAACAATGAAAAATAAGTAGTGAATATAAATTACTAATAATTAAGTGAATTTAGTTTATTAGCAGTATTTAATATTAGTGTTATTTTATTTTAATTAGTCTTTAACTGTAGAAAATAGATACTTTTTTTTTAATAAATCACCTGTGTTAATAATTTGAACCCAAAGAACATTACAATATATAAGTGGAAAAGGAGTACCGACCGGACTTCCTTTAGGGCATAAAATTTGTTTGTTATTTGGTTTTCGTATGTGAGACAAAACCATTTCTTAACTTTCAAACATAACTAAATTAAAATAATTTCATTTATATTAGCATATTTAAATTTTATTACCTTCTGAAGAAGTCATAATTAAATGACAAACTATATTCAGTTCCTGAAAAAGGTAGTTTTATTAAATAGACCGAATTTGAAGCTAATTTCGCAGGTGCACCAGCTTTAATCACCATTAGTGCATATAAGTTTTTGAATATGCTAAAAAAAAAAGCGATTTCAATCATATCTGAAAACATATTAAAATATAAACGATTTTCATTAGTCATATCCTTTCTTATTATTTTAAATAAATTGATAACAGATAAGATACTTTGATTACTGTTATCATTCTTAATCAGTTCATATTTATTTTCACTTAAACCAACTACGTATTTTGTTAAATATTAACAATGAAGTTCATAACAGCACTTGTTTCACTTGCGTTGCTTTTAGGGCATGTTACAATAGACGGTAAGGTTCAGTATTTAATTATATTTATATTATATATAATAGTAAGTAACATTTAACAAATTTATTCTTTCTATTTCTTTGGGAATGCTGCTAAGTACTTATATATTAATTTAAACTATATATTTACGTTTTGGAACTTCTTTTTATTTCATTTTTTAAAACAATAACATGAATGTTCGTAATATACAAGGTGAGTTTTTTTTTTTCAGTGAGCCCCCTACATTATAACAAATCTTATTAAGATCTTTTTTTGATTTGATGCAGTGTTTTAGAGATATTCCGTCGTCTCAAGATAAAAAACTCATCCTGTATATGTATAACAATGTCAATTTGCAAATATGTGTTTATTTTAGAATTTATATAGTAGTTTGAATACTATAATATAATCGACAAGTATTTTTTGGTACAAATCCACTGGCAATATCAAAGATATTCAAATACTAAATTCTATCGTTTCGAAAATGGAATAAAAAGAAGTTGCGAAACGTTAATATAGTTTAAATTAATATAAATACCGGCATCCCCCAAAAAATAAAAAGGGTGAATTATATAGAAATAAACCGGTAAACAACTAATAAAATTAAATATATAAAGATAAGTCCCATATGTAGTTAGAAAAGCAATGCACTCTATGTGATTGATATTGAGGAAAATATCTGATATCGTGATTTATATACTTTAGGCTTAAGGTGCTACACCTGTTCTACCACACAGGATGAAGTAGATCAAACTTGCCTAACAGATCCTGCAAAAGCTGGGATAACAAATTGCGATAAGGAATATTGCATATCAGTCAGGGTTGACTATGTGGTAAGATATGATAATAGTTATTATGAAAATAATTGTGTATCAGGTAGTGCAGCTGTTGTTATAATATTTTCCAGGATCCAAAAGATACTTTACAGTCAATAAGTCGAAGTTGTGTAGACAAACCAGCTTATATAAACGAGGTTTTTGAAGATTCAACATACCGCAGCTACTTCAAAGCTTGTCAAACCGACCTGTGCAATGATGGAACTGGTAGAGATCTGGAAGATGGTGGTTTTTCCGTAAATGGGGATCCTGTAATTATATTTGCCCCTGGCAGGGGTTCCGCATATACGCTTATAATATCAATACCTTTAATTATTGTACTTCAAATAATGTCAGTATTTTGCAGATAAATATTCATATACAATTAAAACTCTTGTTACTGTAAATATCTATGTATTTATGTCTTATGTACAAACACATAAATTGAATTACATCTAGTTTAAAAAACCCATTTCTGTGCCTTCTTTTACTTTGGACAACGTATCCCACAATGCTTCATCTAACCGATTACCTACTTTTACTCCTAACTTCAATTTTTCCACTAGAGTCATTGGGTGCAGTGATCCACCGCCCGTTTGGAGGATTGTGCTAAATTTGCCTTTGGAGATTGCTACCACCAATGCACCTTGTGAGCATTCTTCTTCTGCCGCTGTAGCATCGACAATACAGTGATCCCCAATTTTACACAATGTTACCTAAAAAAATATATAAATAAACACATATTGTTGCGAGAAATCATGAGAGTTTAGAAATGGAAGATTTGTGGATATATGTACATGCAGGCTAACAAAAATAACTACTGTTTAACATTAATTTATATCTCTGTAGGCTTCAAAATGTGACATTTATATAAAATGTATGAAAAGAAATGTACTAAAATAGGAGCATGGTTTCAGATTTATTGAGATTTTATTTATTTAAGATGATTAGAAAAGAAACATAAATTACCTGAATATGTAGTTTAGTCACAAAGTGACCAAATTTAAATTTTCCGCAATTAAGTTTAACATGTAGTGCGTTTGGATATCTTCTACGAGCCACTCTCGGACTTCAATTTGACGTAAATAGGTAGTACCTGCCCAATCACAAGTTGTCGTAAGTGTCAAATTGACGTCAGAGAATAGCTCCGAAAAGATATCCGAACGCACTAATAAAGTTGTGTAATATTTGCTTAATCATAGAGAACTTAAGGTTTGTTCGTTGCGCTTTAACACTGGCTTGTAGTTAAAGCAAGACAGAAGACGAAGTTACTAAAAATAATTGCGGAAAATTACAATTTAACAAAAAAAAATCACCTGATGTAAAAGCTACTGCCTATTGATAATCTGAACATGAATTTCGGGTTTAGTTAAAAAAAATAAAGTATCTGACTTCATTTTTTATTAAACTTGCACTTATATTAAAATGCAATTTAATAGTTACACAGAGAGAGAAATTAGAATAAAATTCCATTCTTTTAATTTTTTCTGTTCGCCATAAATTGTAGGAGTAGTTAATAATACAGCAGGTAATAACAAAACATAATTATTAAATAGTAATAAACACGTAAACTAATAGCTCACCAACAAAGGAGCAGCAGAAACGTCTAATTTTATACAATCATTAAGGTTTTCCGATATATTCATATCCACATTGTTACCATCGATAGTAACATTCTTTACCAATGGAATCTTTGCATTCCACAATGCAGCTTTTACTGCAAGAGATATGGCATCATACAAATTTCCACCGCATTCTAATATCTACAACTTAAAGAAAATAAGTATTTGATAATGATATAGTATCTATGTACTGACCAATATATCCACATATAACTTCCAACATTTTCGACCTTTTAGAATGCATAGTTTTGTGTAATCGAATACTCCATTAGAACTATAGGCTGTTGTTAAAGTATTACTAATCTCAGTAGCTAAATCTTCACCACCTCTACCTTCAAAGTCTGGTGTAGCATTAGCAGAACTTAAATAAACATTATATAATTCTCAATATTGCAAAAATCAAACAATAAATTTACCAATCTATAAAAAATTCGATTTTTCCCTCATTCGGCCTATCAGGAAATGGTGTATCTATTTCAACTTTAACTGTTACTACAACATCAGTATTGGCAAGCCTTAATCTTGCTGAACCAAATGCATGGGAAATGATATTAGTCTCCAGTTCCATAGGCCTGTACTCATCTCTGTTTCTGCCATCGATTCTGAAGTTTTCCTGTAATATTATGTTATCCAAGGGCCGTTATTGTGTTTAATTTTACCTCAACTCCGTGCAGAATGAAAGTTTTTTCGGCATCAGATAATGTCATCTTTCTAACCTAACTTGCCTGTTTGATGACAACTGAGAAATCACAACATAAAACATAACCTTAAAATAATTGATGATACGAGATACGATTCAACGTTGCCAGGTTTTGAAGTGGTCTTCCAACAGACATTCCTTTCATGTTGATCGCTGTTTTGGCGCATTTATAGAATATGTATTGAACCAAATAAATAGAGTATACCAGTCTCCCAGACTGTGACTGTTATCAATCTTTATATTTCTATTGTTGACTACCATAGCAGTGGAATGGCTATCAGTCTTGTCACAGGGTTAAATTTATTTGTAATAGAATTTTGTTAAAAAGATAATAGATTCTTAATAAAGGTAATAGATTGACCTCTGTGCCCCATTTTCTCTACCGTATTATAAATGTGTAACTAAAAAAAAGGTGCTTTAAAATTACATCATAAAAACTGAAAGAGTTTTTAGTAATAGCCCAGAAAACCAAATTTAAATTTCCCACATTTATTTAACTTCAACGTTGAATCATGAAATTACCTACAATTTTGAATTGCATTAATAGTTATTTTAATACCTTTATGTTGAAGTTACTAAAATAATTGTGGGAAATTTAAATTTGGTTGCCTGGGAGGGAGTGTATAATACTATATAATGCTATTATACTACCTTCAAGCTGACTCAAAAAAAAAGGAATAGATTTTCACAAAAAGTAATAGATCTATTACAATCGTAATAGACATAGACACACTGGCGGCTATCAGTCACGGGGGGTACGTTATTCCAAAGAACGCGAGCGCCCCTATCATACATTTCTTTCTTATGACTTGAGACAAAATTGACCTGTGCTTGCATCTTGATCAAACAATCCCAAATCGTTTTTTAAGGTAGACTTCTGAAACACTTGCGGCAGCAATAGACGACAATATAATAACATTATAAAAAATATTATCGTTCGCAGTTGCTGCGAGCGGTGTTTTCCTCTGCCGGGTGTTTCCGCCCTGGTATTCATTTGTGGCAAAATATCTATACCCCAATAAGTTATAGACCATATCGAGTAAAAAGAAATCCATTGATTATTGATCCAAAAAATGAACATGTTTACATTGTGCCATAACATCATAGCATCAACTTCCAATCGATTAAAAGATTTCCATGGAAATTTTTGTGAAGTTCGGGATCACAGAAGAGAAAGGTAATAAACAGTTTGCGAAAAGAACTTGTTTTTTCAAGACAATTTTCCACAAAGTTTCAGGAATTCTGATATTTTCTTTTATAAAGTTCTTATCAATAAGATAATGTCTATTCCATTGTCGTAAACACTACTTGAATAAGAGGCTTGCTGTTAATGCAAGCTATGACGATTCGTGCTGATAAATATTACGAATATTTTACGTTCTTTATTCGTTAATATTTTGGAAAAAAAAGAAAACAAACAAGTGTAGCATCTAAACAAGTAAAACATAGCAAAGCCATCAAATGCTAAGGGCAATTATTACAATTGCGGTTAAGGATTAAATATGGCGAGGTCGATTTTACTTTTATATATATATATATCCATTGTAAGTTTAAAGTGAAGTGTAAATCGAAGATTATTTATCTACGGTTTAAACCGCGATTGTAATAATGGCCCTAAACCATATTTTTTTAGAGAAAATCGATGAGTTTCAGTGATTCAAGATTGGTTGAGAAGAGTCTTTTTCTTGGTTATTATACATTTTTTCTCAAAAGTCCAAGATCGATTTTTTAATTAGATGAGGTAAATACAAAAACTGTAAGGAATAGATCTATTCCTTACAGTCACAGCACAATCAGTTGTATGGAATATGCTAATATGATTTTTAATTCATTTGTGTTTTATTATTTTACCAGTCACCAAAATTTGTATTCATAAAATAACTACTAAGGTAACTGCTTTTGGCATGTAAAGCTGCCTAAAGTCATTAGTAGGAAAACCATATTTATGACAAATGGCGCAATTTGTCAACACCGCATCTTACACATATAAGTTACTATAGTAACGCTAAGATTTTCAAACAGTTTGATTGAAGACCCCAAACTTATGTCATTTACCATAATATTATTTGCTTGGCGTTTATTTAGTATTTAGATACAAATACCATCATGACTGACAAACAAATATTAGAGGGTGATGTTGGGGAATTGGAAATGCAATCAATTATTGGATTTGATGGTAAAGACATTTTTATACATAGGTGTTAATGTCATCCGTTTAATGTCTGCACTTGCGTTTTTATTTAGGAACAATATTAAGAGGCTTCCGTGTACATCCAGACGGGGAGCACATCCTCTATCCGTTGGGCAATAAAGTATCTATTTCACATTGGACCACAAAAGAGCAACAATTTTTAACTGGACATACGAATACAATTTCCGCAATTGACATTTCTCTTTCTGGAAAATATGTTGCTTCCGGTCAAATAAATCATATTGGTTTTAAGGTGAGATTACATTATTTACTTCCTTCATTTTTATTTGATATTTTTCACTTTCATTGGATATGTTATTGATACCTGTTATAATTTAATTAACTTTGGTCATTTGAGTTCTTCATGGTATAAATTACACTATTTGTGTAATTGATTTTTTTTTCTGGAGGTTTTTTTTTTTTGTTTATAAATTATCTGTGGCCGCAAAAATCAGATATTAAAATTCGGCATTAAGATTTCAAAATTTAGTCGTATTATGGGTTTTAGGCGAAAGTTATATTGTGGAATTTTTACGACCGAACTATATTGTCTTCACATGAACTCCATAAGGTTCGAGTAGAAGCGGTCGCGTTTTCATTGAACGACCGCTATTTAATTTCATTAGGAGGGCGCGATTGCGGATCTGTCGTGGTATGGGATGTCCAAGATGGTCAACCTCTGTGCGGTAACCAAGCTAGTAAGGGCGTACAGGGCGATGCTACAGTTTTATGCAAAACTAACCGGAGAGAAGCGTGCTTCATGACTGGTGGTGACGGCACGTTAATCATTTGGCGCATAGATAGACAGGGTCGCAATGTCCGTGGCACCGATGTTGCCTTATCCAAACTGTAAACGAGTCATAACTTGTATGGACCTGAATGAGCGAGATGAAATCTGTTATTGCGGCACCAGTACCGGCGACGTTCTAAAAGTTCGCTTAAACTTTCATCACGACATCGATATAACGGAACCTACCAAGAAACCTATGATGGTAGGATGTTTTGCTAAGATATCCAGGAAAAGATTACCGGATGGGGTTGTGGATTTGTATAGCCAAGGTTTGTATTTTTTTTGGTTGGCGTATATAGTATATAAAGTTATTTGAACTTGTAAAACTGAGTAAAATCTAGGTGTGCGTTCTTTACTATTAATGGAAAACGGTAATATTCTAATTGGCGCTGGTGATGGCACTGTTGATATGGTTCAAGAAAAAAAGAAAAACCTGCGTGAACCGCACTCGATAGCTTATAAATTACCTTCACTGCCAGAATTACTTGTGGTAAGTAAATTTGGAAATCTTTTGGGAAAGTATTCACTTTTGCGTTCAAAAGGTTTGGGTTTGCCGTTTTTTTTTATCGATTATTGGAAGCCTTCTATATGCATTAAACCAGGTTAAGAATTGCACTCTATTAAAAAAAAATTAATACTAAGAAAATCGTAACAGAAATTTTACATTTTTCGAAAACGTATGTAACATGGTTGTAACATTGGTTGCATATTTTAAGTTAGAAGTAGAATACGTTGGAAAAAAGTCAGTGTTTGGTCAATCTAATTATTGATTCTTTTAAACTTAAAAACGCTTCTCTTTTATATATAATTTTAAGTTTCGATTTTGATGCGCAATTCAGAAATAACATTAGCTAGCCCCATTTTAGCTGAAGACTACGCAAGTTAAGCACGGTGTGACTTCTATGGTATTTTACAATACCAACGAGATATTCGTGGGTACCGTAAATAGCGAACTGTTTATGATCGATCTTACGACATTTGAGACGAAGCTTATGATCACTTGCCATACTTCTACGATATACGATGTGGCATTCCCATAGTAAGTAGTTCATTTTGACTTTTTATATTTTTTTTAATGTTCATAGTTTTGCAACGAGTTGTATTATTTCCAGAATGTCTATTCTTGCTTTCTTATAATATTTATAGTAATAGTGTATATTTATAGTAATAATGAGTAGACCGGGATTAAAATTCTAGTAGTTTGTTTGAATCCTTATGTCTCATAATGTTGATAACATTGAAGGCAGTACATTCAATATATTCTTAAATTTCATTATATATATACGATACGATTTACCAAAAAACCCTGCATTATTGTAAAATTGATATGATTAGTGAATATTGATAAAATCATTGACGAGAAAAGTTGCTAGATCACTGATAGATTACTTTTTGTATTAAGTCTTTCATTTCTTTTTACATATTCTATGCCAGTCAAAATGACATCACTTGTATTAGGCTCCACAGGTGAGTTTGTTGCGTCCATTATGGTTTTCTAAGAAATGACTGTCGTGTTGTATTTTACATTCAGTCTTAATTCGGATTTTTTGTCGGTGTTCCATATACATAAATTTACGAGATTTCCTATTCGTATTGCTAGGAAGGGCTATAAAATTCTGTAACTGTGTCGATTTAGGTGCTCTTCGCTGTACATACTGCTGTGTACTGATGGTACCAGCATAAAAAAAAACACAAAGTGAAAATAAAAATGAAAAATAATGAAAATTTAAATTTACTAGCTCAGCGGATAAAAAATTAAAAGGGCGCAAAAGACTTAATAAACTCAAGGTTATTTTCAGAATTGAACTATTCATGAAAAATAAAATGTGGGCGTAAGTAATCAAAAATAAAAGAACTGAACTCTTGAATGACATTAACAATCATTAAATTTATTATAAAAAAAAAAAACATTTAATTATAATTTGCAGAAAATTTAACCTTGGACTGAAAGTCCTGGACGAAAACAAAAACTGCATGAATCTACAATTACGAGAGGACAATTCAAAATCCTCTAAACAAACAAAAGACAGATTTGTTCTGGAAGAAAATCCAAATCGCACAAAAAATCCACGTGGTCTCTAAATTCAAACACACAAAATTAATTTAAACGTGGACAAACAAAGTATAAAAAATTGAAATTCAATCAAAAGCTCAATGCTTCTTTTCACCCAATCCGAGGTGATTAATAACTCAAAACTAAATTGAAAACTACGAAACGGAAAATTAAACCCTTTAAACTAAAAAAACAATTTCTTCTAAAACAAATTACAATAACTGATCTTATATCCAACATGTGCACAATTAAACACAACAGCAATTATTAATAAAAAGAGTTCCTTGAAAGCTGATAAATTACAAATAAAACGAACTACATTTTAAATAAAAATGAATTTACCAAAAATGGCATCAAAGAAATTAACCACATGTACTTACGGTATCTTTCAAAGAATTACCTTTAAGAGGCCCTACATCGCATACATATAAAAATAACATCTGCGTGCTAAGATATGCAACAATAACAATGAACAATATATACACTACAGTGAACGCAATAAGTACAAATGAATGAAATTAATGTACACAACTGAACAATTAAATACTTAAATACATTAAACAAATGCTATTAACAAAATCTTATCAAAAGAAAATATTAGAATAGTGGAAACTCTAACTTTGCTCTAATAAGGCTAATACGGAATGAATAAAAACACAAATTTAAATTTCCGAAACCCGGGGTGCCATACCATAGCAATACGTAGAAAGTAATAAACAACCGCCATTTTGAGTTGAGATTGCACTACCCTCTCTAAAGCCACATTTACACATGCGGAGTTCGCCGAACTCCGAGCATATAAACGGAAAATTACCGAACGCTCTGCAAGAGGTTTTAGTGTGGTAGCAATGGGTAGTTATGAGTGAAGAAGATATGTTGGCTCTGTCGCAACTCTAAAAGAAAATTTAAAGGCGGATTGTATAGATTTGGCTAACATTTTTTTCTGAAACAGCTTTATATATAATTATTAATGAATCTCAGAAGTTTTAACTTTATAATGCTTACAGTTATCGATTGAATTAATTAAAATTAAGAAGAAAAACAAAAATAACCATGGATGTCCCCATTTTTTCACCATATATGTATACCTACCACACACCCAAATGACGTGTAGGGGAGTACAACATAGTAAAATTAAAGAATGTATTTTGTGTAATATACATACCGGGTGAAAAGTTGCAAGTTTGAGCGATCCATTTATTAAATGGATTGCATTCTGGGCGACTAGAAATTGAAAGGACTTAGCTGTAGACGTACTTATGCACGAGGCCGCACTACAAATTTATTAACGTTCGGCGAATTGTCGTTTCTCAGCCGAAATAAAATGAGCGTAATATTCTCTTTCATATTGATGGTCTAAATAACAGATTAAGAAAAAATTATCTAAACGAATTATGGTAAACACGATTTATGAAGTTTGTAAAAGTAATATTGAATCCAACATTACATTTGTGTGACTGAAAAGGGAAATAATAAGAATACTCATTTGATAACTAAAATCTATTCACCCTTCTCTTCTATTCATGCTTATTTTTCTATAGAAGCATCAGATAATGTACATTATAAATTGATGAAAAAGAGTTTTAAAAATAAATAATTAATTAAAATAATAAACATAGATTCTAAAAAAACCTAACAATAGTAAATCAAGTACCTATTCCTGGATAAATAATATATTATTGGAAAAATATTCTTGTTCGGGATATTCATTAATCATTAATTCACAAAATTCCATGCGACAGTAATAATCGTCGGATAAAAGTTCTTGGGATGTGCTAATTTTGTAGGACCGATATTTATTCTTATGTAAAAGGTTTAAAACAGTTGCACTAATATTACATCCGCGAGCAATTTGTCTAGAGAGATGTCATACTAGGATTTTATTTCACTAATGCATGAACTTATTTCGATATCACTGACATTTTTCGTTAGGGTATTCTTATTTTTGTTATTTATTAGTGTAAACGTTGTTTCCAAACATCGGACAGTGTTACGAATAACAATCGCACTAGGAATTAATCTTTTGGCATAATTTACTGCAAACAAATCGGGTGTGATTTCTGCTGAATTGCTACCGTAAAATTGTTTTACACTAAATATTTTTTTTTTCGGCGTATATATCCATTTTTTTTATTTTTACTGACTACGATCAAAACTTACTTACCGTTATAAAATTTGAGGAACGCACCCTAACGTCTAGCAACGCCTTGTTAGAAATGAATCGAAAGTCGCCTAAACTGGGGATAACATTTTGTAGTAGTTAGACAAGGGTAGAGAATAGCGATAGCATGCGGATTGGAGATGATATATCGAAGCGTATATCTGACACACAACCGTCCAGCAGAATAGCATGCGTATTTCTCGACTTTGTGAAGTTATAGGAATCATATTTTTCATCCTTGTGTTATCATATTACGGCAATCGACAGGTCGAAAGTGCGCTCTTGGAATTTGGTAATAGGTGATCCAGTTCGAACTTGCTATACTGGTTATATTGTAAATTAAACAATTTTCATTAATGTCGCGTGTTTGACACATCCAATATTAGTTTGAAAAACCCATTTAATAAAAGGATCGCTTAACCATATAGCTCAACGCGTTAAAATTGTTCAATTGTTCTACAGCAATAACAATTCCGTGAGAACGACTTTTATGAGCTGTTTATGATGAATTTAATTGTCCTTCTGAACAAACAATTCGATATGTAACGATAAATTTTCAAAAAATTGGAAGCATGGCGAATAGGATAGGCCGTGTGCATCATCGTGGCGCACGTTCAGCCGAGAATATTGCTGCTGTGGATGACGGTGTAGCTTGTAAAATCAAGTTAACACAAGAAATGAAGCTCAAAGCTCATGGTCAGCAAAGAATTTATTGGGTATTAGAGGAGCGAGAGTGCGACGACGCAGTAACAAAGAAAAACGAGGCGAGACGCAGAAGTGGTTGAAAGATGGAGCAGACGAAGAAAGAAAAAAAATATGTCGATCTCAGACGAGAAGCCAAGAAACTAATACGAAATACGAGAGAAAAAATAGATAGAAAACGAAATGAGAAAAATAGATGAGAAAGGAAAAAATAGGAACTCAAAAAAGTTTTATCAAACGCATTGTAAATAAATGGAAAAATAATAACGAGATTAGAGTAAATAATATAAAAATTAAGTCGAGCCTTGTGACAGAAAATGAGGAAACAGACGAAAGCAGCATGGATGGAACATTTCAAAGAACTACTAACACAACATCATATAACTCAACTTGAACCAAGCACAAGAACGGAAAATGAAGGGCATACATAAGTAGATGAAGAAGAAATCAAAAAACCAACGAAAGAAGAAGTATTTCAAATAATAAATGAAGGTAAAAGCGGAAAGGCTCCAGGAGACGATGAAATAAGTATCGAGTTGATTAAATATGGTAGAGAATCGCTGCAAGGAAAAATATATGACCTAATACTAGAGATTCCCTTCTCCATATCTCTATGGAGAAAAGAAAGAATGCCGACAGATTGGGAAACCGGAATAATTATTCCGGCATACAAAAAGGAGATGGAATGGTATATAATAATTACAGAGGCATCACACTTTTAAGTACGGTCTATAAAATATTAACAACATTAATTCAAAGAAGGCTAATAAACACTAAACACCTAATAGGCGATTACCAGTACGGTTTTCAAAAAGGAAAATCCACCGTGGATGCGATTCTCAATCTTAAGCAAATAATACGAAAAGGGAATGAATATAAGATAGGCTGGACGTAATGTTTGTAGATTTCAAGCAAGCCTTGGACTCAGTTAACAGACAACAGCTAATCAAAATCTTAGAAGAATTTGGTATTCCTGCTATGCTTAAAACATTAATAGCGATGACACTCAACGAAACAAGAGCAAAAATAAGATTCAACACGGGCCAAACAGAGGAATTCCGAATTAATAAAGGGGTGAAACAAGGAGACGTTTTACCGGCTACGTTATTCAATCTTATAATAGAGTACATGACAAAGAATCTAAACAAAGGAAATATAAGAAACCGAAGAGCGCAAATAATAGGAGGTAGCAAAACAAAAGAAAATACTGGATGACATATACGAAACAGTGAAAGCCAAGGGAGAATGTCTGGGGATGGAAATAAACAAAAACAAAACTAAACATAAAAAGATAGGAGGAAGTGAATGGAAAAGATCAATTGAAATTGGAGGAGACACTTTTGGAAGTGTCAGTACATTTAAATACCTGGGAGTAACTGCATGCAGAACAGGGGATAGGATAGAAGAAATAAAGAAAAAGATACAACAAGTGAACGCAGCGTTTTACGTAAACAAAAAGACATTCATGAATAGGCAGATTTCAAAAAGAACAAAACTAAGAATGTATCAAACTTTGTTAAGACCTATACTAACGTAAGCCGCTGAAACAATGACTATGACGAAAGAAGGAGAAAAAATGTTGTTAATTCAGGAGCGGAAAATGATAAGAAGAATGCTGGGGGGAGTATAATACAGTAATGCAAACGTTTATTTATTTAATATTCTCTTATTTTACTATGTAATGCCCTTTCTCCTGTATGAAAGTTGCTATTTGTGTATACATGTTGTTTAAGTATGTGGTAGATATATCTAGTAACAAAAATCATGGATTCCCCCTAAGGGCAATATAAAAAACATTGCTACAGTATTTACTTATATTTTTGGCTTACTGGGAGACGTCTAGGATCGTCAAAAAATTACAGATAATCGCTATCTACAGCTACTACAGCGTAATATATTCTGCTTAACTTGAAAACTATAAACATTACAAAGTTAAAACTTTCAGGGATTCAATTACAAAACAGCGTCAGAAAAAATGTTTAGCCGAATCTGTGAAAGAGCCGGTTTCACTAGCTTATCCGGCTATGGCTTTTGCACCATACATGGATAATTTAACCGGCATATTTTTAGTTTAAACCAAAAATATTATTAAATATTCATTTTGGATTTGAAAGAGTTTTAGCCCCGGTCTACTTTATTAAAAAAAAATCAGAGTGGGCAATGATAAAAAGCTACGCTTGATTCGTTTTTAGTCAGTTCTCTGACGTTTTCGCCACCGCAAGTAAAGACGATATACGCATTTGGAGCATTAGCACTTTGCAAGAATTACTGAGGATATGCGTGCCTAATTTCATATGCTCCAGCGTGGTTTTCAGTCACGACGGTAAATCAATTTTATCGGCGTGGAACGACGGCGTCATTAGATCTTTCACGCCATTAACGGGGCGCTTAATATTCGCCATAATGAACGCTCATAATAAGGGCGTGTCCGCCCTAGCCGTTACCCACCACGGCAAAACTCTAATTAGCGGCGGTTGCGAAGGGCAAGTCCGCTTATGGAACATAACACCTACGCGACAAGAATTAATGTGCACCCTCAAAGAGCATAAGGGACCAGTTTCCGCCATACACATTAACTTAACCGACGACGAGGCGGCCAGTGCCAGCACCGACGGCACATGCATTATTTGGGACGTCATTCGGCAAGTCAGGAAGCAAATACTATTCGCGAAAATACCCTCTTCATGTGCGTTAAGTATTTTCCGACAGGCGTCCAGATCATGACCGCGGGGTCGGATAGGAAAGTAGCCTATTGGGAAGTGCTGGACGGCAGCTTAGTGAGGGAGCTGGAAGGATCGTCGTCCGGCGCTATAAACTGTCTAGATATATCTTCCAATGGTTCACTTTTCGTAACTGGCGGAAACGATCAGATTGTAAAATTGTGGAAATATCAAGAGGGTAAAATTAACATTTATTTGTTAATCTAATCTCCAATATTGACTTCAAATTGCAGGTGTAACTACGTATATCGGATCTGGGCATTCGGCTGTGGTAACGGCGATTTGTTTTAGCCCGGACGGGAAGTTTATCATATCAACTAGTTCGGCTGGTAGCATATTTGTATGGAAAGTGCCCGAAGAACTGTTAGCTCTCGAAAGGTCGACGACGATTGAAGAAACTCCTGCAACTGAGGAGACTCCAGTCGAAGTCGTAGAACCTATTCGCACGGCGGCCGTAGAAGCAGAAGACACTAAATCGAATGAGGAGAATATCGTCGATTTAGATACCAGTAGAAGCAGTGAAAAAAGTGATAGAAAGCCGACTCCTATTAAGTGCCGATGTGTCAAAGCCTGTCGCTGCTGCAAAAATGCGATGAACAGAAAGAAAGTGCTTAAAGGGTGTTAAAATATGATTATCGTATTTATTTTTAAAATTTACCATCTTATCTTGCATTTTATTTTTATATTATTTTAAATAAACTATCTTTAAAAGTACTCGATCTTAAATTTTTCATATTATATAAAGCATTTTGTCTATATGCTTCTAAATCTAGCATTTACTATGTAGCAACTAACATTATAAACAATTGTAAATACTCCAAAGCGAATATCCCATGGATATATACCCAACATCTATAATGGATATGGACATGTTTTGGTGATTGGGACATCCACTGGATATCTGTCGGACGAAGTGTGCTGTGTGGGTGATTATATTAAAAATGAAAATAGAATATGACGCATGAACTTTTTTTTTTTAAACAGGCTCTTCCAAAGTTTCTACTAAAGCTCCAAGTATATATAGTGCTGAGCTTTCATTTACTAAAAAATACATGTTGGTAAACCAGTGATTTCCCAGCACCTCCACCAAAATGTCACGTGGTTAATGGAAGACGAACCGCTTGCGAAAAGTGATTTTTTATTTTATATAAACTATAACTAGTTCTGCATCTAATGATGTAAGTTTTGCTCTTCAGCCCTTCCTTATATTGCTTGTAGATGCAGCGACGGCTGGTGCAAACGTCACCGAGGAGGCTACAGCAATAATCGAACTTTTTCGTATGCTATCGTGCGATATATTGCAATTATTCTCGTAGCTTCCTGGGTTTCGTATACACAAGTCGTCGCTGTTTAGATGTTGACATCAAGATCTAATAATTCGCAGGAAGTAGCCTCATTAGAAGAGCTGAGGTGAAAGTACCCCACCCATACATTTTGCATTCTCCCAAGATTCCCCCTAAAGGAAGCTCCAAAATAGTTTTTGATTTTATCTCTAGGCTTCTTTGTACAGGACAAGTCTATCAGAGCGTCATTAGAACAAGTCAACTGGTGGTACAGATTATACCGATTTCTTAATGAAGCCCATAGAAGTTCGTCAAGTTTTTTTTTGCCTAAGTAAAAAAAATGGTTATTAATGTTGAAATTATTATAAACAATAGACCTATAGCGCAAAAACAGAGATGAACTAGAAAAAGGTTCTGCTGAAAAGATTACTTTTTTCAAATTTGAAATAGTATATTAAAAAACTAGTGTTACAATGATGTCTGTTGTAGTACGAGTACTATGTATAAATATTAAAGAATTTTCAATACCTGGTATTTGTTTTATTTTTAGACCGTGAAATCATTCACTTACATTGCTACTAGTTCCTACCTAATATAATACATACTATAAACAAGAGACCTATAACGCTAAAAGGTTCTATTGAAGCTTTGCCGTCGGATTCCGTAACAGTCAATAGCTAAAGTATCCAGAAGCTATTATTAATTGGCAAACATAAAATAATATTTAGGTCAAATTAAAAGTATGTAATATTCAGTCCATATTAGCGTACACCTGTGTTTCATGTTACCAAGGATCATCAGTGCCCCTAGTCGACTTAACGAATTGTAGGAAAAATTCGGATATAATTTTTTTTTGCACTAATAACCAAGCGTGCAATCCACTCGACTATCAGCTAGGCTATGTGGATGAATAATTGAATGAGAATTTAAGATGAAAATCTCATTAATATTGTGACGATATTTACTAAATTGTCGATATATATAACTTGTAAAGACAGCTGTCTAATATAAAAATAAATAATAAATAAAATAATAAATTGTCGATATATAAGAACAATATTGACCGATAAAGGAATAACAATAATTGTAGGACGACGGTAAGCCATTAAACATGCGTTTTAACTAATGCTAATTAATGTAATTAGGTCAAATTAAATATAGGAAATATTATTCTCATTAATGCGATATTAATGAGATTTGCCTCTTAAATTCTCATTCAATTCAGCTACATAAAATAATACGTAATTCAAGAATTAATATTAACTTCTAAACCTTTTACCTATAGCTGTGTTCGTTTTGAGTGTTGGTTAACAGAGGTTACACTGTATTTACATCAAAATATATATGACCGAATATTGATTTGTCTTACTCCAATATTACAGTGAAAAATTATCCTGTCGGTAATGATAAGGTACAATTACGTTAACGCTACTATAGATAATAATCATTATTGCTAAATTGTTAAGGTCTTTATTGCAACTTTATGACATCGTGGTAATGATTTCAACCCCGATAACAAGATAGTAATTCGACAATAAAACGACTATATAGATATTAGTACATCGTAACGTTATGTTATACAACATCATGTTGAAATAAGTAATTCCGATGAAACAATTTGCATAGGAATTTGTTTGTCAGAAACTTCAGAGAAACGCATGAAACAATTATAGGTTTGACATTATGTTTCTGATATTTACACTTATTTTAGCAAAGCTAATGGTTTCTGTTGTTTTATTTTTCGAATTTGCGTAAGTGTATTGATTTTTCGAGATCTAAAGGCACAAAAAAAAAATGTGACGATATGAAGATAGCTATTGACAACTTATAAAGGCGACTTTTTACAAAGCGGACAGAACCGACACAAAACACGATTTTGTGTGAAAAAAAACAAAATTCCAACTTTAAACATTCTAATACTCGGTTTCTGAAACGTTAAAAAAGAAGTTATGTGTCCGGTATCTGGCAATTTAACAAAAATGAATTTATCGCACAGCATGCAGTTAATATCACGGCATATGTCTAACCTTCTAAGTTATCTGCTCCGTCTCCTTAGAATACCTGCAAGATATGAGGGAATTTTAGTAATTTTGGATTGCCTTAATGGGCAACGCGCTTATTTGACTCTTGAAACTACTTGAAATGTTGCTTCATTTACTTGCTTACTTTTTTAATTATTTATTGTGGAGTAAGTGGACTTATATATCCAGTAATGGTTCAATATTGGTGAATATTATAAAAATTATATTCTGTATAGCAAATTGAAATTATGACAAGTAGTAAAGCAGCATAAATCATGAAACTATATAAAAAAATCGACAATGCAAACTATTAATATCGATAGTTACTAGACATTTGTATCTCCACGCACAGAAAGATTTATTTTATATAAAAGATTATCTGCTCCATATTCAATCGTTACCTACAGGATGACTCTGATATAGTGCCGAGGTTGTTTCTTTCGTTTTTGTTGAGATGTTTCTTGCCGAAGGCCACTTGTGTTAGATTTTTGGGCCAAGAAAAATGAAAATTTTATTCAAAAAAGAATGCGGTAATATAAGTAGTATAACACTTGGTGGGTGTGAATTGATATCACTGTGTTTTGACAGCTCAACTCAGTCTTGA
The DNA here is from genome assembly GCA_004143645.1 of Protaetia brevitarsis. Lineage (NCBI taxonomy): Eukaryota > Metazoa > Arthropoda > Insecta > Coleoptera > Scarabaeidae > Protaetia > Protaetia brevitarsis. Next base: position 1,570,457 of record RXPK01000067.1, on the reverse strand, counting down.
GTCTATGTCAAAGTATTTCGTATTTGTTTCCCAAATTAATGAAAAAAAAAAACTAATAAAACACGAATGTTGTAATTTACACGAGAAAATACGTATTTGACAGATATGTTTGACAGATTGATAGTATGTAAGTAGGGATAATAATAATCGTAATAAAGCATGACATATTAATATTTTATTGTTGAAAATATTAACTAATGTTATTAAAATTGGTAACTTATTTGTGAAACGTGTTTTCACACACTTGGTTCGTAAATAGCTATTACATATATCGATAAATTATTTTTTTTTAACTTCAAGCTTCTGTCAAGCCCATTACAAAAAAATTTCCATCAATCTTTATGCTCTTAAATAAATATCAGGGTGAACATCAGTCACCATCAGTTATACTTGAAATTTGTTATCAAATCAAAACGATACAATCTTACATTTTCATAAAATAACACATAGCGGATATCTGAGAGTCTGAGTGGTATGCTGATAATATTCAGAATTTAATATTTGAAACATCCATGATTATATGTATAGGTACATTTATTTTAGTTAAGAAAAGGTTTATAATATAACAAAAGTGATTGTCAGGAAATAGAAAAGTTTTTTTTTTAATTTTTGAAAATGAGATAGAAATTCGAAAAATGGCTATTGTTAAAACGTGAGGAATTCCAAGACAGTTTATCATTATCCACGTAAATACTCTCCATCAAGTATCTACTATCTTTGCGCATCCATGTTTCTTTTTCTAAAAAACAGCCGGAAGAAGTGAGCTGATTTTTTTCTATAAGTAACACAAGCGAGAGTAGATGAATGTTCTTTCGGAAAGGTTTCTAAAACAAATACTTAGAACTGGAGAAAAAATATCTTGAAATGAAAATTAATTAATCTTTTTTCGTGTGGCGCAGAAATGTAACGATATAGTTTTGATGAAACAAAACGTTTTATTAAGCAGCTGAGAAATCTAATAATTTGACAGACCCAGGCTATCATGGAAAATAGATTATAATTTAAACAGAATAACAGGATTCGTCGGTTCCTGAGAAAAATGAACATAAGATTCACTGTCAACCGTTAGAGATGAGCCATTTACCCTTCCAAATAATTAAAAAAAAAAATATACAGGGTCACTGATAAAAACTACCACGCCCAGTGCTAGAAACTAGAAACCTTGTCCTCGCCAGGTCATCACATTTACACAGCCCATGAACTGGCCCACACAGCATACTTCGTCCGACAGATATCCACTGGATGTCCCAATCACCAAAACATGTCCATACCCAATACAGATGTTTGATAGATATCCATGGGATATTCGATTTGGAGTTATTACAATTGTTTATAAAATTAATCAAAATATATTTATCGCAATTTTAACGTAAAAATTAATACCAAAATAGACACAATTTGCCTGTTTGGAAGTTATTAAGATGGTATATCTATTCAATCTTATAGATTTTACAATAATGTTAAAGAGATAAGATCTTTATAGAATTAACGTTATTTCTAAAAAAAGACGGTTGGGTTTATTACTGGTATGAATATTAAGCAAAATTGATTAGCTGTACTAAGCATGTGCTGAAAGTACTTGTACTTATAATCAACTTTAAGTCGAAACAATAAGGTCGAAAATCGTCGAGCCTAATGAGATCAACCAATCCCGAATTTGCTTGTCCACGTGTCAATCGTACTTGTGACGTCGAGAGCCGGTAAACAAGTTAAAAAAGTGCCGTTGCGCTGTATGCACTTGCAGTTACGTAGGTGTACTTAGCAGTTCAACATCACCATGGCTTTGTTGATATTACCGTATAGGTAAGTATCACTCATATAATATTGTCTTTCTTAATAATATTTAAAACGTTGCTGGTAATTTATAACATAACTGAATATCTAACCTTAGAAGGTTAGATCTTAAGCATAAATCAGTGCATAAAATGTGTTTGTTTGTGAAGTCTTGTGTAGTTTGTGTAAATTTTTAAAAGCAGTTCTGAACCCTCAATATTGATTATTAACATTTAAGATGACGTTTCTAATCTTAATTATCTACATTATTCGATTACTTATAAAAAAGTATTTGCAGGAAAATTAAAAAAAATGAATGTATTAATTATAGTTTGTATCTGAACATAATTGATTATTTTTATATTACCTTAAGATTACCACGTTAGAAAAAGTATATCTAGCTGTCAATGGTTTCTTTTTCTTTACAGAAAGCCAAAAGAAGGAAGAGGAATTAAGTAGATCAACAAGAATAGTTTGCAATAATTTGTTGTTTGTAATTTTTTTCAAATATATACCTCCACTTATGAACTAAGTATTTATTGTACTACATGCCTGTTTTTTTTTCTTTAAAAATCGGAGCTCTTGGGGAGACGTGCTGAGCAGTGGGCACATAGTGCTGGAAATAACAGATAGTATTTCCAATACTGTCACTATTGGTGAGGATGTCAAAAATTCAAGGCCCCAGCATCGTAGATAGCATATACATTAGACGCATTATATAGCGTATCCATTAGATGTACTATTTGGACATCTATTTAGGTGGACATTTGGAGGTGTAAGAGACATCCATAGAATGTTTGTAACGTCTAATGTATATTATGAGTATCCACAAATAAGATCTAATGGATGTATGGTATACGTTTTGTGCTCTGTGGGATATTCATTAGATGTGTTACATAAGATATCCATTAGATGTACTGTTTGGATATCTAATAGGCGGACATTTGGAGATCTATGAATCTATGAGACATTCATTGAATGTTTATGACGTCTTATGGATGTTCTGGATATCCATAAAGGGTATCTAATGGATGTCTGCTAGACATTTTGTGCTGCGTGGGGGTGCTTCTTCCTTATCTTGGCGGAAGCTGCAAATGGCGTCATCTAAGCCTATGTTATGTTATACATATGCTTATATAGTTTACAGCGACTAATCAGCAGACTTCTATACTATCATTTTAAATATAAACTAGCCTGAAATAAACGCCAACCCGTGTGTGTAAACAATCCAATCCAAATGGAACACAGTGTATAGATATATACCTAGTAGTGAGCGAAAAGCATTATTGATAAAAAATATATCTAATTTAATCCATTTCTCAATTTATCAAACTTGTAAAAACAGATACTAGAAATTGCAATAAAGCATTATCATTTTGCAGGGTTAGTGATAATTTTACATTTTGAAACAAATTTTCCAATTTAGGTATTAGATAATACCGGCGTACGCTTTTAAATACAAGTAGCAGATGTCATATACACTTCTGGTCAAAAAAAAATGGCCAACAAATAATATTTTTTTTAAAAGATGTTAATCTTGTGAAAATCCCTACGCAAAAGGAGAAATATTATGTCTTATTACTACTAAAAACTGCATGTACCCACCAACTATTTTCTTTCATGTCGTTTAATGCGCGTATACGAATTCAAGATACCCCTTTAGGCAAGTACGTGTATGTTAGTGTATTCGGTAAAGCTATATATGATGGTGTCGTGTGCAGTGACCCCACACTCTTTTCTCACTTTCGATACGAGCCAGTCGATAGTTGGTTCCAGTGAAATTGTTTTGAGTAGACGACAGCGAACTGTGCGATAATCAGCAGCGCCATGCCCAACTGCCCGAAATGCGATAAACCGGTATATTTTGGTAAGTGCAAGAGTAAATATGTAGATGCCGCTTTTAGTATAATTTTATTTTTCTGTTTGCGTACATCCTATAATTATTAATCAATTGCTATCATTGTATAAACAGAGGTATACTGTAAATATCGAAAAGTTCCGCTTGATGCGCATATTGTATCGATATGTACTTTTTTTGCATCATATGTAAATAATTTTTTTTATTTATAATTTATATTTAAAAATAATACCCAATTCTGAGAATAATATATTTTATCAATTCACGCTAACTTCAATTAACTTTTGTATGTTTTTGGTTTAACATAACTATTGAGATTTAATTTTAATAGTATAATCGATTTCATGCATTAGATTAATCTGTATTTTATCTTGTATCTATATGTATCACATTCCTAACGGTTTTATTTAAGTATGCTTTTTCAAATCTAATGTGATATCGATGATGCTTATTTACATTTCAAATTCACAAGTGTACACTTACAAATTTGTTGCTTGCTTAAATAATATGTATTAAATATGCTTCAGGAGGTTTGAGGAATACGTAAGATTATATGGAGATGCAGAAATAAAAATTGTACTAACAGGTGCAATTTTTAGATTTTAGTGCATGATTTTTGAATGCACTTGACATACAATATGTTTATGTTAGGCTCTGTTATGCATTTTATATGCCAAGGACACTGAAGGCCAATATATAATTGCGATTTTACAGGCGCTTACAGAAATAACACACATAAGCAGTTATTCTACTTGTGTTAATTTTTAGATAGAGTTTCAACTTTATGTAGATGTTCATATATTTTAGCGCAAGGGTTAACTTTGAAAAATAAATGAAAAGACATTTAGTTTTATGGGTTCTAAAAGGCTGAAGTATTAATATTATTTTAAATATTGAGGTCTACTTTTTGCAAATCCAATTTTCGAAATTACGCTAAAATGGACAATGTATTTACAATGAATTTATCGATAAAGAAACTTTTTCTTTTTCTTTTTTTCTTTTGAAAAACGGCATTTTCCCATTAAAACGGAAAAATCAACAAAATAAAAAAAAATCATCATGAAATGGTAACATTCGGCATTGTTAAGAAATTCCGAGAGGTAACTCTCGGAATTTCTTAACAAGGTAATTGGCAACGTTGTAAAAACAATTATGCTTGATGGAACGCACAGCAACGTACACAAAACATAACCACTTGACATAGACCTAACGAGAAGAAGTACCAGGAATAAGGGAACGTATTTGGTATATTGGCATTCGACTGTTTTTACTTATTGTTAGTGAAATAATTCGAGTTGGTTTTGTGGGGTTATCCAGCAATCTTTTAATTTGTAAATAATGGAGATATCAAAAATTGAAAACTATCGGAAGATGGATGCATTTTGTTGTTATGTTTGTGCTATTTTCAAAATGTATAACAAATGGATGTGCATATATGTGGTTGCAGAAGTGTATTGTAATGTATTGGCTTCTTCGATTTTGTTGTATACCTGCTCTGAATAGTATACACTGAAACTTAAAGTTTTCATATTGGAAGACCTGCCAGGTAACCTTTTACTGGTCGCTGTGTTTATTAAGTGGGCTCGTTTATGGTGTGGAAGGTATTCGGTGCAAGGAGTAGAGATTGGTGTACAAAATGTTAAGAAAAGTGCAAGTTCTACTGTGTCAATTCGTACAAAGCACCCAGGTAATCAAATTTAAATACCCCACAATTATTTTTGGTAACTGCAACATAAAGGTATTAAAATAACTATTAATGTAATATAAAATTATAGATTAATTTCGTGATTCAAAGTTGAAGTTACTAAAAATAATTGTGGGAAATTTAAATTTGGTTGCCTGGGCAAGAACCGAACCTAAACTGTGACCTAAAGAAGCTGTAACTTAGTGCAACTATGAACAGCTGTTTTACGTGTGTAGCAACAACAAAATTCGCATAGCATTCTCCCCAGCCTCTAATGTTTTCTTTTTCATTTACATTGTCGTATACGACAATAAAATTTGAAATGAAAAATTGTTTTTTTTTTGCGTGTATACTAAACGGATAATAGCACTAATATAAATGAACCCATTTCTCGATGGTTCAACAAGGCCATAAGAAAAATGAATTTCAGCAGTTGGATTATATATATGCAGGTTATTATAATTGTGACATGAGCTATCCTGAAATAAGCTCATGAATTGTTCACTGAGTTAAATTTTGTAGTGCAATTAGTTGAGTTCAAAGTTGTTCCGATGAAATAGATGATTTAGTATAATGGAAATAAACTCATCTATTTTATTTCTAAACAGGCTGTCAAAACAATCTTGTAAATATTAATTGAGCATTCCTAATGTTAATAAATACTGAAATGAAATATTCTCCTTATAGTATTCTTTCCTTATAGTTTTACCTCTAGTAAACTAGTAAAACTTTATTACTTTACGCAAAAAGTAAAATAAGAAAATTTCATGTTCATCTCTTTTCGCGTCTTTTACAACAATTTTTTGACCATAATTCTTAGAATTTTACTCGGCCTGCGGTTGCCAATTCATAAAAATAAAATGTGTGCTGGTTATTGCTGAATATAGATAGCTACTATACATATACTATATAACAAGGTTATATATAGTGTACGTACTTATAATGCACCAAAGCTCGTTGTTTTGGTAGGCCTGCATATTCACGTGAAGACGAGTGGGTATGTTGCATGTCAATCGGCTCGATCAGCTGGTATCCAACTTCTCCAACTCTAGGCAATGGACTCTCCTTTTTATACTCTGTCTTTATTTAAAAATGTTTTCCTGATATTTGCTGCAAAATTTTATCTTTGTAGTGGAGTAATTACGTTTTGGTGAATCCTAATAGTGCTCTCAACATCGTCAAAACGTTAGCATTCTACCATTTTCTGTGAATTTAGTCGGTGGATTTCATTGATTCTTTTTTTATTCTATTTCCGTTTACTAAGTTTAAAAGTTGCTCTTGTATTTGTGCTACGGTTGCCACCCGTTCGGTTTTCAACCGAATAGTAAAAGGTGGTAACCCTAATTTGTACAGTGCCTCTTTGCCTTGGTCTTCCAGCATTTCCACGACTTGATATCAACTAGTGCTGCTGATATCCGATAAAAATGAAATCCGGATATCTGCATCCACTATCTGAATCTACTATCCGCTTCTCGGATCCGGATCCACTCTTCGGTTCTCAGATCTGGATCTACTATTCGGTTTTCGAATTCGGATCCACTGTCCGGCTCTCGGATCCGGATTTGAAAAAGATATACATTATCAACCAACTCAATACTAGTGTATGTAGACATTTACTTTGTATTATGTGCAACAAATCTTAGTGATTGCACCAGATACGGATCTAAGTTTTCGGATAGCAGATTCGGATCTGAAGTTTCGGATAGCGGATCCGGATAACATTGGTTTCCGGATATCCGGATAGTAAATTATACGGATCCGGACAACAGCACTAATATAAACGAACCCATTTCTCGAAGACGATTGCTTCGAAAGACCAGAAGAAAGATGAAGAAAAGCTATAGGATCCCTCCGGCTTGGGTAGCTATCACGATATTCTCGCATTTCCATTATACCATGTATAGTCAAATTCAAAACTCATGTCTCCCTAAAGTACTATTTCTTTGTTTTTTTAATTAAGATAAATGGTGACGAACTGGCCCTGCCTTAGCAGAAATACATTAATTCATTCATTGTTTCGTTCTGCAAAAAGCTTGCAATCTTTGTATATTCGCCGTCCTACGGGCTCTTTAAGATCTGAAATCGACATATGTCGATTTGTCGCATGAACGTACATATCCTTCGTTAGCTCAAATGGTAGAGCGCTCGTCCGGTAAAATGAGAGTGTGTAGGTTCGAATTCTGCGTGAGGAAAATTTTTCTTGGGAAAAATCCTCTTAATTATTACAGTTATTAGCAGAAATACATTAATTCTTTAATTATTTCATACTGTAAGAAGCTTGCAATCTTTGCATACTCGCCGTCCGTCGGCCTTTCAAGATCTGATATCGACATATGTCGATTTGTCGCACGAACCTACATATGCCTCGCTAGCTCCAATTTTTCTTGGAAAAAATTCCTCTTAACTATTGCAGTTAGTAGCAGAAATACATTAATTCGTTAGGTATTTCATACTGTCAAAAACTTGCAAAAGTTTTGTTTTTCAGATAAATACTGGCTTATTTATTGTTCAAATCTTTGGACAATTGAAGTACTAGTATGTAAAGTAATAAGCTTTCTAAAGAATGATATTTAAGTTTTTTTTATTTAAACAATAAAATTGTTAAATCTGAACTATATTTTTGGCTTCAAAGAAAAAACTAATTAAATTAAATTGGCACATTCTATTTCGATTACAATAAAATTCAAAAAATAAAGTTTAAATTAGTTAATCGCATGTTACTCTCATGATCGAAAATACATTTTCAAATCTGCATGGGGAATTAACAGATTTACTTCCTCGGTTAAAGCTAATCGTTTTCTGAGATAATAAGTAGTATGTATGACTAGTGTGTGCGAATGAAATTTGGGGAGTTGAGTTGATAAGATTGCATGTATTTTTATTTTAGATATTTTAAAGGGCCATATGTTTGTATATCGTACAATAATAAACCAAGTGATGTCCTAGAATAATAGGAAAATAATGTTTACCTTGAAGTTGTTATGCATCGGTTAATTTTTGAAAAGGACGTGATAAGCATGTGCATGCAACTGTTAACATGTGTATTTTCGTGGCAAAAATGCAATTTTAACATTGTATGATTTTCGCTGAGACAACCTAAAATTATGCCTAAGTTATTTCTATATAATTAATTCGTTAAATATTCTATATATCCTCGTGAATTATGCTTATAAATGATTAAAATTCCGTCAGGTATACTGTGTATATAAAATTGAAATAAATAACGTGTTAACGGAAATAACTGTTCCTTCCCTGTCTACCTAAATATTTGTAAAGTGATAGGCAACGGGAGATACCATAAACGTGTTCTTTAAATACAATAGAATATCCGTTAGAATAGAATGTCAAAAATGAACGTAGTCCATGCAAATAAAATTTTAAACTGCCCGTTTATAGATGTTCAGGGAATTCAGCTTATACACCTGTACAAACTGATAAGAATACTATTAGAGATTGAGAATTGAAACGTGTGACAATAACGTTCAAATATGAAGATTACTTACCCATGTGCAATATAAAATTTGATTATATATAGGTAATAGTATTGTAGCTTAACTTAATTGACAGCATTAAACTCAAAATAACAAAAGATTAGATAAATGGAAATATGTACGAGTGAAAAAAAAACAACGATATTTTCCGTTCATATTACTTTTCTCAAAGTGATGTCGGCATTTGTATGAAAGATACAATATGTGAATTGATGTTTATCACAATTCAATTTCATGTGTGTATCCATAATATAAAAGCTTAAATGATCAATCACCGCTATTTAATGCTAGAATGACCTACAGAAAAAAAATGATTTATGAAAAAAAACTTATTGCTATATGCTTTTTAGCAAGTCATATAAGAAGGTAATATAGGTTTATATCGACTCCCACTCTTCCTAAGATAATTATAAAAATGTGTTCCAGACACAGCTGTTTCTCTAAAATTCTCTAAATTCCTTTTTCCAGAAAACCATTCCAATAGAAAAAAGAAACTACTGCTCGATTTTAGACATTGAATCACAGTGCCGTAGCATAAAATCCTGATATCCCTCCGCAGAGTTTTGTCCGAGGCTCTTTGCCTACAGCTATATATTTGTAAAATTGCTAATAACAATATCTGAGGCCCCCTTAGATGGGTAGGCTCCCCGCCATGTGAGGGTGTATTTTACGTCACTGTATTAAAGATGGATTTAACTTTATCCACGTCAAAAAAAGAACATCAATGAACGGAGACATAATGAGTTCAGAGAATGGTAGCAGAAGTCACCAAGAAAGAGATAAGCAAAACAGTTTCTGAAGGCCTGAATTTACTTGAGACCTACTGAGTAAATACAAAAAGATTGTCAAAATGATAGGTGGTTTGCTGACTGACACAAATCCAATCTAATCACATCCATGTACAATACCATATAAAGGTGTAGTTTGGTTTGAGATAAAAAAAAAACTATAGTAAAAAAAGTAAAATATGAAAACATGAGATATTTTTGTCTCTTCTGCCTATAATTATGGAATAATAACAACTCTCAAAATGTATTCAATACTTACACACATTTACATCTATTTCTCGAGATCGCTTAGAAAGCAGCCGTTTTATGGCAACGATTTTAACCATTTAGGTACGATATTATAGATTCTATATAATGTACATTTCCGCAAAACAATTTGCGATATTATTAAAGCTAAAACATGTACAAATGGACAACAGCAAAGGACTAATTGACGAATCTTGTGGAACACCTTTTCGATATCGAGTTTCGTTCAGATATCGTCGATATTGCCAGCAAGATGTTATGATACTTGCAATTTTTTGTATGCAAGAAAAATTGCGAAAAAGCGAGTTATACCGATCTTTATCTGATGTAGCATTCAATTCTCATCATTTGCTTCTTTATTTAAATTTAAATACAATGAATTGAAACTGGCATGCCCAAAAAAGGAATTATTAAATTTCGTAAATATTTCTCAGTTAAAAAAAAGATAAATAAATAATTTAATTTCATCAGCTATGTTCATCTTTGCTGAATCATTTTTTTTTCATAGTGGAGTCATCAACGTCAGAATTTGTATTTATTATGATATTCTGATCGCTTTATTATTTATTTGTATAACAGGAGTGAAATGCTCCGACGAAGCATTTATAAAATAAAACTGTTAGCAATCTCAGAACTTTTTTTGAAACGCCTCGTCAGCTTGAAAAGGTCTTGGCATACCATTAACGTTCGTCAACATTAAACATCTAATTGCAGGAAAACTGTAAGCTCATTTTTAAATGCTCTCTTTGTTCCTACTATGAGCAGAGTCGGATATAATAAGCCCCCAATCTTTGTAATTATAGTCATTTTTGCGCAATATGTAATTAGATATTGGCTTTGAATGAATTGATATTCGATGTGCGCGATTGCTCGTTATACTCACACAGGATGAATGACAACGTAACTAAAATATGTGTGTAACAGAAAATGGAGAATGTTTCTATCTCAAATATTTCAATTAAATATTAGGTCATCGTTACGTGGGTGATTAGTCATGTAACATGAAGTAACTTTTAAATATAAAATATTACGTTCGAAATATAACCACATATAAAATAACACACTACTCAATTTATAACTCACGTATGTATGTGAGTGTAGTTTTTTGATCAAGGTCATACAAGAAGAAGATAGGTGTAGTTGTTACTATAATGCAGATTAGCGTTTTTTTTTATCATAATTTTAATGAATTCATTAATAATTTTCGTAACGTCACTAAAAATACCGGAAAAGATAAGCGTATCAAAAGCGGTAGTACTTACAACTCAATTACATTTGAAACTAAAATTACAACACCGAAATGTTTTTTTTTTATAATAAGCATATATGTAATTTAATTCTTTTCTTTATTTACAGCCGAACGCAAAACTTCTCTTGGTAAAGATTGGCATTCCAGTTGCTTACGATGTGAGAAATGTAATAAGACTCTAACGCCTGGTTCACACGCCGAGCACGAGGGAAAACCGTATTGCACACATCCGTGTTACAACGCGCTATACGGCCCGACAGGTAATGTAAAATGTATCAAAAGTTAACCAGCACCCAGGGCTTTTAATATTGCTTACAGGATTCGGAAGGGGCGGTGCGGAGAGCTACGTCTACAAGAAGTAGGAACATTCTTCGGGTAGACTTAGACGAACACATTCCTGTAATTATTAACTTTAAAAAGTATTGCGTTAAGGTTTAATGGGATTTAAGCATTCCAGTTTCGTTACTTACTTCTAAGATAATTTATATTACGTAGTAGAAGAGATGAACTTTATATTTTTAACTATATGAAGGAATGACATGAATAAATTATAATAATTAAAAAAAACATTATTGCTTTTTTCTGTTTATAACTTGGATCAAAAAAAATGCATTTCTGCATTATAGAGGATAGGGTTGAAAATAATATAATTATGTTCAAAATACATATATTGTGATAGCATATTAAAATATAATTATATATTGTACTGCATATACATTTGCATTATATATATTTATCAGTACCTCTTCAGTGTCCCATTTTTTTTCTGTTTTTTGACTTAGACTGCATGCCGCCCAATTTATGATGTACCATTACCGTCACTCATAATGTCCGATCTTTGCCATATATCCAAGGCCTGGTCACAGTCTACCGTACTCGTAGTATATCGGGGAGGCGTGGCCAATTTCCTACTTTTACCATTGATAAATGTATATTCGATTGGTATCAGCTCTTTTCTGCCTATAAACTTTTTCTAGCCAATAAAATTAATGTATAGAAGAGGCGTTATGCATTTTATGCATTAATTATAATGTTTTTCTAATGACTAAAAGCCGTTTGAGATTAGATCTAAAAGAGAAATACTAGGAATACTTAAAACAAACTTTTCACTTATTGAGTATAAAATATTTAATTTGAAAGTTGTGGATTTGTTTTCTGTTAATGCATCTAATTAAAATTTGCAGTTTTTAAATAAAGAATGTTGGGTAAGTAGTCTGATGAATTAAATATTTAATAATCTCATTATACGCGGCGTTAAATGGAAAACATTTAATATTATTTCATCCCAGTTTTATAAATAACACAAGAAAGGTATCATAAATAATCAGAAATTCTGAAACTATTATTCAATAAGCATAAAATTTTAAACTCATCTATAGGGTAAAATTCTTAAAATTTCAAATGCCAGAACAATAAAAAAAGCCAAGCTAAAAAATCTTAAGCAATAATAAATTTAAAAAAAAAATAATTGATTAAATTTATTAAGACATCTGGTGTGACAGTGTTACTGATTTCAATAATTTTCGCACGGAATTTCGAATAAAGAAATATTTTCCAATAAGTATACAATAATTTTAAACTCTTCATTGAGTATATCGTGTATGTACCAATGAAATGCGATGAGAGAATATACGAATAGTTGATTGAAACAAAATTCCGCAAACAAGGGAATTAAAAATCTATCCAGGACTGGGCATGCGTAGATTCTAAAAATGATTTCCACAATTCTTCCGCGGAAACCAGGAAGGACAGATTCCCCAAATATAAACCCTTGCCCAAACGGAAAATAATGAACTAGTAGAAAGACAACATAAAAAAATACGTATTTATTTCTGTAACCATAAATTATAAAAAATAATATCTAGAAATACGCTTTTACATTGTAATCATTTTTAAGTACCCGAAACCACCTGCATAAGACCTCTTCTGCTTTGCTTAAATTTAATGGCTAGAATAAGTTTATAGACTAGAAAAGGATGGTATCAATCAAATATACATTTATGAATGGTTTAAGTAGGATACAGGCCGCGCTTACCTGTTAAAGTGGAAACAATAGACTGTGACTGGGCCCTGGATATACGGCACTGACCGGACATTATTAGTGATGGTTATGGTACAGTATATACAGGTACACAAAACTTAAAGTATCTTAAAATCTAGTTACATACATTTAGTTTAATTAGCAGTAATACAACAAACAACACAACAAAATTAAGTTTACAAATTTATTTGAGTTGGAAGTTGGTAAAGAGAATGTTAAAATGAGAAATCAACACATTAACAAAGAAATACAACAATTCGAGGTAATATATAATTATTTAAGTATATATTTGGAGATAAGAAAACGCTAAGCGAACATCCATACCCCGCTCTAACTTCCAATCAAGTAACAGCAAAGTATATGTATAGATGAAGTATTGTCTTGTTATTGTCAATCTGTGTTCACCTGGAATTGTTTCCAAGGAAGCGGTAGAACCTGGGGGTTTAAGTTGTGCGATACGATCGTTCCATTACCTCAGACCACTCCTCTATATTCCACCATAATTTTTATGCAGGAATACGACTTTTCTTCATATATTTTTTCCATATTTAGTGAGTAGAGGTGTCAACATTTTCTCATATATCGATATATGGCAAACCACAAATCGATACTTGATTATCCCGATATCGATGTTAAAGAAGTTTAAATTTGTAAAACTCGGACAGAGTATATTTGGAAAAATTTTGGGAAAGTAGGTATAAGTATAATAAATACGAATAGAAACAAATAAAACGATAGTAAAATACACAAACTGCATATTTAAATGCGTTTAAAAAATATTTATAATAATAACAATAATAGTTTATTTATCCAACAGTAATAGATAACTTATTACAGGGTAAATCTTATATTAAATTAAAATAAAACTCATAATTGAAGAGACTAAGAATCATCTAAAAACCAAGTCTCTTCTCATGTAAAACCGATATTCTCTGAAAATCTCTTCATCGTCATTTTCGGAATCACTCGACCACATACAGGGGATAGATATACATACACAGTACAGAAGTTACCGAAATACTATGCGTTTACCCACAGTTATAATAAATAAGTAGAACTTTACCTACACTTGTAGCAAATACTGAAACATATTTATACAAGTGTACAGGTAATAACAAAATGTTTGGCGTCTCGAAATTATTAAAAGTGTAGAATATATTTTTACAATTGTATAACTTGTGGTGTTTGTGCTACAAGACCCTGGCATAGTGTTTAGTATTCCACTGGCATACTGGCACTGAAAAAAGGCGCACTGAGTGCAAGAAAGCACTCGCTATGGGTTACGGGATCAATTTAATACAGAAAAATGCCAAACATGTTTCGCGAATTTATGTTATTGGGCGACTTATTCGTTGAATAAAACTTCATAATCGTTTAATCAAGACTAAATAAGTATATATGTGGACGTAACAAATTAAAAAATAAATTATAATTTAAAATGATGATTAAAAATTCCCAGAATCTGTGAAGCTTATTATAAATTTCACAAAACAATTTTTTTCTATTCCTAAGCTGATATATATTTCGTTTTCGTAATTCTTTATTTTGTAATATAAACTCAATTTTTTGTTAGTCGCCATTTTCAACATCTTTATGTGTATTACATTGTGAGTGCGGCTTTATAGCACCCAGGCCCTCGGTGCAACCAGTGGAATACGCTATAAGTAAATCTACCCTAAATCATTAATTTGATGTTTATGAAAGCCGCTACGTTTTTTACCGTCTGTTGTTTCCATATAATACTAATATAATTATTTATTCCAGTCTACGGTATATTCTAATAATAATATCTTATTGATAAATTTTGTTTTCTTGGCCAAATCTGGGATTATAAATTTAATAATAAAACTCGTGAGACTAGTGGCACAAATTTTCTTTAATTTCCTTAATTAATTTTTCTATTATCTACCGTTTGAATGGAAATAAATATAAAAGTAATATTACAACTTTAAAAAAGCATTGTAATGACACAGGTCATCAATTTAATTTCAAGAATACTAAACATTTTAAAAAAGAACCAAATTACAAGGCAAGATGTGTCATTAAAATGATACAAATTCAAAAACAAAAAAATGCTGTTAATGACCTGAATGAAACCTATCCAAAATTTATTTATCGATTATTAAACAATTGTAAATTCAAAAGATAAGTCACGTTCAAGATAGTTTAAATGGATCCTTTTGTCTTTTAGTTAAATAAACATTACTTAAATATAATCATATATAATTAATTTCAACTACCTTTTCTAAAAAAAAAAAAATAATGCAGATTATCAATCGATTGTAAATTTAAAAACATAATTTTAGTTATGGTCAAGGTTGTTTAAATGGTTTTTCTTTCATCTAAAAATATAAAAATATTAAAAAAATAAAAAATATATAAAATAAACACACTTTTCACAAACTTATTATTTATATAGGTATAAGTTTGTACGTAACATCGTTTTTAAAATGTATATATGTCCGTCTTGTGTGTTTTTAAAATTTTTAAATTTTAACTTAATTATAAAGAAAATAAGATGACTCAATTAAATAAATGTTTTAATTGTGTAACGTGAATGACTGGAATTTTATGAAATACGAAGTAAAGTAAGTTTTTGGCATTGTTTACCTTAACTATATAATAAGAATAATATTTTAGCGTTTGTAAAAATTGTAGAAAAGAAAATAATTACCTTTGAGAAAGACGGAAAGCCGTTGAAACGTAATGAAAAATGAATTAAGGAAATTAAAGAAAATTTGTGCCACTAGTTTCACGAGTTTTATTATTAAATTAATAATTTCTTATAACAACATCTTTTCTAATCTACGTTTCGGTTTTATGGTTTAAAGCTTTCTCAAAAGATTATATTAAAAAAAAGATTTAAGCCATAAAACCGAAATGTAAATTAGAAAAAAAAAAAAATGCTGTAAGAAATTATTGGAATATATCGTACACCCAAATAGATAATTGTTTTAATATTATCTAAATAATTAATGAAATAAAATCTAAAATTAAAACTGAAACATAACAATTTCATTGCGCTCTATATATTAGTGCCATCTAAATTATAATGGTAACTAGACGCATCGTTCTTCCAGCTTTTAAAAAGATACTTTTGAAACAGTAAGATAATGGAATTATAGAATATACATTAACACAAATGGGCACCTATCACATGTTTTACTGTATATACATTTATTGCTCTTTGTTGCTTAAATACATAGATCTTTTTCGAAAAAATAATTTATATCTTCATAAAAAATAAATCACTTCTAAGCATTTGTTATAATAATTATTACATTTTAAAAATATACATGCCTTTCTCGTTTGTAACCTAATATTTTTCTTGTCAAATATCGTGTACAACTTTTACTACAATCTTGCTATTCTTATTTTCTACATAAGTACATTGTTGCCCATAAAGGATCCTGAGAATTTTCCTGAGACTGGAGGTTTTAAAAGTAAAGTACGATAAAATAAAATTGTTCATGGCCTTTGTTATAAAATAATTTAAAATGGCGCTTTTCAATACTTTTCTATCCAAATTTATTTCACTTTTTGGAAAATACGTGTATAAATATATATAATTATAAATATATATGTAATAATTTTGATTAATCTGCGTGCAGTTTAATTTTTAGTAAACATTCAACATCGTAATATTATTCAAATCTATTTATTTCAAATAGATAATATGTTGCCAGAGGAGAATTAATAGTTTCGTGTTTTTCTTTTTTTTTTTCCGTAGCACCATGAAGTGAAAAGTAAGCGCAGTAGTATTTTAAATTCTTGTCTGATATGCCACCAAATTGAACAGGAAAACACAGCTGCGCTTCTGTATGCGTTTTGCGTTGTAACACATAGAAATAAAAAGAACAAACTCCACTTTCATCTTTTACATATATTACATTTTAACGGCAGTATTAAAATAAAATTATTATCTGTGTAATAAGACCAACCTCGAAACTGTTAGTTGTGTTATGATGCTAGTGATTTAAAGTGGTGGTTAATTTATGTTTACATTAGGTAACAGAAAAATATTCATTGCGTGAGCAAAGGGTGGGGAATAAATTGGAAAAAAGGATAATAATGATTTTTTGGAAAATCTAAAAAGCACTTTTTAATTTTTATTATTAATTCTGCGTTTCTTTAAAGTAGTATCTGAATATACAGAGTGTTCTTTTAATAATGATGATGCCATTGCTATTTTTTTAACGACAATCCATGCATTTGATTTGACCTGGTCTAAATTTTTTGTGTTATACACGTAAACTAATTTATTAATTTTACTGTCTTTCTTAAATATTGCTGCTGAAAAAGGAGCACTTGCCTCACAGATAAAGACAGTTATATTCCTGCATCGCTCTAGTAGTGCACTGTTTCCTTTGTTGGACCTGCTGTCAGTTGTCAACAATTATTAAAAAGCGTTGTTTCTGCGTAGTTGGTTAGGATGCAGTTACTGACGCAAAAAAAGATCCCATCTATCAATTCAGGTAGTACATCGAGAAACATAAAATTGAAATTAAAATTGAGGTACTTTGGGAATTATTTATCTATTTACCGAATTATTTCCTCTTTTTTGCTCGCATATAACATTTAACATTATACTTTTTTAAGAATTTCCTTATGTAAGCGATCAGAATATTTATATTGTGACTTAGACAACCAAATACCACACCAAAATGTTCAATAAATGACGTCATAACACTTACGTAAACCATCTCTGTATAGTCAATTTTCGTCAGTTGCCGGTTATTAGTCGATAATACGTATTAAGTATAATCGTTTTATTTGATCATTGAACACACACAACTCTGTATTCACTGTATGAATTGAATCACTACTTTTGAGCCAATTTAGGTAGAAAACAATACACAAGATATACTTTCCAATAGTTAAAATCGGTGTTCAATTGTACAATCAATGAGTAAAAATACATAATTATCTTACTATGAAAATTAACAGTTATTGTTTAAAAAGTTTGATAATAAATTGTGCAGCAGTTCATAATATTATAGAAAAGAAAAAGCCGCGTTTCCACTGAAGCAAAGCATTAAGGAACTTTTTGTTTCTGTCCTTCTTTCCGGAAAATATTAGAAACAAACAGTTTCTTAATGTTGCGTCAGTGGAAACGCGGCTTTTTGTGTGGGAGGTATTTGGCAGTGCTTTATATATACGCTCAATACACTACCAACTATCAGTCAAATGCAACATCAGGGCTTCAACTGCTTAAATGTGAAGATTTGTCATTTATAATCAATACCCACCAAATATCATAACACACGTAATACTTCTTTTCCATCACATTAGCATATTTTTAGTCGTATGTTCTATTAAAATATGTACTGGCAACACATATATACGTGCTGGGATAAAGTATGGAACCAAGCAAATAGCTTTAAAACGGAGAGGATGATGTTGATGAAACCTTGCAAATAAGTGTCATGAAATATAACGCATCTAATTTCGATTTTATTGTTGTGACTGTACTTCTAGTTTAATCGGAAGTTCTCTTTATTTTTTTATTTAAATGGAATGGATTTTTGCAGGTTATAATAGACCTTGTTTTTGCGAATTCGACCATACTGGTTTTAGCACCATTATGTGTAAGTAATGTGAAGAGCTAGAACACTCCACATTTACTGAACAATTAATTTTATTTATTGTAAATTATTAACAATATGGTAGTAATCTTGTAAACGAACTCATTTAAAATGTTCAAAATGCTCGCCGTTTACTTCCTCACAATATGCAAGTCCTCTACGAAATTCCTGAGTTACCTTTTCCAAAACTTCTCTACGGATTAAATCACATTCGTCGACTATTTACGTCCAATCCATCGATTTCGGCAAGTAGCACCCAAAAAGTTCCTAACTAGCCTATCAAAGTGGGGAGGAGCTCCATCCTGTTGAAACCAAAAACTTTGAGGCAACTCCCCATTGTGTTGAAGTGTAGGAATAATGTGGTTTCTCAGTAGATCCAAATACTTTTCCCCACTTAAGTTTCCTTCTATAAAAAAGGGCTTATAAGCCTGTTTTCAACAATTCCCATCCAGACATTCAACTTCTGAAGATGTTGAGTATGGGCTTCATGGATCCAGTGTGGATTCTCATTGGACCAGTACCTGGAATTATTGATTGACTGTTCCATTTAAACAGAAACTTGCTTCGCTAGAAAATACCATATTAGTTGCAAAATGTTCGTCTGCATTACAAATTTCCATCATTCTTTCGCAAAACTGCAGGCGTCGGTCAAAATCGTCATCTGACAATTCTTGAAGTAGGTGTATTTTATACGGATGGAACTTTTCTTTATTCAATATTTTTGCTACAGAACGACGACTTATGCCATGGTTTAGTGCTAAAGTTGTGGTAGAAGTTTGAGGTGATTCCTCTAATACAATAGCAATGTTTTCTCTAACAAATGCGTTAGTTGCGGTCTGTGGTCTTTCTGTTTTTGGTGAATTTTTAACCGTTCCAGTCATACTAAAACGTTTTAGTGACAGCTGAACGTGTTATAGTTCTTTCGGGATGCAAAATCATTAAAAAGGTGATACACTTCTTCATGAGTTCTAACGC
The DNA here is from genome assembly GCA_004143645.1 of Protaetia brevitarsis. Taxonomy (NCBI): domain Eukaryota; kingdom Metazoa; phylum Arthropoda; class Insecta; order Coleoptera; family Scarabaeidae; genus Protaetia; species Protaetia brevitarsis. The sequence continues at coordinate 1,550,767 of RXPK01000067.1, read as the reverse complement.
GATCGCCAAACCCGATCGTCATAAAATTTCAATACGCTCTCTTTCATTTAAATGCACCATTTTCATCCGTACAATTAGTAATTCGATGGACGTGAATTAAATAAACTTGATAGTTTGTCAACAATTATCTACTAGATGATAATAACTTTTGTTTGTTTGTTGCTGAGCAAAGCTTCGGGTTGTGACTGACTTATTGTATCATCCCCACTGACATTTTGCCAAACTAATTATCTCTCCATTATTTACAGATAATGGTGCTAAAACCAGTATGGTTGAATTCGCAAAAACAAGGTCTATTATAATCTGCAAAAATATACAGGGTGTTCCGTTTAAATAAAAAAATAGAGGGAACTTCCGGTTGAACCGGAAGTACGATCACAACAACAAAATCAACATCAGATGTATTATATTTCCTTACACTTATCTGCAAAGTTTCGTCAATACCATTCTCTTCGTTTTAAAGATATTTGCTGGTTCCGTACTTTATCCCAAACCTGTATATGTAAATTTATCCGTTTTTAATACATACAGATAAAAGATGTTAAAATTGCCATAACTTACGGTACGACAAGCCATACTATACAGGTTGTCTGTGCGCTATGTGTGAATTGAGCCTAAGAGTTATAGAGATATGATGTGGTCAATGGCGCAAAAGCCAGTTATCGATTATTACACAAACATGATGATTCGTACTACCTACAAGTAACTGGTAACTGACGAAGAAACGACTTATATTCAGGTGCTAACCTTGAAAGCAGGAAAGTTTAAAATGAAAATTGGCACGTTTAATTTTTCTAATTTCTCCTCACTCTGTGTAATTTTTATTTTTATTATGTCAAATGTGGATGACGGATTTGTAAAAGTTCAACTTTGAAAAATAGAAAATTTTCTGAATCTTCATCTTCAATATCTTCAAACATTACCAGCATATTATACATTATAAACTGTTAGAGCAAATTTAAAAGTGTCATAAGTAATGATTTTTTAAATTTTTAACAAAGAAGCAGCAGCAATATTAAATATGGTTTAGAAAGCGCTGCATTATAACATTTAGAATAACGAGTATAAATAGTATAAAGCATTCGAACGGGCGGGTATTTAAACAAATGCTTTTGTTTCTTGACGCAGTAAAAAGAATCTAACAGTAGGATCTTTGCACTCATTCAAGGTATTAAATATTTCATCGTATTCACTGCAGTGGTACTTTTCATCTTCCCTATATTGAGAATATAAAGGCAATATCAGCATCGCCAACACCGCTGCATTCACATTGAAGTCTTCAAGAAGGCCATTAATCAGATCTACTGTATCCGATCGTCCAGCGTCTCTTAAACGCTCTAATGTGTACACCCTTCTGTTAAATTCTTTAATAATAGTTCCCCCGTATTTTTCTATGTATTGGTTTAGTAATTTGTTCAGACCTCTTCCTAATTCTTTCATATTAAAATCGCTCCTAAAGTACAAGGCAACAAGTTCTAGTAACAGATAGGGACTTATAAGGTTTTCGACGTCAAATATTGTGGGACATTTGGCTAACAGCTCTAACATAATATCTTTGTTGTCCATTGATTCAATAGAATTCTTGCAAAAAGTAAGGATAAACATGGAAGCAGTGTTGTGGAATTCCAGATCCGACAGAAATTTTTCACGATTAGCGTTGATATACTCTTCAAAGAGTTCTAGGGCATATGCAAAAAGCTCTGATCTTCTGGTACCAGAATTGCCAAATACACATTTACAAGGAAATTCTGCAATGTTATTATCGGCGTTTGAGATGAACTTTACCTCCTTTAACAGATATTTCAAAACATCTATATCCCAATTTGCTATATCTTCCTCTGTTATTTCATCCACTACGCGATAGAGCAAGTCCCACTTTACATCCTGAAGATATTTTAAGTGATCTTCCTTTGGCATAGCTTTTAGAGCGGATAGAATCTTCTTTTCGTTAATCTCGTTTGCACACGTAAACACTTCTTTAATTTTGATGTACTTAAATAGGTAGGATTTTGTCGCGCCTTTAACGTGTTTCATTATTGTTGCGTCATTCAGTTCATTTAAGAACGGCGCCAAAAGAACTTCAGAAGTGTTCGCACACATGCTATAGAAAACATTAAAACAGTATTTTACATAATAACCTCTACAATATTGTTTTATTAAAGACAACTTTTCATTATTATCGTCACAGTTCCTTAATCCCCTTGTAATAGCTCTTTGAAGAGTAACCTTTTCGTAAGTAGTGCCGTAATGCATTTTGCCATCTGGACTAGGTATCATAATCTGGGCTATCTTACAGAAATCGTCTTGTGAGAAGACTGATAGAAATAGTGCAGCAAACGGTCCTTGTGGATTATCGGCATCTTTCAAGACGTTTATCGCATGGGTTTTGTATACGTTAATTATTTCGTGTTGAGGGTATCTACGTAGATTAATAAGAAATATTTCGACTTTATAATCCGTCTCTGTAAATATAATTTCTTTATTTTCAATCAATTTTTCTGGATGATACCTCGCGTACCAAATTAATATGTTTTCCTTGACACGTAAATTAAAATTCAACCATAGTGCAGCGTCAAATTGTTCATAATCGAATTGTTTTAAACAACGGTAAAGTATATCCGCAGCTTCCGTGTATAAACTTGAAGAAAAGAATTTTATGATGTTAGAATATTTCGTAATTAGTACTTTACTGGTCGGATTACGATCGTTATAATCTACTACCCATTCTGTGTACTTCATGCACATGTACCCGAACAAATTGCTCTCACTTAATGGTTCTAACGTATTTCCAAACTCTTCTAGTGCAATCCTTTCGTATTTTTTCTTACGGAATGGGCTATCTTTAATATCAGTCATGTGCAAACATGCCACTACAGCTTTGAAATATTTTTGTATAGACATCCCACTTTCTATCAAATGATTAAAATAAAATGGAAGATGATTATCCATGAGGAGATGTGGTCGCTTGTGCATTTCAAAAAGCTTATCCAGCGTTGCCCACATTTTCGGGGTAAACTGACTAAAATAGTGCCAATCAGTTATCATACCAAAAAGCTCTCTAAAAATGTGCACATCATATTTAAACCTGCAGAAGATAAACTCTAAAACCTCTTCTAAAGCTTGTTTGTCATCATTTAAAGCACAATTTTCGAACATTTTCTTAATAATACCAGGTATCTCATCTGAATCATCGGAAGATATTTGTTCTTTAAGCAGTGGGATTGCTTTATCTGTGGTTTGCAAGTCTACGAGTTCCTTCTCTGCAATATAACCCATAATCTTCTCGCTATCAGTTTTGTTCTTCATTATCATCTTAACAATATCTTCGTCCATTTCTGGTATATTCTCAAAGAAATCCACAGAATATTTTTCTTCACATATACTCTTAAGGATATCCCACATTTTTCCATTTCGGAAATATTTCTCTATAAATTTTATAAGGGGATGACTTTTTCTCAAGCACACGTCGACATTATTCCAATCATCTGGTAGAAAAGACATGAGAAATCCTTTCAAGAGGTTATGTCTTCTTAGTGTTTTATATACAATATCATGGTGCAGAAATTTCATGTATTTTTCGCCTACCTTCAATTTTTCCACATTATTTTTTAGCACATTTGTTGTTTGTGATCTCCCAAGCTCAATATCCAGATGAAATTTATCCTGTATCGCCCAAAACACTTCTGGATTAGTGTTTGCAAAATATTTCAGAATTCTTGTGTAAATACGAGCAGATTTAGGTTCCTTCCTTAGGGGCAGTTTCCATATAATCCTTCAGAAAATCGGGATTCTTTTTAGCGACAAAAAACAACTGACGTTCAGTAAATTTGCAGTTGCATTCCTTAAACTTCTCTTTGATAAATTCATTCGAACATCCCGGCAGAATAAGCGTAGCCAGCGTATTTCCGTATTTTTTCTCTAGACTCCCATGAAACTCTTCGAACAGCTCAGCTTGTTGAACTTGCGTGGAGAGTTTATTCAATAATTTTAACTTGGTGCTGTGTGACAAGTGTGGCAAAATATCATTTACCAATTCCTCAGATTTCACTTTAGTAAAAGTAGTTTGTAGAAACTTAGAACAGTTTAGAATCATCCTAATTGACATTGCATCTCCAGTTTTTAATGTGCGTAAGATAAAATCATTTCTTTGTAGAGTGATGGCGATTTCTAATTGAAATAACCTTTCAATATCAGTTCTAGGATCCAGACTCTCAAAGAAAACAGCTGCATCGTTTTCGTTAGTGATCGTTGATTTTAATTTAGAGATGTATTGGCTCAATTTCTTCTTCCATTCTGGGGTATTATCGCTCTTCAATGAGTTGAACTCTTGAGATAACGCTGTTATGTCTGTCATTTTTTGTAAACCTGTAAAAATAGCAATAAACTTGTCGACTAAAGCGAATATTTCATTTGATATGGACATATTTTTTTTATCAACACACGACATATTATATTATCCAATATTAAAGAATTAGGTATGTGTACTATAGTAAGAATTAAATGCGAATTGAGACCGCGTCGTAGGGTGTCGTAGGTAAGCAACCAATGTAACAATGTCATATAGCAGTGATCCGATGATTTAGCGAACGAATAGACGATACGAGAAGTGACACTTACTTTCAATAACTTTCAAATATTTTCCATAAAAATTGTATATTAACCTTGTTTAAAGTGATTATTAAGTACATACATTTATTTCATTGTAAGTAAAAAAAGTACCATTACGGATAACGTTGTTAGATTGGTTGCCTACCTATAACGTCCCCGAACGCATATAGTTTGTATGTACCATCTTTAGCAAATTAAATGCGAATCTAAGCCACAGTAATAACAGTACGGACATGTTCGCAAAAATCCATTGTTTTTGAGTGGTCTGTTTTGAATGACCTTCAAGCCCAGCTACCATTTTGTAAAGCTGTTGGCGGGAACTTTCAAACGTATGGAGTGATTTATATTTTAAAGGAAGTAGGGAAATAGATTAGAAAAATACACAAATATATGCATTTTTTATTCAAATTTCATTATTTCTCTTTCAAATATTTCGGAACATATTACATTATTACAAATAAATAGTATTTTAATAAAACAATGTTATATTAACTACATACCGTAAAGTGGGGCAATTCCGATCAGATTTATGTACATAGTTGTAATCACTTTCTTACCGTATACACAAATAACACAAATAACGCACAATACACCTTAATAAAATTAATAAACACGTAATATAATAAATAACAAATGCTTTTCAAATCCTTCACACAACACAAATCCTTCGCGTTAAACAATCAAATTTATGAAATAACTCGCACTAATTTCTACTGATGATAAATGTAAACAATAAATAATAACAAGCAGCCATTTTGGGAAGCTGTTGTTTGAAGTGAAGTTACACTGAGAAAAATGTTTAGGAATAGGTATTAAATATTTAATAACCTCAAGTAAAAAGTTCGCCTAAATAGGGGACAGATATACACATTGCTTATTATAAGAGCTTCTATGTTTCTGGAGTCTACTATCTATGAGAAGTGAACTTGTTTACTTGAAAAGCGGTTAATTAGTTACAGGTTAACTTTTCTATATAATGGAAATGAGGTCACTGTTCTAAAACAATTGAACTATATTCTTATAACAACTAACTTGGCTACTTGTGATAACTATTTAATGTTACTGTAATAAAAGGTTAATGTATAGCAAGTAGCTAGTTTGCTTGTAGTAAATGAACTGTGTTGTTATTGTAAAAGAAAATTATTATTAAAACAAGTAACCTCACGAATAGGATCTATTGAAATGATTAATTGCTCCAACTAACTTCCTTACTTATGGTAGATATATGCGCTTATCTGCGGCAATTAAACCATGTATTCGATGTGGGTATAAAGGGTGGAGACAATGAAATACACGGCGGTCTGTTTTATATTTTATTTCTTGAATAGAGGAACAATAACAATGCAATGTTAATTAAACAAAAGCATTATAACAAAATTAAAATTTCAAATATGTACCTAACATATATTAAAATTACAGTAATATATATTTTTTATAATCCACATTGCAAATTACAAGATGAGGTGCGAACATGACTAGCGTAACGGCGTATCACATGCAACAATTAACTGGCACATCTCGGGCTTTTCGGCGTTCTATGAGCATAAAAAAAATTTACTGATTACATATTCTCAGAAACGATTGCCGAATAATGTAACGGCTGATACGAACGTTGACGATTTTGACCATATAACCAATAAAAATTAAGTTAATAAATATCGTATTAACGTGAAGTATTTCTTGTTTTGATGTTAATTTACTATTACGTTATTGCGACAATGTTGTGTAGAAAGCAAGAACACATTCAATGCATAATACAAGTTAATGCAGATTAATCGACTGAAACTTGTTATGATATATACACATATTATTTAGTTACCTTGAAAGACTCACCACTAGTCTGCAAGACTCCAATATTCGAATATCCTATCTACCATATTGATTTCAAACAACAAAATCACAAGCACAACCAGATCACAACTGATTACCACCTGACTACAACGACACTGGCACTGGTGTGAAACGCGCGAAAGAGGTGATGATGTTATTGGCTAAAAGATAGCGTCCCTACGAAATTCTACGATTGGGATGCGATGCTATACGACATTCTAGCGAACAGTTCACTAAGGATAGATACATTTATTTAAATTAGCTGTACTATTTCTCTAAATAGAAAATAGTATAGTATTTACTTGCCACAAGGTATCCATATTATTATCCCAATAATATTCTTCTTTCTTATAAAACAATTTATTGAATCCAATTAATCACAATATTTAAAACAGAACACTCTTGGCAAAAAGCATCATTTTATTCCAGCAGTTAATTAGGAATAACAACGACAAATCAATATTCACTTTCTGTAAATAAACTAATCTTAGCAAAACAGTTTATTTGGAACATTTTTCTCAGTGTAGGTTTAGAAATTTGAACCCCTATAAGTCATCTCATGTCCTTACTCGTTGTACTCTGTCTAAGCTCCACAAATCTTCGATTATTAATCGCAGCTACAGCATACTGAAATAATAATCAAAAATTATTTGCAAACAATTCTGAATTATGTATTGCTCGGTACGCAGTACTTGTAGTTTCCGTTGCTTAAATAATCGAAGATTTGTGGAGCTTCAATTCGCATTTAATTTATTAAAGATGCCACGTAGGTTCGTAAACTGTTATGTAGGTATTATTGTACAATAGGTATAAACACGTGCATAGCAGTATATGTACAAAAATACAATGTTCAAGGTTCAATGATACAATAAATGAAATGAAATAATAAGTAGAGTGGTCAATTTTCGTGTGCGCTCCAGATCAGTATTAAGCTTCATTTATGTGACATTAACGTTTAACACAAGTATATAGTACAGTGTCGGGAAAGAGCAAAATTATTTATTTATTTAAATGGTTTAGGATTGCTAAAAAGTTTGTAGCATTAAGTGTTTCAAGATTTTTCTCACTAAACCGCGTTCGTCGCGATAAAACATGCTTATATTTTGAGAAAGACTCTTCAATATCTACGGATATAACACACGCATAATTAAAATAATCTTTATAGGTACATAACGGATCAGATGCACCTCCACCAATGTGTAATCCGATTTGTGCGAGCACAATAACTATTTATCGCACACTGTACAAACTATTTTGGCACTACCATAATATAAATCCTGGCATTCACCGATGTACTTCTCTACATTATTAAACAATCGTCGTTTTCTGGGATTTTTTACTTCCGACATTGCATTACATATACAATGCGTAAAACTTTAACGGAGAATTGTATTATCTCGAATCACTCGACTCGACTAATATTGATACTAGACACACGAATCGGAGGGAGTGATTTTATTGCTTATACACTTGTATTTAACTTTCAACGATTTAAGATGTATATTTTAAATTTATTACGTAGTATTATAACTTCATTTTCTTAAAATTTTAAATTACTTATTTGACTAAATAATGTTCTCTCTCCATACATGAATTTTAATAATAGTACATTTTAATATAAAGTCATGACTTAATTAACGCTTTTGTAAATATTTTAACTATAAAATTTCAATTTATTGAAAAAGGCGAAAATAATTGCCGAAACATGTATGGAAATTATAAATGGAATATATTGAAATATAATAAATTCTGAATACAAGTCAAGTAGGCCTTTTAATTTATTCGTCCACGAGTGAAAATATGATATATGATATAGACCAGTACTAAATTAATACTAAAAATATGAATGGCATTTTATTATATAAAAAAAATATTCACTGTAGAATTTAAGCCTTGCTTAACCACAGATCATAGATATAAGTGCTAAGGTATAAGCTATCTACGTATTTAATTACTTCACTTTTCCTGTTTTTTCTAATAATTTTAAATCCATATTTTATAAAGCATGAGTAAAACAAATAAGTTACTTCTTGGCGAAAAGAAAAAAAAACGATTTAAAAAAAAACACAATCATTCGTCTTGCTGCGTCCGTTGATTAGCATACACTTTTTCTTTTTATTTTAAAGTATAGTTTGTCGTTTTGGAATGTGTGTTAGTAAGTCTTATATAATTTTATTCAATTTTTACTATTTTATTACGCGACTTATTTTTAAACTGTTTTATAATTCTGACCTGAAGATGTCTCTTAGTGGATGAAACCAGTTGTCCTTATTAAAGAATTTGTTAGAAATTGGACCATTTACTTTCATTTGCCTTGCTAATTTACTCAGACAGAGTCAAAAACCATGGATTATAAAAGCAATTTTATCCTTACCTTAAAAATAACAGTCTTTTTTTGTAGTCACATACCTTTTATTTAATACCTATTTAAACTTTAAATTTCAAGAAAAATCGGGAAAGCAATAAGCATATATTATATATTGTAACACATAGGTACAATTACAACTTGAAAAATATAAATAGTTATTTATGTCGATGATATTTTGCCAGATAAATCACCACTGCATGTGTATTTGTAAATAATCTTGGAATTCTAGAAATTCCGGTAACATATATGCATTATTTTTATACAAGCAATAAACAGCTAAGTAAGCAAGATGAAATACGATATTGAACAACGAAATCAAAATATTATTTACTCTAAATATGCTAAACAAAAGAGATGCTTGTAAATAAGTACCTGCAATTTACGTCCTATTGATCTTGACGTCTGTTGGAACTGTTGGAAATACAAAATGTTTTGATCTTACTGCGCCATCTACATGTATATAGACTGCACTATTCAAAATCAAAATTAAAACGTGTGTTTCGTACACGTATGTATTCATATATATGTATAAAATAGCATTTTATGTACATTTGCCATTATACATACCTCTAATAAGCCACAAAATAAATGCTAAATGTATGTATTCAGCACTTACTCATCGCTACCTATTGCTGTAAATAAAGTTGCATAACATCGACAGCTAACTTGTATTGATTCTACCATATTTATTTAAATTATATCTTATTACCTAATTAGGATAATTGTTATACATATATTTTTTATGCAAATGAGATTTAGGAAATAGCGAATTATTATCATATCATTACATATTTAAAGTACTTGTAATTTTTTCATTTTTAAATAAGTTCGTATGTATGTTTATATCCAACATATGTATATAACAATTTGTTTCTGGTTTGTCGAATCAGAATCTCTCATTACTTATTAATTTCTAAATAAGCAAACGATAAAATTTTATGACAATATCTGAGATTTTCATTCATTCTCTTCTTTGCCGTTACTTTGGTTGCCTATTTTAAATATCCATGATTTAAAAAATTAACTACCATATTCTACATTTATCAAAGATTAATCGTCAAATTTCAATTATTTGATGTTATTTTCGTAAAGATAATTTAACAATTTTAAACGGTAAAAATTCGTTACTTAATTTGTTTACTTGTATATTTTGGATTATAAAACATTTACGACGTACCTACCCTTGAAAATTAATAGTTAATAACAATTATAAATAAACCTTTAAAAAATAATCGTGTCCTAAACTATGAACAAATTATTGTAAAAGTATATACAGTGACCAGTATAAATATTGCAACATACGGGAATTTTTTTTTGTTATTAAAATATAAATATAGGATAGGTTGTGCATGTCTAGGAAACCCAAATTTTATTTCAACAGATGTTACGTGACCACTAACTAGTATGGCGGTAAATTTAAAAAATATGCCATGAATCTGCAGAATGTAAAGTTACATGACATGACATCCAAAAAAAGTCATTTGAAAAAGTTGCTTAGAATTAAATTCTGAGACTGTATGCAAATTTTTGTGAACATATTTAAAAATCACAATTTTTCCAGCTATTGTTTAATTGTATTACATGTTTCTATTTTTTTGTTTTTGCCAGTAGTTCTTTTAAATTTGGTTAATACTCAAACAACTTTGTCAATTTTTTGCGTAATTAACACAGTGAAAACTGAAAAGTACGTCTTCAGTATGACAGTTGTTGCAAGGGACAATATCTAGTAATAATGAATACAATTTTACATACATTTTCATTCTAAATCGCTTAGCAACCATTATTTTTATTGAAAATGATAATGTACTTTTTTATTTTCTGCATTAAAGTGAAAATTCTTAATCCAAAAGTGTTTACATTTACCTCAGCCTTCTTTAGTATATAATGTGGTTATGATCAACCTCAATTCTTTTGGGTTGATATCAAAAAGATTGATTATAAAGTAATTCACATATACTTTTGTGTATTGGTCGTAATTTGGTTTATAATGTGTCATCGCATCACTTTTGTTATTTGTATAATTACCGCCTTATTATTTTTGACCTTAAACACAACCCTTGTTTATATACCTATAAATTGTTAAAAGTTTCAAACAATTTCACAAGTACTGGAAGTTTGGATGTGTCAAACATCAACATGCGTTCAATGATTGTCAAAATCAACATTAGATCAATGTTGATGATGTCAAAGTCGTGCATGCGTACTTTTTGAGAACGGCAAGTGACTCTCCTTATCTTATTTTTTACTGGTTCAGCCAGCGAGGTTGTAATTACAGATAATAAAATATACTATGGAAAATAACAGAATGTTGCGATTGTATAATATCCTGTTGCAATTGTAGATATTGGTACACCTACCTATACATGTGGAAACATTTTAACACAAAAATGTATGTCAAACACGATGCAGGGTGACGAAGGTTGGAAGACCTTTACATGGCCGCACTCTAGCTTAAAACGCCTACATAGCTGACATGGATTAAGGCGAGGGGCCACTGCACGCGAAGCGAAGCGAAGCTCAGCGAAACTAATTTCCTTGAAAATAGCTCCCATGTAATCATACGCGCATCTTCGCTAGCCTAACTTCGCTTCGCTTAGCTTTAGTTGCCGCGTTCGCGTAAGATTACATGGGAGCTAATTTTCAAGGAAATTAGTTTCGCTGAGCTTAGTTTCGCTTGCGCGCAGTGGCCCCGCGCCTTTATGCTCGCATTCTTTAACGTGTGTTTCATAAATGTCTATATTTTTTCCAGTGAGTAGCTAATTGTAAATGGTTCTTATCGAGGACGGAGGACGAAAATATGTTTGAAAAAAAATTCTATGCTACACATTGACGTATAGATTGCTGCACACATACGGATCGCTTTAGTTTTTCACATTTTCCAATATGTGATGGAGTTTTAGCGTGTTGATCAATCAGGTATTTTCTCTCGGAAGACACCTACAACAACAATTGTCATTTTATATCAAAAGTTAAAGAATTTAAAAACAATTGTAAAGCTTTTAGTAAAATTAAACTTACCAGTTTACTGCAGGCTCGACAAAATATTTTGTCGCCATCCTTTACCAGTTCAGGATATGGTTTAATCCATAAAGAAATTTTGTTCGCTATACTCATTGTATGTACGCACAGTATTTAAAAACCTAACACAATTACATGCTGTTTCGCTCAAAGATATTCAATGAATGAATAGTTTATTTGGGAATTAATAATAATAAAACGTATTTACGACATCTCTTCTGCTAGGCGAAATTAAACACGTGCAGTTCTTGGAAAAAGTATTAGAGAAACCAATGTAAAAGATTTATCGTTCTGAGAATTGTCGGTTGTCGATCTACATTAGGAATTACTAGGAATTTTTACTAATAGAAAGGATATGAAAAAGCTTAAATATGCAGTATATGCAACTTTTGTAAAAAATATGCGTAAAAATGCCTAAATATGGAATCACTAATTAGCACTAATTAACTTCAATTAGTGTAATACGTGTACATATAGACTATGATTAAAGATATGCAAAAAATAAAATATATGCACTTGCATATAATCCGGTCTCTAGTGATAACGGTTCCTAAGAAATATTTATATTTAATAAATATTTATATTTAATAAATATTTCAGTACGTGGGTGATTTTTTAACAGATAATGCTGAATTAATTCTAACGCGCATGGAAATTGTTTCCGATATTCCATATTCAAATTGTAGCCAGAGTGCGTAACAAACTTTGGAGCATTAAAAGAACAACAAACAGATTTTCAAATGTGAATCAATACCACCTAATCAATATAATAGTTCTAAAATAACAAGAACACCATGTTATTTCTGCCTACGTCTGACTTGAACCAGAACATTCTAAGTTAACGCATGCGCACCTTGCTTATTTGCTTATCACTTATTGCTATATTTTATGTAATTTTCAAAATTGTAAGAAATTTTAAGTTTCTCCTAAGAGATATTAATGTTTTTCTTGGTAATATTACAATGTTAGAGATTTTTTCTAAGAAACAGAAAATTTCCTATAACATTCACGTAAAATATTTGTATTATGGGAAAATTTCTAACATTTCGACGTTTTCCTTAGGTTTCTGTACATTTATCCCCAAGGCGTTGCGGAAAATTATCAAAAAGACAGTGATTTTTACCAAGAAAAAGTACCTACGTTTTTTAGTGTGTACGTATGAATGCAGATATTTTCCAGTATGCGTATTTTTTATCAAGCAAAAGTAGGTATTCATTAAAATTATTTTCCAGTCTTTAGGAAGGCAATTTATTTATAATTAATGGGTTTCCTAAGAAGGAAACTGACCTCTTGCATCTGGAAGTGTAGTGCAATTAACCTCATATTTTACGATCATCCAGCCCTAATAATAATGCGAGATTCGATATATACATATTCATGCATCTGAAATAAATTCGATCATCCGTAATTGGATCGCACTTTTTTACAGCACCGAGAATATGGTATGCAAACCGCTATGCATGCATGTATTTGTATATTTCATTACATTATTGCAGTGTGTAAACTGCTCCTTCAGCGGTGCATTTATTTTTACATTTATGTTGTGTATCTAACGTATGCATTTTAATTATTTTTTCCCAACGCTTGCATTTAAATGATGGTTGTATGTTGCGCACATACAAATGAAAAACGTGTCGGTTGAGAGGTCATTGGGAAATGGCTTAATGCTAGAATTACAGGACAGGTTCTTTAGCTAAGAGAATAATGCATAATAATTCGATAATTAATAGCAGTCAGTATAATTTCCACTCGTTTTCATTGTAGTAAATTAGTACATCATTATTTGTTAGTAAGCATAAATGCGTTCAATTTCAATCAAGACTTTTCTTTAAAGAATTTTATTTCCTTTTTAAAGATACATATGGTTTATTAGTATTCAACAAAAATTACAAAAAAAAAATAACAAAACAGCAGGTGTCATACGCTTATCTTATTCAACTGACGGATAGACTGATTGGTAGTTCCTTGCATAGTTGATTGGGTAGTTGTTTTGATATACTCGAGAGGGAATTTGCGATTGGACATATTGGTAATAAGGCAGAGACCCATATGGGTTTAAGAATTGGGATTTCCATACGTACCACCTCCTCCAAATGGGTAGGTATTGGTAATAGGGTATTCGTAGTTGACAGAAGAGAAGTCTCTTTCGTATCTTGGCAACTCATACGAGGATGGGTAGAACGAACGTGATTGTCCTTCGTAGTACTTGGGTATGCGTTCATAATATTCTTGGTAGTACGGATATTCATAGTCACGCTTGTACTCCGGAATTTGTTGATTTAGCGGGTTGAAGCCGGAAGATTTGTAATAGTAAGGATATTCGACATCCTTAGAGTATGGTACGAAGTCTTCTACTTTCTTCTTGCATGCTGCGAAAGATAGGCAGCAAGCCAAAAGGAAAAGGCACACCAACTACAAACAGATTTATTATTTTATTAATCCAATATAATAAGAAGGAATGTGTTAGTTACCTTATTCATTGCTTCGGACGCTGTTCTTCTGGAGTGGCAAAGCTGTTCACTGATTTTGGCAAATTGAGCTCCCTATTTATACTAGTGAATTTATCGCTGTTTTGCGCCGAGAGTGCTGATAAGGTGTTTGTAGTATTTCTTTTACTCTTTTATCTTGTACATGTAATTAATTTAAGAAATATTTTTTCTATATGGACACACAATAAAAATACAATACTATGATATGCACTTTTTTATCTTTAATGCAATACTTGTTTATGCATTTGCATACATAATAAAGGTTAATGGTAATTGGTGTTAAAAAGAATAAGAAAAAAACAATCTACCAATTATCAATTATAATGCTATGTATTAGTTAATAAATAATTTTCTACTTATGCACAGCCAGATATTAAGAAAGGTATTTATGCTAAACTATAATATGACATCTAGTATTAAAATAAACTGCTTCGCGTATGGGTGATCAATATCTAGAAGATTTCTCGAGATTTTTAATTCAAATTGCATAAATGATTAAGTCTATAACTAGAATGCCCAGCTGCCATGAGAATCTAATCTAATGATCTCTGGGAAGGTTATTTTTTCCTGGAAGACTTCAAAAAGATTTGATTGAACAAGACCCCGAGTTACTTTAAGGGTCCGAACTTGTAGAAGCAATTGATTGAACTATACAGAAATTGCTTCTCTTATGAATGGCTATCGTCTACTAGACTAAATAGTTTTCATATATTAAACACTACCATTTCAGTAATACACTGAGGGAAAGAAATGCATTGATTTAACCAAAATACGCATAACCAACCAAAAAATTTGCATTAAATACGGCCCACCGAAATTTATTGTTAGATTGAAATTTACGATTTGTTGAAATATATTGGTTAACTTAAAAATAATAGACTCGTTGATTCAACTGAACCCTCAATTTCAATTTAAGCAAGTTTAATCGTTAATGCAACACTTGAGTTTAGTTGATGTAACATTGGTTTTGATTTGTTAATACCGCTCTAAGTATGTTAGAACAACAAAAAAAAGTGTTTTGTTTAACTAGCATTGCTGCTTACCGTAGCTTCGAAATTGTGTTGAAACTACAAAAACAAATTCTTGCTTCAATGCATCTTTATGGTTACATTACCAAATAAAACGTATTGAGTGCACAAAATTAAGAGTGTCAATGCAAACATTTTATTTTGGTTGATTTGAAACAACAATTTTGTTCATTCAAATAATCTCATTTTGAATATTTTGGAAATTTTATTAATTACAAATTGAGGTTTGGAAACAAAATATGACTAAATTAGGTTCATATATTTATTAATAACTTCACAACAGTTATAAAGTATGAAATATGTAAGTACACTTTACAATAATAGTTGGTATTTAAAAGTAATGCCTAAAAACATGTATTTACAAATATATTTGAATGCACTTTCAAGCGTGGATTGTTTCTATGTCCAGAACCTCCAGGTAGGTAGGTACTAGGTACGCACTATACCTATGAAAATGTATTTTACAACCTAATAAATACGATATATTCTGGGTCTTAATATACCCGTTCAAACATAAAGTATACCGTAGCATTATGTTGTGCTAATAGCTAATATGGCGTTCATTTGCAAAAACATTTATAAGAATCAAAACGTGCTTACCTGCAAACAGTGAAGTTAAATATTCAAATCCCCACTGGATTAATAATTCTTTTACTCGCTCGTCCTCCATTTAATATATGTAAAATAGGTATGTAATAATTAAAAAATATGTTGGCATTGTACTAATATTAGAACTCACAAAATATCACGATATTTATTATTATTATTATTATATCAAGAGCCACGAACGAAAACAATGTGCTTTTTGACACCAAGCAAGCGATCAAATCACGCCACAACATTGATCAAATGAGTATCTGACGGTATAGGTAATATACCTACATTAATATATGTAGGTACATTCCATAATATACAAATATTGAATTACTAAATTGTATTACAACCAAAAGTAGAAATAATATACATTGTAATTATGATATTGTTTTTTAGAGAAGAACTCTCTACATAATAATTACTATACATAAAACGGATAACGTAGTATATAGGCATACTTTTAAGATCTACATATGTAGGTGCGCAAAGCGCAAACACCTTTTTTGGTTAAGTTAACCATTTTTTAGTTTCAACATTATGCTATGAATGTTTTCATTCAACTACTAAGATTTTTTTGTTTTAACATTACCATTTTGGTCTGTCCAAACAAAAACTTTTTAGGTATCTTACCTTCAACCATCTAAGGTTTTTCAGTCAACAGATTTTTAAATAGTTGCACAAATGACTCATTTTAGTTGGATTAAATACAAAATTTGTTGTCTTTAACACCTTTTGTGTTGACATAGTGGATATTGTTAGATTAACGCATTTCTTTCTCTCAGTGTAATTAGGTATTATATTTGTTATTCTTATTTTCTATTAACAATGAATTGAAACAGTGAGCATTTAACCAATTTAATTAAAAAAATGTTGGCAATATTTAAATAGTATCCTTATTGCCTGGGATCAATACTTCACAACCCTGGTCACGCCAGTGGAACCACTGTCGAAACGTCGGATTTAAAATGGAGATGTGCTAACTAGTATCGGAAGAACATATTATTAATAATAATGATGATTAATAAATCTTTATAAGTTTATAGCTACATATTCCCTCATTTAGGCTTAGTCGAATTCTTACTCTACTTTGTATTTTTAATGCAGCTTTAAACAAGCATGTTTCGTACTAGAGAATGAAGGATTGGACGGATCGTTGGATGGAATATTTGAGAGGATAAACTACTGGGATATCCGCGAAATTTAGGTTTACTATCAAAGATATGTAAGTTTAAAATTGAACATAATCCATAAGTTTAGGGGCGCTTGCTACAAACGGAGAATGTTACATGAGAGGGTAAGGTTTCTGTTGCTTGAGCGATAAAAAAAGGGAAAAAATAGTTGTCTTACTGGTATGAGTATTAAAGAGATAAATTCTTCCCTGGTATTCTCCTACTAAATCATTATGATAAAGGCTCAGTCTACAAAAACTTTGGATGTGACATCAACTAAAAGTTTCCAAAGTCGGCTTTATCACCTTTCTCCAGACTGGGCATATTTTCTCCATTGACGTGGCATCTTTTCCTCGTATCATATTTTCCTTGTCAAGGCGTTAAACCTTTCTTTCATTTTGCCTCTTACACATTTTAGGACATCTGCAGGAACACCATTTTCGCCTACACCTTTCTTATTTTGTAGTTTTAGACATTTTTTTTTTATATTTCTTGATCTGTTTTGGCTCTTCTATTTCCGCCCGTTTATCACCGTCTGGAGTCCTAGATCCTGACTATGTTCTTCACAATTTCCAATGTTTAAGACATTAACAAAGTATATAATTTTCGTTATTTTTTATTATAAGTGATTACTACGCTCGTGATTATTCTTAAATAGAAAAAGCGGCAATCTTGAGTAGATAGTTTATTCTAATAATACCATAATTCAATCAGTTACGTTTCGACCACCACATCAGCCTTCCCTTTCCTCTGATTAATTAATTCGATAGTCTGAGGAAGGCTGATGTATTGGTCGAAACGTGACTGATTTATGGATATATAAGAATCTGCTCAAGATTGGCGTTTTTTCTATTTTTAGTAATGTTTTTATTGCTTTTAGTTTCTTATTTATGTGATTCCGCTTTTCCTTTCTACAAACTTTCTTGGTTATGTTTCTTAATTCGCCGTGTTTTTTTCTATTTTCCTAAATGCCTACTTTTACCTCGTGTTGTATTTTTATACGCTTCTTCTCTGCCCATTTTTGTGTTCTATCTCCTATTAATTTTTTTATATCACAGTTTGGTATTCTTTCCCATATACCTCCTATCTTTTCATAAAATACATTTTTGTCTCTTAGGTCCTTCTAACGTATACTTTCACTATAGTCTACTTTTACATATTCTATCTGAGATCTCCTCAAAATTTATTACTGCTTCATTCAGCTCTTTATTTATAGTAAAACCAAGTCCAAAGTGTTTTCTATTTCCGCCGCTATTAAAGAAATTGTATCCTTTTATTGTGCTTACACTGTTGAAAATATTACGGTGTTGGCGTTAATTTTGCGCTAGTCAAATATTTTAGTGTTGATTTTTACAAACTTTGCCAGACGAATTGACTACATGTGTTTAGTAGAACAGAAATTACTAGAATTTGGTGTGAATTCTTTGTTCAGATATGAGGATTTACTATTTTCTCTAGACATTCAGAAGCATCAACCAATCAGAATTTTTCCCTCGGATAGAAATATAGAAACCCCACCTAATCTAATACAGTATTGCATTATACGCACCACCTGCATTGCACGTGTATCTGTTTTCGAGTTTGTTTCTGCGTATTAACATATCCAAACAAACCACCAAATGTGACTGACCTGCAAAGTGTAACCTTGTGTTATTAAACGTTAATTCCAGTGGGCATAAAAAATTTCAACATCTTAAAGATGTATTGGGAACAACTATTCACGTAATTAGTTCAGATTTGAATCAAATAGCATAAACATTCACTTAATTTTATAATGGTTCTCAAAAAATCATTTTAAAATTAGTACGTTTAGTTGAAACCAAAACTTTTGAATGAGTGGTTCTGTATATTTATAATTGAGAAAACGTCTTAAAAAGAGAATATTATAGCACTAAGAAATAGGAGTTGCATATTAAAAAGACGTTGTGTTTAGAAAACGGTGTTAAATCATCCAATAGATCGCATTCATTTAGTTAAACAGCTAGTAAATTTGTCTAGTCTAGATCAAATAAAATGTGACTAGAAGTATATCATAATTCCACGTGTTAGTTGGACAAAATAACCCCTTAGCAATAGACAATACTTGACTATCTTTGTTCGTCCTCTACTGACTATTAAATTAGTCAAAAAAAGTGTTAAAATTTTCAACAGTGTAGTCTTACTTCTTTTTACTTCATTTTTTACAGTGCAAGTAGGTATATCTCTTTCGTATGTCTGTCCATTATTCCAATCAATTCTTTAAAAGTCCCTGTTTCATTTGTCCCCCTTACATTCCAAGTTCCCACTTTAATCATCTTTTTCCTTATTTGGTTGCGCATGTTTTCCTTGTTTCTTTCAATTTTCTTGTTACTGGCTTTTCATTTGCAACTCGTTCATTTCATGTCTCTAACTTCATCTTTCTTGGTATTCCTTTCTGTGCGTTCTTATTTTGTCCTATTCAATAATTCAGCTTCTTTTCATTTGCCATGTCCTCTTTTTATCTGGTTTGTTTAAGCTCTTTCCCTTTCTCGTTGTCCGATTTTCTACCAATATCACCGTGTTATTTTCCTTCTCCGTTGTTTTTACTAGTTCTTTGTTTTTTCTTTCATTGCCTCCTTATCCCATTCGTTAATTACCATTTTCTTGTAACTTGTTTTTACCTCACTTTCTTTACTTTGTTCTTCCCTCGCGATGCTTCTTAATTCCTTTTGGATGCATCTTTCTTCTACTGTTAAATCGTTGTAAATATATTCATTCGCCTCTTTCAATTTACCTTTCGCCTTCATTATTTCCTGTTTTGGTTCGAAAGTTTTGAGTTTGTAAGTTCACTAATATTTTTGTTTTAATTTCAGGTTCTTAACACCTTTATGTAACTGTCAACTGGATAATTTTATGTTTCTTAGAATTAGATCAATAAAGGTAACTTCAAGAGTTTTCCCTCACTTCAAGGTAGTTCTAGTTTTTCCACATGGAAAATACGATGGAGTATCTATGACATCTTCTTATCTCTAAATTTCTCTTACGAAGTCTTTTTATCTTTAAAAGCAATCACGATATGATTTTTGTTCTGTGTGACGGACCAACAGGCTGATGGGCGGGCCTGGACAGGATGGAGTGATAAAGGCGACAGGCCGGGCTAAGAAAATTCTCAAAATGCGCACCTCTACAATAAACTCTTTTATCTTATTGCAGCTGGCAGCTTTGACCCGGTTAATGTTTAAGATTAGCACAAACGCATGCACATATATTATGCACGCGGCATACACCAGTATTTTTATTTAATGCATTGCAACGGAGCATACGTGTGGAAAAAGGTGTGCTGGCATAATGTGCGCGTACATTTCAGTTAGCGTTAATGAGCTGCATTTAATTATCTAAAATAGATAACATGATAATTATTTTACTCCAAATAAGCGAAAGGAGTTTGCTTTTTTCCGATGAAAAAGTCGATCGGCGTAAATATAAAGCAACAGATTGAGACCGTGGTGGACTGTGACATCGGGAAAACCGGCCGAACGGTATATCGTTAGGAGGCTTTTTTGCATCCAAGCAGACGGGCCTCTTTGTCGGGAGTAACACGTGACATTTTAAGCGTTTACGTGTTTCGCATCCGAGCCATGGACCTCCCCAGATGTTGGAAATGGAAGCGTTCGCGGGCAAAATCGTTTAATTAATTAACAATTAAAACTCTATGTATATAGTTACGGTGGCAATTGCGCGAAAGTCATATCGTACTTGCTATCTGCCGCTCCGACTTCAAACGATTTGAAATAGAATACTTGAACATGGATAAAATCGGTATAATATACGATTTTTCTTGCATGTGTGTAGTATTTAGTTTATTATTAGTTTCGCAATATATAGCTAGTAGTTTTCAAAATATCATCCATAAGTAATCTCGCAAAACATCGTCGGAATAAAAAAAAACATTTGCGTTTTAGTTTTAATCCATTTCATTAGTGGAACGAGCTTGCATTCGTTACATATGCAACAGTTTCTGTATTATGCTTTATAGGTATACTCTTTTTTATGTAAACTGGAATTGAATAGAATCGTGAATTCGCTAAAATACTGATTTTTTTTTTTCATTTAGAAATGGTCTTGCTTTGGGGTGTTTGAAAACTAGCTACAACAATTAAAAATTTAAATAAATGTAGTGACGGCAAACTTTGTAATAGTGGTATTATAATTGTACTAAGCCGTATAATTCTTCCAAGAACTATATTTATCCTTTGGATCCTTCCTATACTTCACTAAGACCCCAGGTGCCGTAGGAGTGTGTTGCTAGTAAGTCCTCTACTCCGACATAAAGTGCTTAGTTTACGTTAGGTAATATGCATGAGGCATTAGTACATCAATTATGATCAATTTTATACGATAAAGAAAACATTTAAGTGCAAACAAATGTGGTTTAATTATTTGATAAAAAAGTTCGAGATGTGAAACCGTGTCAAATCAACATAAATAAGGATATAAGTATCTCAGGTAAGTTGAATATGTTCGCTTATTGCAAAACAATTACGTTTTTGTTAATAATCCCACTTTTTGCAATATAAATTCATCACAGAAAAATTAATACGGTTAAAATTAAATTTCAAAATTCCCGCGTTTTCGGGACGTTTATCTGAGTAATTCTATGCTTAAAAGACGGACAAACCAGAATGTCCAACATTTGATAATAAAATTACTGGATATTCGGTTCGTGCCGTGTATAAATATTGACTAGTATCATAAGTCGATCATCACCTTATAAAAGTTTCTTTCCACCAGTCAGTGGTCGCAAACTGTTCAGCGGTTATACAAAATTCCTAACCCCAAAATTTCGTCGAAAATATTAAAATGAAATTTCTTATAAGCAGGCTTGTAATTTCGGTCCCGTTCGATCATATGCCGTACGAAATTTTATTACTCGGAGTGTCCCTCCACAGTCTCTCGCGTCCCCACCAACTTCGATGCCACAATGCGACTAGCGACTATCAATGCAAATGCATGTGCATACAGAAATATTAGTTTTCGTTTTCATTTAATAATTCTTGAGTTTCCTTTATTCATTTTAAGTTTTTACTAGGGATTCCATTTTTTATTTTATATTTTGAAGAATGAAGTTTCTATTCTTAGTTAAAATTTTATTATGAAAATATTTTCTTTTAAAACTTACCCACATAAAATAACCAATGGTTTTTATGTTCTTTATATTTTCTGAGTATAGTTTAGCATTGTTTTTACTGCCATTTTTTACTTGGGATTTCCTTTTTTATTTTATATTTTGAAAGTCGAAATTTTATTTTTGGTTTCTAGCAATACACATTACTGCGCGATAACCTGCGAAAATTTCTGTTTGAAAATTAAAGAATGTACCTAATAGTTGCTTCGAATTATAATATTGTTTAATGATTTATGGATATATACTACACTGAGTTTCACACGGTTTTCCCTCTAGAGAACAAAGAAAATGTAATATAAGTGTTTGCTTGTGACAAACACTTAATTTTATGCAAAGATTGCACGCTTTTTACAGTAAGAAATTAACAAATTTGTTACTTAATTTTATGTTTATTCTTATTTTCATTGCATCGATTTTACATGCATGTTTACGCTAATCTAATGAGACTGTTCATGGCAGTGCATTATACGTATGGGATGGATAATACTGCTACGAAGTCTGAGAGTAAAGTGGTGAATACGCGCTCCAACTACGCATGTTAACCTTGCCCAGCAGTGTGACGCGGCTCCTGGACACTCGCAGCTATAAATTTTCGTAGTAGTTCTATTCCAAGGGGACCGAAATATCAACCCTGCTTATAAGTATATTAGAATTTCGCTTAGAATAAAAATAATGCGTTTATTTTTTAGATTGATTTGGGCGGAATACCTTTGGAAAGATCAAATCGGCAGGCATGAGGGCAGCAGGTCGGATCAGGCCATCGAATGGGGCTCTCGTACTTCGAATTGCGGAGAATGGCTCAGCCAGGACAGAAACATATCCCGGGAAAATCGTCGTTGGTGAAAATTACCCATTGGTTATTTAGGTAAAATGTGGGTAAAATTAATATTATAATTTTGTTTAACAATTAACCATCATTTTTAGGTTGGAAATTGGAATAAATTGGATTTTATCAAAATGGCCACGTCCGTCTCTTACGGAGGTTGATTAGTGAATCCTTTTGAATTGAAATCCTCTAGCAGACTCCGATAGCGATTGTCTTTCGTCAGGGGGGCAAACTGCCTTTGAGAAATCCGTTACTTTCATCGAAGTGAGGCGAATATGAGATATTTAATACATGAGAATGCCCATGTGACCACAATAAAACTATGGAATGTTTACACTAAATTGAAATAAATAATTATTGCAAAATTCTGATATCACCTTACATTCATTATGAAATAAAGGTACGTGTACGGTACAATGAGCACCTAGCTCAAGTGCCTGGACTATAGGTGCCCACCCTAACTTAAAGAAGAAGGAAGATACGTATTTCTACGTCATTGTATAAATACATTTAAAAATTTTAAATACTTGTTATAATGTTAAATTTACAATTTTAAAATTCATTACTGTACAAAGCGTATGCAACCTGGCTTACACGTCAATTTTTGACGAAACTAATTCCAGCAATTTTTCCTGTTTTTTTGTTGACACATCAATGCACTTGGATTGCCAATACAAATAAAAACATTATTAGATTAAAGTGAAATAAGTACACTGTAAAAAAGTGTTCTTTACGAACATGATCAACAGTTGATCTTCAATATTGTTATACAAATATACTATTCAAATTCTAATATTTCATTTCGATGTGTAGGTATTTCACTACTGATTATCTTGACCTCCTGAAGGGAACATTGTGAAGAAAAATGCCCTTGAAGAACTTGCCAATTGCAGAGATTTCCTACATCACCTGAACATCCTCTGGCTGCCTGCTACTACATTTTATATCTTTTTTTTTAATACATAAAAGTAAAACTAATAACAGTATAATTAAACAATAATAAACACTAACACATAGTGTGTATATGAATACATATTCTGTTTAGCATCTTTGTTTAATACATACATTTTCATGTATTGCTAACTTTATTTTCAAGACGCTAAGACTAAGGCACAGTCAGAGGGCGCCATAATCGATTAGCGTTTTTTGTTTGTAATAGTTGCAGTCTATGGATTGGTGCTCCCGAAAATCACAAATAAAACACAGTTACATGTTAGTAAATTGGTGACATAAATGTATAGTCACAATCGGATAAATATGTGATCATAGGGCCCATTGCTATGTGAGACCTTCCTCAAGCTGATTTGGTTATATTTCGCTTATCGTGATACACGTTTTCATTGTATGTTTATTATGAAATATTTCATTTACGAACGCCGCAACATAGTAATGACACTTAATTGTTTTGTTTCAAAAAGTATTGAAGGGATTATGGGATCAGTTTGAAATTTATTGGAAGTTATTATCCTGGTTTAGTGTACATACTTATATCTTATTGTTTCTTCAAGTGCAGTGTTTGTTTCGTGGTAACAGCTGAATACTTTGCGCGTTCGGGCAAACGTTAATGTTGGGTACAGGGCTGGCGTAGCTAATGGCATTTACAAAATATTTTCTTTATCCCCATGTAAGATTTTTCGATCCCTTATGATTACCACTATTACATATTATTTTATTGTATCGTATTTTTGTCAAACCCTGTATATCAATCTTCAAATTCAAATGTTTGCTTTTAACTAAAGAGTATGCATTCTCTTGCGAAAATTAAAACTTTTGATTGGAAATATGCCTATACGTTGGACAGTTCGAATAACAATGCAAAATATTTTGCATTGTTATTCGAATATTGTATGTTATTTTTAACAATTACTTTTTACAATTCGTTTAATGTTAACTGAATCTATTACGGTACTCTATGCATGCCCATGTATTTTACTATTTATTTTTTGAGTAATGACCACCATTTAACGTAACATCTTGCTCAAATTAAATGCGAATCTAAGGTCTACAAATTTTCGATTGCTTATGCAACCGAAACTACAAGTACTCTATGCCTAGCGATATGTAATTCGGAATTGTTTCCCAATCTTTTTTAATTAACATTTAAGTGTACTCTATTTGCGATTGCACAAATTATTGGGCTTAGATTCGCATTTAATTTGAAAAAGATAGCACATACTTTTCGTTTTCAATCAACACCGCAAAGGTATTGTTCGTATTCAAAACTACTAATTTACTAGTTTTTAATTGGCTTCGAAACAAGCGCACTTGGAGCTACATGAGTCCATTTTCTTATTGTAAAATTGCTAGCATATTGCGTTTGAAGCAGCAGAACCATGTTAGAGATCTAACTGTCATTTACATCAATAAATTTCTACGCTTTCTACTATTATTTTTTAAAGAAATATATTGACCAACCAAAACGAAAATGTGAAATATATGTAAAATAGTATTACGACTGGAGATTTATTAATGCTTAAGCCTTAATAAAATCAGTCATTAGACAGTTCAATAGCATCTTAATGGATGATATCATTTTGCATTCAATACCAAGCGAATAGAGATTAACATGCCCACCTCTTCACGTTTCAGTTTTTATGCCACCTCTTCTCTTTTAATTTCGAACAATGAAGTCAGAAAAAAAACGTATCATTCCCATAAATTCCAAAGCCGTATGCGTGCGTCTATGCTTTCAGGAAAACTCACACATGACGTCATCCGCACATTAATTTAAATCCACACCAAAAGATAGGTATTATTAAAAATTTAAAATGGTGCTGCCCGAAATTCGATACGCCATTTGGTATTTTGGATGCAAATGTGTTCAGTTCTACCAAGCTCAATACTATTATATACCTACGGCCACGTCATCCTCGACACACAGGACAAATAAATAAGGCTATGAATGCTGTGTTACATACTTTGTTTCTGTGGCGTTTCTATTCGCCGTTCACAGTTTTCGAACGTCGTACTTTTTTGGTGTGGCGAAAGAGAAGCGTTTCGGTTTTTTCCCTTGCGTTTTTTTTTCCTCGTTTTATTTATTGTAATGTCTCGGACGTCCACATAAATTCGGTCGTAAACGCGTCTCGTTTGTTTAAATTATAGCCAATCGATAAACATCTTACATTATAATGAAAATACATAAGACCGGGTGGGAGGTGGTTTCTTCCATTTCCTGGTGAAATAAATGTAAATTATCCTTTTGTATTATAGCACTTTTTTTCGCTTTTCGGTTTTATTATGTAAACATATGAAAGGAATCCACGTTATATTAAATTTTGGAATTGTTTTATAATTCACCGTTCACCATAATTCTGTTACAGCTATAATTTAATTTCAGTTTCGTAAAATACGATGGGTTATTTCCGCTTGTATATGTTGTAGTACACACTTCTACATATAATTCATTAAAATGTACGAAGCTTCATTTGTTGCGGGTCAAATTGCTCACGTAAATTTTCTTTAGCCCTCCCGTGGTTAAGATCTAAAATTTTGCTTGATCGTCCAAGCGGAGACAACTGCATTATCTCACATTAATGTTAGAGCTGTTGAAGTTTGGTGAACCAACAACTATTGTAAAAATATGTTTTTTCTTTCTTGAGGTAGCGGCTTTTTTACAATTTAATGAAAAAATTACCAATTAAACCATTCTTTTTTGACGTTTCGACAATTTTTTTTATTGTCTTCTTCAGAAATTGCCTTTTACATTCTACCATTCAATTTTTTATCAATTAATAACAGTTTAAATTTTAAATTTTATAGATGAGTCTATACTTACACATATTTAAAGACATAACACAAACATTTTAAAAATATAACATTAAAATTTACATTTTGTTTTTTTAAAAATTAGTAACAAAGTTATTTGACAGTACATAACTAACTTGTGTGTGTAGCATACTGAATTCCGAAGTGCCGAAGTTTATATCCAAAACAACACGCAAGGCGAGCTTCAGTGATGGGCTTTTTTCTGTTTTTTAAAAAATTGCTTATTTGTCAATTTACATTTATACTAACGGCGAAAAGTGGTATTTAAATGATGGGTGCATAAATTTTAGATAAACTTTCTATTTCTGTTTTATCATTTATTGAATTTTTATGTTCGTTTATTTGAAATATTTCTAATATGCATCGCGCTTTATAATTGCTTTCTTTATTTAAAATTGTTGTACTATTAAAATTGATAGTATGACCTGTGCTTAATATGTGTTTTTTTAATGTAGTAAGATTATTCTGATATTTGTGACCTTTTATTCAATTGTGAAGTTGTTGTGACGTTTGTCCTATGTACACACCATCGCAATTGTTGCAGGGGATTTTGTATATTACATGACTTTGGTTTTGTAATGGAATACTGTCTTTTAATTTTGAAAAACCAAATTTCAAATTATTGTGGTTTTTATGTGCAAGTTTTATATTATGCGGGTTAAGTATCTTGTTAAGTTTTTCGGATAATTGTGGAACATATGGGATGCTAACATATTTAAAGGTATTTGGATTTGTGTTTGTTATTTTAATGACTTGTTTGGTGTTATAGTGTTGATGTATTTTATTTTTAATGGTTTTTTGAATTAACAGTAAAGGATACTTATTTTTTGTAAATTAATTTTTACTGCGTTTAATACCTCTTTTCTATATTTTGGATTGGTTAATACAATGGCTTTATTGATTAAGGCAGACATAACATTTTTTTTGTAAACAAAAGGTTGGACAGAATGAAAATTTAAATAACGACCAGAGAATGTTGGTTTATGATATAATTTTGTCAAAATTTTATTATTTTCTCGAATGAAAGTAAGATATAAGTAGTTTAAACTGTGATTTTTTCTATTTCGAGCGTAAATTGTAATTTCGGATGAAATTCGTTGAAGAACTGATGAAATTTCGTCCGCATCAGACGAATCGACTTTTTCCTTGAGGCTTAAAAATCAGCTAATGGCAAAGAGTCTGATTAATCATCAGTTGGAATGTTCTCGCACTTTTCATATTTTTGTACATCTGACGTGGAATTCTAAGATTTCAGAACAATTCAGGGACAATTCTCTTTCAGAAATTCCAGTGGCCATTTATCTATTTCATTTCCTAAGAGATTATCTTCAGTTATAATTCTTTGAGGCAGACGTTCTGACGTTTGGAGAACCAAATACCCGACGCGTGAAATTTGAGCAATAAATTCAATTGCTTCTACGGATTTCTTGAGAAGTTTTGAAAAAATCTTTCTTGTGAAGTGGGCCTTTTCGTTTAGACTTTCACTCAGTCAGAATTCTCCTCCATGTTTTTTTAAGACGCGTAAGAAAAGCAACATCAAACCATTCTGAGCTATTTCCAGGGTAACTGCATCCACACATGGCCATCCTCCTCTTATTCTTTCCTATCCTATCATATTCCTTGAAGAGCTTTTATGCTCTTGAATTTTAATATGTTTTCAGGCATACATTATTATTTATATTATACTTTTGCGTTTGCATGATCTGTATTACTTGTTTATTATACATTATATGTATGTGACAATGTCAATATTGCATTGTAAAACAATAAAGACTATCTATTTACCATCATTCATCATGTTTACGCTAGGTTTGGAGAAATTTATTATTCTATCGCAATGATTCCATCCTCTTTTACAAATCACCTTGACTTTACCCGGGTCGTCATTAAAATTACTCTCGTCATAGTTAACTATCTGCTGTGGTTCAACATTTTCCAGGGATGTTCGGAGTTCACTAAAATATTCCATTAAAGTGCCTGTCGGGATATACATGATGAGTTTACGCAATCATGACCAAAAGGTTATCTCGGATTTTTTTATACTTACTACTTTGCTGTCGAGATATTGTTTGACTATCATCATTCGGACATCATACAGAGAAAGAGAAAATTCCTATTTTGCCACCAGTCTTTTTTATCTTCTGACGGTAGTAATGTTTGACTTTCGACAACGCATGTATAGTGGCTTAAAGTCGTCCTACAATTATTGTTATCCTTTATAGATACATATTCTAGTTTCAGATCGACAATTTAGCAAATATCTTCACGTTAATAATGAGATTTCCATCTTAAATTCTCATTCAGTTATTCTTCCACTTATTAAGTATATACATATAGGACTTTTTCTTACAATACATTAGGTTGACCAGTAGCACTGAAGATCCTTGGTAAGGTGAAACATATGTATGCTAATATCAACCGAGTGTTACACACGTTTTTAATTTGACCTGATTATTAATTAGCGTTAGTCAATTAACTCATGTATAGTGGTTTAAGTGGCATCCTACAATTATTGTTATTCTTTGTAGATACATATTGTAGTTTCGATATTTAAATTCAAGAGGAATGATGTATTTTATTGGTTGTAATACTGGATGCAAATATCATGCATCAAGTGTCTACTGACGGATACCATACCTAAGGCATTCTATCAATCTTCATTCATTGTATTTCTTAAAAATGACTTTATCCTGTTAAAACTTGAAAAACATGTAATATGTGTATAGTAGATTTATAAGTAGAAGAAGTAACGAGTACAACGTAACTTTAAACTAATAAAATTTAACGCCAAATTACTCCAAAAAAAGGTGGGGTTAAGGATCAAATACCCATAATTCAATTTCTTAATTTATTACCAAATTTCCGCTGAATTTTCTCAGCTTCTTCAGGGCAATAAAAATGAATTACATTAAATTTAGTACATCAAATTGAAAAGTATGCATCAGTACTGGTAGAGAAATAATAACAGACTCTTTGTTTTTGTTTTCAACACCTAAAACTTTGACATTATCAAAATCAAACAAATGGCCAGTGTCATTAGTATGGACACTGAGTGCAGTACTGTTAAGATGATGTCTAACATTGCTTTTATGTGCAATTATACGATTTTTAAGTTTTTGTAATGTCTGGCCAATGTATTTTCCATTACAACCCCTACATTGATTACAATAAATGACATCTCTTTTATTAAGATAGTTCGTCTTATCCTTCAATCTGGGAAGAAAGAGTTAATTTTCTTAGGGGGGTAAGTAAACATTTTCATATTGTACTGTTTAAATAATTAATTAATCTGGGAGATAAGTTAGGGATATATTGTAGTTTTCGGTATAAAATTGGGAAATTACTGGGAGGAGGGAGGTTAGACGCGGCAGAGTTGGTGGATAATGTATCTTTAGAGTCATACTCAGAATAGTATAATAGTAATAGATTTATTTATTATTTTACTGATGCACTTAAATTTATCATCTGCTTGTGCTTCTGGTAGAGCTAGGTATAACCATTGTAGGTACAACCATCCTGGCATGTCTCTTTATTTAATTTTTTTTTATCAAAATCTTATCGTTAGTTTTACTTCCTAGTTTCGTATGCAGTTGTATATCAAGCTATGGATCAAGCATTCAACAGTATCCCAAATATTCTTGTTTGACAAAAGAAACATGCGTACGTTAACTTATCTAGCAGCAGCGATGCTCAACTATTTATCATAGCGAAAGTCAGATTTCTACGAGTGATCCATGTTAATGTGGCTGGGAATCATATGATTTATATTTACCCACTGTAGTGGCATTTTAAATATGCGCTACGTATTGTCGTGACAAAGGCACAATAAAATTGGGTATTTTTATTTAGCTTTAATTTTTAATTACTCTTTAACTCTTAGCTAATTTAATATAGTTTATTTCAACGTACATCATGATGAATTAAGATAAAATTGTCTTGTGATAATACTTTTTCACTTTAAAATAAATAATTGTTGTTCATCAAATTTTTATCGCTGTAAATAGTTTTCACATGTATTTAATCAGGTCTATTCCGCATTTTAGCGATCATCGTTAGATATTTTAAACGATACGATTTAACGATCTAGTAATTCTTTTTTAACATACAGTATGGAATAAATCGAGTGCGCTATTACATCAGCTACATGCACTGGTTATCACCTCCCATACGGGCGCTTCTACATAATAATCAATAGAGATACCTACACGTCATAAATTAAATAATTAGCATTGCAACTTATTACATAAATACAAAGAGAGACATTAATTAAGCAATGAATGGTACGACAAAATTGTTCGAGCAAAAGCCCTCAAGACACTCGCTTACTTCCAATCGGTATATATTTTTAAAAAAATGCTTACGATGTGATGCGGAATAGACCCGACTAACATACTTCTTAAGCAGAAGTTAAATATCTAGGCCTTACTCTAGACAATAAACTTCTATGGAACAAACATGAATTTGAAGTAACCAACAAGGCCAAAAGAGCTCTGATGGTGTGCAGAAACTTTGCAGGGAAAAATTGGGGATGCAACCCAAAAATACTGCTTTGGATGTATACAGCGATAGTGAGACCGATCATCACCTATGCATCAGTAGCATGGAGCAAAAGAACTAATCTGGCCACCGCGAGAACTAACCTCTCGAAAGTGCAAAGATTAGCATGTGTATGCATAACGGGGGCTATGAGAACCTGCCCAACAGCAGCTTTGAAGTAGTATGGATCTTGCCCCCGTCCACATAGTAGTAGAGGGTGCGGCGAAAAGAACCGCCTAAGAATGGTCAAGGAAGGAATGATTAGGCATAGGCCTCAATCTCCTGACGGTGATCAAACCTGGGATATGCCCCGGGATGATATGTTAAAAAGTTTGAGCTTTGTGAAGAATCACCATAAAGCTAAGTAACAGGAGCGAGTGGGTCATAAACACCATCTTGTACTTGAATAGAATGCCATCAAATGGTATACTGATGGCTCCAAAACGGCAGAAGGAACTGGAATAGGAATATATGGCTAGAACTACTATTTTCGAAAGCTTGGGAAAATACCCAAGTATATTTCAGGCGGAAATACACGCTTATAGATGTGTTCAGTTCATTATGGAAAGGAACTATCGGAAGCAGGAGATTATCATCGTGTCTGATAGTCAGCAGCCATCAAGTCGCTGAACTCATATGAATCAGCTCCAAGATGGTCTGGGAATGCTAGGAAACTAAATGAGCTAGGCAAAGAAATAAAGTAACCCTCTGTGGTTCCGGGTCACACAGGAGTGGAAGGAAACGAAATAACGATAACCTCGCAAAAAAAGGGGCTGGAATGCCTTTCGTAGGGCCTGAACCCTTTTGCGGTTAAGTAGCAGTCACAATACTGAAGAAACTAAAAATGAAATGGAGCAGAGAAAATCCAGTTACTGGGAAAATCTCCAGGGAATGAGGCAAAGTAAAATTCTTCTGGGAACTTATAACAGAAGAGGTTTACAGAATGCATCAACCTGCAGTAAGAATAATGTTCGCATATTAACAGGAATACTTTCAGGCCATTGTAGACTGAAAGACACCTGAGTAAGCTTGGATTGGAAAAGATCCTGAATGCAGATTTTGTGGGAACAGGAGAAACATCCATCCACTCCTCTCAAACGCGTAGCATGTGCAACCCGAGGGCATTGTACTGGGTGCATGTGAAATCGAAGAGGGAGACTAGACTGGGGCTCTCTGACATCCTACACTTTTTAAAAGGAATAGGATTGGAAGGCCAGCTGTAAGCAGCAAGAATAGGGGACACAATAGATCTTTTAGGTCGCAGTGTAACACCACCCTTCTATTACATACTGCTGTGGAATGTCTCCCCGGTTGTGTAAACTCTATGCTGTGTATTTTCTAAGATCAGGTTTTGGCTGTGGCGCGCAGATTCTCACTAATTTTACTTTTTCTTTGAATTAGTAGTTTTGTTGGATATTTATTGTTCAGTTAGTTATTCATTTTTCTTTGATTATAGTTTTTGCGTAGTTTATCTTGTTTATGTCCTTCTTATTAAGGCGATCTCTTTGTTTGTTTGCGGCCGTTGCTGAGCGCGCGCAGTCAGCTGTTTTGTATATACGCGTTGCGTGAGGCCACTTTTAGGGCAGAAGCTGAATAGTGACGCGTGTATGTAGTTGTAAATTTTGAGATCTTTCATTTACCCATTTTTACGTTTTTCATTTGTTTCGGTTATTATAATTTTAATCAGTATTCAGACTTCTCCTCTACTTGTTTTGTGCACAATTTAAGTAAGTTTTTGTTTATTTATATTCGTTTTAGAAGCGAGCGCGTGTAGAGTTTAAATTTTCCGTTTTTTTTGTAGTTATTAATTTAATTTTAATTTTATCACCTCGGGGTAGGTGAAGTGAAGCTGAGAGCTTGTTTTATATTTCATTTTTAATTTTGCTTGTTTCTCCACGTTATTTGAATTAAATTTTTAGTTTGCTTTGAATTTTGAAACCACGTGGATTTATTTTTTTTTTGTATTGAAATTCCTTTCTAGAACGAATTCTCCCATTTGTTTGCTGAAGGATTTGCATTGTCCTTTCTTAATTGTAGAGTCATATGCAGCTTTATTTTATTTCACAGAATCTTATATTCACGATATTCATATTCCCTGTAATTTGCTTCGTAATTTTTTTTTTTATTTGTAAATTCATGCAATTTTTCAAAATAATTTATGTCGCCCAACGTGCGAGGCACGATTTTATTGTTTTTGTACAGAATCTTATATTCATGTTTCGTAATTTTTTTTTTTTTTATTGTAAACTCTTGCAGTCACCATATAATTTATGGCGACCAACGTGCGAGGCCGACAATTATTGCATATTTTTTTTAATTGTAAATTCTCATGCAGTTTTTGAGCATATATTTTTGGCAATCCCAACGTGCGGCACGATTTTTTGTAACTGTAATTAGTAAGATTAGGATCCCGTGTTTTGAATTTGTGAGAATTTCGCGTTGCTCAGACAAAACTGATATTTTTCGTGTGTTTAAAATTTTTTTATATAAACCGCTGCTGGAATGAATATGGACAAGCTCACCACACAACAGGAAGTCTACGTTCCGAAAGACCAGACGTGGCGGAATCCAAGAACTATTGGCAGTGAGATGAGTCGGATGTGGCAGGAACAACAGATCGTCAATGGGAATTCCGAAGTTGAGACAAGGAAAGGATGGAGGATGTGCGTATACAGAAAGACGAGGCGGAAATACGAAGAAAGTATTAATAGTATGAATGATAATGATGAAATGATAAAGAGTTATTGATTGCTAATAAAAAGAAGTGATTGCTGAGACCAAAGAATTGGTACAGATACAAATGATTGTTTAAAGATTAGAGGAAATTGTATTTGGTAGTAAACTTGAGGTTGACCGAATTGATAAGAATGTTAAAGAAATAGAAAGTAAAGTTTTAGATAACACAGTAAGAAGCACGTCAAATCAAATTGCGATAGAGTTTTGTCATCAGAGATTAGCAAGATGAAGAATAAATGGATGAGAGTGAGAATATGGTTGAGGATAAAGTAAGGCTATAGAATGTGAGATGAAAGAGAAAATAGCAGAAAGTGTGGAAAAAGCAGAAAGAGGAAATTTCAAAAAGCATTTCAGAATGAAAGAAGTTCCAAGTATTTTCAACCTTACAATAGTCTCAATTTTTCATTGCCTGTGCAAGTGGAGCAGCTACCGAAATTTTACGGATTAGCAACCCACAATCCGATGGCTTTTCTGAGAAACCTGAATGATTTTGTAGAGTCCATTCCTGGAGACCGGAATAAATTGCAAGTTGCCAGGAGTGCATGAAGGATGAAGCTCGGACTTGGTTTGAATTTGTCGCAGATGATATAACCACATGGAGCAGTTCAAGGAAGCATTTGAGCGCCAATATTGGATCAGTCAATACAGCTAAGGTGAGAAAAATTTATTCTTAGGCGCATATAGAAAAGTGTTTAGACAGTAGAGAGGTTTATGTCATAAAAAAGATCAATGTCCTTAAATATTTATCACCTTCAATATTAGAATCAGATTTAATCACTCAATTGTCCAGCATTTTGAACCTGAGGTCACGCAAGCTGTTGCGATGCAGAATATAACCTATTAGTCAGTTTTTGGAACTAATTAGAGATTAGACTATGCGGACAAAGCAATGTCAATTCTGGAATACGCGAAGACCTGAATAATGTCAACCAAAATCAGGCATTTGTTAGTTCGCAAAGTGACGGATTCAAACGTCAACAGCCTTCACGTTTAACGTAACGCCGAGACCAGCTCCCTATGCCAACAGGAGTCAGGGTATTAATCGTAGAAATGGTGAACGTCAGAGTTCAAACAATGATAGAGTGAACGTGCCTCAGCTAATAAATGACCGTCGTTCAGGTGATCAGACAAGGTCAAACACAAATCAAGTGGCTTCCCCACACTATGTCAATAATTATTTTAAGTCAGCTGATAGAGATTATAGCAGAGGACCAGGGCAAGGGTCTACAAATTGTAATGTTAATAATGTAGAGATTAAAGTCAATTGTCAAACAATACTGGCACTGTACCAAAAGACACAAGGTAATCTTTTAAAGCGGAAAAAGCGGTATCAAGGCGGATGAATTAGTGGATGAAGCTCGAGGGAAGGATTTTTAATTGAACCAACCAAAAAGATTAAATTGTACACCATGATGCGGAATGAGACGATAAGATCTATGAATTTAGAATTGCCACTATTAATGTTAGATTTGGGAATAATGATTTTAAATGTCTTGTTGATTCGGGAAGTGAGGCTTCATTTTTGGATGAGGAAGTTATAAAGTATTAGAGAAGAGAGATTTAGGGAAATTCATTCCAACTCGAAAAATCACAATAGTATCTGCTACAAGAAAGTGATTGCTGTTATCAATAAAATTTTTGTTACTGAATATAAACTTCACAATTTTAAATTTCTGGAGAATTTATTTCTGTAAGAGGATTACGCAGACACGGAATAATTGGATTGATTTACTAGACAAAATGAAAGCAATTATAGATGTAGAAAGGAAATTTGTTCAGATAGAAGGGGAGAGATTTAATTGGTGTTCTGAGACTCCTGATGAGGAGAAAGTATTAATAATATAAAGCAGAGAAAAGGAAAATGAAAATGATGAAATGAGAGAAAAAGGGATAGTTTAAGAATGTTATACAGAGTTGCGGAAAGTTGTTGAAAGTATGATGTACAAGGTGTAGTTTTATCTGAAGAGGATAAGGAGGTTAAGTTATTGGAGAGTCAGAGTTAGAGTTAGTTGAAGTAATAATTCCCAGATAGAATCCCAGATGATGTTGATGAAATTGAAATTAATTGTGATGTGAGTTTGAATCGGAAGTTAAAGAATTTTGAAGCAGTATGTGTCCCTGGTAGATAAATTCCCTAGTTTTGCTGTTAATTATGAGCACTCTCTTGAGGTGGATGAGTCAAAGCCTTACAAGATCAAGAATTATCCCATTCCCAAGGCCATGCAGGAGAAAGTAAGAGAGGAAGTTTCCCAGATGCTTCGAGATGGTGTAATTGAGCGTGGCGTTACTAAGTATATCAATCCTTGGTCGTCGTGAAGAAGAGGATGGAGACATTCGTCTGTTGTCTCGACGCTCGACGTCTTAATGAGCGCACTCGTCCGCAGTTTGAGACACCGATCACGGTGGAAACGTTATTAGCAAGGTGTACAATGCAATTATTTTACGAAACTAGATCTTAAGAGCTCTTTTTGGTTGGTACCTTTGACAAGGATCTAGAGATTTTGTGGTTTTAATGTTGATGGTAATGTTTATCAGTTTAAGGTTGTACCTTATGGTTTGAGTAGTTCGGCTGCCGCCTGATACGCGCTATGCAACAAATTTTAGAACCATTTAATTCATTTGTAGCACATTATATTGATGATATTTTAATTTTTAGCAAATTTAGATGAGCATTTTTACATTTACGTAAGTTATTGAGTTCTTGCATGAATGGTCTGAAGTGAACTTCGAAGTGTGAATTTATGAAACGTGAAGTAAAGTTTTGGGTGATGATTATCACGAATCATGTGAGAGTAGATGTATCTAGGCTAGAATCATTAAGAAGTACCCTAGACCTAGTAGTGTTAAGTGTTGAGAGGATTTTTAGGAATAATAAATTATTATAAGAGATTTGTACCAAGATTAGCACACATCAGTGCACCTTTATTCCAATTGTTGCGTAAGAATGAGAAATTCAGTTGGACAGCTGAGAATAGCTGCGTTTGAAAATGTAAATCACGAATTTCACAAGTCGTTATGTTTACTGTTACCAGATTTTAATAAGGAATTTTTGTTACGTGTCGGATGCCAGTGACACAGCCATTAGTGGTGTTTAAATTCAAATTGGTCAAAGTGGAGAGGAACAATTTGTTTTATTTCCAGAATCCTAAGAGCTATGAGATAGATAACCTGTGTCAGAGAAAGAGATGCTAGCCGTTGTCATGCATAAGCAATTAAGATTTTATTTGCTTGGTAAGAAATTTATTGTAGAATCTGATTGCTGCCTCACTCGTTAATGTCAACACGGTTTTCGAACACACGCATTTTCGTTGGTCACTGCTACTTTCCGAGTATGTTGTAAATTCGACATATAAAGGAGAACTTAATGTAACAGCTGATGCATTATCTCGTATGCACAGTTTAAAAAGCCATTTTAACCATGTTGAGTTAAAACTATAATATGTATGAAGCCGAGGGGTTGTTTGACTTTGTAGAATAAATGAGATTCAACAAGATGAATGTTTCAATGGTATACGAGAGGCATTAGTTCCACAAGATGTTTATAAAGGTAGTGTGATCAGAGATGGCGTTTTAATGAAGAGGTTACGTGATCAATTCAATGTCCGTATTAACTGAAGTGTATGCTCGTCAAGCAATGTTACTGATTCATGAATCCCTTGGCAATTGGAGGTCACAAAGTTTGGCTCACGTTCAGAGAAGCTTTCTTCGCTGTCAGAGACAAGAACATCGCCAAGGATATTGTACGCTCATGTCTTCAGTGTCAACTTGGAAAAGAAGAACGAACTTGTCAAGATGTTATCAAGAGCATCGTTGTGGCAACAAATCGACCTAGTTGCCATCGATTTTCTTGGAAATTTAATTCCTGGATCATTTGGATACCGGAACATTTTTGTGATGGTTGATGTGTTTCTAAATTTGTAGACTTTTTCCCACTAGATTTTATAATACTGATACTGCTATTGATGTATTGATAACTTTATCATGCATCAAGGTAAGATGCGACGCATTCTAGCCGACAATGCGACATATTTTAATACACATCGTTTTACTGACGCCATGTTAGAGCGTGATATAAGAGTGTCTTTCTGTTCTATACGTCATCCTTGTGGAAATCCTTGCGAGAGATACATCCAAGAATCGTGAAGTTCCTCCGAATGCAGACTCACCAACGCCACACCGACTGGGTTCGTCATGTCCAGAACATCGAAGATTGGATCAATCAAACTCCTAACACCACCGGAGAATGTCCTTATACGTTGATGTATGGAAGGATGCCCAGCCGTCCTGGAATCTTTTAGAAGAGGATGTGTACCTCGAGGCTCGCACTGATGAGCCAGAAGGAAACTGCAGCTCCGTGGAGATGTTACGTCGTCAGGAGAAACGCGAAGGTCGTCAACGCTACTCGTTCGAAGTCGGTGATGCTGTCCAGTTCGTCGTACCGTGTGGCACAGACGTGATCGGCAGCTCTGCCAAAACTTGGAACTACCGTTCGTGGGACCGTATAGAGTGGGCTAGAGTTTTTGATGGAGTCACTTATGAACTTCATTCGTTGGATGGTATGCAGAACAGGGCGGTATCACTTTCAGCACTCCAGCACTTCACCACGACCCCGGTAGGTTCATCACCCGTGAGTGACGTTTTCACCCCTGTGTGCGGAGATACTGTTTTGTTTGTGTTGTGCGAGACACTTTTGACTTTTGTTTTTTTTTCGTGTGCGGACAATTTTTAAGGAGAAACACTCATTTCTCTCAGAACTTTCGTTTTCCCTTAAGAATGGGAGATGTGCGTGGAATGTCTCCCCGGTTGTTGTAAACTCTATGCTGTGTATTTCTAAGATCAGGTTTTGGCTGTGCCGCCGCGCAGATTCTCACTAATTTTACTTTTTTCTTTGAATTTAGTAGTTTTGTTGGATATTTAATTGTTCAGTTAGTTAGTTCATTTTTCTTTGATTATAAGTTTTTGCAGTAGTTATATTGTTTATGTCCTTCTTATAAGGCGATCTCTTGTTGTTTGCGGCCGTTGCTGAGCGCGCGCAGTCAGCTGTTTTGTGTATATACGCGTTGCGTGAGCCACTTTTAGGGCAGAAGCTGAATAGTGACGCGTGTATGTAGTTGTAAATTTTGAGATCTTTCATTTACCATTTTACGTTTTTTCATTTGTTCGGTTTATTATAATTTTAATCAGTATTCAGACTTCTCCTCTACTTGTTTGTGCAACAATTTAAGTAAGTTTTTGTTTATTTAATTCGTTTAGAAGCGAGCGCGTGTAGAGTTTAAATTTCCGTTTTTTTTTTGTAGTATTAATTTAATTTTAATTTTATCACCTCGGGTAGGTGAAGTGAAGCTGAGAGCTTGTTTTATATTTCATTTAATTTTGCTTGTTTCTCCACGTTATTTGAATTAAATTTTAGTTTGCTTTGAATTTTTGAACCACGTGGATTTATTTTTTTTCTGTATTGAAATTCCTTCTAGAACGAATTCTCCATTGTTGTTGCTGAAGATTTGAATTGTCCTTCTTAAATCTAGTTTCACGCAGGGTTTGTTTTAATCCAGGACCTTCAGTCCAAGGTTTTTTTTACCTCTTAAATGTTTTCAAGTGTTTTTTTTTTCTTTTTCAATAAATTTATGAATATAAATACACTTTAATTAGTTCTTTTATTTTAATTCTGCCATTTAAATTTTTGGGGATTTAAAGAAAGTAAATTTTTCAAAAGCACAACTATTAGTTTTTGGAGAAATTCCTTGAGATTTAAGTATCTTCTGGCTGCCTCTTTTGAATTCATTTTTTGCTGAGCTAGCTATACTTAATTTTGTCATTTTTTAATTTCCCTTTACTTATATGCTTGAACCATCAGTTCACAGCAATACGTACATACATACAACATACTTTTTTCAAATATGTGGGTTATGTAGGGTTAAATTAATTATGTAATTGATTGATGATTTAGTAAACAGCTGATAACTTCCCATTGTTTTTACAATGAAACATCTCCTAATGGACACTCGTTTTCTTTAACCAATTGTAAAATGTCCCGATCCGAAAGTATATACCGTATGAGTTATCTCTATTACAGTTATTATACATCGTGGTATGCATGGGGTGCATGCTTTTGTTTGACATGGATCATGCGGCATAGAAAAACAGTGTTTCTGAACGGATTCTTACCGAGATCTTAAAAATAAAGAAAAAATTATTTAATGTCTTTTATCATTTTTATAGTTTCTATTTACAACGATGCCAGTTGTTGCTTTCGGCTACCGAAAGCCCAACTGTTAAACCAGGTCCCGAAAGGGATGAGGGTCCTGGCTTAACTGGACGGACCGAGAGGTGACAACCTCAAAAAGAACCTAAATCCTAAGGTTGGCGGCTAGGCTGATGGGATGCCGTGGCTGGATGAAGACCAGCTACTAGTCCACCCTTTGGCACCTACGCCCCATTGTATTAGCTTACCTCTCATCGGGCTTGGGAGGTGGACCTTTCTCCCTAGCTACTCGTAGGATCAATGGTGGAGAAAGGCGCTTATTACGCGACGACACCGTTCATAAACGGAATGAGCAGACCTCCATAAGAAGCCTTCACTTTCCAGTGAGAGTCCTCACAAGAATGAACAAAGGGGAGAGCAAAAACGATGGAGCAGACTTGGGAACAGATGAAACACTCATCATCTCCTCTCAAATGCGTAGCACTGTGCAACTCAAGGGTGTTGTACCGTGGGAGCATGTGAAATCGTTGAGGGAAGACTACCTAACCTGGAACTGCTGATATCCTCACTTTTTGAAAAAATAGAATTGCAAGCGCCAAGCTGTAATCTGCAAGAATAGGGACACAATAGATCTTTTGGTCGCAGTGTAACATCACCCACGCTAATACATACAACCTTCGAGCAGGCCGCTGCGTCAAAAGCGGCCAGTAGCGCGTCACATGTACTTGTGACATATATATTTCGCAATTATTGTATAGTATGTAACGTGAAACAAACAAGATTTTACATGAAACGGATTGCCAAACCTAACTCATAACCCTGGCGGCCTTCTGAATCCTAACTGTTTGAAAGGAATAGGAATTGGGAGCCAGCTGCAAAACAGCAAGAACTGGGGACACAATAGAAATCATTTTGTCGCAGGTAATATCATCCTTGCAATATATACATACATACATATATATACAGCTTCTGTTTCCTGTCACAAACTCTGCCTTTCAAAACCTTACGTTGTTCCATAATTAATTAATATTTTAATAACATGTTATTTCTCTTTTAATTTCAGAAATAATTCTGTAAATGGATGGTTTTGGCATTTTGTTATTTATTGGGTTATAATAAATAAATAAATAAATAATTTTCAGTTTTTACTAACTATATAGGTACTATTTTCCTGAAACGTATCAGATAAGCGTTTTACTGGTTGGATCGTTCAAAAATTGATTTTCATCTCTAATATAAAATACTTTTCTTTTGGCTTACTATCTCGTCGCTGATAGAGTCTCTACTTTCTCTCATCCTTCAATTGTATTGGCAAGTCAATATCGTCCTTTAATAATGCTGTTCAAGCACATTTTCATAATTTCTTTATAAAACAATAATTTTCTATTGAAAAACATAGTATATATTTTATTATGATCAACATAATATTTAAAAAATACTTATCGTACAACTTTACTTGATTAACCCTTACTTTGTTTTGACTTTGTTTTGGCGTTGAGTAGGCAACCAAGCTACCGCTATTTCTCAAATGACCGTTGAGGTTTGTTTAGTGCAATTTGGTTTGCAACTTTTTCCACCTCTGTATAATATTATACATTTTTAGGTAGTGGCCCCCAAATACCCTTTGGTATTATGAAATTCAACAATCTTGCCAAATTTGCAGTTGTATAGAAATAGTTGTCCAAAAGAAAAAAAGATTTTGACCGCGACAGAACTTGTAGAAATAGTTTCAAGATTTGGATCTCTCGAATCTGAGGGGAATTAGACTATGAACATGATTTATGATGGTACACAGGTAGCGAGGAGGAGCTAAATTTGCAAAAACATATTTCAGAGTCAGAAGAGACATGTGGAAGTAAATTCTGAGGAAGAAGACGGTGTGAGCCAGTTGTAATGTTCAGAGTTACCGAAAGTGAAACCAGACCAAGAAAAACTAAATACAGCAAACTCAGGTAGAAGTGGACTAGTAGCCTGCGAGCTCTAAGCTCTTGCGAGAAATATTTGAATATCGTCCTGGTCTTACAACTTACAGTAGCATCCGTTTTTTTTGTGGAAATTTTAATTTATTTAAACACGGAAAATCAAGGATATATTTGTCTCAACGAAGAGAACAGAACATGTTACACTTTTTGGTTGACAGCACCAATCAAAAAAAAAATGGAAACCACGGTCATGTCAGTAGACTGTTTTCTAGTATTCTTATAAAAGCGGGGCTTTGAGCTGCAGAAGGGATGGCAGAGAAAGTGTGACCACTATCTACTATACGCCGCTTTTTTTGTGCTCAATGTCGCGAAATAGATTATAAACTTTCAGTTTTCTTGATTTGACATAAATGACCAGCCTTAAAGAAAGAAACGACAAACTAGCGGCGCTTAGCACGTATGGACATGTTACTGAACATTGCAGAAAGCGTTTGACCATCGAACACTAAAGTCATGAGAGTTGTTGCCTCGGACGATGCCCATTCAGGCAGTCATAAAATCAAACCTGCAGATACGCATCAAAATTTGTGCGCTGCTATGTTAAACGTCTTCCTTTGTATTTGCAATTTTCACTGGTAGACTACCGGTAATGCTAGAGAACAAAATCAAGGATGTCGTGTAACCGATTGGTTAGTCCTACTATAATCAGGACGAGGAGTACCACAGACAACTTTTCCACTACGTAAAAAACTTATATTGCTTTGGAAACAGTTTGGAACGAATAAACAGCATACCCCTTGAATGAAAGTAAGACTTTTCCAGAACACTCTCAAAATTTGCATTTGACTTGTCGATGTCTCTTATATACCGGAGAAAGGTAAAATGGTTCATTGTTATCATCTCAACATCTTGATAAAAGCATTTCAGTAGAGAAAATGAGAAACCCTTATGATTTGGCTACAATGCCACAAAGGTGCCTTCGACAATGCGATAAATTGGGAGAGAAACACATGTCTAGAAGAACCGCACGCTGCCCTTATCCTTTATCACATGTGAATAAGCTCCATAACTCTTATTATCTACATGAGAAACATTTAGAATGGAAAAGACAGACTCTGTGCGACGCCTTTTCTTGAAGCTTGCTGACGACTTGGCAAAAAAATATGAGCGTCGTCTAGTATAATCTTCATAGACATTCAAAACGCTCTAACTGATTGGAATGAATACCTCCCCCTCCAAAAACGAGGCCGTCGACCCGCAGAAAACGTTTAGCTGTTATAAATGTCTCGAAAAGAAATAGAAAGGCAAAGTGTCTTTGATATTTGCACAAAATTTGTTTTGACGCTCCACGTAGGAAAACTACTAAAGTCCTTTGTTTGATTGTGTGTGAAGGATCATTAATCTAAACATATATTTCTCTTTTTCTTTTTGTTCAGAGTTGAATTAAATTTAATTTTGTTAAATTTTTTATTGTGGCGAATTATTTTAAAATATTTGCGTTTTTAATAAACATCTTTAATATGGTTAATTTTTTATTCTAAATTATTGCATATTTTGTACGGTTTGCAACACCTCGGCTTCAAATTCCAAAAGCCAAAGGGGGACCCTGATCCGACCCCGCTTGGTCTTTCAGCCTGATTGTAAGCTTGGTATCTAAGCCGTTCAACACGATTTTGGTTTATATTCCGTAATAAATACGTATACCAAATATAATTATAGTTTCCGATTTACGTTAAATTTTGAAGTTTTTAT
Organism: Protaetia brevitarsis; assembly: GCA_004143645.1. Lineage (NCBI taxonomy): Eukaryota > Metazoa > Arthropoda > Insecta > Coleoptera > Scarabaeidae > Protaetia > Protaetia brevitarsis. Next base: position 1,506,781 of record RXPK01000067.1, on the reverse strand, counting down.
AGTTTACGTCATCTTCCGTTCTATATCTTCCAATTTTATTGATTTTTAATTTACTCCTTATTAAAAAATTGATTGCCATAACTGTCTTTATTTTTTATGTGTTTATGGGTCAGTAATAAGAAATATTGCTCATATTATGGGTATTTATAAGACATAGCACGTGTAGGGAGATAATTTAGCCATAAAGGAAGGACAATTTAAAAACTCAGGATTACATCACAGAAGAGCACAATGTGCTTGTGCAATACGATTTAGAAGAAACATCTTTCCAAGTGATATAATTTGCTAGCAGCAAACAAATTTTCCTAAATTGAGAGCTAGAGCTTTTGATAGAATAAAGATACACTTTCAAAAATTATCACTCGTATACAAATTGCCCATGGACAAGTATGGAATTGGCAAATCAGGGCTTATCAAGGCTACCCTGATGACGGCAGTAGAAGCACTGCCGATCTAAACAATCTAAGAGACGACGAAAACACCCCAACACCAACTCATATTCACCTTTAAACTTTTGCATAAAAACATCCCGTAATTACGAATAAGTCCCGCCCTCCACAGCTATATATGTGGTTGTTGCATGCAAGCGACAATATTAATATTGCATCCCTATTTAAAGATGTGGATATAGTGGAATAGTAGATATACTATTTAAAAAAAAATTGTAATTAATGAATAGCCTTGTATTTAAGCATAATAATATAAATTATTTATCAAAAGCAAACGTCTTTCTTAAGCGGATAACTGCAAACATACATTCAAAATATAGAGGCAAGTTTAAATCACAATTTCTGCTTTGCTTATTTGCAAGAACGAATATTTTGTTAGTTTATTTTCTACATATTGTTTCACGAAACCTATTTAGATACATTGATCTACATATTGCTGTGAACTGATAGTACCAGCAATTAGTTTAAAGAAATTAAAATGACAAATTAATTAGCTAGCTCAGCAAATATGAATTTTAAAAGGCCGAAGAGATTCTTTGATCTAACTTTCATGAAAAGTAAAAGTGGTGTAAAATTTGACTTCTTAAAAATCCCCAAAATGAAATGCTAATACAAAAATAAAGAACTGTAATTAAGATGATATATATATAATCATAAAATTTCCATATAAAAAAAAAAAAACTTAATTACAATCAACGGGGAAAAAACCTTAAGACTGAATGTCTTGGATTAAAATAACCCTTCGTGAATTACAATTAAAAAGGACAAGAATCTTTTCAAACAAAATGTGGATTCGTTCTCGAAGAATTTTTATTCCACAAAAAAATCCCGTGGGTCTCAAAAATTCAAAGCAACTAAAATTAACTAAATTAATGGGAGAAACAACAACATCAAGAAAAATTTAAAATACAAGCTCTAACTTTTTACCTTCCCGAGTTATTAACAACATAAAATTAAAGTAACAAAAAAAACAAAATTTAAACTCTTAACGCGGTTACTCTAGAACAAATTTATTAACGGCCTATACATAAATTTTGCAAATATTATAACACCATTAATAAACTGGTTGTCTGAATCGAATGATCAAAATTAACAAAATAACGAACAAATCTACATTCGCGACAATGATTCAGACACGCCCAAAAGCCCTACCACGCTATATACAAAACAACTGCGCGCGCTGCGTAGCCGCAAAAAATCACTAATTAAGCCTTTAAGAAGACCTAACACAAGATAAACAATGCTAAACATATAAAGGAAAAAATAAACTAACTAACTAACATAAAATACATCAACAAAAACTACTAATTCTTAGCAAATACACAAATATTAATTCTAATGAGCAATTGCGCGCGCAAACCAAAGCTTGATCTTGGAAAAATTGAAAACACTGAGTTTACAAACCCGGAGTTCCAGTCTACAGCAATATGTTTTTAATAATTTCTACACATCCCTTTGTGGAGAAATCCGCAAGCTCCATAATTGTCCTTTGTAAAGAGGTTTCACTGTACCTATAATCGGAAATGTCAGAATAATTGAGACGTTTGTGTTCTAATAGCACCCATATTTTATGTTATAATTGTTCATAATGCTAAAAAATAATATATTGTTCTCCAAACACATAGAAAAAAAGAGCTTGAAGAGACATTTATGTAACCTTTGAGAAAATAGTTTATATTCGAAATAATTTCTAAATGCCCAACGAATTAATTATGAACTTGCCCTGGTGCGATTAGAGCTACAGAATAACGAACACCTTTTACTTTAAATACAAACTACCGAATCGGACGACACGGAGTATAATTTTCTAATAAATTCTCTTCTATACGATCCGATGTACTGTCCAAAATTACGTATTTTACACGAAGAATGACCGCAATAAGAGCAGATGTTCGAAAATTTCCTTTAACTCTACCTGCCTGCATGGCCTTATAAGTCCCTAACAGGAACATGTAGCGCTTTTAAGGTGAGTATGATATGCTCATCTTCAGACGTAGAAATTTAAAAGAAAACGCGAATAAAACGTCCAACTACGTGTGAAATTATTCATTTATAATTCTCTTCGGTGAGCAGATTGCTATTTTAAAACCGGACTACCTCAGAGTGCGTCCGATCGTCGCCATAATTTACATACGTTTGTAAGTTTTCAGGTGTACGCTCGCCGTTTACCCGCAGACGCAATAGTAATTAACGGTTACCCAATAATTAAACAAAATACTTGCATGCGGAGACATGTGCATCGGAATGGTAGACGCACTCCTTTACATACAGATAAGGTAAATTGCTGGGAATCGTCGGATGTTTGCGATTAAAGTTCGCGTAAAAGAAATGTGCACTTTATGGCCTGTTCAAAAATGAACATTGAGAGAATACGAAGAGATTCCGTTTGCATTTCTAGAAATTTAGTCGACGCTCGCATGACTATTTGCGCGTTAGGACTGTTTGGGTTTTAAAATATGTAATATAATGTCAGCTATGGGAGAAAAAGCTCATCCTCTTGAAAAATAATAATAGCTATTCATGGTCTAACTAAAAGCACCAGATATTTCCAAAATATATTTTTTTAATATATGTTTTACATCGAAAGTGACAGTTTTTTTTTTTAAAATTGAAACTACATTTTTCGTAGTAGTAGCGGATTAGTTATTAAAAATAATACTTAAGTTGTACGGAAGTGATTTAATTCGTCGTTTCGCTTTTTCAAACTTACCAATTACAAAACTGAAACATATATACAACATATTTGATAGTGTTGACCGTAAGCTATTGCTTGCTAAGATGTATAACTATCGTCGCCTCAGAACCAGACTAGTCTAAGTACATTTGTTAAAACTTTACAGGAGGAGGCTTTCAAATTTTGAAAACTTCAGGACTGTATGCTCATTTCACTTTTTGTCTAACTGTATGTTTTTTACTTATTTTGATAGTTTCTACTGTTGATAGTAAACAGTTAATGTTAATTTTTTGACAATATGAAAAATTGTAAAATTTAAAAAATGTAATTGGACATAGAATAAATTTTTAACTTATATAATAAACAAGTAGAATGCTTCCCTTATTCTATGTCCAGAACTCTTTCATATTTGAAACATAAGCAAACATACCATGTTACTTGAAATATACTTAATTTGAATAATGCTATAAGATACTACAATTAGAACATTGAAGAATTTTAATCGATATAAACAATAGAACAATAATAAAAAAGTTTAGAATTTGGAATTATGGCCCTTCCAAAATTGCAAAATCTACTGCAGAAACAGTGATTTGATAAGCATCTGATGTGTTTTTTTTTTCTTCGGACAGGCAGGCTGGTGGCGGCTGTACTGCAGGGCAAGGGATGTCTTCTAAAAACTTCTGGGGGGAGATCATTCTTCCTGGTTGTACGTTTCAAAATCGATGTATAGAGTGTGGTTCAATTGCATTGGAAAGTTAGCTTATATTTCACCAAGTGTGAGTTATTTTCATAAGAAATCTGCACTAAACTTTTGTAGGAATGTTAGAAAGAGAAATACGTTGCGACAATGCTTTAAAGTCCAAAGAAATATTTTTTTTGGCATTTGAACGAGTTTATAAGGCTTCCTGCTTCTGACTATTTTTATAGCTCTGAAAATTGCAAGTGGGCTATGCAGTTCCAATTTACTTAAACTTCGATCCAAGACGCTATGCATCGCGTCGACTTCCTGCACACAACTATACCCAGGTACTTGAAATTTTTGAACGATGGATTTCATTTGAGGATGCGTCTTCAGAAAATATAATATAAGCTTCATGACAGGTGGAATTTTATTCTGTGGCACACACCGCATCCGACCACAAAATGAATTTGCTAACTGCCGAGCCTTTCTAATAAAACTTTTCTAATAAAATGTATAATGCACTTTGCAATTATCTGCGCCCTTTTCTTCCGCCCATAAGCTCATGCCATACAACGCAGAAACCGTTCTTCTTTCTACTTCATATTCCTGTCAAATTGTATACTGCATACTTCTTCTTGTAGTACGCTTTTGAAATTTGGGTTTGTGGGCATATAAGTACACTTTGCATATCAAAACATATGAGAGCTGTAGTGCTCATCATCTTTACAAGCTTGTACATCCGTTTTCTTCTCATCTCTAGCTTGCTGTTTGGCTTCTATGTGTAGTCTGTACTTCTGCCTGTAAGTTCATCAGATTTTCACTTCCTTTTTGCTTCATATTCTGAGCAAATTTCACACAAAATCCTTCTTTGTTTGTGGAAACCAATGTTAAGCTCATAGTTGAAAATTGATAATATAGGCCATTTTTTTCGGCAGTGAAATTATTTTCTTTACAAATTTGACGTATATTCGTACATTTTAGCCAGAGATAATGTCTCTCTAAATATTCTTTTGAAGAACTACTTTCTACAAGTGTATGCGAAGGAAGACGAGGGAACATATTATATGATATTTAATAATTGTCTTTTTTGTTTCATTAATCCGCTGCTTTGTATCTGAACCTCTTTTATCACTTTGAGGAGTTCCTGTTATTCCTTTACGCTTATGACTGTGAAAGTACGAGATTCTTATCTGGCTAATGCTTAAGACACCAAATAAAATCGCTTACAAACACGTATTTTTGTTGTGTTTTTTTTTTTGAAAAGTATTGGAAAGAGTAGGTCTTCGTTCTCTGACGCAAATTTCTGTTCCTTTTGCGCTCGACAAAAAAACTTTCAGTTGTTTTGTCATAAAAATAGGCCTTTTCGCTGTCACTATTACTCCAAAAGTTTTTATGAATTAGCTTTACATCTTCCAGACTAAAATTGTCAAGCATTTAAAGCGACAATTTAAACAGTTTCTCACAGGAATCTTTCCCACAACAGTATCACCACGGCAGTTTTCATATTCGTGGCCACTTTGTCTTAATTTTTTTCTTATAGTGTTTCATTCCATTTTTGCAGGATCGCCCTTCCGTTTCCTTGACGAGGTACCAGTTGTGCTAAAATATTAAGCTTTCGTGTTTGTTTCAGTGTTAATTAAAAATCAAAATACTTGTTTGCTGCATTTTCTGTATTTCCTATCTGTGACAACGCCCTCATTTTGAATGACGATTTCATTTTCTGCACTGCCATCATTTTGCCACTCAACGACGAGATCAGAAGAAATATCATCTACATCGTAACTAAAACAATTGAAAACAAACATGCATTCTAACCTATAGAACTTTTACAAACGTAACTCACTCATTGGTGTTTCGCCGATTGCGAGGGCTGATATTCTGACCGGAGTCCTCAAAGGGGTCGCAAGCGACTCTTCAGATTCACTCATTTATCCGCAATTTTCACTGCTTGAATCGTAAAAAAAAGTTGGTCCGACACGACCAGCACAAACAAGGTGACTGGTCGAACTGTTATGATCAAAATATTTGTTCTAGTTTATTCTATGTCCTCACCTGACGCTTATTCTGAAGGTTCTGATTGGGCGCTCGGACATAGACTAATACGGTTCGAACATTAACAAGGTTGAATGGACGTAGAATAAAACAGGCACCTCTTATTTACAAAATCAATTGACGTTTGAGAACATGGAATATACTGGCGGATAGCGTTAAGGACATGGAATAATTTGGCATAAAAATGTTATTTTCAGAAAAAAGTGGACATAGGCTGGTTCTGAGGCGACGCTATGGCATAAGGGGCAACTCGTTAAGTTGGTTCGAAAGTTATTTAACACATCGTACTCAAAGAGTAATAATTAACGATTATTTATCTGATATACGTGGAGTTAATCGCGCTGTGCCTCAGGGCTCAGTCCTGAGCCCTATTCTCTTCCTAATTTTCATTAACGACCTTCCCAAGGTCCTTATAACTGTTTATAATGTTGCTCTGTACGCCGACGACATTAATATAATTGAAGACACGAGTGGATGAAGGTGTTATGTTACCAAATTAAACTTTTTCAGAAATTAAGTTTTTTATGTAAAGTAGTGTAACATAACGCCTTCATACATTCACAAGACTCGAGTGTTCTTGAATTTCTGGAATTTTCGATGGTGCTATGTGAAAGATGGGTACAAAACACCTTGATTCGTGCAAGAAAGACAGTTTTTAAAATGCAACATAGCACCTTTATCCATTCGTATCTTCAATTGTTAGTTCCCCCAACATATCCGCCCTATTTCAATTAGCTAACCTTTTGTACACTCAATTGTGTGACTGGTTGTCTTGTAATGAGCTTATGCTCAACACTAGTAAAACAGATTGTAGCTTATTTAAGAATAAGAATAAATGTAATATTAGTAATTTTGTATTAAATGGAAATTCCATTAAACTAACTAAATCATCGAAATTGCTCGGTATCATTATAGATGATATTGACAATCTTTGTTATGAATTGGCCAAGATATGCTATGGTCTATACAATTTGAAAAAGTCGTGCAGTACCTTTGTTCTTAAAACTTATTATTTCTCACATTTTCATTCAAAACTGAGTAATTCACTGGGGATCTGGTTATAGCGTTAAGCGAATATTTCTATTACAAAAACGTGCTCTACGCATCGTATTTGACTTATAATAATAATAATAAATCATTTATTTCAACAACATTGCAGCTAACTGTACAAAAAAAAAACAAAATAAAATATGTGTATATATATATACCTCAAACCACAAATAAATAAATGAATAAAAATTAACACTAGTGGGGAAAATTAGTGTAGTATACAGCTACAAGTTGTCAAAACCTTGCGGGTCTGGTATCAGGAAAGCGGTTCACAGAACCGTCACCTGCTCTTCCACCAGTTCCACACGTATGTCTGAACACATTTATATACCAGAAAGCATCCTATAGATTACCTATCCTAACTAAAACCTAATCTTCCGCAGTATGCACCTCGACGGTTCAATAAGAGAAACAAGATAGAAAAAAAAATAAATAAATAAATTAGTACAAGATAAATACGCATCTTAAAAGCGCTCACGGAGGCACGTCCAAATGCTTTCACGGGTAAATCTTGAGAGAACTTGGTAAAGGGTTATACATAGAGTAAATTGAGTATGTAAATGACCGTTGAAAAAGCGAAGTGCTGTGAGGTGGCAATGTTATCAACTTTTTTCTACGAATGTTGATATTATGTATATCTGTACGAAACCGGATTTTGTGTAACAAGTAAGAAGGTGTATGCGTGACAATAACCTTGTGAAGCAATTTGAGTGCAATAAGTAGTCTTCGGTTACTCATATTTACCCATCCAAGGTCTACTAGCTTGTGTGAGACTCTGTCAAACTTACGAATGCCAAACACATATCTGATGCAAGCATTCTGAACTCTTTGAATACGTGCCTTGTCAAAAGAATCCAGACACGGGCCGTAAACAGGAGCACCGTAATTGAATACAGACTTATCATATCAGGCTTCTTGCAGAGATATTTTTAAGACTAATAAAATATTAACGTTTTATGATGCAATTTCAATTCAAACAATAATACGGAATGACTAAATAAGCAAAATTCAAACACGAAAGCCTAAATCTTTAGGACTTGGTAGAACATATGTCAATTTTGACAGCAAAATTTGGGGAAACGCTATATTACTAATTCATTGTAATGATTGGATGAAAATATTGATTTGCTCATCGCGGAAAATAGTGTAGGATCAGGACAATTATTCTCGATCTCAGTGTATTATTAACTTTTTGTGAAGGAGCATTTTTTTTCACTTTTATATGTTTTGCCTTTCTTTAACCTATACGTATACCTTTAAAGATCTGTTAGATTAATAAACGATTATTATTATTATTAACGCAAATAGGTACACTATCAAGAATTAAATGCAAATTGAGAGAGAGCGCTTGTGTATATGTAACCAATCTAACCAGATCATGCACTAGTGATCCATAACGTTACTTTTTCATTGCAATAAAACTATCGCTTTGAACATAAAAGAGTTACGTAAGTATTTGGTAGTTATTGAAAAGTGACTATGTATTCACAGAGTAATGATGAGCGACTTTGGTGACACTTCTAGAAATCTGCTGGAATTTCGCTGATAGAAAGTAGTACTTCTATTTCCAATTCGCTAAAATATCGGATTATTGTATGGCGTTGTTAGATTGGTTGCCTATCCATGACACTCCCTACCATCCGCATCGAATTCTTAACCAATAATGCTTAATATAATGGTATAACTTTTAATTTAGGAAGATGTATGTATACATAAAATTTTCCTTTTAAACTCTCTTAATAGAATGTAATAATACGGACGTGCTTAAATCTTCAGGGTTGCTTGTGGGATCTGCCGGCGCCTTGTCTATGTCACTGGCTCTACTCAGATAAGCCATTGAAAAACTATGACAAAGTTACATATATAGAGCTGAAAATAAGGCGAATAAGTTCTACTGTTACAATTTTTTTAAATACGAAAAATTAGCTGCGTTGATGCCACCCCATTCAAGATATTCGCACGAGGCTAAACCATTTGATATTCTGTTCTCATGAACTACTTCGGATATCACATTCAAGAAAGTTGTGTACCTAATTATAGGCATTCTAAAATTAAAGTTGTCACTATTTTCCCTTTTTGAGAAGTGGTTTTTTTGAGTTTCTTTTTTTTACCATAAGAATCTATGCCCTTATGTTTATTATAGAGGCTATCGATAAAGTAACGCACAAGACTGATAATGTCATCAAGAGATTTAAAATTAGCAGTAATGGGAATTCAACAAAATTCAGAGAAAGATGTTTCCTGTTCAGAAATATATTAGCAATTAATTATGAATTAAAAAAGAAAGAAAAGTCACAAGTATATTTCTGAAGATAATTAATAAACAATTTCAGTAGTAACAAAAGAAAAAGAGTTATATTCATTCCTATTCTAAAACAATTGTAAGTTGTGTCCATCTTTTTTGATTAATCTATTTTTACGCTATTATATATATTATTGTGGTCTCAGATCTGATGAAAGGATAAAATGTCAAAAATCCCTAGATATCACTAGCCACGATTATCTATAAAACCCAATTTTTGCTGTTACTAACTCAACGAGAACATTTATAAATTCCACTATTAAAACAGGTTAATCAATCAATTTATGGTATTAGGTATTTTGGTAAACTAAAATTGGTAAACTAATCATTCCAATGATCGTGTTTCCATCAATACTTGTTAAGTGGTGAGAGTTTGATGCGATATAACAACAATAAACATTAAAAGCTAGAGAATTCAAATCCCAAAATCGGATTATAAAGAAATATTGTCTTAACAGAATAATATTAAATATGTATAAGAAATTAAAATATTAAATATATTAAAAGTAATAAAATGTTGTTAGATATGTATTATACGTTTGCGTATTGGCGAATAGCAATATACGTTTTGTTATTCATAAAAAAAGCAAATAGAATTTGTGTTAACGAGTACGAAGATATGCGTGTTGAACGACTTGTATGTAGAAAACTATGCGAATTGAATTAAAATATCATCGTGTGCTTAGAAAAATACAAATTCTTGTTTTATTAAGTGCCCGAATACCTAACTATAATTTTTTATTAATACCGCGACACACTTAAAATTTACAGTTTAAATAACAATTTGCAAAATGCAGAAAGACAGGTGATAATTTGGTGATAAATTTTGTATTTAGGCGAAAATTACTTAACAGTAATGATGTTTTAGAGGTTTAATGAATAAGTTCTAAATAATGTTAATAATAGTGTCTACTCCTATTTGGAAATCAGGCTGTATATTGGAAAAAATAAAGCGTTATTTTAAGACGTTTCGATTTTATTAAAGACTCTTTCAATTACAAATAAACAAGATCATATAGTAGTGATCCATTAGTGGTAGATTTGAATAAAAATAATTGTTTTAGGTATGAAACGTCAAAATAAAATTTTGAAGTTTTGTATCCGAAAGAGTTACAAACAATGAAATGACTACGACAATAAGAAAAGGAAAATGAATATTTATTTGTAATTGAAAAAGACTTTAATAAAGTCTAAACGTTTTGGAAAACAATTTTTATTTTATCAATGTAGCCGAATTTCCAAACAGAAGTAGATACTGTTAGTAATGATAGTATATAATGTAACAAGCATGTAACAAGTGCTTAACAACAAAGCAGTAATTTATTCTGAACATTTTCTTTTGTAGCTGTGGTAATACATATTCCAGAATTGGTGACCAGTATGGATTTACACCATAATCGTTAGTAAACACAGGTAGTTGACCATTTTTATTACTTCCGGCTGCACAATTTCCTTAACAGATATCTCTTTTTGTGACTTGGAATTATTTCTGATAACTGTTACCTGCAGTTGTTAGGCAGCAAGTAATTTTTATTCGCTCATGCACACACAGAAGTAAGTTGTTGAATATTTAGGTATGACGAAAGTACGGTACCGACGGTAGTTTATTATACTATAAAATAGGGATAATAAACGATAATATTGTGAGTACCAGATCTTATACACGTCTTAAGCACTAAATGATCATTCTATTATGTTATATATACCATATGATCGGACATACGCACATTCAGTTAGCATAGAAGTAACATCAATATTTGGAGCTTGCGTAACAGATTTGTATTAAAGAATAAAGATATACAAAAATCTGTCACAGAATGTATATAACATATTGTATTTATAGAATACGACTTGGCTTTTGAAATCATCAAAGCCGAGTAAGACTATATTAGCTTCTTTAATCACTTACATAATTCAGTTTTAGACTGAAGCGCTTTCAGATCGTACAAATCAGTAATAGATTTTGTTATATGTCTGAAACCTTCAATAGTTATATTTGTCATAAGGATGTAGGGATAGTTTAGAAAAGGCCAGTAAGTTTTCTATCGAAAATCTGGTCACCGACCCTGAAGTTAAAGAGGCGAGATATGGAATAAGTACAATACGTTTCTAATACTCATTATCAGTAGGTAAATCTGTAATAAATACTAGGGCTCTTTATCAGTTCTTTCCCACTGCTGGCATTCATTCGTGGTTGGTTTATTGAATTTGTTAGCAATTTTCGACTTATAATAAAGCTTTGAAGATTTAGCTAGTCTTCTGGCAATCTAAGGGCAGAGAAAGTGTAATTATTTCAGAGATTTAGAGAGGAGCCATGGCCTCTCTCTGTCCCTCTCTGGGCTATCCCCATGAAAAAATTTATACATATGTATGTAAGTGATATAGCTTGTTAACATTAGCACTGCATATGGTTGGTAGCATTGGGCATTTCGATTGTTTCTGGTAATAAAATATCTAATAATTAATGTAATAATTAAATTAAAAATAAATACAAAAGTTTTGATATATTTTAGACAATTTTATACAAATAATAAAAAAAAAAGTTTCACAGTATAGCTACCCCTTTTATAATATTAGGTACAGTTAGAGAAAAAACAACTCTTTAAATTTGGGTAAGAGAAAATACAGTGCCCTATATCCCCGCCATTACGACACGTAAACTGGACAGGTGTATTTTCTTTCAGTGTACCAATGTAGAAAATTGCGCTGTAATAGAATTCATTAAAAAAAGCAGTTATAAATAATAAAAATCTATATAAAATATCTAATAATTAATGCAATAATTAAATTAAAAATAAATACAAAAGTTTTGATATATTTTAGACAATTTTATGCAAATAATTAAAAAAAAAGTTTCACAGTATAGCTAGCCCTTTTTATAATATTAGGTACAGTTAGAGAAAAAACAACTCTTCCAATTTGGGTAAGAGAAAATACAGTGCACTATATCCCCGCCATTACGACACGTGAACTGGACAGGTTGTATTTTCTTTGAGTGTACCAATGTAGAAAATTGCGCTGTAATAGACTTCACTAAGAAAAGCAGTTATAAAAGTATCTATATTGGAGATGAATTGCGGAACATCCTGTATATGTGATTTAGTGAATATTGCTACAAGCTACAACATTGAATTCTTATCTTATAATAGAACATCTAAATGCACTTCGGATATCTGATCTTATACGAAAGAGGGCAACAATTTAAGAAAATTTTAAACACTTTGAAAACGGTTGAGTTTCGACAAAGGAAACCTTAATACAACTTGATTACGATGATATGTGTCAATACATTTAAAATAAGAAAATTGATGTCAACACTCTGTATACTTTGCGCTATAAAGCTGAAAATAGGTGGACTAAAACTATGCTACAAGTTTAAAAGTTTAAAGTCCTGCTAGAAGTACAAAAAAAATTTAGTGAGGCAGTCTGATAGGACACCCTGTATACTGAATAAGATTCTTGTTTCAAAATGAATTGGTCTTTAAGAAAATTATCAGGAATGTTGATGATATTTCACGACAAACGTTAAAATTATAGCTCTTTATAGCTTAGATGGTCATAGAATTCCCTTTTAGCACCAATTTTGACTTATTTTTAATTGACTACATGAAGTTTCCTGCGAGGAGATAATTTCCATGATTTGTACTTTTATGACGGACAACCCAGTGATATTATACCTGTTTGTTCAAGTTTTATTATTATTACTATCAATTATGAGCAATTATATGAATATAAAGGTGCACTAACTTTATTAGCCACAACTGTTTTATTATAACGTACACGAATTGATGTACCTCATTAGTGGATAAAATTGGAAAAAAGGAAAATGTTTTCGAGTAATAAGGAATGCTACTACAATTTCTTGTGTTAAACTCTTTCGCCGCCATCTTTTCAATATCGCGTTCGACACAGTCTAGTCTCACAACCCTGTCCCAATATTTACTTCGGTGTAGTAGTCCAAACGACGATTTACACACGAACACACACATGCACACATAGAAGACGGATATGTTCGTGTATGAGAGAGAGTGGTAGTACCTAGTATATTGCGCACGTAGAAGAAGGACCTGTACGGCCGCAGTCTATACCAAAAAGAAATCATAATTCTCCTCGTCTGAAACGAGTCCGCCCTGTGTTTCGGCGTGCGACTGTGTGATTGCGCCTCGATTTGTGCCGCGTGAAACTGGCTGCCCGATCGTGAGCCGAGATGACTTAACAAGATACGGCGGGTGGAATTCCTTAAAATCGGTCCTTGTCCCACGTAGCGGCCGGCAGGTTGCTCCGTCTCAAGCTCATTATCTCACCTCGTCTGCCCATTCAGCTTGGGAACAACTGCCAAACCAGCCGGGGCCCCGGACACGCACAATCTCAAATATTTACATACCTACACACAACTGCTACTTCTATTTGTCCGCGTATATCTATGCGCGCTGGACGCGGATGCTTACGGACACACGTACGAGATCCGTATGTGTGGATACAAGCCATCAAAGTGTGCGTTGGATGTGTGTACTTAGAGATATCAATGATTGCTGTGTACTATTTCATATTTACCAATGCCAGCACATATAGGTAGGTATACTCTATACTCCACATAACCTTTCCGAAGGGATGATCAAAATATATTTTTTTTTGTATGAACTTTTATCCATGTAACATGGATCTAAACGTATAAGTAGGTAGGTGTACTGGCATATGAGAAGCTTATTTTCAAAATGCAACATGTCCAGAAATTGTAATTTTGTGATATAGATGTTATATAGTGGTATATATAACCACTTCTAAAAGTTGATTATTACACTTATATAACAAACCACAATAAGTTCTATTACGTAAAGCAATGAAAATCTCGTAAATTTTAAACTGCAGCAAGTTCTGTGTATTTTTATTTTCTAATCGCAGCATACAGGGCCGTTAGCATATTTTACTCAGCTGATTTCGTTGTTTCGTTTTGATAATGCTAAGATTTTGTATGATATATAATATAATTCATTTTTGCTGAAATGGAAGAAGAGAGAAAGGTGCGAAAAGAATGCAGGTAGACACATAAATAGGATTTCTTTAGTGAGGTAAATATATTACTTTAAAAAGTTTTACTCCTTTCAAATATATACTTGTATTTGAAATAAGAAATTATTCTTGTATAGAAATAAACATTTGATTTGGTTGTAATTTATAATATTTTTGGTTGTACGTCTTGTTTTAAGAAAAATATATTTCCTTCAAGAAACAAAGTTTCGATCTAATAAATAAAAGAGGCAACGAAACGGTGGATAAGTTATTTGAAGTAAGAAAATAAATTCTTTCATTAAGGATTTTTAATATTTGAGGTAAACCTTATAAGTACTTATTTTAAGATGAAAATTTGTTTTGAAGAATGATAATATATGTCTTTTTTGCGGTGGGGTGAATTTGGTTACGTAACAATCGAACGATTACCAATAATGCAATAGTTTTATTTATGCATCAAAGATAGAAATGTGAATCGCGGTGGTGCTAAATATGTAAAATTGTATAATAGTAGGAAGTCGGTATAAGTAAGTCAAGGTTTATTAATTATTATTCTTGATAGTGAAAGTTTTCGGAAGGTAATTATCTTTTGCTAATTTATTCTGAATTTCTCTGCATTTACTACCTCCAAAGGGCCTGGAAAATGTTGGAAAGATTGCATTGGAAACACTCAACTTTGGAAGCTATAAACAGCATTTTTTATCCCTGCGAAGGTGTTTTGCATTTGTAAATCAACATATCCTATCTAATTTTGCCAATTTCTTCTGAGTTAAGTAATCTCATGGTTATATATGCCTGCTATAGCTTTAACAAAATGATAATTAGAAGAATACAAAATGTTAGCTAGCCATAAGCTGCATAAATTAATAATAAATAATTATAATTATGTTGTATAATTGTAGTAAAATATTAAAAACAGCACGCCGATATATTGCCAGATAACAATTTAAGGTTTAGACAAGCTTTTCTTAAGGTTGCTCCGACAAGGAAAAAAAGCTTGTCGGTAAGCTTGTCATGGGCAAGGGTGTAAGCTTGCTGCAAGGTTATGACAAGGTTGCTAGTTGACACGGGACAAGGTTTTTCATAAGCTTATCTGTAAAAGCATATGACAAGGTTTTCATAAGCTTCTCTGTAAAAGCATATGACAAGGTTAGAATGACAATGTTGAGCCAGGCTTTAGAGAACGCCTGTATAAACCTTGATAAAAGCTTGCAACAATCAAAACAAAATATTAATTCGGTATTAATTTCTTCTTTTTTTGGGTTTTTAGGTCATAGAGATACATTAACAACGACGTTTTCGTTTTAATTTCAAAAGCTTTTTCAAGATACATGTAAAAATATAAATTGTAAATGGTGTAAATTATAAATAATTTTTTTTTTTTAATAAATGAAAAGTGTCTTGTATGTACAATCACTTGTATTTTAACTTTCAGCTATTTAAGAGGTAGACTCTAAAGTTATAACGTAATATTATAATTTCAATTTCAAAATTTTAAATTACTTAAAACAATGTCCTCTTTTTATATATAAATTTTAATAATAGTACATTTTAATATTAAAGTTATGACATAATTAACGTTTTTTGTAAATACTTTAAATATAAAATTTCAATCCATTGAAAAAGGCGATAAAAAAATGCCGAAACATGTATGAAAATTATAAATGATGATATAATAAAATGAAATAAAGTTTGTAATGCAAGTCAAGCAGGCCTTTTAATTCGTCCACAAATAAAGATATGATATATGATATAGGCCACGAAGAAATTGATAATTTATATATAATATAGATATAACATACAAGCAATAAGACTGCACTAACAAGACCAAAACCTTTTTTCTCAGAGTATGTGCGTAGTTACGCTTACAGTTTGCAACTTTCCATGCACCCGGTATAAAAGTAACCTCACAAAAGTGAATATCTGCTACTCAAACAACAAGAACAAACCGTAACATTCTCTGAACAGTTTCACAGTGTTGACAAGAACATTAATTGCACATTAATCTAAACTGCGCTAGTGATTAAATTAACACCTATATCTGCAATATTGGACATTTTTTACAAACCATTACTCACCGTCAATCACTGAAAACTGTTGAGTCAACTCGGAATTTGCTGACTGACATTTTCTTTTTTGTTCAGCGTACGACAGATGCTAATTGAGCAAAATGAACGTCACACAACAATAAACACAATAAACAGCGCATCAGGTGTAACATATTCATTCATTATTTATTCTATTAATAAATGTGTATATGTAGGTATACTATAATAGGTAATACATAATTACATACGTATATGAGTTGATACGCAAACAATTTAAGAAAAAGCAAGATTTAAACAGTAAACTGCCCGTGCAAAAATAGATAAAGTATACAAGAGGTTGTGGAAGAAATCGACGTATATAAGCAAGTATCCAAAAAAGTGATGACTCAGAAAGACTCCATGCGCCTTTTCGCCACCGATCCAAATTGTTTTTATATTGAAATGAAAGAACGACTTTTTGCCTTTATAAAAACGAGGTGGTGGTCTTATTGGTTATTTTATGTTTTTGTCTGTGTAAAATGCACTAATTCTTCATTTATTGTTGCAATTGTAACATAAGTAAGTTTTATATTACCGTAAGTTAAATTCTATTGAGTGGTTGTGATTAACACAAGATTTGAAAATAAGATATGTTAAAAATTAAGACCAAGTGAATTGTATGTAACTAAAATACCTGCTAACTCGCGAAAAATGTTCTTATTAATACAATCAATATCATCAATTCACTTTTTTCTTCACACATTTCTGAATCAGAATGATATAGGTGATAAGAATGAGAAATGTCACTTACTAAAATGTACATTTACTCAGCTTTTAATCTTTGACAGCAATTATTAAATTTTTTTTTTATCATTTCATCTCGCAAAACTTTAAAAATCGTTATTATGATAATATATTGATGATATGTATGTATGTACCTGCCAGATATATGCTTTATTTCTTTGTTTAATATAAAACTTTAATATAAAACTTTTTACAAACTATAGGTACATAAGCGATAAAATAATTAAACGCCTACTGTTTGATAAAGTTTAATTTCAAGTTTTATGCAAATTTAATATTAAAACATTGCAATTTGCTAGCACTAACTGCAGGTATAAATTACGAAAGAAAGAAGTTACTGTACCCCGAATGCGTTGTATGCACAACTAATGAATTTCCTAACATAGATAGGGAACAAGTTTGTACAAATGATTTGTTTTTGACGAGGTAAACTTCGTAAACGTATAATGCCAAGTAAACGGGGGTGGGTCCTTCCTGGAACCCTAAACCACCCAGTTTTTACTAACCTGTCCGTACGGAAAGAGCCTTCAACTTTCTTGTTTTACAAGTAGACGATTTTATTATTGAGTTGAGAAGTGTTTAGACTCCTTAAGTCACAAAACGAAATCACTAAAGATTGGTGGCTAGCAAAGTTTTTGTTGCGTAATTTTGATGTCTTAAAATATACATTCTTTGGGATTGCAAATTAATAAGAACAATGAAAGTTAATTCAAATAAATATTCGACAGTTTTAATAATATCTTGATTTTAAATTAAATATAAGAATCAAATAAGACTTACTGATTAACTAACGGTCTACATAAGTATGTATAATGAAATGATGTATAACGGACATTATAAATAGACATGCAACTAATTGTAAGTTCAATTAATTTCTCTGATAGACTTCCTAAGACCTTAAAGTGCTCTTACATGCGATTTTCTGGATTATAGTTGTGGAGGGCATATAACCATATTAACAAGTTTCACATAGTTATCACAAATGTAATAAATTATGCTAACTTAGTTGCGAAATGTTTATAATATTTAAATTTATTCATCAGAATTCATTTTGAGTGCAAGTAATCCACGTGAAATGCTCATATAAATGATAATGAGAAATTATAGTGCCTAATATATATATTATTACCATAGTATAAACCTAAGCTGTAGTTTCACTTATTGGTAGTGTCGGCGCCTTTGACCTTTTGTCAATTAATTTAAGGAAATTCGCGATGGTGCTTTGGCGACTTTGCTTGCAACTAGTAATTGCTAAGTGGCTACGAAAATAACCTGTATACTGGAACGGATTGACAATTGACAGAAAATCGCACAACATCTGTCATCAATAACGTTGCTAAGAACAGAATGACAGAACGGAACGGCTTTGTAGGTTAGATTTTTGTTTGTAAACAAATTCAAATAGTTTTAGTTACAATTTCACCCACCTATGCGACACTACGAAGTTCCCTGGGCAACATACGTTTGAAGCCCATGTTTCTGACGATGTGAAACTACTTCTTAGATGTACCTATATATAGTTGCACTACTGACAAAATGCTTAGCGAACTATTTTTGTCAGCAATAAAACGAAAGAAGGGATAACCTTTTAATTTACCATCGAAACTACGTTTAATTACAATAAAATAAACAAACTTAGAGGTCAAACTAAAAAGAAGAAAAAGGTAGTACTTAACATGTATAAGAAATAAATAATACGCTCTTATGTGCCATCAAATTTGACAGTTTACGTTGTGTTGAAGCTGTCTATAAGGCTATGTGTATATAATTATTCCTTTCATCATTTTACGATGACATCTGTCTTAGATGAATCGATTAAACTCCAAAAGCGCCTTTTTTACCTAAGACAGGAGTACGAAAGCGCCTAGTACTATTTCGAAACATGTCATTTTGGCGACAAATGTGCATCAGGTAATGACGTCAAAATTGAAACTGGTTCAAGCGTTGTTAAAACCGGTGTACTGGATCGCTTCAAAATAGGATTCAAAGTGGGGGACGCGCTTTTTGTAGGCTTAGTTAGTGAAAGCGATAATAGACTTAATAAATTGTTTTGGTACATTTGTTCGTTCATTGCAAGTAATCAACACATTTCACAAAAACTGCTTCAGATTTATGGACCACAAAACCAATTCAGGAACATATTTCAAAATCCTATGGCGTAGAAAGTTTGACAATCCTACATATGTATACAAGCCCCTTACTGACATCTTTCGGCAAATGCATTGTAGTTATTGCCATACATTCGGGAAATGAAAGCAAGTATGGTTAATAGCCGTTAATATACTTTTAGTTATTAGGAAATATAATTATAAATACTCCTTATAAGTAAAAAGAAACAAATAAAATAGTTGCAAACAATTATTTACTTTTTACTTTGAAATAGCTAAATGTAAATGTCCTGAAATGTCCTGATACTCTGCATGCTTGGTTGCATAAATATTGCGCTAATTAAAACTAAATTATACATGCATATAAGTATTTTGCTTTCCCTTATTATTAGGTATGCACTTATTGGCATATTATGTTTTTATTTAACAACTAAATGTGCCTTAGAATGTGTAGGAACCTCGAATTAGTTAATTTGAAATACAGTAATCAATTTATTATTTTAGCCGTCAGTATTAGTGCACAAACTTCTTAAATATGTAGTTTCGTCCAACAGTTTCGTAAAGCCTTTCACCACTTCTGCACACTTAAGATTTTAAAATTGCTTGGTTAACTTATATGCGCACCTTAGATTGTTGATTGGCAAGGTGACATTGCCATTTTGTTTCAAGAAATTGCCGAATTTTGAAAACAGATTTCAGAAAATCTTGGTTTCGTTGAAGGGTATATAAAGTATGTATTGTGCTCAATTCTGCTAAAAATTGGATTTGGTGACAAAATTGTCAAATTCGACAACTATTATTATAGAATTGTTAAATTTAGTAGACATAAATTAAAATGTTCTTCTCTACATAAATGAAAGACGAGATTTACGAAATAAAAGATAACAAACACATGATAAGTTCGTATATATCATTACGCACAACAGTCCATAAATTAGCGGAGTAAATGTCTGGCGGAGAAATTAATCAGGAAACAAATGATGTAGCGGCAGAGAAAACAATAACAAGAGTATACGGCAACGGCAACAAGAACTCTACGGTCTACGGTTATCGCCCGTGATGCTGATGGTGAGTTTAGGAGGAGCGGTGAAACGACGAAAACGAAGACTATACGACAGAACAGAGAGATGCGGGCGTTTGCTCGGCAGACGTCGTGCGCAGTCGTGTTGGCTGCCATTACTGCGAGCCGCCTCGGCGGATCAAAGCGACTGGTGATTGGTCGGGCCGACAACAGAGCATCACGCACTGTTCAGTCGCTTCAGCGAGCCGCCGTCCGCACTTAGTGGAGAGTTTGTATGTTGCCGCCGTAGTTTGTTGTAGCGTGTTCGTCGTGTGTTGTATTGCACCTGTGCGTATAACCCCCAAAGCCGCTTTGAGCACGTGCGATCCGCGAGGTTGGAGCAGTATTGGTATGGCGTGATGGATGCTGGTTATTACACGGTGGTGTCGTGTTGTGCGCGAGTGATGACTGGCAGCTGAGCTGGTGCCATGTAGCGAGCTGTGATGCCGCGTCGCGAGTGAACCATGCCACACGTCTCGTCCAGTGGCGGCGATGATCTCGGCAGCACCGATGAGGTTAAGGTGTTCAAGGACGAGGGCGACGGTGAGGACGAGAAGAGGTCCTCAGAGAACCTCACTGAGGAAAAGAGCAGTCTTATTGACCTCACGGAATCTGAGGTACTTGCATTTACACACCGTGTGCACTCATAAACCTTGCTATTTACGTTTATAATACCGCATAATATATTCGTGTCCATACACTCGTTCCTCAAGCGTAAAACATGTTTCCAATGCTGCTATTTACAAAATAAATATCCCCGCCACTTTCCATCCTTTTCGTGGGAGGCTAATATAACATAAAACTGTTTCGATTTGATTACATACTTGCTTATAGCTGGTATAAATAAACAGTAGGTGCTGCTTTGGTATTCTATTGTTGTATTGATTGAATGATATTAAAGCGGCTTCCATTCAATGACGTATTGTTTTGTCGGTGTCAAAAAAAAAAAATAAGTACATACATAAGTATCAATAAGTTATGATGCAATGAGTTGTAGTA
The DNA here is from genome assembly GCA_004143645.1 of Protaetia brevitarsis. Taxonomy (NCBI): domain Eukaryota; kingdom Metazoa; phylum Arthropoda; class Insecta; order Coleoptera; family Scarabaeidae; genus Protaetia; species Protaetia brevitarsis. Next base: position 1,485,561 of record RXPK01000067.1, on the reverse strand, counting down.
ATTTACAAATAATTTAAATTATAACGTAATTTCATTTTGATCACATCTAGTTAGAAAACATACCCGCATTATTATTATAGCCATCACTTGTTTGTTTTTACGTATCTCCAACGAATGGATTAACACAATAAAAGTAAATTAAACAAATTAATTTTCCCAATTATTATCAAACTAACCAAAATCCACAACTACATTTCTTTTGCACTTAGTTTTTTTGTTGTTAAATCAAATTTAAATTTTTTGCTATATTATAGCAAGTTTTGTTTTATTTTTGTTTTATAAGTGAATAATGTAGTCCCTTTGATTATTTTTTTAAATTATGTAATTTAAAATACAAATATCTCCATTTTATACTTACATTTCGTTTTCCTCTCTCTTCACTAGATTTGCCGTCGCTTGGAATTCAGTGCTTCCTTTGACAGCAATACACTTTTTGCTTTGTATTTTTTACTCAATTTAATTCCTTTCCGTTTTATTTCTGTAATATTAAGAATAAATAGATTCCCTCTAGCTCCTGTTTAAGTTTTTTTTTTTTTTTGGATTTTATAGAAATTGAGTTTATCATAAGCTGTTTTAATACGCTTATCCCACTTTTACATCTCCTTACCTATTTGATTATCTTGTTTTCTTCTTGTTTCTCATAATAATACAGCGTTTAAATTTGTTTAACGCATTAACATAATTAAATTCCACATCTTATTTTTAATCTCGAAAATTTGATTAGTTTTGTTTGTTTTATATTTAAATTTAGTTTGAATTAATTTCTCATGTCTGTCATTTTTCTACTATTATTATTTCAATGAATCTTTTTTTTTTAAATTGAGTTTGTTAGATTTTGATTAACGTTTTAATAAAAACCACGTAAAGATTAAAATGTTCCAGTAAGTATTTTTAGAATATTGCAACAATATGCTACCATTAAAAACTAAATTTAAGTACTTTAAACTGTGTTTGTTATTCTTGAGATAATTCTAATAGTTTCACCATACTTTTGGAGCCAATTAAAGGTTGAAGTACGGATTTGGATTTCTAATGGGTAGATAAAAATCTCGAACAAGATTTTTCAATATTACCTTTCTCCTTAACCAACTACATTGTTTCACTTTTACATGTGATGTCTTTAATCAGTGATTACGGTCGGTTGTTATCGATATCAACACTTTAGATCAAATTATTATTGAAGCTTATACATTACCAAATATGCAGAAATATTGTATTCCCATCATCGTTGATTTTAATAGTGTTTAAGTTGGGAAATGTGAAAGTTGTGCCCTAAAACTCTTAATACCTAAAATTGATTTTTTTTATCAGATTTGGGTACCCGTGTACAGAATAGATTACTTCTGATAACGCGTATGACAGGACTAAACGGAAAAACTGGTTAAGGTGTCACCTATTAAAAATATATTGTGTGTATTAAAATTTTATGGAGCGTATCTTGATTGATTTTTTCGTATTTGTTATAGGAAAAATCTGGAGGTAGTTATTCATCTAATAAAAATGTATCCAGACCTGATCACAGTCCAGTATTCGGTAAGATTTATTGGTGTTTTATTTTTTTCTTTAAAAATAACAAATATTACAACTGTTGTCACATTTGTGAAAACTGTTCCCGTTAACTGTTTGTAACGGCGATTACCTATCTAAAATTAAACTTGAAAAAGTTTTCAAATTTATGTAGTGTTGTAGTCTTCGTAGCCTTTTGGTAATGTAACAATGTCTGGTTCGGTGGAGCAGAGACATTAATTAAATCTCTTGTTTCCACAATGTTGGTTGCCTTTTTCAGTCCTCGATATTGTAGAATTTTTCTTGTAATTGATTACATAATTGCAGAAGTGTGATAATTGTGAAATAAAAATTAAATAAATTAATAAATGACTTATCGCTATATAGTCAACGAATAGTCATTTTGTTTGTTTTTATTTCAACTTTTAATGTTTGTCCGTTGTCTAAATATTCTTATCAACTCTAATCGGTTAATTTGATTTTTATTCGCTGGCTATATTGCAAAAATTCATTTATTAACCAATTATATTTCTATTTAATAATTATCCCAGCTCTGCATGTATGTAATTATAATAAAAAATTCTACAATATCAGAGGACTGAAGAAGATAAACAAAACTGTCGAAACAAGATATTGAATTAAAGCCTGTATTCCACTAAATCAGGTATTGTTTTATATTAATATCTAGGTAGAAAAAGACCAATAACAATTCCGCATCCAAAATGCCTACATATAGATGTTTTGATTTGTTGGAGAAACTTTGAAGAATATGGAGTAGCACTTCTTTAGCGGCTTTGTTATTGGGATAAATCAAACTATTACTTATTGATAGAATTGATATTTTTTGAACAAATAATTGCAAATATTTTCGGTTTTTTTTTTGCATAATTCATTATAATCAAATTCTACAAACATGGAATTGTTGGACGTTTTCACTGTAGCTAATCATGTACATGCTAAAATATGCTTACACAAAGAAAAATAGATCGTATTCGATAATAGCAATATAATCTAATTGTAATACCTATAGATATAACATTATATTAGCTTCTATAGTTTCAATCATGTCCTACATTAAGAATTAGAGTATTAGTTGACAGTTATTTTCTAACTAGCCTCTTTTATAAGTTTATAAAAGCACCAAGTAGGGTGTGTATATTATCATTAAAACACTAGTGCTCTAATAACCGCAGGAAACATTTAACAAGTGTTGTTCACGTTTGGTAAATGAATTTGACAATTTGGGGTTTATTTTTTCATATAATTTAAAGACGCTATAACCGATCACTAGATAATTCCGTAAATTTTTAAATTCAATCTTTTTCTTAAAAAAAACACGTATCATTAGACTTAAAACACTTATTCAAACCTGAATTTATGTTTTAAAACATTAAATATACTATTGTAGTGTAGTAAGAAACTGTGCTTTGATGGTGCCCATGCGAGCAATATAAGTATACATATTTTTGAATTTTCAGTATGTATATTTAATCTGTTTTCCGTTCGTGACATTCAATTGGCGTAAACCTTGCTATGCAATTGCCTGTATGCACAGGCATGATTCTCATATTTACTTACTATAGAATTTTCTACCAGAACAAGGGTCATTTTTCTTAGTTATCCCTTAAATCAACCAATATGCTGTGCACCTTCATGTAACGTTCTCTAGCTGTAGAGAACGGGTAAGCTTATATTCAACTTTAAACGCTTATGTTGGAGACAGAATCTAATTTTCGTTGAGATTTCATTAACTCTTTTTATTAATAACTATTATAATGTTATTGACACTATATTTTTATGGTTTTTTCGAGTGTAATGGATAATATTATTATTAGGAGAAATCCTCCTTTGAATATTTTTACCGACAATTAGTATAAATTAAAAAATATTCTTCCACAAATTCCTTTCTGTTCTTAGAAAACTAAAAAAGAAACGTAAAATAAAAGTAGAGTAGTTCTATACCACGAACCTTTTTAAATTAACCGTAAAATCTTAAAGAAAACGTTGAAGCTAAAACTTCAAAATGATTCCTTTGAAAATCCGGAAAGAGAAAAGGTACCTGTTATATGTTGAATACTACTTTCATATTCTAGGAATATCTGCAATAACATTATTTATCTACTACTCTTTGAAATATAGAATACAATATAAAAATAAAGTTTAGTTTCTAGAAACGTGCTAGCCATATTAATCCTTAATTGATGTGATATAATTCCTGACAACCATAACAATACATGTGCTAGCTATTAACTTAAAATGTACTCTCTCACACTTGTTAAAAGTTGAATAAACACTTTTCCCATTCTAACACAGTCAATATCTTCATTCCACCACAAATAGCTATATCTGATTGTTGTATAGATGTACCCAAACAACTAGAAAGCTTTATACAGCCTGTCTCAGTACCAATTGACTAAACTTTCCGCAAGGGTATTAAAATATCTCAATAATTTTTTTTTTTTCAACGAATGACTCGTTTTGAAGATATAAATGAAAACAGATATTATATTTAATAGTAGCAATGAGTTGCAAAAAAAGGGTTCCTCGTAGAACTTTTAGGCATCCTTTTAAGCAAAGATATGAAGGATCTTGAGTTTTTTGTAAGTGCGAGTACAGATATTGGAAGATATTTGTATTTATTATGTTATTAGTTTATGCGAGTGTGGTAGCTTGCAAATCTCAGCTTGCAGGGGCATATGCGCCTTGTGGGGACTGTCAACGCTTTTTTTTATGTAACTGATGGTAACAGTATTATTTTTAAGTAGAAGGCCAGAAAAAGGTCAACAAACAAAGCAAATATAAATTGGAGGCAAAAAACTTAATTATTCACCATAGTCACATGATATTTTAAGTTTTAAATATTGTTTGTTTGAAGGAAATGGGGTAGTTTGTATTTTACTTCTTCCTGTTTCTATTACATATTTAAAAAGATAAAAATATTAAGCAGAGAAACCAGTGGATAATTTTATACATAATTTGAATCACCTTTTTTAAATTTGTTGAACTAATGAAGCTTTCAGTTAATGGGAGTATTAATAGGGTAGTTAGAGAGGAAGAAAAATTGAGGTATAGAACTTTTTTTTCTATCCCTACGTATAAATCAACAATAATAACTATTTTTTGTTCTAATTTTAAAAAAATGAGACAAATAATTGACCATTGCAAGCATTTAACTCTATAAAGTTTAAAACTTTAAATTAAACTAATTTAACATTTTAAGTGCAACACCCTGTATAATTTGGCTTATACGAATTCTACGTAATTTTTTAGTCTGAAAACATATACGACTTGCTAGTTTTCGTTGGTTTGCATGGTTACAAAAAAAATTATTTTTGTTATTTTATTTGTTGCGAGTACGCCAAAAATGTTCCTAACCATAATTATAACACTTAGAAATTATAAAAGTTACAATCTTTTGTTTTACACGCCCACTAGGATGTAACAAAGTGCGCTTTGACGGTATTTCGTAAAAAGTGTTTTTTTTTTTTAAATGAAACCTCATGAGTCATTCTGCCGTAATTTAAAAGGAAATTTTTGCCAGTCTTGATGAAAGTATTTGGCATTCGAATTAAAAGTTATTTTTCTAAAGATTGTTGGTAGATTTAGACAATTAGCTACAAAATTAATTGTCAATTGTGATCTCTGACGTGTGTGTTAAAGTTTTTTTCTAATTATTTCATAACATTTTGGATTAACGTTTATTTAGTATCAGTTTGTGTATTCGTTCTTATTTCATGTTGGATAAATTATTATTATTTCCTTGTACTTCTTAATTAAGTATCCAATGCTTATTTTATTAAATATATTATTTTTATAAATCAAGATGCCGTGCACTAACATTAACTCCGCTTAAAATAATATGAAGAAACGTTGATCAAATTTTTATGAAATAATTAGGACAACTTGAACACATCAACGATTATAATTGACAATTAGTTTAGTAGCTGTTGTTTAATTCCACCAACCGCTAATTTTTCTATGACAATATTTATTATCTACAATCTTAAAACATTCTCTTAGCTTTTTGGATATATCCAGCATTTTCAATCTATGGAGAAAATTTTAATTCGATTACCAAGTATTTTGTTACGTTTTAGTAGGCCTCTAAAATAAAAGATTGTAATATTTGTAATTTCTTGATGTTACATTAATGGTTTGGAATATTTTTAGTCGGCACTCTAGATTTAAATTAAAATTTCGGGTAACCAAGGCGACCAAAAATTATTAAGAAATAAGTTTTCGGACTCAGAAAAATACGTATAATCTGAATAAGTGCAAATTTACAGATATGCATTTAAAATTTTAAATTCACCGTATTTCCAGTAAAACCGGAAATGTTGAAAAATTATGATATCGGTGAAATAATTGACAAGTTGCAGTAGATAATTAAGTTAGTTAAAGTTTATTAAAAAATTCTCACAAATAAAAAAGTTATAGGCTGGAATACCCGATATATGTAAATTCTAAATTGAGGTATTTTGATGAATCTGATATTCTTATTAATTCTCAATTCTTAAAAAAATATCATTTCTACAATTATAGTTATTTGAAAAAGAAAAGTAGTTAAAAATAGTTGTGTGCTTCTATATACGACTTACGGTCTATTCACTGTAAGAATGCAGCGTTACATTAGATAGGCGAAAAATTTACGACTTGCGATTGGCTAATAGACGAGGCGAATTCACACATACGAAAAACATTTTATGTAGCAAATGAAATTTAAGTTGGATAAAACAAAATATTTTCTGACATCTATGACATTTGTCAATCTTGGTGTTGGTTTCAGATCTGTATTTGCGTGTTTATTGCTTTTTTTTGTCGTTCGTGTGGTTAGTGTAATTTTTATAAGCAAATTGTTACAAAAATAGTTCTTCTTAGAGCTCTACTGAGTACTGTTGAATATTTGAAGGTATTGTTTTTAATAACTATATAAAATGATAGTGATGACATAGTATATTTTACATCAATTTTAGTATGGCAGATGAAGAGGTATTTGATCTACCTGCAGGGTCATCAAAAAATCCTCAGGGAAAACATATTGGCAGTAAGCAAAGGATAATGGCTTATAATTTGTATCTGGAGCTTAAGCGGACAGTTCTAAATCGGCAGCAATTAAATTGACTGCAAAGCAACTTGGGGTGGGTGAAAGAACAGTGTGGGATATTGTAAGAAGAAGGAGACCACAGGAGTTATCAGTTCACCCCCTAAAAAACGTCTTCGTCAAGTGCATATGATTGCTTGCGACGAAGCAGATAGGTCAGCAATTAGACGACACGTACATTCCTTTTTCTTGCAGAACGAATTACCTACGTGCACAAAACTATTGGGTGTAAATATATATATTATCCATTTATCTTACATTTACTTCATCGCATTGTATCTTACAGGTTATTAATGCAGATGACACTTTTGCCAATATTGAAAAGAACGACGCTCTGGAAAATTTTAAAAAAAGTTAGGATTTAAGTGGATGAAGCGAAGTGGCAATATGTTTTAATAGAACGACAAGATATTGTATTATGGAGGCGTCAATATTTAAACAACATTCGGAAAATTTCGTGTTAGTGGTAGAAGATATATTATTTGGATGAAACTTGGGTTAATGCAAGTCATACAAGCAAAAAATATGGGCAGACACCACATACTCACTGCCAAGACAAGCATTTGTGGAAGGAGTTTTCAACGGGACTGAAAAACCTTCAGGAAAAGGAAAACGTTTAATTGTTTTACATATTGTATGCGAAGATGGTTTCCTTGAAAACGTCTCCTTTTCTTCGAATCCAAGAAACTGGAGATTATCACGAAGAAATGAACAGCCAAGTGTTCACGGAGTGGATGAGAAATGTGCTTCCTTTTCGGAACCTTATATTACCTTATATCACCTTATAATTATGACTATAACATTCTAAATAAACTACTAAAAGCGTAGTGATCTCATGTTATCCTTTCCTATTATTACAAAATTTGATAACCAAACTTTTTCGCTTATGACACTGAACAATTTACAATTTAATTTGCCGCTAATTTTTCATTCTTCGGTGTAATTTGGGCGCCGATCGCAGCGCTATCTACTGCATTCTTAAAGTGAATGGAGTATAAGTAGGTATATTACTGGGTAAATTTTAATTCAACAGGCAACAAATTCAGCAATTAATACTAAATCATATATACCTTTTCGATAATTAACCAACTTCCTAAAAGCATTCTTATTTAACCACCAACTCTGGAAATTATAACAATTTTGGCGGTTTATATTGAAGTCTATCCGTTTCAATGCTATATCGCGAGAAAAACAGAAATTGCAGTATTTAAATACCTTCTTGACGCTTATCAGTCAGAGGTAATTACAGTTACGTCAAATACGTCTTTTGTCTAGAGGTTTTAAGAGACGTCGGGTCGCCTTCGTGTTTCGTGTTTCAAAAATCCTTTTGTTTCAGCATTCATAATTGATGTGCTTTGTTTATTACAATACGTTTCCATTAATTAATGTTGTAAAATTCCTTAATGGGCCGTTAACGCCGAGTTACTGGAACTATAAAATTAAAGGTAGTCGCTATAAGAGTTATACGTACCATTGTTTTAGTCGGAGAAATAAACTTTATGAGTGTTGTTCCTAATACAGATTCAAGTACGTATTTCTCAGTTATTTTATTGTTTGCGTGTGTAATATTTTGACCGCTGGCTAGTCAACAAATCTGATGCATGAGCATACGTACTTAAGCACCTATTTTGTGCCACATGTTTAGTTACTCGTATATTCTTAAACGTCGGAAATACAATAAATTATGACATTCATTTTCTGCTAATCTTATATTCACAGTAAAAATAACTCTATTAGAACTACAAACGTTTTGTGCTTATTCAATCCAGTTATTATTCCTATAAAGAAATAATTCCAGCTATGTAAAAAGCATTAGCCTTCAGATGTATCTAAGTATAACATGCAATTATTATTGTTGCCCTTTTTGTCATTATAAGAGTCCCAATAAGCTGAATATTTTTTTTTTTTTTTGTGAAGAATCTTAGCGTAACCATTACTATTATTTTTCTGTTTCCTTTGATTAAATGGTACTATAAAAACTTTGTCCGCTGTTCCATGCTGCTGATAAATTATCGTTGTAAATAACGTGGTTTCTTTATCAAGGAATTAAAATTTATGTGCTAGATTGTTGATTCATCATTTCAATGACGCTTTTGTTCGTAGTGGATGGGATTTGTTGTGCTTTGTACTCCAGGAATACTCTATGAAAAATTATAGAAATTAAGAAATCTATAAAACTGTTCAACTTTGATCGATAGCATTTAGGGTGATATTTATACGTTTCCTAGGAAATTTATGGCTTATCAGGAAGATGAGAGGAATACATAAATGTTATTAACTGGTATACGCTGTGATTGTTCTAAAAGGCTTTGTTAATTTTAAGTTTATTTTCTGACGTTAAAATTTTATTTAGAAAAATATCAGATTGTGTTTATATAAGATGGAAAAGAAATCCTCATTATCCCCTCCAGTTATACAATAACCTTTCCAAAAAAGAGGTGCAGATTTGTGCTTTATCCATTTAAGGAACTTCAACTAAGGGTAGCTGAACCATGTTTTTTTTTAACTGTCAGTATAAACACAACATTATTTTAATAAGCAATCTCTCCTGTTTAACTTTCCTTATTGAAGAAACTTTTTGCAAAGCGTGGTCGGGATACAAGGAGTTATTATATAAAGTACAACAACGTATACAATTCGTAGTTCTACCATTGCTCTTTGTATACATTTCATATCCTTACTGTTGTTTCAGAGCGAATTTTTGATGAGAAATAAAATTTGGAGCCGATAAGAATCAGATAAGCAGATTTACTCGACCAATAAACACGTGAAGTTGAAATACATTGGCGTATATCGATAAGATTTTACATTGTAACGCGCGCGCCTTTTCGAACGAAGAGCTTATGAAGTGGGCGTAAACGTAACTGTTTTATGCCCAAAAACCTGAACCCTGCCCTCCACTAGTTATTTACAAACATTTGTTGTGACATATATAGGTTATTTCTTAAATGATATTACAGGCTTTTTAGGATAGATTTCAGGAAAAATCACTACACTATATTCAATTCTGTGGTATCTCCATGCCTCTGATAGCTAAATGCAATTTCATTCTTGAGCTCCAGTGGCCACTACATGATATAGGCATACCAAGAAAATGAACTGTTATTTATACACATTAGTGATGTAACGAATACGTGATTTTACACATTCGCGAATGCGAATATGTGTACTATACATTCGCGAATGCGAATGCGAATACGAATATTAACTTTTTAACTTTACTAGCGCCATCTATTAGCTGTCAATTTACAACTATACGAACACTTGCATTAAATGCTTATGCGCACACGCAGAGAATTAAATTTCTCACCACCGCAGCTAAACTAGCCAAGTATAAGCGAATCGTTTCGGCTTTTTATGTCTTATTCTTGTCAATTCAAGTTTAGTTTTGAGGTTATTAATGGTTATTCTAATGTAAATTGCAAATTTGTGCTCAAAAGGTTGTTTTAGAATCTCAATGAATTTAAATATTAGTTTTTCTTTTCTAAATTATCCATTTTAACAGGTAACTTTTATTTGCAATATTCGCATATTTATTGCGAATGCGAACATTTAAAAACAAGCGAATATTCGCGAATGCACATTACACGTATTGTAGACCGTTGGTTAGATATAAAGATTTTATTCGGAAATTTCATCAATAAGGCTATTTTGTTTACTAACATTAAGAAAAAATTGTTTGCGGTCAAAAATAATACCAAATAAAGTAAACGAATGCGCCGAGTGTCTTATGGGCTTGTTTATGGTCTTGACTACATGGGTGCCGCAGGTTCGAATCTCGTTCTGTCAATTGTGATGTCTGTTTTTTTTTTTCGGATTATTAATTACGGGAAATATTTGGCTCAGCGGGGGTATCTAGCGAGCATATGAATGCTTATATATAGGCTGACTATATTAAATCGCTTTAAAACATTACCAATTAATATCATTTGTATAATAAATTTTAATATTGCTATATGTAACATGGTAAAAAGTAGAGTAATGGCATGGAAATCTCAATAAATGAAATAAAAATAGACGAAGAACATAAAGATGTTGTATATCTGTAGATATTTCACGTACAGATAATTTATGTATATGGGTAGATGTGCAATATATTTATACATTTTACATGAGTCACTTGTAAGTGTTAGTATATCTTATTAATTCTGTGTGACACAAAGAAAATATTATTTTTCCGTTTGATTGCATTTAATTCGATTACTAATGAAAACTTTGCTAAGAAGAAGAATACAGTACTGGAAATAAAAAGTATTTTCTGTTTTTCTTTACGGGCAGATCTTTTTGCGTGTATATTTCTTTTGTGAATTCGTTGACAGATGTAGGATATAAATAAACAACATTTATTATTGTGATAATAAAACCAAATGGTAAAAAACTCAATCAAAACGTTGAAATGTAATTACTGGCTAACATGTTTCGGCTGAATAGCCATCTTCAGAACCTTGTTAAAGTCGAAAAAAATTTGAAAAGTTGTTAAGTCAAACATTTAAAAATGTTTTAAAAAGGTAAAGAGTTTGCATTTCTCTTCCTCCTTTACAACTTTTTAAATTTTTTGTCGACTTTAACAAGGCCGAAACATGTTAGCTAGTAACTACATTTAAACGTTCTGATTGAGTTTTTTACCATTTGGTTTTATTATCAGTAGATATTACTCAATTTGGACATAACCATGTAACATTTATTATGTTAATGTTCAAGTTAGGGATTGCTTTTCTATACATTTAATAAATAAGTAACAAAAATTGTATCTTGGTTTACTTTACCTATGTATTGGAGCTTTTTCGCTTAGTGATTCTAATTCTAATATATTTTAATTCTTTAATACTTTTCCAGTTTGTCGAATTCGCTGCTTAAATCAAAAAATATGCTATACAGATGAACACGAGGAAGTGCGATAATGCCCGGCAATGTGATTGGCTTATATAGCGATTGGTTTTTGGTTGTAGTCTGAAAGACATGGATGTTAGTGGACGGTCAGTCATGTTTTCAAGGAGACGCGTTACATATTGTGCTTCGAACTTTTCGATATTTTCGATAATCGATATTACAAAGTACGTGAATCGAGAAATAATGCGGAGTTCGTTTTATCCACCTAACATTTTGGGGTACAAATAAACAGCAAAAGTTAAACTAAATACTAAAACAAAAAAGTAAATTGTGATTTAGTGTATTCCATAATTAGGTGAGAAATTTAGTTGGAAGAAGTACTTCCTAATTTGTTTTAATGTAATAAAATTTGATTTACAATCTACGTCGCTACCGGTTTCGGTCTGTTTGACCTTCTTCAGGTAATTAAAGAAATTAAACAGGTTTAATTTAAACAGGATATTAAATAGATCAGATGAAACTTCATTTTATCCTTAGCAAGACATTTTAAGGTGGTTAATTGGGAACCTTAACCGTCTCTCCAGCGTGAAGCATCGTACACTGAGTAAAAAAAGTAAATTCTTGTCTTACAATTGAGTATAACAACAACAAATATTCGTCATAGACAAAATAATTATCAGAAGTTTAAAGGAGTAAAGTTTCAAAAAATATTGAGTGATAAATAATATTAAACTAAAATACTTTTAACACGAAAGTTAAATAAAATTCAAAATGAACATAGTGTCGTATACATTGGGTAATGCCTCTGTGGTTAGACTAAATTGATAGTAAGGTATTTGAGGTTTTCATAACCGGACGGTTGTTAAAATTATTTTGAAACCGGCAGATAACAAACGAGCGGCCTTGTAATTTCGTGTTTTGCATACTCCATCCTAGCTCCGTATCTCTCAATGATTGATAAGCAACTCCTGATTTTCGGTCAAACGCTAGTATAATATAACAATATAATTTATATATTACATTATTATATGACGGTATGCTTGTTTGTCTTTAGTGGTACACTTTATTTTGTTAACCCATCATTCTATTATCATTCCCCTTTAACTACATTATTGTGGTTCCATGAGTTTGGCAGTATAGCTTTTATATCTGCTTTAATAAAAGTCAAAGAAATATTAATTTAGTATATTTACAATTAAAAAAAATACAAGTTACATACTATTATATAAACACAATATTTTTTATAAATACAGTTAGTTGCCTTAACTAAACTATGATACACTGGAATCCTTATGTTAATTATATGTGGGGGTCTACATAGAAGGGTATTTATGCTCCAAATGGGTAAATGGTTTGGTTAAGGTTTTATTGCTTTTAGCATGTGCACGTCTCACATGCGTTATTTAGGAAATAAAAAGATAGAATAATAGAACTTTTTGTTCTGTTCATTGTATACCCTGTTCTTCTCTAATTCTGACAAGGGATACTTAAGGAGCGATAGATGCAATTATAGTTGGTTATTCTTTGAAGGTTTTCTCATTTCCAAGTCATTGATAAAACATATATCGATGAACGGTAGTACTTCTAAAAAAGCATAAAATATACACCAACTTTGTGTAAAAATTGAAATTTAAACAGTCTCATCGTTATAAAAACTTTTTTGCCCTATTTCTATCAAAACATTAAAAATTCGATTATTTTAACCTTACTTTTCAGAATACTATTATAAAGTGCACCACCATCATTGTGGATGAGCGATATGCGCAATAAGTTACAGTCGTGGAATTTCGGAAATATTGCCTAGAGAACAGCCACAGTTAGTGACTGCCTCAGTGGCGGTTCGTGCTTAAAGATATGGTGGTTACAAATTTTGTGAATATCAATAACCTTTTACTGACTATAGTGCTTTATTTTTGTTTTGTTAGAGTACTTATAAGGAATTAAGAAAAATACTTTTAAAACTCACTAATATACTGATTTTATTGAAATAGAAACTCCATGCGAAGATAAATATCTTTGTAAATAAGGTAATAGGTATATGTAGCATACGGGGAAGTGAAGAAATGGTTCAGGGCTGAGACATTAGGAAACCAAAGCTGACAATGGCGATGAAACCCAAGTGCCTTCAGTGGGCGAGGGAGCACAAGGAATTAGAATTCTGGAAATAGGTATTTTCGTTATAAATTGCTTAAATAAACGCAGGAAATATCGTTTTCAACTTGTCAGCGATGAAAGCACATTGAATTCATGGATAACAAACACACTTTTGTGCGTCGCCGGTAGGAAAAAATTCAATGCGGATGTGCAACGAACGGTGGTCACATCCTAAACAAAAGTTGTATTTGTGTTATAAGCGGCAAAGGTACAGGAAGTCTCTACGTCGTCGAGGTATCATGAAACAGACAGTATAATAAAGTCCTCCAAAACACTTGATCCAACAGTTGAAGGACTGGTTTCAAATGGAGAGCGTCGTTTTTGTGTAAGGTGGAGGCCCCAGCCACACTGCACGGTCTATTAAACATTTTTGCAGCAGAGTAACACCTTCTTCTAGCTGGCCAGGTAATTCCGCAGACATGAACCAATCGATAAATGTTGGAGCTTTTAAAGCGAATGAGCAAAGAAGCCTTACTACTAAAACCCGTTAATAGAAAAATTATATATGTCTGGAATCGTTTACCCACATGTGCAGGAGACGTCAGCACTGCATTAATAGCATGCCGGCCATTTATTATATATAATATAAATTACCAACCGCACTTTATCAAAATAGTCAAAAGTGTGTCTGCTTCGCTTATTCTAATATTCAAATAAATTTTTCTCAGATTTATTTTAGCATTTATGAAAACCTAACTACATAGGCGTACTCTAGCGGAGTGTGGCTCATTCATTGAATTTACACTTGTATATCTCTAGGACAAAAAACAAAGGTGGCGTGTCTTAATCTGGATACTTAAAAAGTAGTAAATAGATGTAAAAATGGATTATTTCGGTAGAAATATCGAGTAAAATGTGTTCAACATAATTTTAAATCAAAATTATACCTTAACCTATTTTTATTTGATGTTATAGTAAATTAAAAAAACCAACTAATGCAATAAAGCAATTGTATAATAGCAAACTGTGATTTACCAACAAGCAATAGGTGCTTATTAAATACTATAAATATACAGCGTGAGCACAAATAAAATCATTAGCTAAGCTTTATAGTAGTTTTGGATAAAAAGTTGAATAAAAGTTACGTACTAAGTATTTTACACAACTTTATAAATTAAATATTAAACACAATTTATATAAACAGAAAAAAAGAAAGGATTATATAACATACAGTGATCGGTAGAAACGTGCGCATCATATGTGAATTTGTTTGTTTGGAATTTAGTAAATCTTTTTCTTCAAATGCCTTCTGCATGTCTGGAAACTAAAATAACCCTCATCAAATCTGCCTAAAATTTAATTGTATACGAGTGAAGGTCAAAAGTGAAACTAGGCTAAGGGTAAAGTATCTCATTTTTTGAGTTTAGAAGATTCTTTGATTAGAAAATGTTTCAAATTTAACGCTATGTCCAATTATGAAGATTCGTTCGATTTCAGCAAAAAAAAGAGATTTAATCGTTTTTTTTCGGAAATCTGTATGTAAAATTGATGCTGATCATACAGCTGTCATATCGTATTCTGTGTATACCATAGATAAACTAGTTACTAGTGTATACTTTCTGAGAGGAAATCATATGCTACTATATCATAATTAGTTAGTTTCAAAAATGTTATAGCTTTGTAAAGTAAAACTTCAAAATAATATGTTTTGCTTTCAAATGAAACAAAATAAGATCTAATTAAAATTTTAGTTTTTAATAATTGTTAGAAAATCATAATTAGTTTAACTTCGTCTTTCGTATAAAGAGCTTACTTCATAAATAACAGACCCTTAGATCTTTGATCGTGTTCAGACAGACACACGTACTAGGTTTACTAAGTTATTATTAGAGTTGGGCAAATTTTCCGGCGCGGCAGATACGTATTCAGAACGTGCGCTCCAACTCATGTACTCCAATCAAGCAGATGAACCGGAGAGTTGCAAGTCAGTAACAACAGTGCCTGTTTTTCTTATAAAATGTAATTTTTTTAATTTTATCTAAATATGTAGTGATATAAAATGCGAATGCATCGCAAGGTGGCCCGTTTGTTCGTCCGCTTTGTCCGATTTTGTCCCCAAAGAAAATGTTTTATAAATACATACTAAATTACAATAATACGATAGATCTGCTTTATTTATATTACATTATTTGAGGCCCGCGTCGCAATACGTATCTGCTCTGCCGGACAGATGCCCAACTCTAGTTATTATGCCTTGTCCTACACAGACTTTTTTAGGAGGAAAAATGTTTTTGTGGTTGTTTCATACTGTTTCAGTGAAAAACCGAAGTGAGAACTTAATAATGTTAGGTAAATAAACGTTTACTAATACTATTTATTCAAACTTACAATAAAAAAATAAAAATTAAAGTATTTCTATATTGGTCGAAAATCGAACGTAAATATGGACTTATTATACTGATTCTGCACCTTACGATTATATGTCCTGTACGATTTATTTTATATTGTAGATACAATAGAGCTATTTGCTTTACACTGGTAAGCATGGTAGCATGATAACAATATTATAATAATAACAATTGCGGCATGAATGTATCGATAGTTTGTCTGCATTTTCTTACAATTATCAAGTTTTACAATTTGAATATTTCATATAAGGCGCGGGCAATGTATATGCGTGGTAAGCAGCACCATCTATCATTTAGAAGCGTAACACTGCTCAAGCAAATGAGTTATACTTATATTTTGGACCACGAAACAGTGGCGGCTTATAGCGGCGTGGTCCAAAAGCTCAAATTTAAGCATTGCCATTGCCTCTTATGGACGCGAATTCAAGCGTTAATCGCCGCTAAAGGTGGCTCCACCAAATATTGATTTTCTTCTAAAGTTTATATGAATGAAGTTTTTCCTTAAAATATATATACCTATACATATTTTACAGTTTAAGTCAGTTTTATTCTGTTTGTTTAGCTACTAAGATTGCAAATTAAAAAATAAAACATTTTTATAACAAAATAATGATTGGTATAAAGTCAACAGTCGAAATAACTGAAAAAATTCAAGTGCATCTAATATTATGGCCAAGGACTGTATGTACTTAGTTTGCGTGCGCGCTGCAAACCGAGCGCGTTTTCTTTTCATTTATTTAACGTATCGAACCCGATATCAAAGATTTACATTACCTGTTTAGAAACCAAAAGGAAATAGTATAATAAAATAATTTACATTATAAACAGTTAATTTATTCTATGTAGTATAAATTTTTAATTTATAATTTTTAAAATGTTGAATTACCTTTTCTTTCATTTTATAAATTAAATATTTTTTCTATTATATTTTTTGGGGGTAGCGCAAACCTGCAAACCATAGAAGAAACCGCCACTGCACTGCCCATTCTATTTTGCGACATATGAGCAGATATGTTGGATACGAACGAATGAATAGAATGTTTTTATACTTATATGGTGGAACACGATAGAATAGACTGTGAATAGCGCGGTGCTCACTGCCGCACAGGCGGTCATTCCGAAAGTCCACGACTGTACTTCAGAATACACAATCTTGTAACAGCCTTATAATGCTTATGTAATTCTTTAGTTTGGATAATCGCACATATTTTGATTTTGCCGCGTCCTTGCCTCAATATTTTGTTCGTATTATGTAGTATACTGACGAACGCACTTTCCTCTGTCTATCGGGTCTCCGGTATTAGATAAGTTGATATTTTTCCTCCGATAAGGAATATCAAAGGGCGATAAGTCATTTACGCTATAGTCAATGAACTGAGCGTTTATCGGACTTCTCGTCGGTTGTAATGAGTCTCGTTTTACTGCGGGCCCGATGCATAGGATGTTACGGGCGTTTTTAAAGTCGGGCAATAAATTTTGTTTACACACCGAACGGCAGACAATCGTAATTTTAGATTATCGTTAATTGCGAGGGAAGCAGTAAGCTGCGGATATATTTTCCTTATTGAATGACGTGTTGGATTTTTAAGAGATAGTCTCTGATTTATCGCCGTTTTTATTGAGGAGAGATTACTTCTTATGCAATTTATTTTCGAGAGACGAACACCTACGTAAACCATATTTTTGTGCGGATGTAGTATGAGTCGCACTGATACATAAAAAAATTTCTGTTTTGAAGCTGTGATTACTACGCAAGAAATATTTGAATTCGTGTATATGATTCATTCATTGAAGGTTGTTTTATATAGTTTTATGTAAGTATACAACTTGGATTAATTTTTTTAGTAACACTGGAATATCATTTAAAAAGGAAATTCAAAAACTTCATTAGATCCTTCTTTCTTCTCTCATGACTAGAAATACATTGCTTTCAACATATCTAATCAAAATTAATTTCTACTTCTGCCTGTGCTGTGTTAGCTTTACCTTAATTTGTTGTATTTTTGGCTTCTGTATTAAGTATTAGCGGTGGGCGATCTTTTTAGTGATTCCAATCCTAATGACTCCAAAAAGTAAAGATTTGTATATTATGATTCGTACCGAAAGATTATAAAGGATTCGTATAGACTCGTAATGATTCGTGACTCTTTGTACTAACGAGTAACTAGATTATCTAGCATCTATGTGCACGTAACACCCGACTTTTGAAAATATTAGTATTTCATTCGCATCTAGTTGTTTGTAGCTTTGTAGTAACAATAATTTCGTTTGTAGTTCCTGCTATTAATAGTTAATTCTAAAGATTCGCATCCAACTTTGAGATATCGCAAATTCATTTCTGCTATCCTGTTTAGAATCGTTTATCTGTTGGCACCAATTTTCATTAAGTAGTTACAGCTTGAAAGCTAAACAAATTGTGATAATTTAAACAAATTGTCTAAGGGTGGATTTGTTAAAAATCGATAGATATTGAAAATTCGCTTTGCAATCTTCTGCGAATGATTAAACATCAAAGTTTTCGAGAATATTAAAAGTATAATCAACATATGTGTTGAAAGAAAAATAAAGGGACGATTTTCACTACATATTGCAATTTATTATATTGTTAATATTATCATTAGTATAATGATATTTGGTACTTTGATTTTTAAAATGCGTGTTTCCTCTCATATATATATATTATTTATTTATCAAATTATTGTTTTCTTCTGCAGCGTTCTTGGGTAGTATTCGCTTTTATGTTAAACCGTGAAACATATTTTAGATGTTACCACATTCGTCAGAAATTTGAAACTAACTTACAGGAGTTACTTTTTTAACGTATAAAAATCGGAAGTAGTATGCAAGTAATAATGCTCCTTATTACAAAGGCGCCACATCCTTTAAGCCTGTATGACACGATCAAAATACCTAAAGTTTTGGTGTCAAAGTGGTTCAAATTCACTTCAAACTCGTCGTGTAAATGGCAACTTTGATAGACTTTGATGACGTCACATCAAATTTTACTTTGACATAAAAAATAGTTGCTGCAACAAATTTTATTATCACATCCGGTCAAAGTTATGGTGTGCGCGTGCGCAAGCATTGCGGCCAACACAAATTATTTTGTAAAGGGTTTAAATTTTATCAAATTAAAATAGAAGAATTAAGACCAGCTGTGTCTGCAAATGATACAAGCACTTCACTACTCTACAACTCCTTCTCCAAAACAATCTTAATTCTTCACCTCAAACTCAAAAATAAAAATCGTGAAGCTAGTATGCTGGGGCCCTTGAATTATCTCTTTAAATCTTTGGCTGTCAAAGTTAAACTTTGTAATGTAACTTTGGTAACAAAGTTTGGACATTTCTTAAAAAACTTTGATACACTTTGATCGTGTCATACAGGCTTTACTTCATTTCAAAAAATTGTAAATCATCATTGTAAATGCCGGCAAAATCTGTGTGGAGTCAACGAATAGTCCTAATATACTTCGTAAAAATTTAGTTGCGGTATTCCATCAATCGACTAATGCAGGAGCCGTTGATTTTACAGACATTATAACGGGTACAGATTGGAAGTAAGAAGTACGGCTGGGTAAAGATTTGTTTCTTTAAAAAAAATATATTTTTTTTTATTTAAAATAGTGTTTTGTAGTTTTAACTTTTTTTTTACTTTTACTAGGGATTCCCACAGAGGAGACAATTTTCACAATTTCAAGTATTTATGCTTCGATATAACCATTAAATGGTGAATGCAGGTTAAAATTAGCAGTTTTAAAGTTCTGTATGTAAAACAAGAAGTTTGGAGTTTTAGCAAAAATTCTAGAATTTATTTGGTTATCGATACAGTGTAGGTTGATGCTTTGTAGTCTGAACTGTTTTGAAAGCTTTTAAAACGCATCGAAATAATAACAATAATAAATAAAAAGCTTCGGAAGGTTATAATAGTTAAGTGGAAATAATTATATCATTTCGGTTATGGGTTTTACTTGATATTTTGATGAAATGAAAGATGTTTATTAGTTTAAAGAAATCGGATGAAATCTCTAGGTACAATAACCATGTTTCTTGGCTATACACTCTAAATTAATTACATCTGCGTATACAGGGAGGTACTCATACATTGCAATATATTATATTATTATATATTAGTATATAATATATTATTATATACCTACAAAAATGTAAAAATGGGATTTTGCATACGTAAATTATATCATTACCCATTTTTCAAGTATAAAAGAAATTTCAAAATTTACATTGAAAGTGCAATGAGGTGTACTAACAGCGGCCTTTTTTTAAGTGGCATCGATCTGACAAGGGAACACCGGCGGGTGTCCCCCTCCGATTTCGATGAAACTTAACAGATCGAAAGAGTACCTTAAAATAAGAGACACGTGTTTTTTTTATCGGCGTATCCGCACGATTTTGGGGTACAGCCCCTCCAATTTTGGACGATTTTTAAAATTTTTGCAAATATTTCCTAAATTATAACAGATATTAAATTTTCTTCTTAACATAATTTGCAGCATATTGCATGGCCCTAAGGGTGGCGTCGTCCGTATTCGCAAAAAGTTAATAACGGGGGACGAGGTACCCCAGTACCCCCATTTTTTTTACATTTTTTTCTTTTTCTTATTCATCAAAAGAAGGCCGATTTTACATAGAATACGATGATGTATAACAAGTTTAGAAAATTAATAATTGTAAAAATAGAAAAATAATAATAAAGCTTCAAAATTAATAAACTTGTCTATTGATATAATCAAATGAGCTGTAACAGAAATAAGTTTTATTCTTAACATAATTTCCAGCATAATACATGGTCTCAAGGTAGATATCTTCATAAAAAGCTAATAACGGGGACGGGGTACCCATCCCCGCATTTTTTTTAATAATAAGTTTATTCATTATTCATCAAAAAAAGATCGCTTTTACATAGAAAACGGGATGTATAATAAATTTAGAAAATTAATAATAGTAATAATAACTCAAAATAAATATATGTACGTGTCTATTGTGATGAATTTGATATGCACTTATCTACGCATACGTGAGTTTGGACCTCGAGTTGCGCAATCATTGTTTCGACCTGTAAATGTGTATATTTCTTCTTCGGTATCTGGTAAGCTCACTTCAAATCATTTCAAAACCTGGCTAACGGATGTTTTTCTCTCGAATACCGGGCCAAAGAGTGTCCTTTTGATTGATTCTTGGAGTGGGCATTCTGTTGCCGAACTTCAGCAATTATTGCCAAAAGATAAAACTTTGAACATTTTAAATATACCAAAAAAAACGACAGCGATGGTACAACCTCTAGATGTATGTGGTTTTAGACTGTAGAAAAATTTTGTTAAAACTTTTTCGGATATAGTGATTCTTATGAACTACGACATAGATTTACATCAGAGAATTTATCAAGTTGCAATCCCTAACCCATAATCAGTTTTCTTCCCCAAGATTTTTCGACGTATTCAAGTACTCGTGGTATAAGAGTGGATACGTTGAGGAAAGACCTGGGCCCTTTAACCAGCTATTGTGCGGTGTTCATGGTGCAAACAAAATCTGTGTTTTAAACACTTTTACACAGACTATCACTAGTGTAATACTTACATAGCTTAATTACTGTATGTATATTAATCTTGTTCGCTATTGCAATACATATATACCAATAATCGCATTACAGTATGTCATGTATTTAAACATTTATAAGCATTATAATGTTTTTCTAATCCTGTTCTATTGTTTCTGAAATGTTATAATCGTTACAAACACATTAGTTATATTTATGCTCCGTTGAATACTTACATTGTACACCTACATTGCACGAAAAACTTGAAATAAATTAAAAAATATATATGTATGTATTATTTAATCCTTCGTCCTGTGTAGCAAATTTGTTCATATATACGAACTAAAGGATTATAGTATTCTAAGAATGAATAACATTTTATTAAGGAAATATATAAAACCTAGTCACTAACTGCAGTTGATAAAACGATTTATATTGCTACCGTCGATAAAAGTTTCGTATAGTATATAGTATAAGTTAGTAGGCATAGAAAGGTTTGACCATAGCTTGTCGAGTAGATACGATTCTAAATTAAGAAATATTTAGTAAGGAGAGCAGCGGAGTAACGATAACAATAATTGTTGTTTAATGTACTATATTATTATTATTACATTATTTTTATTATTAATCCTCCAAATTTATTGCCATTGTTTTCTATGTAAAACGATCTTTTTTTGATGAATAATGAATAAACTTATTATTAAAAAAATGCGGGGGTATGGGGTACCCCGTCCCCCGGTATTAACTTTTTATGAAGATATCTACCTTGAGACCATGTATTATGCTGGAAATTATGTTAAGGATAAAAACTTATTTCTGTTATAGTTCATTTGATTTATATCAATAGACAAGTTTATTAATTTTGAAGCTTTATTATTATTTTTCTATTTTACAATTATTAATTTTCTAAATTTGTTATACACATCATCGTATTCTATTGTAAAATGGGCTTCTTTTGATGAATAAAACAAAGAAAAAAAATGTAAAAAAAATGGGGGGTACGGGGTACCCGTCCCCCGTTATTAACTTTTTACGAATACGGACGACGCCACCCAGTTATCTGTTATAATTTAGGAAATATTTGCAAAAATTTAAAAATCGTCCAAACTTTGGAGGGGGCTGTACCCCAAAATCGTGCGGATACGCCGATAAAAAAAAATACGTGTCTCTTATTTTAAGGTACTCTTTCGATCTGTTAAGTTTCATCGAAATCGGAGGGGGACACCCGCCGGTGTTCCCTTGTGAGACGTTAAGCGTCTAAGAAGTATTGTCGCCTTGAGTTTATATGCACGCGATGGTTTTTTTTTTTATGTCTAGGTACTCTTTATGTAAAAAAAAACTAAATAATATATTAAAGCACTATAGTTAAATAAGGACAGTTTTATAGAAAGATCTTATGAAATTTTAATTTGCACATTAGCAGCCCTTTCATACTTAAAATATTCCGGTGAAAGTTCTTTTATAAACCTATGAACGTACTAGTGCGTCTATAAGTCAGAGTGCGTTTATATAGCTTTACTGTAATGTCAAATTAAAAAAAAATATGTTTATTAAACTCAATGTGCGCGCGTTAAAAGCCTTTACATAAAGGTTTTCATTAATGATTTACGAAAATTGTACCTGGCAGATACCGGTCATACTGAAAAACATTTCTTTCGTCTGAAAAGAAATAAAGTTTTATATCAGTTATTTTTGCCTTGGGTTTTGCTTCAACTTGCACCTACTTGGTGTATAATGTTGATAATTTTTCAAATTAGTAGAACCAAAATTAAATACAATTTTATCTAAATAAAACAGTCAGGGCATTTAAACGATAAACGTATACAATGGTTTTTATTTTGTCCTCCATAAAAACTGAAATATGGACCAACATTTGTGTTTTGCCCAGTGAAACATGGATGTTATTACATTATTTTAATTTTAAATTTCATTCGTTAAAATATGCGTATGCACGCAGACGCAAGCGTATGGCGTTGTGTTCGTGTTTTTTGCCATTAGCAGTACGTTAAGTAATGCCAGTCGCTATGAATGTAATTTAGAAGCGTTTCCGAAGAAAATCAGAGAAGCTTACTGATGCTGTATCATTTCTACGATTACCAGCTATAACAGATGTATATATACTCAATTCCTTGTGAATATTTTCTCAATATGCATATGTACTTGGATTTACCTAGAAAAATATGCTTATGCTCACACATCTATCTTCTTGTGTCTATTGTTAGAATATCTTTTCTTTGAAAGGACACAGCAGCGTATGTGTCATTGTTATTCCAAGAACTGTTGCCATTCTATCTCATTGATTTTCTTATTTATTTATTTTTCATAATGTTTTTGCCGTAAAGTAGTTGCCTAGGCGATCTGTTGCTTGAACACGTTCGTGAAATAATCAGCGATTTACATAATCTCGGAAATATCCTTGAAAGCAACTATACGTACACTTCTGGGACGTATACCATTACCTTATTGTTTTTGTCTATTAATTATATCCAAATTGGAGGAAACGCAGATAAAGTTTTTTGGGAGGGTTAGTTATACTTGCATTAGGTGCCTAATTTGTGTTCTTAAAAGCGACAAGGTATCCATGTTTGTAAGGTACATACATACATATATGCATTTTAAGTGGAACAGTAGGCAGTGAAGAAAAAGAACGTGAATGCTAATTTAGAAGCACCATACATACATGTTAGTAAGTACACGGTCTCTAATAAGATGTAAATTTATGGCTGTTTTCAATAACGAGGTAAATGTTGGACGTATAGAAGCGAAATTAATACCTACCCATTATGTTTTAGGTGAAGAATGAGAATAAATAAAGTTTATTGCAGGACATTCTAGTTGAAGATTATCACTACCTACTTAACACACCTTCAATTGAAATGGAATCTGATTTCTATCTTTATTTGTATGGAATATATATGCACGCTATGTAGGATAAATATTAGTTACATAAAGCATGAGTACTCTTCTTTTTGTGTATAGAAGTAAATGTTTGATTTTTGTATGTTCTCCAAAAAAAAGTATCTATCTTATCTGATAAAAAAAGTTTTATCGTTAATCTGGCAAGTGTTTCATATCGATTGCTGTCAAAAATATGGGCACCTAAAGTTATCAGTAAATGTCGAGGGGGGATACTTGTAGATACAATGTACGTAAAGTAAATAATTTGTGATACAGGTACCATCGGGTACCTAAAAATAGTTTGAAAAACAAACGACATTTATTTTTTTATTGAACTTGTTAAATGGTTAAGCTTCCTTAAAATCGCGGGATTATACAGGGTGATTCTCAATATATGCGACAAACTTTAAGAGCTGATTCCTGAGGTTATTTTGATCATAAAAGTTCATATGAGTATATGTCCAAAACGGTTTGGTTTTAAAGTTATTGAATGTTTAATAATAAATTATGAACTATGACTAACAGGATATAATATCACAGTTGGTTCTTCAAAAACTATTGTGTTGAGAGGGGAATTGTTTATTTGTCATTTCAATATTGTCAATAGTTGTCAGAGTATTCAATTCAGTTTATTGCCAGTTTCTGTTTTTCTAAAATAACTCACGGTGCTGAGATGTGTGATATGCATTTCGTTTTACGGTCTTGCCAATGGAAATTCGCGTGGCTGCTAGATGTCTTTATGAGAAGATACCTGAACCGTATCATCCGCATCATTCAATATTTGCTCGTCTTCACCAACGTCTTAGTGAAACGGGAATTTTGAAAAACGGACGATTGATAACGGGCATCCATCTACAGTGAGAACTCTACAAGTTGAAGAAATGCTACTAAATGAAATTGAGGAACATCCTACTACAATTTGGAGAATATTGAAAGATCAACTATTGTATCCACATCACATTCAACGGGTGCAGGCACTTTTGTCGGCAGATTTTCCGCAAAGAGTAGTTTTTTGTCAATGGATGCAACACAAAATCCTGACTATTTGGCTCAAATATTTTTCACCGACGCGGCTACTTTCTCTAGAAAGGCGATTATTAATTTTCATAATATTACATATGGGCCGAAGAAAATACGCACGAACTAGTGAATGCCATCATCAACATCAATTTCTCGTGTCAATGTGGGGGCCGGAATTGTTGGAGATCACTTGATAGGTCCACATTTTTTTACCGATGCGGTTAAATGGCGAGGTATACCGCAATTTTCTTGAAGAGGAGCCAACCGTACTGCTAGAAGTTCCGTTGCAATTAAGATTACAAATGTATTTTATGCATGACGGTGCTCCAGCGCATTTTAGTTTAGTTGCTCGCGAGTTTTTGGGCAATACGTATCCAGATCGGTGAATAGGACGAGGAGGTTCACAACCGTGGCCTTCTCGGTCTCCAGACTTAAATTCTTTGGACTTTTTTCTCTGGGGTCACCTTAAATCATTAGTTTATACGACTCCCATTGAAAATGTTGATGAACTGAGAAATCGTATTATCGCAGCTTTTCAAACAATTCGAAATACCCCGGGTATTTTAGAACGGACTCGCCAGTCAATACGACGGAGGATAGAAGCTTGTATTGCAGTTGGGGGCGGTCATTTTCAACAGTTAGTATAAGTTAATTTTGTTTTACTAATTATTTGGTTATTTATAATAAAACATTAATTATGTTAACTTATTATTAACATTGTAACAACTTTATAACTAAGCGATTTTGGACATATGTTCTTATGAACTTTTATGATCAAAATAACCCCAGGAATC
Organism: Protaetia brevitarsis; assembly: GCA_004143645.1. Lineage (NCBI taxonomy): Eukaryota > Metazoa > Arthropoda > Insecta > Coleoptera > Scarabaeidae > Protaetia > Protaetia brevitarsis. The sequence continues at coordinate 1,459,357 of RXPK01000067.1, read as the reverse complement.
AGTGCTTAAAGTTTGTCGCATATATTGAGAATCACCCTGTATATATGTAAATACAAAAACAATCTGTGCAAATCGTTTACAGAAATTTGTCGATTCACAGCAAAATGTTTGAGAGCCTATCAAAATTTTTATATTTTATAAATAGTATTCATTATTTATTCCGTTTATCGAATTAAAGATTGAATGTAAACACTAATAGCAATTAATGAGTGATATATCATTTTATGCTTATTTTCGTATACTGATGTTTTATGGAAGATTATTTCATACGTACTGTTTCATAAATATATGTATTAAAACAGCTTTTTTTATATTTATTGTTCGTGTTTTTAAGCTACTGACAGCTTAAGAAATAATTTCATTCTTCTACATAGTAAGAAATTTGTAACACTAGAACTACACTGCGCCGAGTTCATAGAGGTCCCTCTAAGTAGTGTATTTTTTTAAACACTAAGAGTAGTGTTAATATTAGTTAGAAGATATTTACTGGTATTACAGCGCGCGAAATACAATATGCACTCCAAAGAATTGACTATTGTTGCACTGACAGAATGTAAATTAGTTTTATATAACTTTACGCTGCCAGTGTTGAATTGCACTAGTAATTCTGCTAGTGTAATTATTTCACACTAATTTTTTTTAGTGTAATTATGTACATTATTTTCTTTAGAGCTAAATCAATGTGTATAAACACACTAAAACTTTACCTGATCAACTCTAATAACACTAAGAACATTAACACTGGCGCTATTTCTTACTGTGTAAAGAGATGAAAAGGTATTCAAATCGAATTTGAGTTGCTATGTACACGTAGCAACACCAAAACTATAATGAACGTTTACCCACCTATAATATGATATCCCTAATGAACAGCTGGCCGATATGCTGCTTTCATATAAAATTTTATGTAGCAGTTTAGATAGTGCTGCGTTGGTAGCGCTTATTAAATTCAATTCCTCGTATGCAAGCAGAAATGCACCCACTTTTCATTTGTCTGTCGAACGTAACATTGACATAAACTCTCCCATCTATAGGTTATGTAATACATACAACACTGGATTTAATAGGGACGATATTTGTGTTCATTCCATCATGCTTAAATTTAAGTCAATTATTTTTAATTCGCTCCGGATCCCTTCTTCATCTTCTTCTTTATATTCGTTATAAATTTCAGTGTAATCTTACAAATTATTTCATAATTTTTGTTATTATAATGATTAATACTATTTTTATTACTACTATTATCAATACTATTATTATTATTGGTGAAGATAAACATTCATAAACTTTGTAAAAATGCAAAGAAAAATTACTCCTAATTATTACAGTGAAAAGCAGAAATACATTAATTTGTTCTTTTCTCACTGCAAAAAACTTGCAATCTTTGCATATTTGCCGTACTGCCGGCCTTTCAAGATCTAATATCGATGTATGTTCGGTAAGAGCGCTCGAACCTCTTCCTCTAATAGCTTAATTGGTAAAGCGCCCGTCCGGCAAGCGAGAGGATGTAGGTTCGAATTCAGCGTGAGGAGAAAAATTTTTCTTGAGAAAAATTACTCCTAATTATTACACTTAAAAAGCAGAAATACATTAATTTGTTATTTGTAAAAATTGTTATATAACTTAATAAATTACTTCATTAGTATTGTTGTTGCTATTTAGTGTTGCTCTGAGTAATTTTAATTAATATTAGGTAATTAGTATAGGTATTTCTCTTCTTGTTATTATTGTTACTCTGTTCAGTTGTATTTTATTTGCATTTTGTTGTATTTTGGCTGGGGGATATTTTGATTTGGATTCATTTTCCAAAATGAAATAAGTAAAATAATTAAAAAAATAAATATACCTACTTTAGGTTGATAGAAGTGATGTAGTTGAAACTTTATAGAAATTAAAAAAAAGATTAGTTAAAAAGTATAAGTATATTAAAATTATAGAGAATAAAAATATTTTCAAAATATAGACAATGTAATAACGCAAAAAAAAGCAGTCCTACTATATGCATGATCTTTACTTAATCTGTCTTTTTTTTAAAGTTTTGCCACTTAAAACTCTCAAGTCAAATATATCTTGGTAACGGCTAAAGATATTTGGATTTTATAAAAAGCACTTGCTAAAAAATTTTTGTCTCTACTTTTCTAGAATAATTTATAAATATGAAAAATAGCAGTGAACATATTTACAATTATTTTTGTTATATAATATAATATTATACAATTTAAATCTTATAGTTCCTTTATATAAACGTTTAGCAATGTGTATCATAGGCTACCTATCTCCTCTTGATATGGCAAAAAGCATTCATGTCTGTGTTATGTACTTGCTTTGATAACTTAGGGGATATTTTGATATTTGTGACATTTGCTTGACTACTGGTTACCACAGAAATTAGTTTTATATAAATATTTATTTAACAGCCATAGTTTATTAACTCTGCTTTGAGATTGTCCTAAAAATGTGGTTAAACGAAGATAAAAAAAAATGTTCTAATTCATGGAGAAACCGTAGTAATGCATCTGAAGCATTGCGATTATATGTACTCTACATTTACATAGTCTATCATCATAGTCTCTGTGCAAATCTCAGATATGGTATAGCTTCAAAAAATTGAAGCGATTCAAACAGATGAGAATAAGAATTGTTGAAATTACACGGCAACGGTATTATAAACAGTTAATAACAATTCACACACATCATTACTAATTAAAAGAACAGCATAATCTATTTGTAACTTCTTGGCGTAGGATTTTCAATGAAAATAAATACTTCTGTGAAAACGTCATTAGGTATACCTTTTAAGAATAGCGAAGGTCATTGTTAAGAAGAGAATGAAATTTTATCAAGTAACAATAAAAGCAATTTACTAACTTCAATACTTAAATAAATATATAGGTACTTAAGGTCAAATAGTTCCATATCCGCTCTTCAAATCTTCAATTTGATGTCAATACATCTATATAGTTATTGCTGCTTTTATAATGAATACCAGCCAGGCTGTCATTAAGGCAGTCTAAACCCTGCTAACTAGCTCGAAGACAAACTTAGGGACTGCAAAAAATCCGTCAATGCAGCGGCCAGAGACACAACGGTGTCTCTGATTATGGGTGCGGGAAATGAGGATATAAAAGGGGCAAGTAATAGTCGATGAACTAGCCAAGGAGGGCTTAAGAGACACTTCATGGGTCAGAGCCGTTCGTCGGGATTACTAAGGATTCGCAAGAAGGTAGATCTGGACTGGCTTAGATAAAGAAAGTAAAAAGAAATGGAAGGTCGATGAGGTAACTCCAACCAAAACGCTGATTGGGGACAGGGGATGGTAGGTTCTCTGATAACCTATCAAGGCAGCAGAAAAAGAAGTTAAAACCATTACTGGGTTGGTAACTGAAAATGCTTGAAAAAGCATCTATACAAAAAGGCCGTGTAAGCGACGTGGTGTAGGAGACGCGAGCTACAGGAGGAAACGAGTTTACATGTATCTGCACATGTGAGGAAGTGAAGGTATCAGCAGGAAAATTTCGGGAAGATTATTGGAGCCTCGAAGGTCTCAGTTATAGATCTTTATAGAGAACACCAAGCTGCTCGGTGGAAATTAAGGAGGAATCAATAGGGATGGTACAATGACACAGCGCAAGTGCCCCACCCAATTGAATGAATGAAAATGAAATAATGAATACCAATAATAAGGAAACACAAATATGATACATACACGTAATATGATTTCACTAAACACTACTTTTAGGCAAAAACTAACTCATATGTGCGTAGTTTACTCCAAATCAAATAAACAACCAGGCGTAAAATGCCAATAGAAACTTGTTATCCCACTGATAATTTCTATTATTTATTTTTTAGGATCGAATACTACTGCTATGAAAGATAAATAAAAAAAAATTGTTAAAACATATAAAAATATTGTTATTCCAAAAATGTGATACCTGCCATTTCAAACATTATTTTGTTAATTCAAATTTCTTAATAAAATAATATTAAAACCTTTTTTCACGTCAGAAAAACTCAAGTTGCAGTGAAATTCTGCATATTTTATTAGAAAAATATAATAACATAAATCGAAATAATGAAGCATGAAACTTATGGAAGTTATAAACTCATAAAGTTTCATTCATGGATCTACCATGAATAAGATAATTTTGTCAAATTAATGACTTTAAAAGCAATTATAAAAAATTTAAAATCCACAATCCCTAACCATATATAATTAATATTTACATAATTCAGAAGAACAGCGTTCTTTTCGACATGTACTTAACTCCGCTTTAGACACCACGCAACCCTTAATTTTCGTGCAGCATGTAAACAGCGGTTGTTGGATAATAGCCGGACGATACAGGTTTATACTTCTAGTTTATGGTAAGGCAACGTAATTTCCCAAACCAGTTACGTGTATAATGGATCATCGACACATGATCACAATTAAATCAGCTTGAGAAATATGTGTAACGAATGCCGCATTGCCCGTGGTGCTGTAGTAAACATACAGACAGTTACCTACCATTGTCGGAGACGAATATAAGAAGGCACGCGGAGCAAGAAGGACGGACGGAAAGAGAAAAAATAAGACCGCGATATGATATTGTGAAACTGCGGCTGCTGGTGCTGCTAGTATTGCGAGAAGGACTATATATAAAGCCGCAGAAGAAGACGAAGAGGCGGGCGGTGGTGGAGGAGGAGAGGTATACGTGCGCGCTTGGGGAAGAAAGCGGGGTGACCCAGTGTTGGCCGAACGGGGCCGACCTTCAACTGTACAGCGGCTTGGATTGCTGCCACGCCGCCGCTCTCAACCATGGAACAACGGTCTATATATACAATTCAAGATTTCAACGAATATTGTGTGTGTACACAGTATTATATTACCGTCCATTAATAATGGGCACACACTGATTATAATTCCTTTGTACCTGCTCATTGCTGTAGGCCGGCTGATATAAGCACTGTCTACCATTCTTCCTCTTGTTGGAATTGTATTTCGATAAACAGCATGCGAATACACAATTGCCTATACATATTTAACTTTAACTGACTGGTGGAACTGATTTCTTTAAGGACAAATATGTTTCTGATGTTCGAACTTACTGTTCAACGTAAGAATTGCTATGACTAGGCGGTTTGAATATGTGTGTGGTAAAGTGAGGCATTTTGTTTTCAAATTTGAAGATATTGTGTATAGTTTAGTTCAAGTTTTAAAAGAAGTATCATTCTTATGGACTATATCCTTTTTCATTCTTTTTTCTGATGGCGATTGTTGCCAGATTTATTCACTGGCTGTCGGTAATGATAACGTCGCCATTCACTGTACCAGTCATTTGTCGATTTCGTTTATCTTTCTGTGAGAAGGTATATTGGTGGAGGGAATCTTAAAAGCGAAGGGCGCTGTCCAATCATCAAAAGCAAATAATAATAATAATGTGCTTTATTGTCATGAAAAATTATAAACTTTGTGGACAAAGCTAAGTAAAGATTACACTAAAATACACGTAAAAACAAAAGGAATCTAGTGTTGGAATACACTAAGTTGCCAAAAAAAAAAAAAAAAAAAAAGTTCAAGCCAGAGAGAGCGTAGCGAAGATGGGATTCAAAAAGAGCAAAGTGATTCTAGCAGAGAAAGAGAAGTTCCCTGCCAGTCTAATGCAAAGCACGCAGAAGACACTTTTATGGTGAAGGAGTCGATAGGGAGAGGACATCGAGAGCGTCATCAACGATAAGACCCAGGAATTTGACAGAAGGAACTATATTGACAGTTCATTTTCGAAAAACACATGGTTACAGCAGTGCACCTTATAGATAAAATCATCGTTTTTCTTGTTATGGCATAGGCAGTTGAATTGCACCACTTTTTGACGATGTTAAGTCCCAGTACAACCGGTGCAGGTCTACTCTTTTGGCTGCACCAATGATCTAGTGTGCCCGCGAGAGACATAATTTGCCGCTGATTTTTAAATTGGGACGTCATGATAAAAGAAGAAAAGTATCGGACCAAGCACTGAGCCTTGAGGAACGCCAGAGTCAATTTCATACACGAGAGGAAACTATTGATTTCTGATCTGCTCCTTTACGAAAAGGTACGATTTGAACCATTCGGAGGAGTACCACGAATCCACAGTAATAATTTTTGCGCCTCCTCCAGAAACACTATTTTCATACGTTCAAGCGGAGGAAACTACCGTTTTGTCAAATGTGACTAAAGGTTGGCCACACTTAGATCCACATGACGACGTGTAATCAATTGTCATGCTTACTGTTCACCATGCTAAGATTAACGATGTCTTCATCACTTATTATTGATACTAACTGATACTAAGATATGTAACATGGTGCCAACTTGTAGTTCAACTCCTGGTCAAAATTTCTTTTCTATTTTCAATTCAAATAAGATATGTGGCCCCCAAAACCTACTCATACTCGCAAAACGTAGTTTGGGCTAGTTATACAATAACTATTTTTTGCCAAAAACATGATGTCCAAGGCAGTGAGAACCGACAAAAAAACCTGGTTGTAGAAAAAAATGGTTTATTCTGTTCGCAAAGGAAAAGAAAACCATCCTGTGGCAAAGATTAAAAATTAAGATAATCTGAAACCTATCCGCTAGCATCCTCGTTTTCAAGTGTATAATCAACACATTCAATTGCTTGGCAGGGTGTAAAGTTCACAACTTTTTCCTAAGAAATATTACACCCAAGATGCGTATCATATTAGCTGCAGCAAACTGCAAAGATTTATCTAATTTTTCGAGAAGTACGCTGTGCAGGTTTTATGTTTAAGAGAAGTGCTGATGGCCCGTCCTAGTATTATAAGATGACGTAAGGATTATTATAAACCTGCTATATATTAGAATATATCGCAGCGAAGGGAGAAACATATTCACTGATGAATCATGGGTAAATACTAGACACTTCCTAATTCCTAACATTAGGAAGCCAAGCTGGGCTCTTGTCAAAACTAACAGTTCTTGACAGCCATTTGATAGTTTTTAGTTTTTTCTTAACATATGAAGGCACATTCAAGCGAGTAACAACTGTGATGAAGAGAAATATGACCTGACAGCTAGTGAATTGTGAATGTGGACCGAAAAGTCATGATTTTTTTTCCCCGTGAGATCAAAAGTGCCGACTCTATTTGTCTGTTCTTATTGAGATGTTCTTTGGCATTACAAAGTGACAGTTCATGTTAAATAGAAACATAATTATTAAATAATCATGCTAAATATCACAACTAACATGAATCGAAAATTATACCTGTCATATGTCATATTGGGGCGTACCCAAAAATCGTCAGTTTTTTATTGGCCGAAACAGTTGTGACGTCTTTAGGACATAATTTGGATTTATCATTACGATTTGTTTACGCATTTGTCATCCTATAACACAGTAATGAAGTGTATATATCTAGTCAATTTTATTTAGATTTATAAATAATAAAAATAATAAATTAAAAAAAAATAACGGATAACGTTTTTTATATTTAACCAAAAAACTAAAATTGACCTATTTAAGATTGGACATACTACAGTGGAACCTCGTTAATCCGGATCAAAAATCAAACATTACAGAAAAATGACTTCATTTCATGATAAACAAATACACACACAAAACAAACCGAACAATTACATTTTTAAACTCATTTTAACAATAAGGACAAAACTATTTGATACGACGCCCATTTCTAAAAAAAAAATTATCCGTTAAGATTGATCCGGATTCACGGGGTCCGATTTAACGAGGTTTCCCTGTACTTACATGCTATATTTCTTATGCCAATGCCTTTGAGCTAAATACTATTTTGAGAAGTAGGAAACATGCAACAGCCTTGTCGCCTTGTTCACTTTAAAATATAAATTGACTGCTCATGTTTGTTTTGATACAAATGGTCTAACATTCGTACTTAAATATGTAACGAGAAAATGTGCAGTCAAAGTGTAGAAAAATATTTTTTGAGTTTGCTAACGTATAAGAGATCCAGAACATGATTTTGCGATTTGAATTGGTGAAAAGTTTTTATTTAATTTTATTGATATACTCTCGAAAAAGCGTCTTTCATTTTTTTAAATAACCGTTTTATTTGCTTTGTTTGAAAACGACATTGACAATGCAGAAAATTCTAGACGAGACATAAATCACATAAGATCTATTAACTCATAAAATCTTTAATTAACTTCCGGTTTCGTTTTTGATTATACAAAAATGTCTGTTCTATACCTACCTTAATAGCATTTGCACATTCAGGAGTTTGTTTAGATGTGAATTAAGCGAATCTGGGTGCGTATAGAGAACAACTCAGATCACTTTAACGGTAACTGTCGTGCTTTCCCTCTTTACGATTCAAATAAATCCTTTCTAATGGTCGATACATATAAGTGGTATAAATATTCCTTTATACTTGCTTCAAAGGCATGGTTTTCATTTAATTTTCCTTATTAGCTGATCCATGATCTGAAATCGCATGGCGCAACAATGTATATTTCATTGTAATGGCTTCGGTTTAAAAGCATTATATTTTCTTTTATTTCCAACGGAAATGTAATTTAACAAAATATCATGATCGAGTTCCGCAATTATATTTGTACTATTTCCTCCTTTACACCAGTGAACGATTTGCGTAATTTATCTCGTGAAGTATTATAAGATTTATAAGGACGTGCCACTAAAAACTCCTATAAATCGTGACTGGATCTCCTCCAGGCCGTCTAAACGCCACAAGTCTTCACTTTCCGTAATTGCCCAACTAAGTTCTTGATGTATTACCGGGGACGAATTTCAACAGTGTGAAGTTAGATATTTCCGAGAACGTGCGGCGCATGTATAAATAGGAATCAGACACTCCGGCGGCCTGATCAAGTTGGAAAATGTCTTTTCGTAACTTTTATTACCTCTCAGATAAGTCGAGCGAAAGTTTGCGATTCACGCAACAACAACTGTGACATGTGTGTGGTTGATAGTTAGCTATATAACTATGTATGCAAATAGATATCTTACGCGATTTACATGGTGTGTGTGATATACGTTGATTATAATTCGGCTTGTTTGTCTCGCCTATTTTCTAAATTGTGTATGCGACATTAGTGAACGTTGCATCATGAAATTGCGACGCTGTTTTGACAACTTGCTTTATTGCTTCAAATTTATCAACTCGCAAGAATTTAGGGTTGGAATGCAAATGAGAGTTTTGAGCACTCTATAGGCATGACTCTCCAATGAAATTTTAATTGTTTGTACCTACTTGTAAATTTCAGGGAAGTTGATGAAGTTTTTGGTTAGATCAGAACTTTGCACAAAATCTGGATAAATATTTTGGTGGATAACTTCAATTGGATTTTAAATTATTTTTATATTTTTGTGTTTTTGTAATCATTCGAAAAACTATGCAAAAAATAGAAGCTTTTTTATGCATGATTTGATTTGCTCATTATTATTTATTCTGTTACATTGACAAAAAGATTATTTCCCGCAAAGAAATACATTTCTTTAAAAATAATTAGTTCACAGTAAGAAAGTTTATTTGAATTAAATACAATAACTTAAGGCTGATGTTACTGCTTTCTTTGAAACGACTAAATTATTTCTTTTTAAGAATATATTTCTCTTTCAAACAAATAATTGTTTGGATATAAATATGATATCAAATATAAATTCAAATAAATTGCCCAAAGAAACTATTTCTTTTATTACAAAGGCAGTATAGTTACAGGCAAAATGATTTCAGTTTTATAAGGAAATTGTATTATTTAAATTATCGGTTGTGATCGCTTTTGATTCGGCCCTTCAGGTAATTTACTACCATGTAGTACAGACAATTTTTGGCCTTGAAGTAACTAATCAGAAAATAGAACTTATTTCTATTATTTTTAATCTTCAGCGTCCTTTGGAATAACATTCACACTTTTACATTAAAAAAAAAACATTCTTGAAAAAAAATATTTCACATAAAGAAACTTTATTTGAATTAGATAATTAGATATAAAATTGATGTTGTGCTTTCTTTGAAGTGATCAAATTATTTCTTTAAAATAATATCTTTCATTCAAATAAATTAGCTTAGCAGCTGGTGTCTTAGCTAGGAGATGCTTAATGAAATGATTTAGTTTGGTCAAATAAACCAATTATTAAACTAAAAATATTCTTTATTAATTTCAAATAATTCCGTTTGTTATAATCAAGTAAATATTTATTTGGATATCAATTGCAGAGTTATTCACCTAAATCTTTTGCTCTACTATTCCAAACAAAGAAATTTTATTTTGCGACTGATAGCGATTATTTTCAAGTCAAAGCTATGCCTTTTCATGAGTAGGAAATATTCTAGCTAAACCACTATTTGTTTCAAGTACTTCTTTTCTTAGGACCTAATAAATATTTCTTTTCTACCATTTAAAAAAATATTTTTCTCATATTTATTTAACGACAAAGAGATCTTTTTCTCAGTGTACCTATATTGTTTTAAAGAAAAAAAAAAATTGGCTGAAAGTGGTTTGGAATGGTGTAGTTTTCCACTGCTAACTGAAAAAAAATATATAGTGACTCTTGAAAACCTATAGTTGAATGCCCGAATGTTGTATAATTTCAAATAGCAGCATTAGCAAAGCTATGTTGTTAAATTTATTAAGCATATGTAAATTGTTGCGCATACCATTATCTCATAGCTTCGTGGTACCTATCTACAGTGTAAATATTTTCATGTTTGTTTTTGTATGCTCTGTACTTGACGCTGTTGTTACAAAATTTACAATTGAACGGTTTGGTGCAAAAACCAGATAATTCCAATTTTCGCCGAATGTTAGTTCTTATATTAAACGCAATGGCTCTGCATTATCTCATCCTAATAGGTTGTACACCTTATTTAAAAACAATTCGTGTTAAGATTTTCTGTACAGAACTGCTTCGACATCTTTCAAAATTTGCATTTAGTTGTTACTGAAACAGAAAACAAACTCTTGACCTTATAAAAATCACAATTATTTTTTTCCACAACTCCCATCAATGTTCTTTAAAAATGGCAGTTAATATTAATTTATAGGAATTTATATAGCATTAGAAAATGTATCAGCCTGATGGCGATGTCCGTAATAATTATGTATGCGCTGACACCTTAGACATCCCTTTAGATTTACGAACGAGTATTGTCGTTACTGAAATCAACAAACTGATTAGCTGCTAGGAAGTGTTAACGGTCGTTAGCTTGCTACACAATTGGTATGTAAAATGCTGGAATAACTCTCACGCTAAATGACGGGCAGATAATTCTAGTTCACAATAAAAATAATTCTTTAAATCAAGCAAATATTAAATTTCCTTACCGGAATTTGAAAGCACTAATTTTACATGTTTACTATAATAATATTTGCGAACACGTCCCTGTGAACCACTCGTGCTGGAAGAATTGGTAAACATTTCTTTTCCGTAGTTCGAGTGTTAGTGAATAAGTCAAATCGTTATACAGGGTATTCCACGTAAGTGGTTCATTAAAAGTTTATGATGTTCTATTAATTACTTATATTTGAGATTTTGGTACAATTATCTGTTCGATTGGAACTATGATGTGAAATACTAAACCAAAATATCACTTCCGGTTGACCGGAAATGGACGTCAACCTTTGTTATTTTAAATAGAATGATATAACTTTTTATTCATTTTTGGATTCTACGACCATAATAGGGTCATTTTCATTAGCTATTCCTATAGCTACATGTTGCCGTTTTTTAGTCATTCATTGCATCATTGAGAAATTAGTATCTCGATTAATACTGCAAATAGAGACTCCAAATTTGCTACGTTATGAATGTAGATATAACTCTAAGAAACGGTACGCACACTTTACATTCTAACATACAGGGTGTTTAAAACTGAGGAACAAAGTGACATATTTCCAAATGCAAAAAACTCAATTTTTTCTCTCAATAGACAGCCTGTATTTTAATTCAAAATTAGAAAGGAAATATCATCCCCTATCACTTTATATCAGCATTCCCTATACCTATCTTTAATAGATTTTGAGATATGAGCGACTTTTTGTTAGACAGACTAAGTAGCCCTATCTTTAAATATTTGTAGCTGGTTCTGAATGGGATTAATGTCAAATTCATTGACTAACCATAAGTCTTTATGTATATCATCGTAATTACACTTTTGTACAACGTAATATTAATAGAAATGACTATTCGAACAGCGACATTCTTGTATGGTTATTCAAAGAATAATACATGAATTTGATATTAATCCCATTCAGAGCCAGCTAAAAATATTTAAAGGTAGGGTTAGTTAGTCTGTTTAACAAATAATCGCTCATATGTCAAAATCTATTAAGGATAGGTATAGGGAATGCTCATATAAAATGATAGGGGATGATATTTACTTTCTAATTTCGAATCAAAATACAGGGTGTTTTGGGGGTGTTACAGGGGTGCAAAAAATTGAAGTTTTTGCATTTGAAAATATGTTACTTTGTTCCTCAATTTTGAACACCCTGTATGTTAGAATGTAAAGTGTGCATACCGTTTCTTAGAGTTATATCTACATTCATAATTTAGCAAATTTGGAGTCTCTACTTGCGGCATTAATCGAGATATTAATTTCTCATTGATGCAATGATTATGACTAAAAAAAAGAAAAACTTAAATAACTCAAAAACGGCAACATGTAGACTTATAGGAAATAGATGAAAACTGACGTATATTATGATCGTAGAATCCAAAAATGAACAAAAAATTAGATCATTCTATTTAACAAAAGTTGACTCCATTTCCGGTCAACCGGAAGTGATATTTTGGTTAAAGTATTTTACATTATAGTTCCGAATCGAACAGATAACTGGCCCAAAATCTCAAATATAAGTAAATAATAGAAAACATCAAAACATTTAATGAACCACTTACGTGAGCAATACCCCTGCTCATATCTAATGGATACACACTATTGACGTATACCAGGGTATTCCACGGTAACATGGTTCATTAAAAGTTTATGATGTTCTATTATTACTTATATTTGAGATTTTGGCCACACTATCTGTTCAAATTGGAACTTTAAATGTAAAATACCTTAACCAAAAATATCACTTCCCGTTGACCGGAAATGGATGTCAACTTTGTTATTTTAAATAGAATGATATAAGTTTTATTCATTCATTGGATTCTACAACTATAAAACGGTCAGTTTTCATAGCTATTCCTATAAGCTACATGTTGCCGTTTTTTGAGTTATTTAAGTTTTTGCTCTTTTTTTAGTCATAATCATTGCATCATTGAGAAATTAATATCTCGGTAATACTGCAAGTAGAGACTCTAAATTTGCTATGTTATGAATGTAGATATAACTCTAAGAAACGATACACACACTTTACATTCAAACATACAGGGTGTTCAAAACTGAGGAACAAGTGACATATTTTCAAATGCAGAGAAACTCATTTTTTTAAATAGAACACCCTGTATTTTAATTCAGAATTAAGAAGTAAATATCATCCCCTATCACTTTATATCAGCATTCCCTATACCTATCTTTAATAGATTTTGAGATATCAACGACTTTTTGTTAAACAGACTAAGTAGCCCTATCTTTGCGTGTTTGTAGCTGGCTCTGAATGGGATTAATGTCAAATTCATTGACTAGCCAAAAGTGTTTATGATATATCATTTAATTACACTTTGGTACAACGCAATATTAATAGAAATGACTATTCGAACAGACATTCTTGTATGGTTATTCAAAAAATACATGAAATTTGACGTGAATCCATTCCAGAGGCAGCTACAAACATTTAAAGATAGGGCTACTTAGTCTGTTTAACAAAAAGTCCTCATTATCTCAAAATCTATTAAAAGATAGGGATAGGGAGTGCTCATATATAAGTGATAGGGAATGATATTTACTTCCTAATCTCCGAATTAAAAATACAGGGTGTTCTATTTAAAAAAATTGAGTTTTCTGCATTTGAAAATATGTCACTTTGTCCCTCAGTTTGAACACCCTGTATGTTAGAATGTAAAGTGTGCCTTATCGTTTTTAGAGTAATATCTACATTCATAACATAGCAAATTTGGAGTCTCTCCTTGCAGTATTAACCCGAGATATTAATTTCTCAATGATGCAATGATTATGACTAAAAAAAAGAGAAAAACTTAAATAACTCAAAACGCACAGTAGCTATAGAAATAGTTAAGAAAAACTGACGTATGTATAGTTCTAGAATCCAAAATGAATAAAAAATTATATCATTCTATTTAAATAAAAAAGTTGACATCCATTTCCGGTCAACCGAAGTGATATTTGGTTAAGGTATTATAACATTTAATAGTTCCAATCCAACAGATAATGTGCCAAAATCTCAAATATAAGTAAATAATAGAACATCATAAACATTTAATGAACCACTTACGTGGAATACCTGTATACCTATGGATACACTATACGTATATATTACCCAGGTATATCTCAGTAAAGTATTTATTTTTATCATTCTAATTGAGAAATTTTATTGCTTTCAGGCAAAGTTGAGCCAGGTCCACACACTTCATCCTTCAACATGGGATACCTCGTCTCCCCTTACGGCTATACAAACGGAGCGGCTGGACCCATACCTGTCTCGATGGTGAGTGTGCACATACATGTATACTAGTACTTAAACCCTAAAGAAAAATCTACCGACCGACGTGCATCGCTAGCACTCGACAATCCCTAATAATGGTAACTAACAGTAAACGACGCCCACTACAACGTCGTACAAGCATCAGCGACGGCGCGTTCGCTCTGTCGTTTTTCCTGTAGTACCGGCTCGCAGTTTCGAAGCGCACCAAGTGTACAATCCCCGGCTACTGGCACGGCTTATTAGCGAACGCTTCCGGTGACGGGAGTCACTTATCTTACCTCTTCCGACCACTCGGCCGTCTTAGTTAGGCCCAACTAGACCACTTCTGGCGGGCGTCGTCGGCCTCGGTTCGCTGTTTCCTCCATTGCGACGCATGTATAATGCATAGGTGGTTTGAGCGAGAGATCCACTCTCTGCTTATTATACTTGATATAGGAAGCAGCGTTGGCTGGTTTGATTTTCAATTGCTTCGCTCTCGGCACCTGCTGTTCGGAGATTTCGCCGGGAGACGAGCGATTTAAGTGATCCAAAACGATAGGGTGTTATTGTTTGGGGTATTTGACGACCAGTTTTCGAGCTGGATTTTTCGCACTTTCATCCGCCTCGACAGTAATCGTGTTTATATGTATGTGATGCGTGTTATTTTTAGGTATTATTTATTTATAATTAATTATAAATTAAGTGGGGAGGGTTTACATTATTTGACTGGAAATCGATGTTCTGGTTTTTTGCATTTTTTGAAAGCTCCCAAATATCTAAATACATGGTATGAAGGCGAGTTTTGTAATATCTCGCATTGGTTAGCCGTTACGGCTTATTAAAAGAGCGGGCTGTATCCGATACAAACGGAAAGCAATATTAGATTGCAATACCATATTCGAACTCGGGGCTACTCGGGTCGAAAATACCATACCTTATTGTTTAAGTAGTATGTATAGTTGTCTTTAATGATTATAAAATGTTCCTACAAGTCGGTCACAAATAAACGACAGAGATTATAAATTTCTTAAACATAACATAACAAATAAATACAGTTTCATGGAACCGTTTCCTAGAATTACTAAAGGGTTCACCATTTATGGTCGCGGCTGTATTTGTCGCATTGTATTTTTCTAATTCAGTGTTTGGTCTGAAGTTGGAAAAAAAATATAGATAACCTTTAATTAAGATGCCCAATTTATTTAAAAAAGTGTTCGAGTAGTTCTCCAGTAGCTCTATTTACTATGGTTTTGTCGATAATTTTCACATTGCGTCGAAAGCCGTTTTTGAATTAGTTCAAAAGAAAGCCGTGAAAGAAGAAGAAGAAAGTATTAAAGTAGGGAAATGAGCCACTACGTCTGTACAGTCTCTGGACACGCTCATTAAAAAAAAACTAGGTTTTCCATCGTTATTTGGTAGAGCTACTTTAATTGGAAAAGTACAGGAAGAAAGTTACAGTGTATTGCTTTCTATGAGCAAGTCGAAACTGCGCCAATTGGAAACTAGAGCTGGACTGGCAATTAGACAACATCCAGATCCTGCATTAAAAAATGAAGGCAGCTATTTGGGCTACATTTCATTATAAATGTTCAATTGACGCGATCCACGACATATTTATTGTCCAAAAGTGTTGACAGCCTGTGTAAGTGGCGCGTTCCAGAAGCCAAGTTTGAGCTTGCTTCATCAAACATCGACCCTCTTTTGCAAAAATCAAGTTGCTATTAGGCCGATTATAAAGTTTTTTCTACAGTGATTTATTGCAAAGGGTGCATTGAAAAAATTGTCAAAACGAAAACGACTCGTTAATTCATGTGTGTATTCAGTCATTCATTCATTCAAATTAGGGTGGGCACTTGATGTCCGAGCACTTGAGCTTGATGTGCATTGTACCATCCCTATTGATCTCTTATTCCACTCGAGCAGTTTGGTGTTCTCTATAAAGCCCAGTATCTTGCCACAGTGGAAACTTGAGGACCTTCGAGGGCTCCAATAGATCTCTCCCGAAATATTTCTGCCTGAGTACCTTCAGTTCCTCACACGTGCAGATTACATGTAAACTCGTTTCCTCATGTGTGTAGAAACTAGCTCCAAAAGATTCACACTGCGAGTCACAAACAATTCAACTTGCTACCTACATTGCCGCAAAATTTATCCAATGAAGGTACTTTTCTGTATTACGAATAATGAATGCGTTGGAAATTGCAGTAGACTTGATGCCAAAAATTTCGTCGTCAATTCTGATCGTCAGCGCATACAAACGGGCAGGCAGGATATGTCCAGCGCTGCAAAACTCGCTGTGCTATCTAAAGGGAAGCAACAAATTTTGAAAATGCAGAAGTATGAAGAAGAAGAAGGATTAATATATGGTGCTGGAATAGCTGACTAAGTGTATGTTGAACTATTCGTAAAAATTTTTACTGCGAAACTTTGAACGCGTTTTTCTCGAAACATGATTTTTCAAATCTGCGTAAGTTCTAGTTCTTCAAGTTCAAATATATCAAATAATTCTTTTGTTTTCTTTAATGTAAACAGTTTTATTGGAGGTTATACCTATATTACACTAAACATTGCAATGTCCATATTTTTATATCCAGTCATACACAAGAAAAAAGAAAGAAAATAATCAAATTAAAGTCCAGGACT
Organism: Protaetia brevitarsis; assembly: GCA_004143645.1. Classification (NCBI taxonomy): domain Eukaryota; kingdom Metazoa; phylum Arthropoda; class Insecta; order Coleoptera; family Scarabaeidae; genus Protaetia; species Protaetia brevitarsis. Next base: position 1,442,142 of record RXPK01000067.1, on the reverse strand, counting down.
TGCCACATTGTTGGTTTTCGACTTATTTGGGTTAAATTTAGTATAACCTCCAACAAATTTAATATATTTCTAACTCTTCTTTTTATTTTCAATTTCGGATCACTTTTGCGTATGCTAGAGTTACGCAGTTTGACCGTGTTTTCTGTGCACACTGCTACCTTAGATACAAATAGCGAACGTTATAGTGGTCTTGTCATAAAAAAAAATATTTTTTTTAATGTTCAAGTTTTAATATATTTATTAACAAAAAGCTGTATTTCGTATATCTTTTCCTTTGTCTGAAAAAAAAGAAGCTCAAATTTTTGAACTTTCCGAAATGGTATATTAAACCTCCCCCTTGAACTCTTAAGTATATCTGCACAGATTAAAAGCAAAGAAAACGGAATTCTATATCCAACCCGACGGTTGGACGACCGGTTTCGGACTATGCCATCTTCAGGTAACATAAAACGTCGTTGGAATTATAAAGCTACGCCATTAATATTAACATTTAATCTTTTTATGTTGTATAAAGCAGTGGCGGCTGGTGCATACGTCACCGCATGCCGCATGGGCTATTACCAAGATATTGTAAATGGAAAAAAGGACAGAAAGGTTAGGTGCAACAACAACACAAAAGTTACGTTTTTATCAACGAGATGAGAAATTAGCTCTAATACACTTTCTGATACTATTGATTTAGTCTTTAAATCCTTTTCAATATAATATTTTTTTAACACTGTCGGTTCTGACGTTTTTAACGAAATAAATAGATTAAAAATTTTTTTTAGTCCATTTTAGCTTTTTCCATTTAGCACTGTTTGCCAAGTGCTGAATGTGTTAATGTGCCAGAAAGAGGCTTTGTCTAGCAGTGGTAATGGTAAAAAGATTCCCATTTTGAAAAGATTTATCCTGTCTTAAATTCCTTGTGTATGTTTGCAAATCACTAATCAGATTAGCGCATTACATTCTATTGTGATTTTATCTATATAAACCACTTAGTCAAAATTTTATCCGTTGCTTTTATATCAAAGATAATTCCTGTTTCACTTTTACATCACTTGTGCATCTGATTGTTCGGGTGGTCAGATACATGCACTGAATCAAAAAATGGGTCCTAAAATAAAGAAAGAAATCATTGTTGGCATGAAATAATACATTAAAATTGATCCAAAGATCGAGTTTATCAAACCAATGAAAAAGATTTTATTAAATAACGACGGATGAGTAATAAATCATTCATAGTATTAATGAAACTAAAATCATTGAATATGAAATGGTAGTTGGCTCAATGAAATATGCTATTGTTGTAACGAACACCAGTTTTGTTTTAGCAACTTTATTTGGTTTACTGAATGACCGTGAGTTATTAATTTTATGCCTAAACTCCAGTGGAAGCATGAAAAAAGCATTAATACAATATACATTATTTGTTGATCGCAAATCGTTGACTTAATGTATGTTATTGATAACACCAATAAATTTTAGTTATTGTTATAGAGTAAACTTCTAATTAACTTAATTTATTGATGCAATAATCGCATTGTTTTTACTCAATTCACTGATGAGTAAGCATTGAAGCTCTATTTCATTGAATTGCATTAAAAGTAATATTAAAGATAACAAGATTGATATTAAGTATTGATGCTTACTATAAAGCATCAAAAGAAAATGCCTAAAGAATTAACCGTAAAAATGCCACCATGGCATTTTCTTTTTCATGGTTCTTTGTGGAGAAATCGCCATACATGCAGAAAATGGAATAGAAATGTGAGTTTCCGGCTACCAAACGTCTTTAGCATTCCCCCAAGAGTAAATACACATTCTTCAATGTCGTGTCTCTGTATTATTCTGTATTTCCTCCGAAGAGATCACGAATTCAGATGCACGCCCTCTAAGGGTCACACGCTAAACTCTCACTTAGTCAGGGACCGCGGCGTAAGTTGGCAATTCAAACGCTGCCGTTCACCTTTCATTAAAGTATGCTACTGTTCATTCTAGAAATAAATGCAAACATTGTACTTACGAAGAAAATATTATTTAATACTTTATTGCATTCATATCGTGAATAATTTTACGAAAATTGTACGTAAAAATACCAGTATAATATATATTCGTTCATATTCAAAAATTTGAAATTACTTATTGAACGTGTGAAAATATAGTTACTACAACAAATATTATCCATGCACTATTGTGCAATAAAATAATCAAAGCTTATTTATTTCACTAATGAATTTTATTATTAGTCAATCAAAAATTATAAACAATATTTCATCTTAACAATGGCACATTACGTTCCGTCGATGAAAATTCACTCAATGAATGTTGTTTGTTTGTGTTATAGTACTTTTCTCAGTGCAGAGGCACGTGATTCAACACGTGCATTCAAAATATTACTGCGCAAGACAAATTCTTTTTTTTTATATACTTTATTGATATAATCAACGTTTTCATTGACCCTGTGAATATACGTTATTATAGAAATGTAAATAACTGCACTTCAATGATTTCTTTTCGTTGTCTTCGCATTTATTAAATATATCTATAAATATACTTAATAAATGCGTTAGCTAATATGACCTACACTTCATTAAGATATGTTATCTGTTCGTTCTTGCAATAAATTGCAAACCATTAAAATCACGCATCACCCTCTCCGTTAATACTTTATTGCGTTCATATGGTGAATATTTTTATGAAAATTGTACGTAAAAATAACAATGTATATTCGTTCATATTCATATTATTAACAAAAATATTTATTGAATGTATGAAAATATGGTTACCATAACAAATAGTATCTATGGACTAATGTAAAATGATTTATCATAATGAAAACGAATTTATTTCGTTAATGAATCTTGTTATTGCATAATCAACGATTCTAAATAATATTTTATCATAACAATGACACATTTCGTTCTGTCGACGAAAATTCACTCAATAAATGTGGAATATTTGTATTACGACCAGTATCTTTCTCTCTTATTCCAGATATTTTGATCTATTTTACTCATGTTAATTATTTGCTCCAAATGATTCCTTGAATTTGTTTGACACATCGACATCACTCATTGTAAATACGAGTACAGACAGTTAGGAGTTTCTTAATACTACGAAGAAATGCATAAATATACCCAGAAATCTCTAATGCTGCCGAAGATTTAAGCAGGTATTTTAAAACTGTCATATTTCACCCGAGATACGGGATAATCTTTACTTCCTTTCCTTCACACACAAAAACATAAATCTGGTAATTTACAATCTACAATATAATAATATCGAGCTGTGCCTGAAATGCCTGTATTCTGCGCCTATTTGAAGCTCTTCTTAAAATGATTTTATTCCATCCTACTAAATTTTTATCCATCATTATTGTGTAATATGTATATGAAGTGTTTTGCTTTTGATTCGGGAACGAACTTTACATTAAATTTTACATGTTCTGTCTCTTTGCATACCAAATATTTATATACTGATAGGGGATTATGACAATTATATCAGTTTCAGATATTTCGTAAAAACGTTAGTCACAATTTTTAGAACAATATAACTTCTGCAAATATGTTTATATTTTCTTGATCCTCTCTAATTAGACGAATTTAATTTTTGAAACTTATAGAGAAAAAAAGCATGACTATTCGTGGACACATTCATAACCCTTTTCGCATAATTCATATATTTCTTGTACTTAATACACACAACTTAATAGCATCACAATCTTTTAAGACCTGATAACAAAGCGACTGGGAATATGTTTACTTGTATTGCTTCTTTTTGCTTGCTCATATTTACTAATTTATTGCTTCGTTTTGTTCTCTTATACCATATCTTTTCTTTGAGTGTTAACTTTTTCCACATTTGGATATGGAGTCAACATTGAAAACTGCTTTTTAACACTTTTACGATGACTTTATTATAACTTTATTATAAAATAAAGATTCTATCGTTCCAGGGATCGTTAGTCAAAGGTTTGAAAACAGAAAAGTTTCATTGGAAAGTCTCACTAGCAATTAAAAAGAAAAGTATCTCACATTAAGATGCTTCCCCTATCTACAGAGTGAGTGATGAGGAACGCACCAAACTGCCGGAGTTTGTACTCATAAAAATATTTAAAAGAAACCCATATCTTGTTAACCGATCGTCATTCGTTTTCAAGTTGTAGCATCATTACAAAATTTATAAACTTAACATGTTTTAATCTTATCGTTATAGTTATTTTAATAAATTTTCGAAAATTGGATCATTAGCTTATAAACATCTAATGGACCGTTCAAGAATGACGTCCGTTGTTCTTCTCATCGCTTCATGTCTTTCTTTGATATCGGCTGCAGTATTCATAATATGAATTAATACAAATGTAATGTCGACCTTCACTTTGTACACCTTATCTTTAAACTAGTCCCATAAACAATAGTCTAATGGTGTTAAATTTGGGGATCTTGGAGGTTAATTCATAACACCACTGCGACCAAACCTCTGGAAATCCTTCGCTCAAATGCTGCCTAAACTGGTGAGCGAAATGGCTGGTGCTCCATCGTGTTGAAACTACATTGCCATTCTGATATTGATTGTAACATCCTCTAGTAGTGTTTTTTCCTGTCAAGCGATGCTAAAAAGTGTAGCGGCCAGTCAAATAACTACCGACCACTCGACACCATCGTTTACAGAAAACTTGCGCTGAACATTATAATTCGCCAATTGCATGGAGATTTTTGCCTGCTCATACATGGAAGTTGCGACTATCATCAATGCCGTCACGATTGAATGACGGATATAAGCCTTGCTGATGTAGTGTTTCCATTATTCTTTTTTTGCCCAATTGAGTGCTAATTCTTCTTGAACTTGTAGTTGGATCATCTTCCACTAAGCCCAAAATATTTCCTACTTCATCAAAATCTTGTCGTTTGGATATAATCCTAGTACTGGATAGCGTTCCGGACTCTCACAGTTTGTTGAAAGCTTTAATGAATACATTTTTATCCGGAGTACTTAATTTTAAATTGTGTTATTTTTACAAAAATAGCAATGCAATATTTTATATTTAGCGTAATTTCTTAAAAATTAAAAATGTAACTTAGTAATTATAACTATGGAACAACATTAAGTTTTAGCAATTGAAAAAGACAAATTAATAAATTGTCGAAACGTCTTGCTACATGAATCACTTCGTTTTCATTAAGCCAATACATCCACAAACTAACCGTTCAGAATAAGCATAAATAAAAGCCATATTTTGCATGTACGAAATTTGTATAAGTGTTTGACATTTCGTAATAATCGTGTAAATTTAAGAATAGAAATCGGCGCTTTGCCAATTCACTGTCATTAACATCTATCGGAATAAACAATAGTTATTTGTATCACTAGGCCAGAAACAATAGTTTTGCAAGTATGAATACGGTTTGTGGGCCGAGACAGTGGTCCCACAAGTGCGAATACTTGCAAAAGCGTTTCTGGCCATATCATACTCACTATTTTTTGGGACGACAAATCTTAATTTTGAATTGAAAATGGAAAAGAAATTTGGATGCTATTAGGGAGTTGACAGCAAAGGTTGGCGCACATGTTACATGCCTTGATATTTTGCCTATGTCTTTTTCTGCAATTTTCTTTTGGGTTTAATAATCATCAATAATAAGTGCAATGGAGAGATGAGTTCATCTTAGCAAGCTTGCACAGTAACTTAACCCATTTATTATCAATTGTCAGAAGTGTGCCAACCAAGAAACATGTAAGCAAGAACGGACATTTAGCAAATTTTGTGCGGAACCGCCATCTTTTTTGAGTACTACCTTAGCCAATAGGAAGTCTCTTCCAAGCTTGGCTCTTGTCAAAACAGTTCTTGACAGGATCGTTATTTGATGGTTTTATTTTAGGTTATCACGCACACACAAGCGAATTAACAGCTGATGACGAACATTAGCATTAGACTAATAGTAGCAAATTTTGATTGTACGCGCGGAATCGCCATCTTCTTTGAAAATTTCTTAGGATTTAGCCAATAGAAGTAAATTGGCGGACTGAAGGTCACCAATTTCTCTCCCGAGAATCAAAGGTACTGACGCTGAGTGTCCGTTCTTGTTGAGATGTTCCTTGGTGCGAACCTTTAGTGACATTTTGCCTGCCAAGTAGTTGAAGTAATGCAAAATGAGCGTTTCTGGGCGGAGACCCAAAAATTAATAAAATGAGTTGCCTCAAATGGATTGAATCAGTTAGCCGGTGCAGCATCTGTAATAAAAAACACTGAACAACTTTTCATGAAGAATTATACTTTCTTTTATAAGCGTAGTCAAATAAAAGCGTATTTTTATTTTATTCAAGACGATTTCACGAAAACATGTTAAGTTTATAAATTTTGCAATGATTCTTCAACTTGAATATAAATGACGATCCGTTAACAAGATATGGGTTTCTTTTAAATATTTTTATGAGAACAATATCTTCTCGAAGTTTGGTGCGATCCTCACCACTCACCCTGTATAAGCATTCGCCATATTAATTATGTTGTACCGAGCGAGTTTTGAGAATACGTTTAAGTTTGCAAATATGCGCCTACGTCCTAGCCATTATCGAAAACGATTATATGTATAAGAAGGCAAACAATAGAGGTGCGAAAACACCGTCACGCCGAGGTACCTCAACGTATAATTTACAAGAAACCCGTTTCGCGCCTCGAAACGCGCGTTGTCATCGAAATTATCGCTAAACGATGGGATATAATTCAAAAACGAACAGCGACGGGATGAGAGAACGAACCAGCCAGTTTAACAGCGAGAACATCGCGATCTATGTCGGCCGTGGCGTCCAGACGGGCGACCAAAGTTACACACACATAAATTACACGACAGAAACATATTCGTACGCATCGGGCCACAGCAAATTAATTGAACGATATGCGTTGCGTTCCGTTCGGTTATTGAACTTGTACCTCCGACCTACGACCATCTGCAGTGTCTATCTGGCGCGGCCGAGCTTCATAGACGCATTCTGCCAACTCAGTAATTATAATAAAATCCTGACAATGCCACACGCAAACACATCTCTAGGAAAATATGTCTGAATAGATTTGTTTCATAAAAATTCAGCCCCAAAGTTAAGATGTCATGGCGTATAGTTGTGGGAATATCAGAAGCATTCACAGAGGTATACCATATTTTCATTGGCATCCTGCAAGCATCACAATTGCTTAACCATCAAATTAGTCATGATATATGCGTGGTTTGATGTTAAAGTCTTCGATACTCTTGAAATTTTGAACAAGAGCAGGAAATCACATCACAACCAATGAATTTTGTATCTACGGTTATTGGGTATATGTATGAATCAAGAACTTAGCATGAATATTGTTACATTAGGATCACATCTCGCCAGGTCTCAAGACACCAACATTAGCTATGTATGGAGATTAGAAGATCTTAGCCTTAACTTGGGGAGGGTTAGATTAACATCATTCCTAATGATCATTGACCGCAAGTCCAATTAGTCTAGTGAAATTAGAAATGACCAAATCCAAGTTCTGCTGGTTCCAAGTTGTTCGATATCCCCAGTAATAGTATATATATATTTGCAATAAAGCCATTGTAGGCAATTGTCAATAAAAACAAATAATGTACATATTACAATAAAAATTAGTTGAATTCTTGTCTAGTCTTAGAAGATTTGGAAACCAATGTTTTAAACAAAGCACATTTTGTATCGACCTTTTATAAAAGATCAGTCGATGACTGCATACTTTGTTTACCTGTTGATAAATCGCAATACATACTATATCAATTTAATCAGTATCACCCAAAAATCCAATTCACAATAGAATATGAAAACAATAACCAACTAAACTTTTTAGATTTGACTTTAATTCGCACCAACAACAAAATTCATATAAAACTTTATTTTAAACCAACCGCTTCAAACAGATACATTAACTACAATTCATGTCAACCTTTGTCAATAAAAAAAGCGCCATTACTTCATTAATTGATAGAAATATAAAATTAACAATTACGCAATACAGATCAGAAATATATAACAAAGTTAAAAGCATATTACTACATAATGACCACCCTTACAAACTCATAGATAAAATATTTAGAAAAAGGTTACCTAAGTATTACAATAACAATATAGCAACACCACAAATAGTAAAAAAGAGAATAATGATCACATGTACATATTGCTGTGAACTGATTGTCCAAGCATATAAGTTTAAAGAAATTAAAAATGACAATATTAATTTAGCTAGCTCAGCAAATATGAATTTAAAAGGGCGCCAGAGATTCTTATATCTCAGAGTAACTTTCATGAAAAGTAATAGTGGGCGTTTGTAAAATTTGACTTTCTTTAAAATCCCCAAAAATTGAAATGGTTGATTCAAAAATAAAAGAAACTGTAATTTTAAAATGATATTTACAATCATTAAATTTATTGTGTAAAAAGAAAAAAGAAAAAAAAACATTTAATTAACAACAAAAGGGGTAAAAACCGTAATACAGAAGGTATTGGATTAAAATAACCCCTTCGTGAATTTACAATTAAAAAAGGACAATGCAAATCCTTTAGCAAACAAAATGGTAGATTCGTTCTAGAAGGAATTTCATATACCACAAAAAATCCACGTGGTTTCAAAAATTCAAAGCAAACTAAAATTTAATTCATTACACGTGGAGAAACAAGTAAAATCAAAATGACATTAAAAAACAAGCACTAAGCTTCTCTTCGCCTACCCCGAGGTGATTAAAATACCATTAATTTGAAAACTAAAAAAAAACGGAAAATTTAAACTCTAAACGCGATCACTTCTAAAACGAAAATTATTAAAGAGCCTTACATATAATTTGTGCACAACGATATAACACTTATTATAAACTAGTGAGTTGCTAGATGGACGATTTTAAATTTCAAAAGAACGAACTACATCTTAAAAATAAAAATGAATTACCAAAAACGGTAACCAAGAAAACTAAAACTAAACAATACTCGCGCTCGTCAATCTGGTAACTGCCGGGGCCTCAAGGTAACACAATCATATATATATAATTTACATCTGCGTGCGATGAAGCCGCAACGCCTCGCGAAGAAACTACTAGCATATACTATACACAATACTGGAGTACGCAAAATGTACAAATAAATGAAATTAACTTTACACAACTGAACAATAAAATACTCAAACAAAACTTTAAATTCTTTCTTACAATTAAATAAAAATTAACATTTGAGAGAATCCTCTCGCAGCGCGGACAAAAATTGATCTCTAATATCACTTAATTTACAATCCCGGAGTGCCGGACCACAGCAATATGTTCCAATACCATACATTAAAAATCTATCAGAAAAAATTAAAAACATTTTGTTACCGCACAAATTAAGAATAGCACATAAAAATCATAATAATTTAAACTGTCACTTCACTAAATTAAAAGATAAAGTTCCTCATAATAAACAAACGCATGTAGTTTACAAAATCCCATGTAATGCTTGCAAAGGTTTATACATCGGGCAAATAATGAAACATCTTTCTGAAAGACATTTAATTTCTATATATACCTCTATATTAGCTGGAGAAAAAAATTACAAAATCATTATACATATAGAACAAAATAATGATGCAATCAATGATAGAGTTGAAATCCAAAATTTATCAGCCATTTATAATTCAATCCTATAATGACTTTTAGAACAGATCTAGTATACGATCTTTCCTTATATTATATTTGTTGTTAAAAGAAATAATATTGTAAAAACTTGTTTGTTTGTAAATGCTAAACTTGCTTTTCTATAATATTAAATACATTCTCTTTAAATACACAAGCACACAAGTTGAATTCCTTGCAACTTTTCAGTGTGTTAGGAATTTGTTCCACTAATGTTGTCTATATATATTCTTCCATAATCATCTAATTTTCTATTGAAAACCGCAGAATACTGTCTCATTTTCTATTTAACTAATCTTACTGTGGAACACGTAATAATCAATTATAAGATTCATATGCTATTTATAACAATTTCAGCACTTCCCGTTTTTAAACTTACTTGCTATTTTTTTTTTTAAATATTGCAGTTAATCTCAATGTTATAATATGAGCTTGAATTCCATACATACCTAAAATCATAGTTTGTCGGTGTCAGTACAACAAACATAATAATATAACATAACGTGATAATTACTGTTTGTGATAGATGTTAAATTGGGTTTGTTTGATCCACAAAGGGCTGCGCGAATAATTTTATTTCCCTACGAACTGACAATTCAAAAGCCTCTGCGTTTAATTATAATTCCGCAATGTACGGATACGCGTACACAATTAAGACCCTAGCGTTTATTATTATTGTTATTATTTCCGTCGTTTTGATTCGAAATTATAACAGTGTGAAACTTTTATTGGTGCGACGTTAAAAGTGAATATTTTTAGCCGGTCGCCCGCCTCAAAAGAGATATTTTATTAAGGTCGTATTCACGTGAAGCGATATATTTCAAAGGAAAAGGTGTTTCTTTGTTTTATTACTGCCGTTATTGAAGTCACGCAATATTATTTGCGTTAACTTTTAATTACTTTTGCATATATACGCGCGAATTATGCCACTATCGTACGTCTCGCAGGCATTTAACACTGTAATTTAGCAGTTCATATAATTTTTTATTTCGTTTCTTACTAGTCGCATTTTACACCTAACTCGAAATTTATGTATTGCCAAAACTTTGTATAACTCTTTTGAGCGTTCTCAATTTAATAAAATTAAATTTTTAAGTCGTGCGTAGAAATAGATGAAAGAATTGAATACATATATATTGCTACGATTTCTTGTTTTATTTTGATTAATAAATACATTTGAACTTCTATTGTAAGTAAAAGACTAAGATATTTTTATATACAGCAGATATATAATTTATTTAAATTAATTTGATCCAATAAGTACTCTATTGATAATTCATTTTTCATACTAATAAAAATAAAATTTCCCCAAATTCAGATATTTCTAAATATTTAAAAATTTTATGTTAAACCATAAATAATTACAGTTACAAGTAATAAATAAATAGGAACATTTTCTCTAAGTTTTAATTTTAAAATATTGATATATATATATATATTTAATTTTAATATATTATATGTATATATTCATTTACTTAATAAAATTTATTTACAATACTTCCAATCGAGATCCCACATATGCGGTAGTAATTTATGTACATCAAAATAGCACCTAACTCAAATCTATCTCTGAGTCCAGGTTTATCATAGGATAATTTTCAAAATATTTTTTTTGTTTTTGTAGATATTGTAGACAAATTGTAAACACAAACATTATCTGTCGTGATAAAATCCAAATCCCCAGAATGTATTTTTTAAATTAATCATTAACTTTTATTTATTTCGCCCCATGGAATAACAAAACAACGTCAACAGAGAGGGAAAGAGCAACTACTCATTTGAAAGATGTTTTGCAAAGATATTAGAATCGATATTAAGTGATCACATTTACTCTGCAGTCCGGCCATTGATTTCACCTAACCAGCACGGATTTATGATAAAGCGCTCGACTGTGACGAACTTAGCATGCTTTACACAATATGTTTCCGAATGCCTTGACAAACAGGGTCAAGTAGATGTCATATATACGGACTTTCAAAAAGCTTTTGACCAAGTTGACCATTACATCTTATTGTGGAAATTACAGCACCTTGGTTTTTCGCAAACTTATTTTGCTACTTGGTTCTTACTTAATGGAGAGAAGGCACTATGTCGAATATCTTGAAGTCTGCTCGGAGACATATCAACCATCTTCAGGATTACCGCAGGGATCTAATCTTGGGCCGGTCTTGTTTCTCTTGTTTCTAAATGACATAACTGACATCATTAAAAATCATCACTTAATTTTTGCGGACGATCTAAAAATATATCGCGATATCAATGTGGAAAGGGATTGCAGCGATTTACAGAGTGATCTGCAAGCAATATGTGATTGGTGTGATCGTAACCATTTGTGTCTGAACGTTAGTAAATGTAAAGTGGTATCATATACACGTAGACTTAATCAGATCGATTTTACGTACTCAATAAACAATCAACAACTTAATCGCCATCAGACGGTGAAAGACCTGGGTGTTACATTTGATCTCAAACTGACGTTTATTAATCATGTTGATTTGACTGTTGCTGCTGCTTACAGAATGTACGGATTCATATGTAGGACCTGTAGGGATTTCAAAGACACTAACTGTTTATTATTACTGTACTATGCTTATGTCCGCTCAAAACTGGAGTATGCATCATTAGTCTGGTACCCCATTTACCAGATCCACATTAACAACATTGAGTCAGTTCAAAGACGATTTGCAAAATATTTAATCTTTAAGCTCGATGGTGTATATCCAGTGAGAGGGGCGGATTATGGCGATATACTTACGAGATTTAATTTGACATCATTACGTATAAGGCGTATTATGCTAAATGTGAAATTTTTGTGGAACTTGTTAAATAACAACATAGATTGTTCATGGCTGTTAGGTAAAATAAATTTAAATGTGCCTAGAATAGAAGGTCGTCACCAGTGTAAGTTTTATTGTGATCTGCACAGAACAAATGTTTTGGTTAAATCTCCGATATCAACAATGTGCACGAACTTTAACGATATCGCTCATTTGTGTGATATACATAATGATTCTTTTAACTTTATATCAGGAATTATCACTAATATGTAGTTAACTGTGCTCTTTGCTCCTTTTTCAATAACCTTTATATCAATTAAATTTTTGTATTTTTTTTTTTTTATTCTTACTGTATTTGTATTGTATTCGCTTATATCTAGATAGGTACTTTTTTTTCCTGTATTTGGGTTCTACCTGTTGGAAAATAAACTATATTATTATTATTATTATTATTATTATTATTATTTGAAAACATAAAAAAAAGTACGAACTATCAAAAAAATCGTCAACGGAGGAGCAAGATATCCTAATGCAAATAAGTTTTTACACTTCGCTTAAAACTATTAATCATAGTATACAATATTTAATTTGATCAGGTAATTTATTAAACAATTTACATCCCAGCAAGGACACACTTTTTTGAAAAGATGTGGTCCTATGGTTCGGAGGTAACTTGTAGTTCTCTTGTCTGGTATTGTAGTCATGTAGAATATCAGTTGAAAATTCCGATTTATATTTATAAAAACAAAACAAAATACCTCAGGTAGATATGCATTGTGTGAATTTTCTGTATCTTAAATAGATCCCTACAGGATCCCTATATGACCATAACCCAGGATCCCTACATGATAAGGGAGCCAAAATAATTCGCCGGGTTCGTTTCTACAATAGGAACACACGATATATGTTGTCCTTGTCGGACCCCCAATGCATAATCCCACAGGATAATAAATTTAGATTGAAAAACTAAGAAGTAGTAAATTTTGAGTGCATCCCTATTGCAAGGTCGTTTCAGATTATGGAGGGTATAACATAATCGAGGTAACTCGTTACATAGCTGATCAATATGTAGATTCCATTTTAAGATTCATCAATAATTACTCCAAGTAACTTAGAAGAATTATTCAATACAATAGTTAAATCACACAGGTTGATGGTTTGAATGTTATAGCATGTACAAGTATTAGACTTACATTTAAAGTATATAAAAATGTAAATACAAGAATGTTTAAATACTTGCATTTATCCTTTTGTTTGGCAGGTATAGTTCAAAAGTTTTTCTTTGATCATGAAAATAACATAGCAATACATAGATTAAATGAAATTTAAATTAAGTGGTATCTTCAAGGCAGTAAAATCACTCCTTCCGATTCGTGTGTCTAGTATCGGGTATCAGTGTTAGTCGAGTCTTGATGAGAGATTCTCCGTTAACGTTTTACGCATTGTAAATGTAATACAATGTCGGGCGTAGAAAATCCCAGAAAACGACCATTGTTTCATAATGTAGAAAAGTATACCTATCGGTGAATTCCAGGACCTACTACATTATGGTCGTGCCAGAATAGTTTGTATAGTATGCGATAAACAGTTATTGTGCTGGCACAAATCGGTTACCTATATTGGTGGTGGTGCATCTGGTCTGTTATCTACCTGTAAAGATTATTTTAATTATGCAAGTGTTACATCCATATAGATGTTGAACGGTCTTTTTCAAAATATAAGCATGTTTTATCATCGCCACGAAAGCGGTTTAGTAAGAAAAATCTTGAAACACCTTAATGCTACAAACTTTTCAGAAATCCTATACCATTTCTGCTATTTAAATAAGGTAAGGGACTTATATATAATCTTGTTTTCGTCAGACCATCGCATTAGCACAGATTAGCATAGAACCGGTGTTTCTTCTTTCTAATGGCAGAATCTGCAAATGACGTCATCTGTCAGGCCTATGTAACGCATATACATGTTTAGTACAGTGATCAGTCCTGTCATTTTGACAGTCTTCTTGTCTTTGCTCAAGTTACCACTCGCAGGACTCATTATGTATCCATTCATTGATGATAAACTTTTTAATTTGCGATCTCATAATGCCGAAGGATGTATGATCCCAACGACATTCTTCTGACTTCTTGTACGCAGCTTCATTTCCATCCACACTCGAGTGGTTGTCAACCCACCAGGTCAACGTTAGTTTTCTTCTTTGGATGCCTACCTCATGTAGGGGCTTACACAGTTCCAGCTTAGAGTCAACATTTGCGGAATTGGTGGCTGTTAGAAAAAAACAACGGCGCGCTTGCCTAACTCGGCCCATCATCTTTCTATGTCCGACACAATGATGAATTGCAGCAACCTCAGCTTGGAATTTCATTATTCAAAGAGCCTTTTTTGGCTTCTTTTCCTTCTTATTTGGTATTATAACTTGATCCGTTCTAGCTAGGTTAAATTTTTGAACCATGACATCACTTGACATTCCCATTAGGGGTGTATACCTCCTTAAGTTCATATTAGATGTGACATATACGTATGTCCAGGTCAAAATAGTTTACTTCTGTATTGTTTGGACCGTTCCATCGCTATAGAATTGGCAATACATATCTACAAAAAATATCAACAAAGCATCAGTTCTTATTTGTAGCCATTAGAATATTATACTCGCCAATTATCACAATTTTCCATTAAAGAAGGCATGCATGAAAGGTAGTAATTAGAATTATACGACTACCAATTATAGCTTGCCGTTTTACACCTATAATTTCCATTTTCACGTCAGTTCTGCAGTGATATTAATAACAGTTAAAAACGATCTGCAACTGGCAGCGATTTTATAACCTACTGTGTTTATAATTCGGAGCGTAAATTTGAGGTTAAGCGTAGGTTAAATTTTTAAATATTTCAAAACGTAAAATACATACCACAACCATACTCTCTGTTTCTAACATTGTAGAATATAACAAAAATAATTTTTGAATTTCAATATTTTCGCTCTTAAGACAAAATATAATAATGAATCTTGAACAAAACCAAATTTGAGGTTAAGTGAAGCAAATATAATTAAGCTAAAACCCTAAATCAGTATACATATCTGAAGCGCTTTAGTACAAAATCGTTTCAGTTTGAAAACGAACAAGCTAACCAATACTGAAGTGATCAAGTTGCATCGATACGGAGATAAAACGAAAAGTGCTATTATCATCTGACGTGTATAATTTATATAGACTAAAATTGTATATAGGTTAAGGTTAAAATGCAGTATTAATATTAATCGCCAGCGAATATCGTCTCTTTTTCATACAAAATTCAAATAATTAAGGAATACTCAAACAAAGATAATTTATTCAACGTTTGAAATTATTTTTTTGTACTTACTACTACTATCTCTTCATTATATGATTGTATAAAATAACGTCAAAATGCTGTCATATATGATACTGTGAAATGACAGCTTTGAAAGAAAATTTGCTTCTTTTATTAATCATTTTGATTTTTATGAATTTGGCGATAATTATCTCATTAATAATCTTACTGACACATGACTGTAATAAAAGTACAATTCAGATTAGACATACCATGTGACTTCTATATACCTCAATCATACACAATTTGTCAGTAAGAAGAACATTGGCGGATGTGAGAAGTAAGTTAAGAACTACATATACTAACGACCTTTGGAAATTGGAATCATTCTGCATTCTTCGGGAACATCCTGGTGGTTTAGAATTATTTTTGATGGCCACTTAAGCGTTATATAGCCATTCACGTGACGTTTCGTTTGAGGAAATACAAATATACGGATCTTGTAATCGTCAAAAGAAAAAAAAAACTAAATTGGAAATAAAACACTTTAACAAGTAAATACTACGATCATCGTTTATTTTTGGCCCCTTTTCCGTGTTAATTTTTCTTTTGAGTAGACTATCAAATGCCTTTTTTCACGGTATCCGAGAAATTCAACCGATATAAAAACGGTATAATCGTAAAAAGTGGAGACTATACAATAAAAAATTCAAGTAAGACAAACATACCAGTTTTTTGTGTACCTAGTAGATGGTAACATTTTGATTCTTGTTTGGAAACTAACCTGATGTATACAGATATAAAGTCAAATTTTATTGCCTTTATTTACAACTTGATCGATGTGTTCATTATAAACAAGGTTTTATGTCAAAATACACATTCAGTCCCATAAAACACAACTGTATCGGGAGAGTTAAAAATATGGTTAAACAGTAGTAAGAAATACTAGTACGAGTAGCAGCATCATGGCTATTACCTACACTAGATGTAGAGAAGGAAAATAGTATTTTTTTTAAGAACGTGCCTTTTCCGTAACAATAAAATCTGATTTACGCTTTATAAGGCTTGGAAAAACACCATATGTATTCAATTTGCCTTTGAAAAGGGAATTTATACTTTTATCAGTTGTGCACATAGCATCAGGCGTCGTTTGCGTTCGAACCGGCATTGGTATCTGTGACATGTGGATTTAGTTAATTATTTACGTGTCAAATTCTATTTGTATTTCGATACGCGTACTCTTAAATTAAACATTACCTGATTTAAACGTGACACCTTGACAATAATTTTAAGGCGACACGTTTATCGATATATCGTTGAAATGTGAAATGGTCTCATTATCTATGCTAAATATCTACACGGGTAAATAATTTACAAAATGGTACTTAACAAGATTTTAGAAATAAGATAGTGAACTATTTATACAGAGTGTATAAATGTTGTGTTTTGCATGTATAACATCAGGTTTATAGGTTAAAAAAATCATCTTATTTTAATATCAGTTTATATATACAGGCTGTCCCGCCAAATTGACTCGTTCGATTTTTTTCTAATTCTATATCCCATTCACGTTAAGGATATAGTAGATAGCGCTGCAATCGGCGTCCCTATCACACTGTCAGAATTCAACTAGTTTAAATAAGGCGGGTAATTTGAAAGTAAAACGTCAGCTGTATAACCTTTAATGATGCGATGTTGATGTTAATTTCTTTAAAAGCAATAGTAAATATTGTTTTACTTAAATGTGTAAGAGAAATATACAAAAAACGTTTTGTATTTCAATTTATTTAATTCAACCGACAAATCTACATTTTATTAATTATAGATATTCAATTACATTTCTATATAAAATAAACTTTTATGGCACGCTTTAAATAATTCTTTCTTAGAATAGCTACAATAATCGCGACTATAGAACTATGTACAAACGAGTTCAAAAATAATTTTGTTCTTTATGTTGATTATTCAGAATCTTCACTTATGGAAGACATTTCGGATGATGATCCAGTATTTGCAGTAATAATAAATTTTTCCATAATAACTCCTGCAATGTTATCCAGCTCATACATCTTATTTTCTTAGTTAATGGTGTGGTTAATGCAATTTGTGCTTCAAGAGGTATGAGCTGGAGACCTTCAACTTTTGGTAATTTAAAATTTTTATTATTTGCAGGAACATATTCTTTCACTTGGACCCATATTAGTTTTATTGGATTTAAATTGCAATGATATGATGGCAACCTTAAAATTATCTGTCCATCAGTTTCTCCTACCATCTCATCGATTACATAGGATATTGGATTATTATTTAAATAGCTTTTAGCTCTAAAAGTTTAACTTTTACCACATGCAATTTCTTCTGCAACAAGCCAATTAATTAAAGCATCCTTTTTCAATGTTTCGGTAGGCATTTTCTTTACCTTAATAGAAATGGTACGGTGCATTATCTATTACAATAACGCTATTTATTCAAAACAGAGCAACCTGTTTTCAACAAAGCCATCATCACTCTTGATATTATCATATCATCTATTGTATGGAACCATTTCACATTATTAGTCGACTATGTATAATTGTTATAGTATACCTAAGAAATTCAAATGCAGTTTTTTAATTTACAAATAAATAATACATTTTATTTTATATCTTTTCTCGTATTTGTTTCATAATTTTCACGAGGGGGGAGATGAAATATACATGCATATATAATTATGGTGTGCCCAGCTACGACGAGGCTTCAATGCAAATCTCGGAAAAAATTATTATACGTCAGGGGAATCCAAACGAGGCCTCGATACCCTATGGGAAGTGTATCAAAGCCCCAATGAGCTAGTTTGCGTTAAACCCTAGTACCTATGGTCTATTTATTAGGGCAAATGTTTTCAGGATCTAGCACTTCTGCATCCAGGATGTCGATATCAACTGTCAGAACTTTATCAATACGTTTACTCTTAAAGAATTGTATAATTTTGCTTGTGAAAACAAAAAATAATAGATGGATTATTGTAATTTGATTAGATTATGGATAGAGCTGGCCATGGAGATCTGTTTTACGGTAATCGTTTATGATCGCTTTTCTTGGAAGATTCTCTTCAAGGTTGCCTCCATAATTCCATCTATCATCTTTGAGGGCTCTCTTATGTATCCATCTGTATGGGTTTCTGCGATTAGTGGTACTTATTCTTGCCAAGACATCACGTTGGCACAGAACATGCGTTACATGAGTTTACTTATTTAATCTATAAAATAACTAGACCTATAAGTACACTCAAAGAACAAACACCGCATCCAGTTTGAGTAAGAAAAGACAGTGCTAACTCAAACTGGGCGGGTTGATCTTTCTTTGGGTGTACCACGTGACTAGTTGATTGACCTACCATCACTTTAACAGTCTTCTTGTCTTTGTTTAATAGATATTTTTTAATTTCAGTCCTTCGTTTCTTTAAGAACGGTCTTTGCTCGGGCTACTTTTACCACTACTTCTTGAATTCATTAATGAGATTTATTATTTGCACAATTACTGATGCAGCAATAAAAGAAAGAATAAAGTGAAGGGCAAGAATCGAGTTAATGTATATTTTGTTATCAGCGAATCCACCTTATAATCATGGTCCATTAGAATTTCTTAAGTGTGGGCAAGCTGAGAGTAAGTTTGTAATAACAGTAGCTCCTCAAAATGGTATGTCTTCAAGGGAGAACATAACCTCCAGAGCGGTTGCTATAACAAAGAACCGAGTTAATACACTGATTAAAATGATTATAAGATCTGTAATATATCTTCGACAAAATGAATAGAAATACAAATAAAGAAAAATAAAGCCACATTTGCGAGAAGAATTCGCTTCGAATCAGCTATAATTTACATCACGACAAATAGGAACTATTCTATTAAATTTGTAATTAATACAAGCTGAAAAATGTCCAGCTAAAAAAAAATTTGCGATAATTTTGATTAAGCAGTAAATTAGGAGTTGACGACATGTTTAAGGGAATTTTCCTAAATGTGATAATACTTCAAAAACTATAAATAATACATATACTAAACTCTGATATTAGTCGATGTGAAATTTTGCTCACGATTTAATGTTCTAATAAAAAATGTATATTTCATTTGGAAGAAAGAGGTTGTTAGATTATAAAGGTGTCCATATTAGACATGAGCTGTGGGAACAGCATAAAGCATAAAGGATTGCGCAAAATTTTATGTCATTGCTTTAGATGTGTTAAGGCGTAATTCACAAGCCAAATTTTCGCCCAGCAAGAAACCAAACCAAACCAGAAGTTCGAAAAATTTTAATGAGTCAGTTTGACGAAGCACGTTGTATATACCACAACAAAGGTACTTAGCGTAATTTGACTTTAGTAATGTTTAACATTATAAGGAATAATAATAAACTACCTAAATTAGAAGTTAGAGATGCTTCTTTCTTTAACTTCTAAAGAAAAGGAATTAGAGGAAGCTCCTTGCTGCAAACACCAGTATCCGTATTTCTGGTTAAGGCAACTAATATGCAAACTCATTACTGTAGGTGTCTAGTTTTTAGATTGTCGGCGATTATTGCGGGAGTAACCTTATATTTTGCATCTTTTGATTATGACCGTATACTTGGAGGTACTGTCTCATCGCAACTCAACATTGAAAAGAGCGTTTCACATGGTTCGCCAATTAGTCCCTTATTGTTTTCCATTTATATGTTTTTTATTTAATAATATCGCAAATTGTTCTGTAGAAATCTATACAGATCATACTCAGTTAATTTATTCCTTTGATTTTTTCATATTTTTGGAAGCAGCTCGAACGGTCCAGAATGATTTAGATATTTTAACACAATCTTGCAGAGATTATGGTCTACTAAACATCTCCAAACGCTGGATGATGTTATTTGGAAGACAGAAGATAGTTCATTTGCAAAACTCTGGGATTGCATATGGATAATTCTTTTAGATTTAAAAAACAACTCTCAGTGTTTATTCAACGAGGTTATTCAGGTTTAAAAATGATTTTTTCTTATTTATCACGTGAAATCAAGATTTTATTTTGTAATTCGATGGTATTATCACACTTTTCTTATTGCTTCAGTGTATATTGGCCGTGCATAGATGAAGCATTCAGAAAACGTATACAAATAATTCAAAATTATTGTATTAGATACATTTTCGGTATTCCAACATTTCAGAGAGTCTCGCATGCATAACACCAGTGTGGTTAGTTAAAAATGAAATATCGTTTTCTTTTACATTCGATAATTTTAACCAAAATCTCAAACCAAACTAAGATTTTTCACTTCACGTACATTTTATATAAAAATTTAAATATGTTACTACACTTGATTGTGAAAAATAAACATTTATTATTATTATCAGTATTACTAGTTATTAGGAGTTTTAATATTGTGTTAGAGAAATATGGATTTTAAGCACGTTTGGTGATGCGGTGTTGATGATTGGCAGTTGCAATGTAAATTGATTTCTAATATGATCAACGCGTCGGAAAACGATGTTTACATACCCCATGGGTTACTAGCTCTATTTGTTTCTTCGCTCCCAAATTATATCCTCCATTACCCAGGCATTACATCACCATTTTCACCAGAACTCCCCGGATAAGTTTATTTAAAACATAAATAGAAGTAGCGGAGGCGACTATTTATAGAATATAGGTCTGATAATTCATTATAAATGGAGATTATAGCTGTGTACAAATAAACCAGCGATGCCTTAAAAATCCGTGCATGTGTAGATTACTACTACACGATTTACATACAGGATGTCTTGGGCGCGTGCATTCGTGATTTTATGAAAATAAACCCGACGCGGTTTGTGCACATGTTACTCCAAGGCGCTGACGTTACGGAGGTGCAGGTGCAAGAATGGATTCCTGCGATAGAAAACAATCAAACAACGTAAAAGGCCATTCTTAAAAAAAAAAAGATATCCCATCAGCACGCATTTCCAAATTTGAATACTATATTAGTTAAATTTATCATGCTTTTAAATTGCCGCATTTAATATGCACATTATTATGTGTTCACAAACATGCAGATAAGCACCTAATTATTTTGTTTCGTACAAAGAGAAATTGTTTTGTATTTAACAGAGCAATCTTAAAGCGATAAGAGTTTATGCATAATAACAACTTGCACATTTCTACTCAGAGAAACTTGGCTTATTGTAGCAGATTATAAATGAGATGTTTAAAAATTAAGTAAATACATACTTACATGTATGTATGTGTATTCAAATATTCATTTTATCTTATTTATTTAATGCTTCTCTAAGAATTAATGTTAAATCCAAGATATTCCTAGATAACTAATTCTAAATAACTATGCAATGAAACCTATACTTTATATTGGATCCTTGAGTTGATCGGAATTATTAAAACGTGTTGGCTTCTTGTCCAAAATTACTTCAAAATATGTAAAATTCATGTTTGAAGGAAGGTATTTTTCCAAAACAATGCTAAGCACAGCGAGTAGAACTTATTAGCCAAGGTTAAGGATAAATCTCTTCTTTTGCATATATTTATATCGGTTTGCATGTTAGGTACAGCAATTACTTAACAGGAGTCTTTTAGTTAACGTGAAGGATGCCGAAGAAGTCGACAAAAAAAAAAAACATGTATTTAATAATGATCACTCAGTAATTAGTACTGTACAGTAAGTAACTGAAATCTTTGAAGGGAAACAACAGAAAAGCAACCAAAATAGGGGCGTTATCTTATTGGTCCCTTTAGATACAACAAAAAACGCATTCAGTAATGCGAGGTAGAGTGAAACTTTGGATGTTGTTGAAGAGGGGAGTGGAAGATTGTAGAGGGAGTCCTTCGAGGGTCGATTTTAGGTCCAGATTTTTATATCTTATGAAATTCTTGGTGATTGAATTTGATAGGGTTGTCAAAAATTAGGCGGTTAGGGTGGCCTAAGTGCGCGTGGCTAGCCACCAACCAATAATGTAACCCACATTTATTACAAAAAAAGTTCTGAAGCGTCAGGTCAAGCGTCAATTTTTAAGATAATTTGGCTTTAATCTCAAATAATCCCATCAAGAGCAAAAGAAGTATCCTACTTATTTTTATTTTATACAATGAAGATCCAATAGTACATTTTACTTATAAACGGCTTAGGTTGTATAGAAAGACAATATTATTTTTAGTTTTAGTTGTGGCACGTTCAGGTTATTTGTTCTTAACATACTCTATCAAATATAGTTTGTGGGCATTGTGGGGTTTATTTTTACATTCTTGAACTATACTGGTCCGACAGCGATCATTTTATTTTATAATAAAATAACGTTTGTTGTCAACCGGATGTGATTACATGCAAAACGGGGCCAGTAGTCTAATGAAGAAGGACAGAAATGTCCTCCGCAGTGAAGCTGCTAACCACTGTCTAGAGACATGCATTGCTGGAAATCACTGGTGCAATCAACAGCACAGGGACCGTTTCTTTGGAGACCGCTGGAGCTTTATATGAAAGCGGAAGCTATGAATGCGATCCTTAGACTGAGAATCAACAACTTGTGGCGTCCCAATACTAGAGTTGGAGGGTACACTGATACTATGGGTACGATACTGGACGGGTCATTGCTGCAAATGCCCATGGACAGTATGGTACCCGGGATTATCTTAACTGAAAAGCTAAGTATCTCCGTACCGAACAGAGACCAGGCACGTAGTGATATCACTGCTTTTGATGACTGGTTCACGGACAGATCCAGATCTGGCCAGGGCACAGGACCGAACCCTAATCACAAAGGATATCCGTAAGCCTGGGGAAGCATGCGGCGGCCTTCCAGGCAGAGGTATTCGCCCTTGCAGCCTGCGCAGAAGTGATTGCAAAGAGGGACTGTATGAGGAGAAAAATTAGTATAATGACTGACAGCCAACAAGACCCTGTAACTAAGTCAAAGCTAGTTAGAGACTGTAAACAATCCCTCAATATACAGGCACGAGACTACACGGTGTCTCTGATTTGGGTGCAAGGACATGAGAATATAAAAGGCAATATAATAGCTGACGAACTAGACAAGGAGAGCCCTAAAAGACACTTCATAGGTCCATTACCCGTATGTAGAATTGCTAAGGACTCTACTAAAAGAGAGATTTGGACTTGGTTAGATAGAGAAAGTACAACAACATGCGAACCACAGGAGGAGACGAGTTTACATGTAATCTGCACATGTGAGGAATTCAAAGTGCTCGGGCAGAAACATTTCGGGAAGGATCTATTGAAGCCTTCGAGGGTTCTCAGGTTTCTACTGGGCAAGATACTGGGCTACATAGGGAACACCAACTTGCTCGAGTGGAAGTAAGAGATTTAATAGGGACGGTATGAGCACCTAGCTCAAGCGCATGGACCATAGGTGCCCACCCTAACCTAAAAAAAAAAAAACTATACAAAACACTTAGAAAAATTTACTGGTCAACACCAGATATTTTATACTATTGGCCATCATAGCTGTTTACATTATAGGAGAATATACAAAACAGTGTCTCTCTTACACAAGAAAATCTACTGTAGATCTTATGATGACATCTGCTGATACTGTACGGGAGTTCCTACTTCAAATTCAAAGTATAGTTTAAATTCCAGTTTTAAGCCTAATCGAACAAAGTATTTCTGTTTAGTAAAGTTACTATATGTTTAAATGGAAATTTTCAGACAGCTAAATTTTATATTGGATGTCCTAAATTATATATGTGGATCCCGGCTTATAATTTCTTTGCTACGAGCAATAGTAAACTTTCTTAAACGTTTAATGCATTGAACTTGAGGAATATGTATAGAGGTTTTGGTAACCGACAAAGAAATAAAAGCTGTGAAAGCTGGGTCAATTAATGTTTTGTGTAATGAGCAATATTTTTTCTCCGTGCATGTATGATAAATCATGAAATGCCAAACCGTTGTTCACTTTATCATTTGTGTTTATATTTTTTTCAGGGCATTCTCAAATACATTTATATTATTAATGCCAGACAGATCTACGCAAATGGCACTATTATTAAATACCCTCACTTCCTGGCTCGGGATCAACTCTATCTCTGGCAAATGAGGCAAATGGCACCAAGGTAATTTAGTACAGTCTAGTTCAAGTTTTAAAAGAAGTATTATTCTTATGGACTATATGTATCCTTTTTCATTTTATACCTATCCATATGTGTCTATCTCTTTCTATCATTGAGATTGTTGCCAGATTTACATGATGGCTGTCGGCAATGATAATGTCTGTATTATTCGCTGTTTCCTGTTCCTGTCACTTCTCGATTTCGAATATCTTTTTGTGTCACTTGCATTTATCCCAGTTTTCTTTTTCCTAACATTATGTACCTTTAAATAAATTTGGATTTTACAAACTATTATCACCGTCATCTGTGTTGTCTATTGTTAGTAAACCCAAATAAAACAGTTGTTATAATTACAAATGACAAAAAGGTGAATTGGATGTATGAAATCTTACAAGCGAAGGCGAAAGACAGTATCCGCAATAATTCTCGTTTGCAAATGTATGAGAACACATCCAAACACTTGTTAGAGTGTAAAGTTCACAGCTTTTGTCTAAGAAGTATCCATCCACGATGCATATCATATTAGCTGCAACAAACAGCGCAGATTTACCTAATTTTTCGACAGTATGTCCTACAGGTTCTTAATAGACATGGTTTATATTTAAGAATATTTGAAAGAAATGTTGACGGACCATGATATGATGGTATTACAAAATGTCATTATTAACATACTATTAGATGGTATCACAGCGAAGGGAGAAACATTATTTTCATTGATAAATCATGGGTAAATAACATTTCGTAACAGAACAGCGGTAGCACCGCTAATACATCTAGACAAGCATTTTCGGAAGATTTAAGTATTAATCTCTAAGAGTATCAAAATGTAATGGCCAACATTATGCATGAGTTGATGGTGGCAACAAAAATGCTTTCGTTCTGAATGCTAAGATATGCCTCTACTTATCTACTGAGAATTGGAAAAACTTCATTAAATATGTTATCGAAGGTATAATAATTATATAATATTTAGCACAGTGTGGTTTTAAGTTTAGCCATTTTAATTGAAGAAGTCATGTGGGAATTGGACAATGAACCTAAAGAGTTTATTACTATTTTAACATCGATCTCATCATCATCTTCATATTGGTCATGCGATATATGTTAATCATATACTTATGATTATAGAAATGATCTTTAGTTTGTAAGCATACCTCTGTAAATATTTGTAAATTTATTATGACATATACTTCTATGTATGTTTCCTGAATAAATACAAGAACAGAAAAACAACACCTTATTGTGTTACATATTTTGATGTGGAGATAATAATACAATCAATATTATTCTATTGATTTTCATACTAATGGGACACAGTGGTACATGGTAGTACATAACCAATAAATACAAATAAAATTCACAGGATTGACATTTAAGCGCCAACATGAAATTCGTCAAGTTGTTCAGCGCGACAACATACGAAAAATTAAGTACTTAAATAGATTTGGCATCGTTGGGTACTATCTCCATAAGAGTAATACTTCCTTCTTAACGTGAACCAGACTATAGGCAATGGCATAATTCCTATGTGGGTAATTTTGCATCAATCGATGATTTGAGTTACAGACGCGTATTATTGAGTGTTAACTTACCCGATTTTATGCAAATTACCAAAAGCATTAGGTAATATTTTATTTAATTTCAATTTTCGTTTCTATATTATTGTTGTAGAGTACTTTGCTGTTTAATTACCAAACATTATTTTCCGATACTCTGTATAGAAACGCACTAGTATTTATTTCTGTAGCACACAAATGTGATTGTGAATTTGTTAATGCGAACAAACCAGTTTTGAAATTATCTCTTGTCCGTACCCATCAGGCTACCAATTCGATGTGAGTAATAGGCATAACGACGAATTAATCTCGGCTTGTCTGCCTTTATAATTAAAACTACTGTATTTTGTTCTAAACCGTGATGCATAGTGCCGCAGCGCCGGCGTATACCTACGTATAATTTTTACAGTCGCCGCGCGCGAACGCGATATATATGTATGCGAGAAAGTGCATCAGAGGAAACCAATTCACGATAAGTTATGTCGGCGGCCTATGTTTTCAAGCCGCTTAGTAGAGGCGGGTTAGGAGACGTACACATGGCAACTCGCTAACAGGCGACGAGGAGCGGCGCATTGGGGGTGCGCGCGCGCGCGAGCGAGACGCCCATACGCATACATCGGTCAAACGAATTAGTGCGCGCGAAGCGTGGAGTGAGACAAAGGGATGCTGCACGTGGTCCAGCCTGGAAATAATAAACAAGAGCCGTTTTAAACCGGAGAACAAAACACGACCCAACCTAAAACAAAGAGTGCCCCGGCTCCGCTGATGCTCTTTCCTCACGGCGCACACAGAACAGAAAACTGGTTGTGTAAATTAATTTCGGGCCGGACGGGACCGAGCGAGTAGATGGCGGTGGAGGAGGAAGAAGTAGAAGAAGACTAGGGCGCAGAAAAGAAGAAGAACGGTCGAATATATAAGAAAGAGAAAGGGAAAGAGGAGAAAACCGAGATTGTACAGTGGGTCAATAAAATAATTGAACAGTTGCTCATTTAAACAAAAAGAGAAAACAGGCAATAAAACTATGGAATTACATTATACGTGACTTGAGATTTAACATTTTTTTTTTTGGTAAATTTTGACACATCTAAACGTATTTCTTCTTTCAGAAAAGTTTACTTTGACATCTTTCATCATTCAAAATTCATTCTGCAGGGCAAAATAGATATTAGTGGAAAAATTAATTTATAATTTATTGTAACTGAAAAGGAAATTTACATTGCAATAAAAACATTTATTTGCAAAATGAGCGTCATCTATTTTGAAAAAACGTCAATCATATACAGTATATACGCTCAACACTCAAACAAATGTCAAAATCAAGTCATATCAAATTATTCATAAACAAACGTAACGAAAAATGTACAACATTACGTGTGTACAGTGGTTTTTAAGGAAGTGGCCAAAATTAATGTTATCTTGAAAATAAGACCAAAACCTGACGTTTAAATTTGAGCGGAATTGTATAAAAGGTACGCATCGGTCATCCAGTAATATTGATGAGTTTTTGGTAAGGTGAAACGCGGCGGATGCTAGTAGTGACTGATTCCTATACATATATTTTTAATTACCTAACCTTATTAAAATCCAACATACGAAGACTCTCAAAGAAAATTTTTCCAAATTCTTTAATTTTATTCATTCATCTACCATCTATTCGAGGGGGCGATCTTCGTTCAATGAAGACTGCAGATCGAGATTCAGCTCCAGATTGTTTATATAAGAGGTATAAACTCTTGTAATTTTGATGATTGATTAATCACATCATTGACAGTAAAAGAGCTCGAGACAAAAGAATTTATTGGAGTACACAAATAATTGGCCAAAGAAAGGTACACATTGAAAATGTGAAACAATTCCTGTTGAAAATTCCAGCAACGTATAGGGTGAAGCAAAAATTGGGAAATTTAATATAAAACAGTTGATATCTTTTCTAATTCGTTGGTAATTTTGTCCTAAACGTTACTAGAATTTTAAACAGGAATTGCAAACATTTTTTAGTGTGTAGAAAAGCTGTGGATTAATAAAGTTCAAATTACTTACCCAGACGATTTTTAAAATGAGTTAGTCGACACTTTTCTTTTAAAGTTAATGAGTGACTCATACTTTTCATGTAAAGTTTTTCAATAAATATATTGTTATTTGTTATATTTACACCCAATTGGAGCTTTAACCCAAAAAATGTGTTAAATTAACGCATTTTGCGTTGATTAAACACCATTTTTTTCTCAGTGTGGTGTTTTTGATTCCCTGAGTGTTATTCTTGTAATGCAGCATAAATAAGTTATCTGATGAATGGTTTGCATTTTGCCCATAAGTTCATTTGTAAGAATTTGTTGCCTAAGTTGTAAATCCCAGAAATGCACATCTCTTCACAAACGGTAAGAAAGGTAGTCAAGGCATTTAAACTATAATCTGGGAGAATTATATACACCTTGGCTAGAGCTGGGAGTATCTTATGCAGAAAGATGCTCTGGTTTGTAGCTAAGATACTTACTATATGAAAAAAAATGTATTTCCTGGATGATTAGCTATCTTATTGTAAAATGAAGAAAAGAAAATGAGTTTGAAGTTACCTACTAATATATTACTAAAATATGTTAAATTGCCATTTTTTTCCAAATTAGGACACAAACAGCCTAATACAAAAGATTTTCTTTAAATTCAGCTTAGAAATAACTCTTACTTCAAACAATAGTCTTAAAACTATTTTAGGAAACCGTAAAGATCAGTTTAGACCCTCAGATAGTTTAGAAAAATCGGGAATTCATGAAATATCATGTAAAGACTGCCATTTAGTATACATTGCGTTTAAATCTTCATCTAAAATATAGAAGGTTCGATAAATCAAGTGTTGCCATACGCATGCTTCAAGAAAGTCATAAAGTAGATATGATAAAGTAGATAGATGTGAAATTGGGGAAAGAATGTAGACCATGTCACATACAAATTGTTGTAAAAGTATGGAACTTTATATAAAACTTTTTAATGTATTCAGATCTAGGATATTAAAATTACAAAGAAATAGGTTAGGGGAAAATTTGAACTGGTGATTAGTTAAGCGTGACGGAGTGAACCATGATCGTCATCACTGTAACATGTTCTTTTAGGGTATATTTATAATGACGCTAAAATCATTTATTTGTAGTTATTTAGTTCGGTGGTACCCTGCTAATGATGGTACATCTGCTATCGAAACGTGCGTCCACAGTGTAGTGAAATTGATGGTAAGTTATGAAAAAGGGCACAGTTTTAGTTTACTTACAGTTTTTTTTTGTAGGTTCTTGAGGGTATTTTTGTAAAATTCTAGCCATTTACTTAATGTCAATTAATTGTAATTCATTCATGATATAAATCACAGGAATCACATTTTTCTTTTTTATTTATCGTATCTCATTCATGAATTAATAAAATGACTGGTCAATTGTAGCATCATATTTACTCGACAAATAACGTGCGTGTGTGTACTTTTGGGCTTGATTGTATGTAAGTAATACCTACGTTTACATATTTCTTTAGTTTTTACTAGTGCTGTTGTTGGTTTGGATAAAATTCGGATCCTGATATTCGAATCCACTATCTGAATCTACTATTCGGTTCTCAGATCCACTATCCGATTTTTAGATCCGAATCCACTATTCAGTTTTCGGATCCGTATTCAGTATCCGGTTGTCGGATTCGGATCTGGGAAAGATATATATTATCGATCAACTCAATATTAGTGTACGTACTACATATGAGGGGGTTCATATCTAAGGCGACTATCTCCTTCATGTGTGACTTTTGAATAATGGCACAAAACGAAATGACACATTTAAAATACTTGTGAAAGCAAACAGTTTATTTCATTGATACAAAAATTAAGACGACACGATATTATTTAGAGCTGATAAATCACGTTCCACAAACTACAAAATGAGGATATTAACCCCTCATGTGTACACATTCACCTTACAATAAATAGGTGTTCAACAAATCTTGTTATTGCATCAGATACAAGGTTTCGAATAGCGAATCCGGATTTGAGGTTTCGGATAGTGCATCCGGATCCGAGGTTTCGGATAGCGGATCTGGATAATATTTGGAACCGGTTATAACCGGATAGTCAATTATCCAGATCTGGATAAATAGTACTAGTTTTTAATGATTTAGACGTTTAGAGGTATCTTTGAGTGTGCGTGAGACGAGAATTCAATAGGTTTTTACATTTTTACATGGCATCAAACTATTGAGTGAGCTATAATGAGCAAGGCTATATAATATCTGACAAAACAGCACGCAACAGCATTCTTATTTTGTATATGTTTTAGTGTGTCAAAGATGCTAATAGCGTTAATTCTCCAAAATTCTCTTATTATTTTGTTTAGAACCCCTCCGATAATGGAGGCGATATACAAGATTTTTCTATATTTGGAAATACTCTCACGTCACACAACTTAACAGACAGTTACTATTTAGATTACACGTCACAGGTGATCAAAATTAAAAAAAAAAAATATAATTTGTATTAAAGGCAAATGGTTTGTTAAATTAAAGTACTTAATAGAGATATGATGTATGTTTTAATACCTGAGGCACTGCTTTAAGTGTTTTTTTTTTCCACTTTAGAATGAAAATATCTTGATGTCAAGCATCTTCAACTTTTTTTTAAAAATGTGGGTATCTATCATATGCAATGGAGACTCTTTTGAGATGCACCTTCTCCGGGTTCTGACTTTAACTACCTATACATTATGTAATAAAAGTTTGAATATTTTTTTGTTTGTCATGCACTAACAGCTATACTTATACAAGAAATATACCGTGTTTAAAAACTTTATTGACGCACTGTATATGCATATTCCTCTCTCTCAATATATACGTTCTTGTTAATGTAGTAGTAGTAGTTCGTAGTAGGTGAATGTGTATTATATGGGAACCCTTTTCTCGTCGCTCTTTCTACCTGGTCCCCGGGACTGGACCTGTGAAAATTATAATCATTTTATCCCTGATTAGTACGTCGAAAAATCAATATAGGAATTTTAGTGGACGTGTTGGTGTGTGCATGAACGGATGACGGTGCTTTGTGTGTATGCAGTACCTGCTCAAACTTTCTACATTGGACATGGTTTATTTTCGGCCGTGATCTGCTGGCCGTCCGTGTTCGTCTTCGAACGTCTTTAACGAATTACGGGATGTTTTTTCTGGTGCCTACGGTTCTGCCCAATTTTCGTTTTTCTCCTTATTATCTTTTCCTCGTTTAGAGCTGTCCGCGCAACACACTCATCTGTCGTTATTATTAGGATGATGTGTGACTATAGATAATTTAGATGGAATTTTATCAACCGGTTTATTTATTATGTTCCTGTTTTTTTTTTTTTTGCATGGTGATATAAAATGATAGATGGACGCGTACGATTTGTAAAATAATGTTTAATTAGCGTTTCATTATCGTACGTTACTAATAAAACTCATAGATGAAGATTAATTTACCCACTATATCTATAACAAGTATTTTGGCTTATACAGGATGTTTTTTAAATGATGTAACAGTTTAAGAGATAGAAAGACTATTAAAATTAATGTAATCATGTCCAAACGACGATTAAGGCGACTGAGATATGAATTTTTAATACTACTGTTAAATATTGTTTCTTCACAATACCGCTGATATTCCCTTCTACATATGTATATAATTAAATTGAATTTTGACAATAAATTTATTCTCACGACTGAGCGTACATAAAATCGGAATGACAGCTTTTGCTTTTTTATTTGATTTAGAGAACCAATGATTTCTATCCTGATCAGTAACATTTTTTCAGTACATAATTGAATCAAATGCATTAAAAAATTAATTATGATATTTTGTTTGTCAGGTATTTGTACCTAGAATGAATAAGATGAATATCTTATAATACTTACTAATGATGTATTTATTAGGCAAAAAACCTAGAATTTAATTTAATTCCTTTTTGTTGGTGCTTTGTCTATTTTTCATTTATTTATTTGACATATACATACCGATAAAATTAATGAGCAAAACTTAGCAAAAAACGAATAAAATTAACAGCAACGAGAATGGCATTTCCGTGTTTAACAAAAAATATATATAACCTCAATTCATTAGGGGATAATTATTTTTATTATACAAATGGCCTAGTAGAAATTTTCTGACATTTTTAAGATAGAATGAATCTGTAAATTTTTATTACATATTTAAAAAAGAGCTGTTTTTATTTCTATCAGTGACTATGAAGAGATTTGAAGTATGAAAATGAAATGTGTAATAAAAATTCGTTTAGTATCTAAAATTAAATCTCCACTGGCTGTAACAGAACAGTGTTTTGTTAATTAAAATTGAAATACGCGCAAGTGATGCCGAAAAATTCCCAGCACCAGTACATTTAGAAAGTAATTTTTAATTTCATTACTCTGAGGCATGTGAAGACATGCTAGAAATGAATAGAAAATTGGTGAAAATGACAAAAATTTCAAAGAAAAAATGTGTGTGTCCGATTGAATATGTGACGTTTTCCATTTTCTGTGTTTAAATTTATATATGAATGTAACAATACCTATACATTCGATGATCTAATACTTATTGCCAGTTTCATCGCCCGCGTAATGAAAATTTTGTTTTTACCTAAAGAAAAACAAAATATCTTATATTTTTGTGCGGGTGACAACCTTTTTCGTTCGCCATCGCTGCTCAAAAATCTTATGAACTGTTTTTTTTTAATATCCTTTAGAGGCTCGTTTGCACCGACATATTAAGCTTAGTTTAATTTTAACTTACAATTTGGCGGTGATATTTCATACAACAAAAATCATATTTTAAGTGCGAGCAATTAAATCAAGCTAAATAGGAGGGTGCACATGACAGTGCTGAATTTGCATGTTGCAAAAACAGATAATTAAGCAGAACGCCCACTGAATCGACTCGACCCAGTCGGCTTGGAAAACAGCAATCGGCAGTTTTTCCAATACGTGAAGTTGAAATTAACAGCCGCGCACTAGTTTAGGTTGAATCGCAACGGAAAATGCCGAACCAGTAACTGGTCTTCCATTTAACTGATGATACTGTATAATTTGATTTTTACTGCTTCATAAATACGATTTTAGTTGAATATCAACAGTTTTGATGCGATTTGATTAGTTAAAAGGAGAACACGTATATGTAAGGGTAATACAGATGATTGTATTGTGTATATTATACATATTTGACTTTAAATGATTACCTAGGTACTTATTTGCATAGTTGATCTCGTAAAACTGTAACTAATTTTTTTTTATTAGCATTAATTCCTTTGATGTTATGTTCTAGCTTTATATTATAGGATTTGAGTTAGAATATAAGTTTTTGTAGCAGTACGTGTTTTCATAACAGATTTGAATCCTCCATACATTTTTACATAAATAACAAAATTGTTATAGCTTAAATTCAACAAAATTACAATAAAAAAAAAACCTTATACTATACAGGGTGCAATAGATATAAAGGTAAATAAAATATCATGGCTGTAATGATTCGCGATTGAAAGAAATTAATGGCAGGGGATCATGTGTAACCATTAACGAGAAAAAATATTTTGTAAATGCGAAACGCTATGCCGGACGGTCCGAGTATGTTGCTGTCATTCGGCTGCCATTGCTGTTGCTGTTAGTATCGCATGGATGGTCACACGAAGTGGGCGTACTTTAGTGTAAAAATATGCCGCAGTACTTCGCATGCCTTGACGGATTTCGTACTACTTTCTAGAAGAGACTAAAAAAAAAGACACGCAAATGAAATTAATTCAAAAAAGGTTAAAGTAACGGATAGAACGCAATGAATGCAGTGCAGTGCATTGATATATGACATAATATTCATTGCGTTTAGCTGGTATTTAACGTCACGTTTTGTTGTATCAGGCCCGCACTAAAATTTGAGCCCTTAATTTTTGTTTTTTTTTTCTCGAATTTGTACTTTTCGTTAATACCTAACAAAACTTTACTATAGATTTGTTCGAACATGCAGTTCGCGAACGGTTCACGATCATGTGAACCAATTAGACAACGCATTCCAGTTCGCGAGAACTCCAACCTGTTCTGATTGGTTCACGTGATCACGAACCGTTCGTGAACTGCATGTTCGTACAGCCCTTATAGGTCTGTTTTCGTTCCAACTTTGGACGGCTCTATTACGGTTCAAGATAAACACTCACGTGCGTAGTAAAAAGTTTCCTACTACACAAGGTCATGATCTGTGCTGGTCTATTACACTTAAAGGTCTGATTTCGGTGGTGCGTCTGGTGACTGCGTTTGTGACTGCAGCCAAATGTTCGTATATAAAATACATAAAAGCAGTCATGCAATTGCAATCGCAGTCGCCAGACGCACCACCGAAATCAGACCTTAACGGTGATAGAACCGTCCGAAGTGAGAACGAAAACAGACCTTATGATGTTTGTTACATCCTGTATGTATACATAATTTAAAAAAATATGTATTAGTATAAAACAAAATTACAAGAAGCCTCTAGAAGGCTATTAAAACTACATATATCGAAATGTTATATAATTTATTTTTATTAAATACCTAAGGAAGATAATAAAAAAAGCGAGCTAAGAAATACAGTTTGAAAAGTTTGTTATATACATTAAGGTAGGATTTTTGAAATAAAAAGAGCTTCTTTTTAAAGCTACTAGTAGGTAAGCGTGAAGAGTTCTGAGCGAAATTCCCAAAAGGTTTAATAAAGGGCTCCCGATTCACATTTTATCCCCACCACTCCTACCCTTCGCCTTGACCACCCCCAGTTGGTGAATGAAAGTTTTGGCTTCGAAGCGCGCGAAAACTTTAATGACACTCCACGAAGAGGAACAGCTTATACAACTCCTGGAACAGCTTAAACAGTTGCTAGAATAGACTAAACAGCTCCTGGAACAGCTTAATCGGCTTCTATAATAGTTTAAATAACTCTTAGAACAGCTGAAAAAGTTTATGGAACAGGTTGAACACCTTCAAGAACAGCTCAAGCTGTTTAAACTAACCCAGGAATTGTTTACGCTGTTCCGGGTGCTGTTTAATCTATTTCAGAAACTGTTGAAACTGTTCCAGGAGGTGTTTAAGCTGTTCCAAGAACTGTTTAAGCTATTCCAGGAACTGTTGAAGCTGTTTCAAGAACTGTTTAAGCTGCTCCTCTTCAATGGAGCCCCATGCGAATATCTAATTTTGGCGCTTCGAAGTTGTACTTTCATCTAGCAATCAGATGACGTCAAGTGGGCGTGGTCAAAGCTTAAGATAGGAGTGGAGGGGATAAAATGTAAATCGGGATACCCTGTTGTTAAATCTTATAGGGAATTTGACTTAGAACTGTCATAGCTTATACTTATTGCTACTCATTTCGTACAAACGTGAAAGTCATATATATTTTTTAATATATTATTAAGATTTTAGTATTTATATGATTTTAACTGCATTGTAGATGTGCAAATGACTATGTTTGTTTACATACGCTTTTACATACAAAACTGCAAATCTTGCAGACGTTAAATGGGCATGCTCATTTGATAGTTTAGCAAAAGTATTTGTTATTTGATGTACCTATAAGTTAATATTAAACCAATTGTATTAGACATGACAATAATGGCAGCCATTTTTGATGTGATCAATATCTTAGCAACGAAAATCTATTGAGAGAAAGTCTGCGGAATTCTTACAGAATGAGCATTTCCAAAAATCACATTGTTATCTTAATATAATTTTTTTATTGTCCAAATGGAGAATAAATCCGGAAACACAATCCACTTTCCTGTTTTTCGTACTTTAAGTCTTTCTTGGTCTCCCCAAACATAGATTTTAAAGACTTTGCTAAACTTCAACCAACTTAAACCACTTGATGAAACAAATTTGCCAGTGGAAAGCTTCTTGATTTTAAAATAATTATTTTGGACAATATCTTGTCTCGTTCATCTACAACTACATCATAAAATTAAAGCTAGCGTGAATTTGGCTACGTCCTGTACCAGATGGTGACTAGAATGAGCATTTGGAATTCTAAAAAAATCAGGAAGGATAAGTGATTTGCTTGCAAATAACTAACGAATCTTGAATAAGTCTGGATGGAATTTTTATACGTCCCAACTATAAAATCTGGAATTTGGAAAAAGATTCTTGTTTTAAAAATAAGTTTCCCATAAAATGGATAGTCCGTAAGATTCAGGCGTGTTAAGAATGCATGTATGCTAAAACAGTCACCAGAGGCGTCACTCGATTCAAACAAACGGAAACCGAGTGTAAATTCTTTCGTTCGCAGACGCATCCATCATCATCAGCAAGGTGCAACACCGTGGCAAGACGGGCGTCAAGTTAAAGCGGACCAAACTATTCACACGAAGGTCAGGACGCGGCCAACCGCAACGGATCCACTGGTCCACGTCACAAAATCGTGATTGTTATGCTATCGTACTTGGTATATTGTGTGATTATTGCGCACACATACAGATCCTACGGTGTTATTAGAGTATAAGGCGAAATTGTGACCGACGCAATATTCTCGCCGTGGAAATGATGATGGGAGCGGATCGGGGCGAAGAAGTTGAAATTATTATTGCCACCATTCGATTTCTGCGATTCACAAATCCGTACAAATTACCGTATTGGATCGGGCATATCGTGTATATATATTGTGTTGATTAGCGAAGGAAGGAATTGAACACGTATAAGCAGCCAGGTATATATGTATGGGTGCGAACGCTATCAGAACGAGAAATTGGATATGGGAATTATACTGCCGCTGCGAATCCTTCGAGGGTTATAACACACTAATTACGGTACGATTTTTTTTTTAAAGTAATGCCTGTAAGCCGTGAAAATTGTGAAATGTAAAGATCCCCAATATAGCAACTAGGTACTTATGTACATGCTGATGAACAAAGTTGATACAAAAATAGATGAAAGAACCAAGATGAAACATGAAGATTTGCTAAAGAACAAAAGATTTTCCTATCGGATCCCAAGTCTATGTCCTTTGTTAGTACGCATGCTGAAAGGCATATATTTATTCCGCACTTAACTTTTTACTTAGAACTATAAGTTTGTGAACAATTTCTTCGCCCTGATTGTCAAAGCAGTTTCAAGAATAGTACACAAAAAAAGGATATTCTGAACATTGTTTAAACGCCATAAAGTAATATGTATCTCTTTGAAATTATGGTAAATTCTGTTTATTACAGCATGACATGTTAGATAAAACGTTTACAATAGAAATGTAAGCTTCGAAGTTGGGGTAATGGAATCTTCTATAGCCTTGAAGAATTATTTTAATTTGTGTTTGGTTATCTAAAAAGCGATAAGTTCAGTAGTAATAAATATTGCGCTGTAGACATCCAAATAGTAAAATGTCATTAGTCTAATAGATAAAATTCAAATCGCTCAAATTCTTGAACAATAAATATGAATTAAAAAAAAACTAAATCATTTCTGAAAAAAAAAATGTTCTATTTTTGTATTTATTAATTTAAACGTTAATTTTGAACAAAATGGACATTGATAACTCTACTTCAAAGAAGTAATTAGTACTATATTATGTGCTATTGATGGTTAATAACCTTGTGTTATAAAATACACTGAATGAATTACAAAAAAAATAGCTTTTGTACTGAGTTGCTAATGTTTGTGATTTCAATAACAAACAGCTCTTTTTTTGTGATTATATATTTTGTTTGTTCAGTAATACCGTCTACTTTATTATGGAATGTGTAATAAAAGGATATTAACCTAAGAAATACCAATCAAACTATTAACCCCATTTCTTATGTGTTGAAATCAAACAATTCGTAAATTTATTAATTAAATTTACCTAAATTAACAGTAGTTGAATGCATTAAATATACCTGATAAAGTTTCAAAATGCTTCCAACTATTTAAAATTTGTATTCTTTAAAAAAAATCCTTATTTTTCTTTCTTCATTCAAAGGGCGATTTTTTTTCGTGCAGAAAATTTATTTTAACCCCCTAAGCGATTATTCCGTATATATACGGGCAACTGCAATGGACTATTTAAAAAATCTTCACAAATTACACTGACAACGAAAAAATATACGGTTTAGTAAATAAAAACAGATTTTTGTACTAATATATGTATTATTATTTTATTTACGTTTAGATTAGAGCATATTTACCTACAAAATATGTATAGTATTTTTGGCCAAAATGCAAGCTTGTAATCGACAACCATAATAGATTACCGAGTGCGCTTAAAGACGTTAGTAATGTTAGAATAACATTGCGATATTCTTAACGTCTTAATGCGGATTCTCCAAATTCTTTCAAAAATCTAAAAATTCAAACATGTTATAAAATATGTTTAGAAAATGAATCAAATTTTTATTTCTAAATTTTATAAAGTATTTTATTTTCATGTTAGCACGAAAAGTTACCAAGTCACAGTATAAACGCTTCAATAATATCAAAACATCTCACTCTACAGACTTTATTTCATATGTAGGATTTTAGTAGTTTTAGGATAGAAGTTAAGGAAATGTTGAAAGTTGGCATATGTTTGGTGTTGTGACAAACTCTCATAAAGTAATCATAAAAGCTGTTTATCTACATCCGAGGTTTAACTATTGTCAGGATGTTTTCCAATGGATTTTTCTAATGCAAACAGTAGGAGATAATATCTTGTATGACGCAGTGGGAAAACTTACACTTTTTTGTACCTAAACTCAAAGAAAAGGTAAACGTATGTGATTTAAGTCTACGCAGTAAACCGGAAATAGGTATCGCGTTCCTAAAAGGCATGGCGTATACGTTATTTAATAACCAGTATTCAACCATATTACTAAATAAATTTGCTGTAATTATTTTTGTCTAATTCATGACATGAAATTCTTAATGATGGGTTAGAAGAATATGAGTTCATGTTAGAGCTGTCTCCAACGTTTGTAGATTTGGTGAATTGTTTAACGCCGACGTTTCGGTAGGGTCTCTTCTACTCTCGTCAGGGTAACTCCGATGACTGTGGTTTTCCAATTCCATGGTTGGTGATGCAAATGTATAGCAGTGATTTTAGAATTCTGATTATACCTTACTAACCTTTCTGATTGCCGATGTAATCGTTGTTCCATGCAGTTATGCACTAACTGCATCCATCATTCATCATACCCTGTGCAATTCCAGAATTGAAGCACTGGTAACTTCTGTTGTCGCCACTATGTGTGCGGTTTCTATCAATTTCCGTTTTGTTTGTCCAACTGCTTTGGATCGCTTAGAAGCATTTTTCAATTTATTCTATGATTTATTTTCCAAGAATGCTGTCCCAATTTTCATTTTTCGATTTCTCCTTTCCTGCAGATCTTTTCCTGTTATAATAAGAGTATAATAGATGAACACCAAAAGTTCTGCAGGAGAGAAGAAACCGAAAAATCAAAATTGGCACAATGCTTGTGGTAACAGATGCGTAAATATTTGTATAGTTAAATTAACAAATAATGTGTTTGTTTCAAATAAACCTTCTAACCACATCATTTGTTTGAACATTTGATTGCATAATTTTTTTTTGAAAATTATTTAAAACAACTAATCATTTAGTAACTACGTATGACCAAATATATGTTAATAATAATACCCTTTATTGTCCAACAAAAAAAAACCATTAACAGGATAATACCAAAACAAATCCACAGTGTATAAATAACAAATTAAATAGAAATAAATTCATTTAACATAAATCTCAATCTAACATGAATAAGGAAACCTAATTAAGAACTAATACCATTAACAAAAATAGAGAAAGAAAAAAAATCAATAAGTCTAGCCTAATAAATAAAAATACAAAAACGAGGTGAACGATATTATGACAGTTAAAAGAAGTGAACGCATTACTTGTGTTTAAAAATAAATGAATCCTCGTACAGGTTGTTAGCGTTCTTAGCCATATGCGTTAAAGGAGCTTTTCGCAAGACGTTTGTTTTACACACAGGTATAGCAAAAGTATCAACTGAACTGAATTAAAATTGATTTGCGATAACAACTCAGGAGAGTCGATTCGATTGGTCACAATTTTAATTAAAAATTTTGCGCTGTTTTCCTCTCTGCGTTGAGTTAGCGAATTAAAATTATGTCTTAATAAAAGTTTTTCATAATCAGATCCTCGTGGGGGATAAATTCCGTCCAGTTTGTGGGAGGGGAACTTTAAAAAACGCTTCTGTACTCTCTCGAGCGAGAGTTGTTGATAAAGGTAGTAGACGTACCAAATTATGCAAGCGTATTCCAGTTTTGGTCTAACCAGGGTGTTGTAAAGCATAATTAACGTTTGTGTTTCCTTAAATTCTCTGCATGTGCGTATGAGAAATCCCAAAGTCTTGGATGCAGAATTACAAATCTCCAGCACGTGATTGCTGAAAGTCAAATGCGAGTCAAAAAGTACTCCTAAATCCTTAATTTGGGTAATCTGGTCACAGGAGTATGACTTATAAGATAAGGATAATATACTACATTTCCACATCTTGAATACGAGACAATCGCACACTTATTTATATTAATTTATTTATGTTCATCAGCGCCATACTTGGCGCACCAATTGCTGATGGTGTCAAGATTCTTTTGAAGCTTTAAACAATCAATCACTGAATTAATCGGACCAAAAATCTGTAAATCATCAGCGTACGCAGCAACTTTGCAGTCTAGCAGTTCGAAGATGTCGTTTAAATATATATTATTATTAAACAGCAAAGGGCTAAGATTAAATCCTTGCGGTACACCGGAAGTGGTAGTGAACGGGTCTGATCTAAAACCATTGTATGTAAGATAGCAGGGCCTGTTACTTAGATATGATGAAATCAGTTGCATAACATCTTCAGACAAGCCAACACAACGCAACTTTGATAGAAGTATTGAGTGGTCTAGAGTATCAAATGCTTTTGTAAAATCCGTATACACAACATCCACTTGTTGTCGATTATCGATGCACTCGCTGATATATTGCACAACCGTCGCCAGATTAGCTGAGGTAGATCTTCCCGTAATGAAGCCATGCTGATATATGGACAGATAAGCTTTTATACTGTTAATAAAAATATTTGGTTGAAAGTAACAAAATCATTTAATAACCGGTATTTTGCACGAATGTTAATAGATTGTAAAATAGATTGTAATTAAAAAAATAAAACCCGGTACATGAAGAACGAAAGGATTTATGATTGGGGTGCACAAATTGTATTTAGGATGGCTACAAAGATCGCATTGTGTATAATTTACTACATTTATTGTGCTTAAAAGATTGTGTGAAAACAAACATTGTAGTTGTGGTAGATGTTTATACACAAATAAATGTATTCAAATGCACAATTTGTGAATTAACTTAAACAAATAAATGTCAAAATATAAACATATTGTTTCCCGACTATATACTTTCAGTGCACATTTTGGCATTTTCTTGTGCAGATAGAAATGCACGTTGCTCCAATAAGTATACATATTTTGTGCATAAAACCCTATCGACTGCTGCTAAAATGTACATTTTTTGTGTTAATGTATGCATTTTATTGTAAATTTATGTGAATTTACTTGTGTATTATGTGCATTTAATTTTACAAATGATGTAGGGAGATGAGAAGAAATAAAAGAAGCATGTAATAATTTAACAAGTTTTTAATGAACTTAAGAATAAGTATACCCGACGATAGGAAGTCTTAGGATATCACTCCTGACGAACCCACCCGAACCTATTGTTGTCTCTCTCATATCATCTCCAGATAGCAAGAGACAACAATAGCTTCGGAAAGGCTCAGTTCGAAGCGGTGCCCTGAGATTTTCTTATCGCAGTACTTACCTTCAAATGTTTTTTGTAATTCATCTAATTTTCGCATTCTCATTAACATATTTTTTACATAATCATCCAT
Source organism: Protaetia brevitarsis (assembly GCA_004143645.1). Taxonomy (NCBI): domain Eukaryota; kingdom Metazoa; phylum Arthropoda; class Insecta; order Coleoptera; family Scarabaeidae; genus Protaetia; species Protaetia brevitarsis. The sequence continues at coordinate 1,399,951 of RXPK01000067.1, read as the reverse complement.
CTTTGTAAAACACATACGCGTCTAACAATCTTCACAGAAAAAAATAATGGACGCAACGGTCAACGCTAATATACAAGCTGATAGAACTTGTACGTGCAAAACGCATATATTTGCCTAAAATGGCTAAAGTGAACATCAATTACCAATAGACTCACGCATGGTGCACGTGACGATCATGTGACTGTTTGCATCCAATACGAATCTGATAAACATCTAATGTGCATGTATTTTATAAAACGCGAAGGCGTAGGTTACAAGTATTGTATTCTCATTTACACTAAAATAACATAATTACACATTATTCATAATAAATTATTCTACAAAAATGGAATGTTGCGGTACATTTCTACAAAGGTACATAATACCAAAATATTATACGAGTATACGTATTGTAAAGAAATGTTCCACTGGCGCACTACAGATGACATCACCAGCATTTGCTATTTTTGTGCATTTGTAGTGGTAATATATTTCCATAAGAGAAAACTTGTGTGGTCCATCTATAGTACGCCAGTGGAACATTTCTTTGACATATGTATATTGTATAATATTTGATAACAGTAAATTTTAATAACATTAGTGCAGTTCAAGTTCATCTCATAGCAACAAATTGTATACATCTGTCTAACACAACCGATTATCGGATATGCATACACATTGTGCCATTTTTAAACATTCCTTGTGTATAAAAGCCCACAATCGAAAATACACAAATTAAGTTTACATTTTTGAATAGTACTGTTGCCTAAAATGCCAATTGATGCAGAAATTATATACAATTAAATCTACACAACGTTGCGTATAGCTCTGTACACTATTTTTTCTCAGTGTAGGTTTATTGGAACTCGTCATAAAATTTAATAGCGAAAGATACAGCAATATTTCAGATTAGTTTATGGACGCTTTCTCCTTATTTTAGTCAATAAGTATTCTAGGATTTTTTACTATGTGCGATTTCAAAATTATAATATACGCTAGAAGTACATATTAATTTTGAACAACAGTACCAATTTGTTGTTGAATTTCCCGTTAAAGTCTCGGCAAACGTAATTAAAATCGCACAGCACTGCATCCGCTCTTATTATATTCAAATTTAAATTTCTAATTAGGAATATAACTTGGGGAAACTCATCAGAATTATGACGCGTCGCGAACTCTTCCGTCGCCGTGGCGCGCTTTTACCGTTCGCGCATCACGGAAGAGGATTTAGTGAAGTGTACAATTGCGCCGTGATGTGGTGTGTTGTCGGGTCGAAATCAATCCGACGACACTCGTCTCTCTTGTGCCCCTGTGCGTTTAAATATTCATCTCTGGCCCGATAAAAAGCGGGATCTTATCGGAATTTCTTCTTCCGGCGTAATGTCGGATTCCCCAATCCTTTGGTGCGGTATGGAAAGGTATAGGACTGAATCAATTGCGGGCTTCGGACTCGGATATAGTGGAAGTACAGAGAGACTTCTTTATGAATGGGAAAAGAGGAAAGGGTTCGGAAAATTGGTGCGTAATACATTTATGATGTCGAAAATGGACGATGTCGCATGGACTTTAGTATTCTCTTTGTGGGAATAAGAAATGAACTATTACTTACAGGATGAAATATGTTTTTTTTTTATTTTTGTTAGAAAACGTTTCTAGTCACGTATACTGTAATAATGAAGAGTAAACAGATATTCTTCTCTATGCCGATAGTAAACGTTTATGATAACTGTGGATGTCACCAACGATAAATAAACGTTATAAAAAAACAGCATCTATGCACCAATACATACCTGGCAGGTTAGGGGCACGAATAACGGGAGGGGATAAGAAAATAAAAGTGAGGTTAAAGTGTACTATTCACTGTGAACGTGAAGGAGTTTCTGGCTATGGGTTTACTCGAACAACTTTTAGTTGTTAATAATAACATGAATTATGAAATAAGTATTCAAAAAGTCCATGACAAAAAAGTTTATTTCTGTTTATAATAAAGGAATAATGCTGTAATTGAAGAATAGACCTGATACACAAAATCATTTGAACTATCCTTTATAACATTTTCGTAAAATTATTTATACACTCAGAAAAGTTACTGGGTTGAATTAACAAAATGCTCTTTCTTATGACCAAAATTTAGGTCAAATTAAAGCAATTTCTCGGATTCTATATAAAAGAAAGAATATAGCTTGATCTGTTTAGTTAAATTAAAGTTTCAACTTGTTCTAATTAACTATGAAAAAAGTTCGTGTAATATTCCTAGAAAGCTAATACGTTTTTTTTTCACAAATAAAATACTGTTAGATAGACAAATCTGGAGCACTAGCGTATCTATTTTGTCGCAGTTTTCTCCCTATATACATAATACAGCAAACACGTTAAATACTTACATGTACTACAGAAATTGTCCCTTAGATGGCAGTACTACTATTTAGAGAAATAGCAACGTAAATACGATTATAAATTATTAATCTAGCTGTTTGGATTACTTGTGATAAGGAAACAGCATCATTAATGCACGTTCACTAAATACCTGATATATAGAAGGTTAATGGTTTGCATAAATATACAATATACTTTACCTTAAATTTGTGTGTTCAACTTTATAGGTAGCGCAGGAAATGAGGAAGTTTAGTGAATATTTAATATAAATTTAAATAAAAAGCAGTATTGCTTAGTAATAGTTTTATTTTGTATAGGAAAACACAGTGAACTACACTGATATGAATGCAGATATTGGTTTCACTTTAACAACAGCTTTTTTTTTAAACAATTTACAACGTAATGACTCATAAAATATATTCCTTAATAATGAAATAAATAAATAAATGGGGCCCCCTTATTGAAAACGCTTATTTAATTATTGAAATTACTTGGAAATCTAAACAAAAGACAAAGAGAATTATGCCTTTGAAGTTACAACTAATACAAACAAAGGAATAATATACCTAGGCGGTAAACTTGCGGTTTCTGTTGGTCCTTTGCACTGGGCGTTGTCTCGGCGAGTTGATTCGACATTAATGCACGAAATTACCTACGATATTGTATTACATTAGTAGTTATTTGAATACCTTTAAGTTGAAGTTACCAAAAATAATTGAGGGAAATTTGAATTTGGTTTACTGGGTTACTATCTAAAGTGATTCCCAGATCCCTAACAGTATTAACGGATTGGATATTATGTCCTTCTAAACGATATTGACATGAGATCGACGCTCTATTGTGAGTGAAAGATATTTTAAAACATTTTTTAAAGTTGAGAAATAATTGGTTATTTCTATAGAGTATGCGGAAACTCTATTCAAATCAGACTGCAATTAATTGATTGGTATCGGCATCTGAATTAATAACCTTGTATACTTTTAAATCATCCGCGTATAGTAAATATGTTGAATACTTGAAGCAGCAATGAATATCATTAATATACAATACAAAAAGTAGCGGCCCAAGACGGCTGCCTTGGGCTACGCTAGAAGGAGTAATAAACCATTCCGAACTAAACCCACACAGTGATACACATTGCTGCCTCCTAATCAATTAGGAATGGAACCAATGCAGCAAACAGTCGCAAACTCCCACCGAATCTAGTTTACTAATCATCAATTTGTGCGATATTTTATCGAAAGCTTTACTTAGATCGGTATATATAGCATCAACTTGTGCCCTGTCATCCATATTTTTATGCAGAAAGTCGACAAACGTAAGTAGATTAGTGGCAGTGGAACGATTTTTGACGAACGCGTGCCGATTTATTGAAATAATTGGTTTGACATATTTGTACAGAGTATCAAACACAATAGACGACTTGAAAATATTAAATTCTCAAACTACGAACCTACTTACTTGTTAAGAATAATTCTTATCATTTTGTAATAGTGATTTTTATCTGCATGGATATATTTTTTGTCGATTGATTAATTAGCCTTGTAGTATATAAGTTCATATTTCCATTTTTTTGTCAACAGTTCCTGAGAAAGATTTAATCTTTTGTTTGCTGACTCAACCACTCAAAATTGCTTATATAACATATCATTCCTCGCATCGCTTAATCTTTTGGTAATCGTAAGGAAAACTTTTTGAAAACCAGATAATTGACGCCTTTATTAGTATCTCCTATGCAAGGTCTAGACTGTAAATATCGGCATATCCTAATCGCGGCAAAAATAACATATGTAGAGTGTTTAAAGAATGTTTGGACCAACCATGTCACTACTGGTCTTAATAAATTAAGGATAAATTTTATAGAGAAGGTTTAACCAATTTCCACAATTTACATCATAGATCAGACGAAAGATCCACAATTACAGCAAGGGGTTACCAAACATTTACAGGGACAAATACAAAAAAGAATCAATATCTCGAAAACTACTGACTTTTGTATACGGTTTCCGCTAAATCTATTGTAAATGAGTTGTACTGCTATGCTCTTTAATATGCAGGTTTATGTACCAGTCACCCTCTATATAGAAAAATAAAAATAGTGCAGAGATAATTTGGTCAAAAGAGAGAATTAGTGATTATTCGTGATTTTTAATCGTATCATGCAATAAACCAATACAATAAATATTCTGACTCAAAAAAGTTGTTCATAATTTTAAAGTGAAATTCCGAGATTTTTTTTGCTAAAAAGAAATTTGATAGAGAAAAAAATTAGTCAAAATTACAAAAAAAATGAATGTTTTTTTAATTAAAAAAAATCTCCCCGGGAGCCCAAATGAAGAAATTAGCCCAATTTCTGGGAAAAGCTTTTTCGCACCCCAAAATTTTCCTAAACGAAATTTTATTCTGATTAGTGACAGCGGCGCGCCTGTTTAAAAAAAAAAACAATGGAAATACTCGTGTATAAAATTTAAAGTTGTTTTAGAAATAGTTCCCCGTGCACCCTATGCCTAAATATTAATTTACGAAGTCAAATAAAATCAAGCTGAAAACGAGTACTGGAAAATAATTCGTGCCGCACAAACACTTTTTGACGTAATTTCTTATATTATGTTAACCAATAGAGCGACAAAATTTCGCATTGGATTCTTGAGAAAATTCTTTAGGTACACATCGCACCCCAGACATATTTCACATTTTTTATGTTCCTGTTAGTGAGAACTGTTGTGTTGGTTGTCTGGTTGGGCGCTGCCGCTGCGCGGTCGAAAATACAGATCAAATTTCTTTAAATCGTACCACCCACATTTAGGAATCCTCTTTTCGGTACACATGCAGAAAATAATGCGGCCACAAAAGATAAAATCGCCCACCATTGTACGTCGATAAATGTTTCGTGTACCTGCAAGACACTTGAGATTACTAGGGGCCATTATGCGGAATAAAAACAAACCCCTAGCAGGCAACGATCCACATATGTGAGCTGAATGGTGCACAAGTGGAGAAGCCGAAGAAAAATGTCAAAACATTAAACATATTCAACGAAAAGGACGTTCGATAACGGTTGTTTTTTATAGAATACGGAAGAGTTTGAAATTCAATTGAGTGCAGGCAAATTGATAGGTATATTTGCACATATAAATTACACTAGAAAAGCTAGATGATTTCAGGAACTAGAATATATCCACTACCGTGATGTGCTTGTGCTGACGGTTTTTTTTAGTATGCTGTAACCGTGGTAACTGTTAAGATGCATTATACATCAGTAAAGAAAAAATTCTGTATGTAAAAAACACATAAAATATAGATCACTCCTCATTGCACCAGTTTACATAGTATTTGCAAGTAGTCGAATTTGTCCGGAATTACTAAACTGGTATAGTGAGAAGTCACCGAAATTTTATTCCTTTATTACTATATATACTACAGCCCTTGTTATATATTTGCATTCACATGTAAAGCCTAAAAAGTAAGTGGTAAAAAGTTAGGTTAACGTTACATTTTCTCACCAAAATCTTGCAATATTTATATCTGAGCGTAAAAAAGTTCACTTGTACGCCTGCGCAAAAAGAAACTAACACAAGATGCACATCGCGTGCTGCGATTCGTGTTGACCCCTGTTTCATAATTTATATATTATAATTTCTTGTGCAATCACACCGCTACAATAATAAAAAAATGACATATTTACGTTGGCATATACACTGCTCGTCAAATTTAATGCATAATTCAAAAATTCTCGTTTTACACATTATAAATAAATTTTTGGAATGCAATTTTGTTTTTAATGTTAATTTTTAAAGATTTCATAGAAAGAATGCTGGATTTTCGTAGAAAAAAAAACTAACGCAAAATAAATTTTTTATTAACTATGCAAATGATGACAAAATAAAGAAATGCTAATTTCTACAAAAACTAAACTTAAAGGCGAGTATTTCCTCCTCTTGAGTTAATAACGGCTTGACAACGATCCCTTATACTGGCAACTAACGTTCTCACTTGATCTTGATCAAATGGCTCCCAAATTTCCACCACACTCAGTAACAGATCATTTAATGTGTTTCGGGGTTCGGTAATTGTCTTAGTCGCCTTCCCATAGCATCCCACATGTGCTCAATGGGATTGTGGTCAGGACTTCTGGGAGGCCAAATCATAGTGGGAATTTCGATCTCTTGCAGATACTGTGAGGCCGAGCGTTATCATGGATAAGCATGAAGTTTTCTCCTATTAACGGTGGAAATGGAACAACATAATCTTTTAAGATGTCTGTGATGTACGTTCCTCCAGTAAGCAGCCCTCTTTTTATCCGTACTAACGCCGTGCGGGCCTCCAAAGTGATTCCACCCCACACCATCACCGACCCACCGCCATAACTCACAGTTTGAACAATGTTACACTAAGCGTATTGTTCCCCCGGCCTTGTGTATACCCTATTCCGCCTGTCATCGGAGAAACGACAGTATCTCGATTCATCTGTGAATAATATTCTAGACCAATCTTCCATGATCCAGTTAATGTGTTCCCGTGTGTTAAAGTTTAGTCGTTGCCTTCTGTGATCTCTAACTAACGGACCTGGTGCTACGCTTCTAGGCTTAAATCCGCTTCTGCGAGTCCTCTCCGTACTGTATTTTGGCTAATCCTGACGTTGTAACACTCCAAAAATTTATTTTGAAGCAAGGTACTGGTCACAAAACGTTGCCGAAGGGTACGCATCGTAGAAAACAGTCCCGATCAGGGGTTGTAACTCTTGCACGACCCTGACCTGGTCTTGCGTTACTTCCAGCTGCCAGAAATCGTTTTAAGACAGAAATGGTTGACTGATTTACAATAAAATGTTCAACCAATTCAGCTTGAGTGTAATCTTCTTCACGAAGAGCAAAATACTCAATACAATGCCACAAGGTGTTGTCAGACGAACTATCAAATTTATGAGATTGAAATAAACCACTTTTATCACGTTCTAGAACTTTTGGCAAAAAGAAGCAAAAAAAAAACACCGCCGTTTTTACAATTTCTTAGATAAAACAACGGCAAAATACAAGAGATAAAAATATGTGAGATCAAGACATTTAAAAAATTAAAGCTATTTCTTTTTAAAAACTTTTTAAAATTATGCGTTAAATTTGGCGGGCAGTGTATTACGTAAATTATGTTATATATAGGACAAATTCCCAATAATTAAGTGCTGTAATTATCGAATACTTACTCGTTTGATAATGAATGAATGCTTAATTAATGAACATTTATATTTGATAATGTTCATCAATCTTATGATTCAGTATAAGTTTCAAATATCCATCTTCAGCTTTTTATAACGTTCATGTAAAAAATACAGTTTAATTTGTTTTTTTTTTACATTGACGTTATAGGAGCATGAGGATGGCCCGTTTCTGTCGAAAAATGCAGCTGTTATAGATAATAATAAATCAGAATGGAATTACACCACCTAATTATTGGAATCAACACTATTTGTTCGCATTTGAAATTATTTTCTTTCGCCTAATACATATGTGTAGATATAATCAAAAATGCAACTTTATCGGTTTTCGGTAGTAGATCTAAAAGCAAAATAGACTGTAATAAAGTCTTGCTCAACTTTGTCAGGTGTTACTAAAAAATACATCACCATTTTAGACAGGATACTTAATGCCTTTAATATATATCATGAATCCTACACTGAAAGAACAATCAGCCCACTTGTGGTTATTAAGAAAATTCATAATACCATGTCTTGAGAAATTGGCTTCGTTTTGTGTAAACAGTAGTAATACAGTGGAGGAAAATTGGGATTGTTTGCAATTTTCCTTAAAAACGATTGGCAATACTGCATACGGAGCGGATAGTTGTTATTAGGTAGCAAATCTTGAGCACGTTGAATATGATATGGATGCAATAAATTTTCTTTTAGAATATTTCAAACAGTTTTGTGACTAACATTTACTTGTTGAGCAATTTTTCTGGAACTCGTTTCTGGATGTTCGTCAATAAATTTGAAAGGAACCTCACCTTTAAGTTGTGGGGTTCTTGCATCTAGGGCGTCCAATAATATCCCTCGAGTTTGCAAAACTTTTAGTCTCTTGTAAACAAAGATGCAGTTTAGTAAACGTTTCAGAACATAGTAAGAATTTATTTGGATAACGCTGGGCATATATACGTCTAGCTTCTAAAGCATATTAGCAAAAGTGCATATTAGCCATTTCAGCATTAGTAAAATCCAGGTATCGTCAAAAAGTTTAAACAGAACACAAACGAAGGCAGAACCAGAACTAGTACTACAACGAAATTAGAATGATGCGTTGGTTTTTAGGTTTGACATAGTAATTGTCAAAATTCTAAAGGCCACTAAACAAAACTTACCACTTATCACACATGTTTATAGGAGGTTGGCGTCTTAAAATTTAAATGACGTACCGTCCACAACAATATTTTAGATTACTTTCGAAACATCCTGTGTATTACTTTATACTGTATATATTTAATTGCGCACATATCCTAAACATTCAAGTAGAATTCATTAAGTTCAATGTGATTGTCTAAGAAAGTGCGCAGAGTATATTAAAATTTATTACCATTTTTTGTTTCATTTGTGGGTTATGGCTACATTGAAAATGAATTAATATTGTTTCAACACTTTCTATGTATTAAAACAACGCAAGTTTATAAGTTTGAGTTAACGTTGCAGTTTGTGTTAAAAGAACAATAAGTAAAGTGGTCAACGCATAAATCGACACTAAATATTGTTAATACAAAACGCAACATACGGTTTAAAGCGACCGCTTCGCTTACTACCCGTATTGTTTGTGCCTAGCGTTCGGATTTGCTATGATACGCTTGCTTACAACCACATGGTATATGTTCTAGCAAAACACAATAACGGATTTCTTTAACATTATTTTTACTTGGGCTAACAAAAATAGCAACACAAAATTTTATGTTGGATTAAACATTAAACCAATCATTTTTCTTCGTATATATTCGTAATTTTTGCCTTAATTTAACAAAACATACCATATCATGCAAAAAGTTTTCTTTTAACAATTATAATTTAGTGAATATAACAAAACATGTTTAATCCATCCAAACAGAATATTTTGTTGGTGGTCGTGCTAACCAAACAGTGAAACTGTTGAACTAATAAAATATTGTCATTATTTATTTTGCAGTTATTGTAATCTTATATACCCATATATATTTTCCTCAATTTGATTAAAAATGTTGTTAATACAATGTTTTCATAATAAAGTGATTTTGGTTAACGGAATGCATTTTTTTCACAGTGTAGTTTTGTATACTGTATACCTGTTGTGTGTAATAATTTGCCGACTATAATGCATTTTTTGTTTGATAAAAACGGAAGCTTTAAATTGGAACAAAGTATATGCGTACATTAGATAAGTGTTCTCATTTCACGGAACTTCCTTATCGCGGTTTCTCTATAACTTACAGCATAATAATTTGTTTGTAATCTTATTTCTTCACCATAAAAAGTCATTTAATATAAAGATAACTAATCATGAATGAGAGGACGCGTAATTACATGTTCAAGAACAACGTCATTCATGTAAGAATTGAACGATTACCAATTTACCCTTTCCACCGTTACCGCGAAGACTGAACGTAAAGCGTGAATATTGCACAGTGCATTACGTCAGTATTTATGAATCGTATAGTACCCGTTACAGCTACCATATGAATAAGAATAAAACACCCGTTCTATCGTGGTGCTTTTGTTATTATACCGTATAAAAGATTTATTTGAGTACTATACGCATTAAAGCATTTCCTGTATGTAATTTCTATTGCGTTTAATATGCTCCTGTATATTCCGTAACGCGAAGTCGTAATATTTAAAGGCGGTACCCAGTAGTAATAAATAATAACGCTTATGGTTTGTTTAAAATAAAACGCATTTTGCAGCGGAGATCCTTTTGATTTTTACGACAACATTCGTATTTTATCCGGAATTCCATCAACATTCAATATTTTTTTGGCGGATAACGTTTACCATAAATCCAAGTTCGTTGATTGAATATATAGCAACTTTATGGAATAGCTAACCTTATTTCTTTAATGATTGAGATGAGTGTTTTCGTACTTACATTTGTTAGTATATAGTAAAATAATTACTGACATCGTTAATAATATAAGATTATGTATGTATATATCTTTTATCCTTCTTTGTGAATTAGCGGCTTGTTTTTATAATAATCAGGGTTTATCTAAAACGATTTACGAGGCTTTAATATTTGTATTGTCTTCTTCAGAAAAAAAATAATTTACTTCCTTCAATCTACATATTTTTTTTTGAAATAGGTATTTTAATTTAATTATTACATATACTTACATACTAATTTATTGGATCAAAAATGACATTTAAAAAAAATGTTTTCTATTTGTATATTTAAAGTTTAAATAATTTATGTAACTTGTACATTCTATTTACACTAACAAGCAAACTCACCCAAATGGTCACCTCGGATTTTTATAAAATTTTGCAGGCATCTAAGCAGTAAAAATAATCGACCCGTTTTTTTTTTATAACCGCTGATATTCACTTGTAAAGGAGATATAGACCTCTAAAGTTACATCTCTAAAACACATTTTCAACGATATCTTTGGAACTAAAAGAGATATCAATCTGAACTAAAAAGAAATATGTTCTTCTTGACAATTCGGACATTTTGGTTTAATAAGGAGATCAATGGTGCATGATGGGGGTTGTAAGGGGTTAAAATATGTGCGATCATTTTTCACTGTTCTACATTCCTGCAAAATTGTATCAAAATCGGAGGTGACTAGTTGGGCGACCTTGCCTGTAAGAGAAAATACTACAAAAGATCGTTTATCTAGGTATCCTAGGTACCTAGGTATCTAGACACCTTGCAACAATTGTGGTGAGATTGATCCAGCTTAAATGATATAAATTCGAGTAATTCAAAAACGGCTTATTCAAATATCAACAACATAATATGTTCGAAATCAGTGAAATGAGGTCTTTCATACTATATAATAATATACAGGGTGTTGTATTTAAAAAAAATGCAAGTAGTATTCATTTGTCTACCAATTTATGAGATAATATCAACTTCGAAAATTGTAAACGATAATAGAGCGAAAATCCTGTAATTTTTATACTTAAAGTGTTTTTCTATCTTAAGTAATAGACCCTGCAGGTAGGGGTCAAAATATAAACGGACACCCTGTACATTGGGCAAATCAAACAACATTTAACAGAAAGAATTAAAGGACATAAATATTCAACAAATATCAGCTCCCTCAAAAAAAATACATAAATATTGAAGACCGTAGTTTCAACTTTGACCAAACCAAATCCTTATTAAAAGAACAAGGTTATAAAGCACGTTGTGTATTAGAATCAGTTCGAATAAAAAAACATTAAAATGCAGTACTTAAACGATCGACAAGAGATAGCCAACTCTCACCAATTTATTTTTTTCATAATATAACAAATCTAACGTACATTTTTTTCATTTCCTAATACATATCACCCTAAACATTATGTTACTGTTCTATTTCAAATCATTGTATAGAACAGAACTTTGTTAACAATATATGTATAAGTACACACAGAAAAACCATACATTCCATAAAAAGTAATTTCACATTTAACTTTAACAACGACAATGTCGTTTAACCTTACAGAGAAATTTAGATGTATAATTAGCTTTAATTTTTTTTTCTTCCCTTTATAATTAGATTTTAAATTTCTACAAATATGTAACAGTTTATTTTTGATGCGTAGAAATCAACGTTTTAAAGGCAAGTGAATCCATTCTCTTTCATTTTTCTCCTTTAAGAAAAAAAAAGTTATTGTTTATAGAAAATATATTTAAGAAACACCACAAAATAATATCTCATTAATTAATGTATTTTATTAAACTTTTTCATTCTTAAATAAAAGTTTTCCAAACTTAACCTTTAAATTTTCTTTACAGTTGAAAAAAGCTATATATACAGCCGAAGCGACACGTTCATAAAATATTTAAAATTCAAAACGATTTTTCATCACCGTAGCAACCTCCAAAATACCAAAACGATTAACTAATTGAAGTAAACTTTTACCTCAGCTTTTTTGGTTAGTTGGGTTACAGTTGTAGGTTCGCTCATCAAAAAATCGTTTTATTTAATTTCCTTTTATTAAACTAGAACGCTTTCGTAATTGAATATTGCAAGTCCTGCAATTTCTTTTTTTACAAAGGCAGTGCCCCAAAGTAATATTTTGAAAACACGGTATCAACTGCAACAAGCAAATAAAATAGAAATTAGGAATATGAAAAGTGCCTGGTTATTTTATGACTGGTTAAAATACGGAATATTCTAAGGAAAACGTTCACTCATTAATGTCCGTGCGATTGAATTATATTGCTTTTTATATTGTTTCAAATGAGATGAATAGATTGCAGGTATTTAGAGCATTCATTCAAATAACGAGCAGAAAACGGTTTACCTTGAAAAATAAGGTTTTCATGCATTCCTGCTTCTGAATTACTGAGCGCAGCTAATTTTTTTTTGTATAAAATTTAAATAAATGGAGGTTCCCCAAAAGGTTTTTTTGAACAAAGAAATATAGAACTAGAGAAAAATAAAGCAATACTAATATAAAAAGAAACGTGTAGATTCTTTAGAAAATATTCGTTTTGTCATATAACATTATTAGGTCAAATAGAACAAAAACCGTTCAAGAACATTGATTTGTTTCTGAGAAGGGGACGTAGAAATTAGCGTACTCCAAAAGTCGACCTTAGCACATGGCTTAAGCTCCTTAGGCACTCTGAAAAATCATTTGAAAGATAATATATACAGGCTATCTCACGACGAACTGCGACCAACGATTGATGGATGGAAAATTATTCCCCGAAAAAATCTGTAAATTTGGTAGCACAATACAGAGATTTGGCGTAATAGACCAAACTATACACAAGTCTTCACTTCAATTCAGTGTATGGATATCAGTTTTCTTATTTTAAATAAAACACCTGTAGATTTTTATATTTCCAAATTGCTGTGAAAGTCCATTTGTTTTCGAGATATTTCGACTTTTCGGGGAAAGATCCTCCTCAAACTCTCTTCAATCCAGTATCCGTATTAATTGATGAAAGATTAGTTTCTAAAAATGCAGAACACTCAGAAATTTGAAATAGAATCTCAATTATGTATGTATATGCATACATATTTCAAGACATTTTTTTAATTTTTTTGGTTTTCTTTTGTTCATAATTACTAGGTTATAAAATCAATAGCAATTTATATTTAACGCTTTATTCATTCCTTATTAGGGGGTCATATCCTTCTTCCGTCTTGAGAATTTGCTTTTAGATTTCGAAAACGCAATTTATAATTTTGACTTAGAATTAGTACAAAATGAATTACCGTATTTTTCGGACTATAAGACGCGCTTTTTTTACAAAGAAAAATGGACTCAAATTTTGGGTGCGTCTTATGGTCAAAAGGTAACATTAAAATTTTTTTTTTTCAATAAATCGTCTCTAAATTTGAAGTGCGTCTTATCGTCCGGTGCATCTTATATTCCGAAAAATATGTCTTATCATCCGGTGCGTTTTATAGTCCGAAAAATACGGTATTTTTTATCATTGCAGGATAGTGTAAAAGGCGTTTTTTTGGTTTTCTTTAACATATCCTTTCTTTTTTCTCTCAATGATTTGATGAACATTTTTTTTTTAAATTAGGGTGGACACTTGTAGTCCAGGCACTTGAGCTAGGTGCTCATTTTACCGCCCCTATTAAATCTCTTACTTCCACTCGAGCAGTTTGATGTTCTCTATAAAGCCCAGTATCTTGCCCAGTGGAAACTTGAGAACCCTCGAGGGCTCCAATAGATTCTTCCTGAAATGTTTCTGCCTGAGTACTTTTAATTCATGACATGTACAAATTACAAGCAAACCCGTTGCCTAATGTAGTTCGCATCTTCTGCGCCACGGTTCGCTTACTCGACCTGTGTTGTGTAAATGCTTTTTCAGGGCACAGTGCCAAGTTACCAAACCAGTAATGGTTTCAACTCCTTTCTTGCTGCGTCTGAGTAGGTTATCAGAGAAACTACCATCCCCATCTCCTATTAGCGCTTTAGTATGGACTTGACATTCAGTGGACCTCCATTTTTTTGTGTTTTCTTTATCTAACCAGGTACAAATCTCACTTTTAGCAGAGTCCTTGGTTGATGAATATCTATAGGATTCTAAGGACAAATTTTATTGTTATTATTTACTAAGGTTTTAATGATATTGTTTCGATAATATTTTGGTATGCGAGAACACCTGACCTTACCCGCACTGATTTTTATTTGTCGAGTATACCACTAAAAACAACCCACTAAAGGTGCTACATCAGTAAACAAAGACACACTTCCTAGAATTTGAAACTCTGTTAGAATGTGTGAAACAGAATGTTCGTCATATTCTACGGTTTCTTTGTATAAATCTGAACTTCTGAGTACTTTTTCTTTACTTTTGTGATTTTTGTTGCCTCTCTGTTATTTTTGAGTATTACTTAGCATATCTTGTCAATTTTATTTCTCATCGGTGTTCAGTCTTATAGCCTACTAATTTCGTATTTGAGATTAGTTCACTTTCTTTGTAGATATAATAATAAAAATAATAATAGTAATGACTTATTTCTCCGCTGTAAATAATGTTTGTGAGTTATGTTACACGTCGTTGAAAAGCTATTTTTAAAAAAAATATATCACTATTGTTTTCCTTTTTTTCTTGAGGTAGCGGCTTTTTTTTTTAAAAATGAATTAATTTTTTTCACCAATTAAAACATTCTTTGACGTTTCGACAAGTTTTTTCATTATTGTCTTCTTCAGAAATTCAGAAAAAAAAAATTCTGAAGAAGACAATAATAAAAAAATCTTGTCGAAACGTCAAAGAATGTTTTAATTGGTAAAAAAAAATAATTCATTTAAAAAAAAAAGCCGCTACCTCAAGAAAAAAAAAGGAAAAACATAATTTTACATTAACGGCTAAGAACAATTCCATCAAAAAATATATCACTATATAAATAAAAATTCAAAATGATCACCATCTGTGTATAGTAATTAATCATAGGTTAAGTGGAAGAATAGCTAACAGCTAAACTTCACCTATGATTAATTCACTTTGTATGTTCCATCATGTATTAACATTAAATAAAGACGATATTATTATTATTATTATTATATTATTATTATTATTATTATCTGTAAAACAAAAGATTGTGCTAGTAATTTGAGAAATGACAATAGCGTCTATGGTTTCTGTTTACACCGAAAGAAATACGTCTTAAAAGATTATCAGAAGAATGTAAATTTAAGATGCGATCACATTAGGAGTTTTCGAATTATTGAGGAAAATTAAAATCAACATTTTTTTTTTTTCAAAATATATTATAAATTTGAAACGATATTTTTTTGCGATTATTGAATTTTGCAAAACATCTTTTATTTAACCGTGATTTTTCTATATGCCTTCTATTCACCTAGATTCCATGAACGCCCTGTGAGTGACCATTTTATAACTGATAGATCAAAGAAACACTATTTTAGACACATTTCTTTATTTTAGTGAGAAATATTTGCTTAATTTGCTTTGATCTAAAATGTATTGCTTTGAATAGAAGAAACCTTTATATCATTCCGTCAGAAATGGGTATATATGTAGGAGACATACAGAACAGACAAATTTGACTGGGAGACTTATTTACCTGCAATTTTTATAATCTTATTTCCTAATATTTGGTTAGATTACAACTCACATATAAATAACATCTATGATCAGTAATAATTCCGCAGCATCAGAATAAACAAACAGAGCTGCGAATTTAAACTGTCAAGCAACAAACCATTAAATTCGAGAGATAAAAACATCCACACCATAGATTCGAAAAAAAAAAATGTTTAAATTGTAAGCCCAGCAGACAAACACGAGAGATGATACAAAAGCGGTCGACGACAACACGGTAGGTCGGCCGAACAGAAGTTTTCTTTATTATTTCTCTTTCATTTGGATAATACGTCGTCGGTCGGCAATAATCACCGAAATAAAAACGGCACGTTTCCTTTGACCGGTAATCATAATTCGTCTTGCACGAGAAATTAAACAGCAATTAGAAATGAAAGGGACCGCGGACGTCGCGGCGCTACAAATAGACTCACACACGTACCATAAAAATAGACGCGCCGCAAACACGTACGACATGCATATCTCGTACATGTCGCGTGGGTGCACGTGTGTGCGCGTACAGATGCGTTTACGCGGACGCATAACACGCTCACCAGAACGAGACCGCTAGATGTGCCAGGAGAAAAATGAAAATGTGAATGGAACTGAGCCGCTCACCTCAATACACGCATAGCCAAACCACTCACTCGACTTTGAATGTACATATGCATGTATATAGTCTCCTCTTCCCAATTAATTTTTCATTCAAGACATCCAGTGCTCAACGCGACACGTAACGACGACCTTTTGTTCGAACGGCAGACTGTCGGATAGTTCACGTGAATGGATCAAAAGTAGAATTGGATTTAGAGCGGTAAATCCACGAACGGATTCCGTTCTAGAATAGGCGTACTGCTTCATCCTTTCAACCGGTCATGAATAGGAGAATATTCTTACTTGTGTTTGATAATAATAATTAATCTAGACGTATACAGTGATGCTGTAAAATAGATTTTCTTCTTAGAATAATACTTTAGTTGTGGCGAAATATTAAAAAAAAAAACACATTCTTACAAAAGAGCGGATTATTCAATTATAAAAACTTTGAATGGTGTTCATTACTTGTTAACAATCGGTACAGCATATACCTATGTATGTAGGTCTAGGTATATAGCATGGGTATGGCACAGCGTTATCAGGCCTATATAGCGTTAAAATTCCTATAGAGATTTTGCCCTAAATCTATACGCAAAAAAACATAAAATTTGTATTAACACCAAATAAAATTTATATTTGGAATGACAGTATCACATTTTTAGAATAACATTTCATATTAATGCTCAACTGCTAGCATGGGGTATTTCGGTACCCTAAAAGTCACTTTTTCCGAGATTTTTTTGAAACAGTTTTGTCACCTTTCCAGGGTTCCGGATATTCTCCTATGCGAATGCGATGTATAATATGCTATAATCTCTTATTTACCATGTCCTACAGTTTTAGCAAAAAAATAGCCTTTGGGGAGTCTCAACAGCCCACGATAGCAGATACTTCAAAAATAACAGATATTTCAAAAATAGGGCAGCTTTTGCTAAAGCTCTTTGTTTTAGATTTGTCGTACATGTGTATTAGAGAATTACTTATTTACATTCGACTTCGGGATTTTTTTTATAAGTAGCATTGAATGAAATTGTATTTTCGCTGATTTTTAGACAATATGCATATGACTCAAATAGATTTCTTATTCAGTTCGTAAAGAAAAAAAAAAAAACATAATGTCAGCTTTGTTCATTATTTTTCTTCTATAATACATAACGACAATATGACAAAATATCTGACTGCTAAACAGTTAGCAAATTTTGTCGCAAACTTTTACGATAATATCAGTGGAAGTGAATGCCCCCATGAACGTGATGAAGATTTGCGTGATGCAGCAAGCGAACATAGTGATCACGACACATCTTCAGAGTTTGAAGTCGAATCTGAAGACTAAAGTGAAGAAGATTTTATGGACGAAATTGGTATAAGCGGTCCAAAAATTCTCCTGCTGTTTCGCGTACCACATCCTCTAATATAGTGATTCATCGGCCAGGAGCAAAGGGTCCAGCAGTAAATACTACTCCTAGAATACCTTCTGAAGCATGGTCTCTTTTCTTTACGGAATAAATCCTAAATGAAATATTAGAACATACAAACGCAAAAATTACGGAAACGAGTTTTTCTTATGGACCAACGGCTAGTTATGTGGGACATGTAGACGTGATTGAATTGAAAGCATTTTGGGACTTCTAATTTTGACAGCAGTGTTCAAATCAAATCACGAAGATATTAGAAGAGTTTTTGCAACGGATTGTACGGGATGAGAAAAGGTGATATGTCTGAACAATGATTTTTATTTTTTTGGCAATGCTAAGATTTGACGATCAAACAACACAAGGATTGACCATGATGATAAGCTTGCTGTAATTTCGAAAATTTATGAAATTTTGAATACAAACTGCACGAACAATTTTAGTTGTAGCGAATATTCATTTTTAGATGAAATGCTTTTCTCCAATATGTCAAAAGTAGACTAAAAAAATAGGGCATCAAGATTATTTGCTTATGCGATTCAAAAACGCATTATCTAATAAATTCATTTGTTTATACAGAAAAGACAACCGAATCCAATCCAAACAAACTTTCCGTTCCAACACGTAATGTACTAAAATTAGTTTCTCCAATCATTAACACAAATCGAAATATTATAGGGGATATCCGGTTTTCTTCTATAGAGCTATTGAATGAATTGAAACGGGGTTGGTCTGACATTTGTTGGGACACTTCGTAAAAATAAGCGCGAAATTCCACCTACATTTTTACAAACTAAGCAACTACCAACAAACTCCTGTAAATTTTTATTTACACACGATAATACGTTGGTTTGCTTTGTAGCAAAAAAGGACAACTGTATCTTGTCGATTTCGTCTATGCATCACAATGGAAATGTTGAAGCAAATGGGAAAACAGAGATGATAAATTTCTACAATGGTACCAAAGGAGGAGTAGATGCTTTGAATCGGCAAATGTCTGACGTACTCCTGCCAAAGACGAACCAGGCGATGCCCAATGGCTATATTCGGAGCAATTGTTAACTGAGCTAAAATCAATCTTCAAAACTTTACTAAGTTTAGAAACACCATAATAACAGCCACAAGAAGTAGCACTTGCAAGAACCCACAAAAGGTATCACATCTGCAGACGAAGCAAAGACAAGGAAATAAAAGCTACGTGCCATAAATGTCGTCAGCATGTCTGGAAGGACCAATCTAAGTTACTCGTAAAAGGCAGAGAATGTTTTAGGAAGATAAATTGTGAGAATTTTGTAAAAATCAGGGTATATGAGAAAACAGCATGATTTTTGTCATTTAAAATGTACGTTTCACAACGTCATTGTCAGATTTTTTTAATAAAATGTTAATGCCATTTTTCTTTTACACGGAATAAGACCATGGTTTCCAATAGCAGAGAACATTTACCATATTTCATGTGAATGCCAGGGCTCTGGACGCGAAAAAAAAACAGGCAATTTTGACGAACCCAGAAGATTAATTCGATCAACCAGCCAGAGACCTGTGCAGATTAGTCCAGTGTACTAGGATGCTGGAATGGTTGGTATAATTTATTGGATAAAAGAAATGGAAGATCAAATACAAAAAGCCAAGAGGTTGCAGTTTTTTCGAAGACTATTTGGTCAGACGGCTCCCACAAAAAATGCGTTTTCATTACAAAAGCAGTTACCTACAGATAGGGATTAACAAATTGGGGATTTGTAAGAAAAAAAAATCGCGCATTTTCCTCCCATTATTTTGGTAGTGGTAAAGATCAAAAAGCCATTGTCACAAACATTAAAAGTATCAACAGAGAGATTCGATTTTCTATTAGTTGTTCTCTGTCGAAGTTTTGCTTGATTTATCAAATGTAGATCGACACAATAGATGTCTTAGGTTGTAGTGTAACGTCACCTTCCTTACATACATACATACCAAATGTACGGTAACCATCAGAAAACACCGAAATGTTAATGCTTTTCTCTGGGCACTCGAATTATTGAGGAAAATTGAAATCGGCATTTTTGGGTTTTCCAAAACATCTTAAAATTAAAAAAAAGTTTTCTATTGTTGCTGTATGTAGTATGTCCTATAATAACCCAACTATATACCAATGGTGAGTACGGAAATGTGGACAATTGTGTATACGTATATATTCAGAGTTACCCTCGCGAATTAAAACCTGAATTTAATCACGACAAGTAAATTGTGGGTGAAAGAAATCTGACTTTCTTGAATACCCCAAAAATTGAAAAGGTTTAATTAAAAATAAAAGAACAGAATTTTGAATGACGTTAATTAACAATCAAGAATTTATTAAAGAGAAAAAAAAAACAAGTTTATTATAATGAGCAGAAAAAAAATCCTGAACAGATGGTTCTGGTCGAAATCAAAAACTGCTCGAGATTCTAAATAACAATAGGACAATGCTAAATCCTAAATCAAAGCAAAAAAACAAAATTGTTCAAGAAGATAATCCTTTTCATATCAAATCAATCCATGTGATTTCAAAATTAAAACAAACTAAATTAAACGTGGACAATTCAAGTAAATTTACAAAAGAAAAATTTAAATACAAGCACAATGCTTCTATTCTATTCTCCAACCCGAGGTGATTAATAATTAAATACAAATCAGCAAAATTAAAAAACGAAAAAAATTAACTCTTTAAACTAAAATATCTTCCCGAACAAAAATAATAAATGATCTTATATCTAAATTGTGTACACAACAATATAATAACAATTATAATTACGCGAGTTCCTTGATGGACAGAATAAAATAAAATTAAACGAAACAAATCTCTAAATCAAAAGTATTAACAAAATGGCAGCAAACAATATAAAATATCATGCACTCACGTTGACAGTCGACCAAAGAACTGATTCTTACAAGGTTAAACATTCGTATACATATAAAATCCTACTCACGCGCTACCGCCTAACGCAACCGCACTAAACATCGAAGAAAACTACTAGAATAAACATTGAACAACATGAGCAAATGCAATACATTTAAAAGAGTGAAATAAATTTAAAACAACTGAACACATAAATAAATAAATTATACAATCAATTCATTAACAAAATCTTATATAAAAATAAAATATTTCATGTGTGAAAATTTTCCCGAAACATTGACAAAGGCTGATCGGAATAAACAAGAAAAAAAAAAAAACTGAATTTGCGAAAACCGGGGTGCCAGACCACAGCAGTATATACACCAGACTGTATAGTAATTTTCAGAAATTTCTTTCATAATAATTCTTGGGTTTTTCGGCGGTATGCTTTAAGAAGGGCAGAAAATGTGTATGTTGCACATAGAAAGGAAATCGAACTGTGTGTAATTTTGCTTTTGCTCATGTTCAACAAGGTTTATATACAAGCACGTATGCAAGTACATACAAGGGCTGAAATGTTTTTGTAAGGCCTGTGTGAGTTATAGTTCGACTTTTACTTAGTTACTCACGTTGAAGAGCTTCTGTACTTTTCTGTATTAGGTATACGAACAAAAACTGACGTTTAAAAAACCAGTAGGTGCCGGAATAAATCTCAAACTGATGGGTACTCCTTCCAAATTAGGAACATTATTTTTGAACATTCAAGTGGATAGACCATAAAACTCCCGATTGCTTAATTTACGTCCGACGTGTGCACTTATCTATATTTCTTTAGGAAACGCTATTAATTATCACCTCCCTATGATGCTACTTTGAGTCGACACGATGCCTAACAAAGAGCGGCGTATTCCGCCGGCTCCTAAGTGAACCGATTGTAAACAATGCTTCAACGAGGCCATTGTTAGGCGCTCGTGAGCCGCTAATATAGAAATCCCGTCGAAAAAAGCGCGTTACGGTCATTTGGACGTGCTCTCACTCACCGAAGGCGACTTCTCTCGCCGAGTCAAGTGCAGCGGACAAGACCGACGGTCGCGTCGTCTTTCTGCCGTAGAACTGAGTAAATAATTAACTCGGACGTATCGTAAATCACAATTAACCGTGCGCTATTTCAGTACGAACGTTAGGAAAAAGTTGCAATGGTTCGGTGTTGGAATTCAGAAAACGTGCATAAGTAGACGGTATAGCGTACTCGCGCTCGCACGCACACTTCTCTCGATTCTTGCCGCGCCGCGGTTTGGTCGGTCGCATGAGCGCGATGTGCATTTGAACGCTTCTCTAACTATGGCAATAACGAGTGGGCGCCTTCAAGCAAATTGTCATTGCGCTGTTAGTATATGTATGTGTGCGTATGCACGCGTACTTACATTGAGGCGGCCGCTTCTCAAACTGGGCTATCTTGTTATTGTTATTTAGTCGTTGACCTTAGTTAAGAAGATAATAGAATTACTTCTAGTTATACGGCGGTTCTATTCTTATTCTGCTTTATACTCTTCAAACTCTTTGTTTTGAGGTAGTAGAGTGGAGACTTGCTTCTAAAGGTACACGTCGATTCTTTTCATGGGTTATGACGGAGCGGTCTTGACCGTCGTTCAGAATGAACGAAAACGCAAAACCATGGGCGAAATTCTTTCTTTTTGACGCACAAAATATCTGCCTGATCATGTTCTTTGGCCGTCGGTCAAACTGCTTTCAATCGAAACTGATAGATGACCAGTGTGCGGACTATATGGGGTGATTCACGGAACAACCCGTCCATTAAAACTTCTTGAATTTCCAATGATATCTCGATTTTGAAACTTTGAGGTTGCGACGCTTCTCGCGACAGCTACCACTTCCTGTGAGGAAACCGATCTCACAACGAATTGGTTCAAACCCTGGCGCTACTTAAATCGGAGGCTGGGTGTGAGTTCGTGATAAATTTTAAAATGGGCGCCAACCGATGACCAAACGGTGGGGAGGTCGGAATATCAGCAACAAACACAACAGATAATTATAGTTAATATTTAATAATAATAAAGATAATAAATGATTTATATAAACACGACAAATAGTTGTAAAAAACAAACATTAATAAAATACAAACAATGGGCACCCACGATTAGGGAAGAGCTATGCCACTCAAACAACAACCAGGCATTTATATTTTAGGTTATTTAAAATTAATGATTGATTTTAAATTAGAAATATTTACACATCAACGTTAAACATTGAATTTTATTAAAAATAATCGGCAAATATGTATATTGAAATTAGGAAATTCGCACAGTATAACAGTTAACTAGCACGAATGCTGCCGCATTAAATCTGAAAACATATGACATATATATGTCAACAGTCAAGCAAGGCTTTCTTGTTGAATAATTATTAAAAGATTGAAAACTGGTTGTAAAAAGAGAAAAATAAAGATCAAAGTGCAATTTAAGAAGAGCTATAAAAATTATGTATAATAATAGTATATAATAATTTGTTCTTTAACCACAAAACAGCTGTTAGGTGTTACATGAGAAAATTCAGTAAATGCTTACAAACTAATACAATATGTTTCATTTATTTCTACAAATACCTTAAGATGATTCAGTCTTGTTGTAGAAGCTCTGTGACTGGTAAACTTTGTCCTAGTGTTCCCAAATCGGAGAGATGGAGTTATTTGTAAATTACGTTGATGGTGCAATCCAGGTAAATGCCTTTATAATAAAATTGCCTCGTTGTTAATTGTTGTTTATTTGTAGTAGACTGTGGCTCTACTCCTATACATATCAAGCAAACGGATATGGACTTTTATTACGGCAACGATGCCCCTGATCGACATAGGTTCCTCACCTTTGACTTGATTTATCAAATATCGTTGGATATAATTTGTATCGTAGAAATAAATACTAAGTATTTTAATAAAGCTGTCTTCACATTATTAATATTAAATATGCCCACGATGTTGCATCTACCATTAAATAGCAAGTCGGCACAGATGTGTCATCCTCGACTGAATTTATCGATTGATATTGAGAAATTGAAAAAAGAGGCTTTCTTCCCTTAATATATTTGTAGTAAAATTGCCCAAAAGGGGTGGTACCCTTAACCCGATAGCTTGAAAGTTAGAAAAACCACCATGTGCTCACTAAAATGAATTCTAGAAAAGTTCTTTTTTTTTCTTTCCTTTCTCTTAGTCACTCAGTAAATTAAAAAAACGAAATCAAAATTAAATTATTTACAGCTTGACGAGCTAATTAAAAGCAAAATCAATCTATTAATCAAATTAAACAATATTAAAATACTTACTTAGGTGTTATAAGCACTTAACTAGCTGGCACCTGCTTAACGTGCTACGAGGTGTGACCGAATGCCCTTTAAGCATTCTCGCGAACCGGCCAGGATCTTAAAACTTTTTTTGTTTTCGAAAATTTGAAAAGTTCAGTATGACCAACAGAAAACTTTTAAACAGAAATAACAGATGATAGGTGTTGCCAAAACTAGATTACTAAACAAAGTTGATAAATAAACTACTAACAATAGTGAACACATGATAATCCGCCTTTCAGTCTATCAAATGAAATTAAGGAGAATTGTGTACCGTTACAAGGTTAAGCATAGTATGATCTACATATTTAGAAAAAATAATTTCATCTACGTCGCACTGCCGGTTACGTCGAAAGTTATGACCAGGCTTGTAATTTCGGTCCCGTTGGATCATCTGCCGTACAAAATTTTATTACTCGGAGTGTCCCTCCACAGTCCTCGCGTCCTCACCGATTTATCGATGCGACTAGTGATTCGGCAGACGATGATCGTGGCAGTAATCTATCAATGCAAATGCATGTGCATACAGAAGGATTGGTTTTCGTTTTCATTTAATAATTTCTGAGTTTCCTTTAGTTATTTTATGTGTTTACTAGAGATTCGGTTTTTTATTTTATATTTTGAAGAATGAAGTTTCTATTAGTATAAATTTTAATTATGAAAATATTTTCTTTTAAAACTTACCCACATGAAATAAGCAGTGGTTTTTATGTTCTTTATATTTTCTGATTGTGAGTATACTTTAGAATTGTTTTTACTGTCATTTTTTACTTGGGATTTCCTTTTTTATTTTATATTTTGAAGATCGAAATTCTATTTTTGGTTTTATTTTAGAGAAGTTTCTAGAAATACAAAGCATTACTGCGCGATAATCGGCGAAAATTTAAGAATGTACCTAATAGTTGCTTCAAATTATAATATTCTCCAATGATTTATGGATATATACTACACTGAGTTTTATACCGTTTTCCCTCTAGAGAACAAAGAAAATGTAATATAATTTGTTTGTGACAAACACTTAATTTTTATATTTATTCTTATTTTCATTGCATCGATTTCACATGCAGGTTTACGCTAACCTAATGAGACTGTAGTTCATGGCAGTGCATTACACGTATGAGATGCATAATACTGCTACGAAGTCTGAGAGTAAAGTGGTGAATACGCGCTCCAACTACGCACGCTAACCCCGCCCAGTATTGTGACGCGGCTCCTGGACACTCGCAGCAATAAACTTTCATAGTACCGCTATTCCAAGGGGACCGAAATTTCAACCTGCTCATGACCAATTAGATATTATAAATAGAAACCTATATCTTTTTGTGCATTTTTAGGCTCTACTAAGAATTTTAAAACCAATTTTATAAAACCTCTTCTTACCTATCGATTATCGTTTTAGAGCTATTTTGATTTTTCAAAAAAAAAAAACGCAAAAAATATGAAGCCGCATAACGGCTATGCAGTAAAAGGTAGAATTTTTATGTGGATTCTGCATGGATCCTCTACTATTTAACGAAAGATGAAAAAAATAAAGAAAATTATACAGTGTGTCTCACAATCTTTGGCGTAACTGCTTAGTACTAAGAAGTTTTTTTTCAATTGATACATATACAGCATTTTGATTTGATTATCTCTTATACATCTATAGCTTTTCAATAGAGAATACAATTCTACATCAGACGGTGGAAAATATATACAAATATACAGGGGGTACCAGGTTACCAAGTAAGATTGTGGGACACCTTGTATAATTTTCTTCACTTTTTATGTCTTGGTTAAATAGTAGAGGACCCACACTCTCCACAGTCAACATAAAAACTCTCTTTTTTTACTGTATAGTTGTTATAACCATTTAACCTATCATTTTTTGTGCTTTTTTTTTTTTTACAAAAACCAAGATAACTCTGAATCGGTAACCGATAACTAAGTAGATGGTTTATAAAATTGACTTTAAAATGCCTAAGCCTAGAAATGCATTAAAAAATATAGATCTCTATTTATAATATCAACGTTGGCCATGACTTTTTATGCAACCGGAAATGCGATATAGTTGAAAGTATTTTTTCTGAATACATCATAGCTAATTATGCTTAACTTTGAAGTTTGAAAATCGAGATATCATTGCAAATTTAAGAATTTTAATGGACGGGTTGCGTGAATCACTCTTATATACACATTTGCGCATGTGACTTTAACACGGGTGTAGATTATCACCATTTAATAATTTATAATTTTATTTTCCAATAATGTAGCACATTTACTTAATAATTGTTGTATTTGAAGTTTTACCTATATACTTGACTTTTTCTAATTTTTCTACCTGAATCCAAAGTAATTTTTAATACATTTTATAATAGGTTCTTTAGGTTATTATAGGTTCTCATTTATTAGAGACGATTTTCACATTCTAATATTTTCGATTAAACGAAAAGAATGATTAAGATTTGTAAAAAAAAATATGTAAAATTTAAATAACTTTAACCTAAAAATAGGTACTAAAAATAAAGTGGAATGTAGATGTTCCATTAATAAAACAATGACAGGTAAAAGATTAACGACTTTACTTTAATCCTCATTAAATCTCTACAGTATTAGAATTTTTTAATAACAGTATGTCATATATACAGGCTATTTCACTATGAGGGAATTCCTCTATAACTTGTAAACAGTAACAGATACGAAAACAAGTTTTTTATAAATTTTTCTATAACGTGAAATTATCGGCAATTGTACAGGCTGTTTCGTAGTTTCATCACAACTTTCAATTTTGTTTTTCTTAAACACAATATGCTCATTGTTATTCCATTTTTTTGGAAATATCAGTAAATTTTGAACAAATAACGTAAAACATACCTTAACCTAAAATAGTAAATTTCCAAGGTAACTTTGATTTTCTGCAAATTATGTCACATTCTGTGAGAAAAGGGTTGTAATTTGATTATCACTTGGAATAAGTAAATCAAATTTTGAAATGTGTAAAAAAGCGTGTTTATCTGTTCTACCTTTTGAATTATTATGGTTTTTATTATGTAATTTTTCATCATAATAGTTGTGTTTATAATTTTGATAGTTGACAATAAACGCGAAATAGACATCTAACGTCCTTTACGTGTTTAGCTTTAAAAAAGCGAAACACGACACGTCCTGTCCATTGCGATAATTGTGAACACAATTCTTCTGAATGTTATCAATTAATTAGCGCAATAGCGCAATTTTAGTGGCTTAAAGTCAACCTACATTAACATGTTTCGATATGAAACAATAAATTGACAAATTTAGTAAAACCTTCGCAAATATATTGAGTTTAACAACTAATACCCTCATTGAATATCATTTCAGCTAGTTCAGTATATATACGCTAATGCGTGATATGCAATTATCGCCGAGGGGCACTGAAGAGCTTTAAAAAAGCGGAACACGACATGTCGGTCCATGGCGATAATTGCGAAAACAATTTACTGCTAGGGATTAAAAATGAGATTTGAAGGATTACAACAGTAAAATATCAAAAGAGGAAGACCTAAAATTACAATCAATTGAGACATCGAACTTAGTAAATCGTAGACCCACAGTAGGAATTTTATTGACATCTGTATAACGCATTTTAAATAAAAATAACTTTCATCCGTATTATTATCAATTGGTTCAAGTACTGGACCAATGATTTTGATCGACGGTTGATCCTTAGTTAATCGAGACAAGAAATAGAGTGAAGAGAATCAGGCTTCTTCAATAAAATATTATTTACGATGAAGCTACCTTCCATACAGATTTTGGCCGCCATAATTGAGGAATTTACCAGAAGAACAACAGATGCAGTTGTTTGCGAAATTGACACTAGGAGTTTAATATCATCGAAGAAAAACAGTTGTTCTTCGAAACCCTCTCAGTTTTCATTATTATCATGCACCGAATTCCACCAATAATAAAACATAGAATCAAGTTCAATATTGAGCTGTTATTTTATGCATAACCTTTTCTGAACTAGTAAGGTAAGATGCTTGATTTAAATCCTGTAAGATTAAAATCAATTTCTAGAAGTATCTTAAAATTAATATATAAGGCAAGAAGGACTTTCTGATTAATCACATCAAGAAATTTATTGCCGAAGGCAAACAACGCGATATTTACTAACTTGTTTCCTGTAAAACCATGTTAATAATCTGGTATTATTATGTTTTGTTAGAAGAAAGTTGTTTAATTTTGTATACATGATAAGATAGTAACCTTTACAAAATGCGGATTAATCGGGTGATAATTATCGTTTACATTGCTTACGCAATTGTAATATAACTAGCCCCTAATACTATCGCTTACTAATAAAACAATTCACCCGATACCATTCTGTTAGGAGGTCAAATATAGAAACCCATAACCCCAACACGATACCAATTAATTCCTTCCGCAAATAACGACATCAAACTGCGCAGGCAGGTAAGTAAATAAAGTGACGGCAAAACGTCAGTGATCATCAAACACTCCCCTTTAAATTAAATTTCCACCTAGCCATCGTATGCACAATGGCGTGTATATGTATATACCTATCAGTGTCCTCCGCGTTAGAAGAATCTATATGCACACACGCATTGCTACACACCGAACGGGCAAACAATGGATCCGAAGGGGAGCCCTTTTATTAAGATGCGCGCCATGTCCGACTTATGAAGGCAATTTGATCTCGGGGCACGTTCGTGTCACAATGGCAGGGGACCATTTACTTCCGGCCGATCTGTGAAACCTATACGAATTGGGTGTAGACGGGAGAAGAACAGAAACAATGCAAGGTGAAGGTTAAGCATGTGATTTGGCGACAGTCGTTTATTTCATAGAAAAAAAAAGAAACCAGGAGGGTGATGCTTAAAAAAGTGATAGATAATAAATAAGTACGGTTCTAGGACTGTTGGATATCGGTTAGCAGTGATTTGAATTTAATTCAAGTAAACATAAATCTATCCCAAAGAACAATTAATTGAAAGAACATTCAATTTCAACCTGAAGGACAACAAACTCTAATCCAAAATATTTTGGATCATAATTTGAATATCAAGATCAAATAAAATATTTATTTAAAGAAAACGCTTATTGAAATTCTTTATACATTTAATAGTAAACCGTGCAAAAGACAACAAACACATCATACAACAATTGGTGAAATAAAAGGTGAAGTGAAGAAAAGTAAGGCATTCAACATTAAATTAAAAGATTGCAATAAGATACTTAGTGGCCAAATGAACGCCACCTACATTAGAAATTATAGTTCACATGCATAACATACGAAATGAATGAAATTCAGATAATTAAATGAATCTGTGTTGAATTATGCAACTACATGATGTAACAGTGGTTATTAATAAGGATTTTCAAGACTAATTCTCTTTTTGGATGGAAAACTAAAACCTGACGTTGGAAACTTGGGCTACACTGTATACAGGGCACAGCCTTTATCACTTGCCCGATTGAAACATATACAACACTGAAATGCGCGCTGTGTCCTCAAAAAACGGTCCGCTAGACAGCTGCCCACTATCTCTAATGTGGCAGAATCTAAACGGCGGCATTGCATCTATACAGAGTTTGACCTTTCACTTCTGCTATAACTGCTTCTTATATTTTCTATGGTTAATGATCTTCTGTAAGTAATACTACCAATTCACGATTTATCAATGATCCTGCTAACAAGACAATAATCAAATGATTATAAAAATTTGTTAAAAATTATCAAATAATAATTTTTTTATATATAAATGGAAATCTATAAATACAAAATCTGCAATTGCATTTTAAATACAATTAATACTACTAACTAAGCCAACAACAAATATTTTTGCTAAATAAACTTAACCACTTCATTTACGCATTCTTTGGAATTTTCGGGAAAAAGTGCGTTTGTGTTTAGTATAACTTAGAGTTGCCATAAAACAAATTTGAAAAAATGCGAGTTATGATTTCTAACAAGTACTATTTGGAGAAATAGATTTCAATATGAAATCCTTATCAAATTAGATTATAAATGATATGAATACTATCATAATTGAAATCTGGAAAGAAATATTATACTAAATAAAAGGACCGAAAAAGCCGTTTTGAGTGAATTAAAAATTTTGGCTTTTGACTAAATCTTAATTGTTAAAAGAACGATTTACAAGAAAAACGTATAGTGAAGGCAACCATATTCTATTATTAATTTAGAGAAGCCAGTAGATCACGTTAATAACAGTTTTCTTCCATGTAACAGCAAACACGTTAAATATATGTACTTCAGAAATCGCTGTGAAGATGGCGCTTCTTCTATTTCATACTAGTAATGATGCATATTGGTCATAAAGCTTTACAATTGGTGCTATCAGACATTAATCTAGTGTATTTATTTTACCAGTTAAGTATCCAATAGGAACTGTGAATATTAAAACAAGCGACTGGTGGCGTACAATGGCAAAGATATCAATAAAACTGCTAATTTTTTAAAGTGATAAACATATCCCGTCTTAGGAATATTTTACACTTTATGTTATGAATATGAGGTGATGTATAGAGTGCACAACTTTCGTTTGCCAGGTCAGTACTAAGTTTCATATGTATATGTGACATTAACGTTTAACACAAGTATACAATACAGTGTCTGGTTTATTTATTTAACTATAAACACTATATATAAGCCCCTCATCTTATTTAAGTAGTAGAAATGGTCTAGGATTGCTGAAAAATTTGTAGCATTAAGTGTCTCAAGATTTTTTTTTCACTAAACTATATAATTATTTTAACGTTTACATTTTGTTACTTTGACAAACGTTTTTGTTTGCACTGTTGTTGATTTAACACATCACTTTCTTCTCTCATTGTCAGTGTACGTTTAAGAATTAAGGGATTATATAAAAAAATTGTATTACATTAAATTGTTATATGTCATTTACCAAATATTCATAATTTTCCTTGATCATATAGTAACTTTGACTGGTTTTCTATATGTGATTACTGTTTATGAGAAAATATCTCTAAGAAATAAATGTGCAGGTGTTTGGAAATTAATTTGGGTTTAGCATAGAAAAAAAAATATCATACTCCTAATAAAATTCATTTAGTAATGAGAAATCTTGCGAGCTACCTGTTAAATAAATCTGTCGTTTTTGTTTAAGAATATTCTAATAACGTTTTCATAAAAATAGTATAAAACGAGCAAGTAAAGGAGCCTAGCGTCATGTAAATTTCTGAAATAGTAACGAGTTATGTGGCGCGAAGTTAATTTGGATAACAGTTTGACTAACATCAAAGAAGCCGTAAAGCCGGCTTCCGAAAGCTTTTGTTAACGTAACCTGTCATTATTTACACCTAGTATTTGATAACTCCATCAATTGCTAACTGACGAACACAAACAATTTGAGCGAACGTGCGCTTATATGAATCGACGGTAGCTTCAAATTATCTTACCACAAATGTAATTGTGAATATAATTCGAATAGTTGTTCGGTAATAAGTAAATATTTACTGTAAGGAGATGCTATACTTAACGACACTTGCGTGCTGATCTTTGTGTTTTATATATACGTTTACCGCCGTTGGAAATTATCGAAACTATAACTCAGATTATTTCGGTATGCGTCTCCTATTTCATTTAGAGTAGTTCTACTCTGTTTATACACGCACCATTGTTTAAACAACGTGCAACCGAAATGTTAACTTAAAACCGCCTCCTAGAGGAAACAAAACATAATTCTCAAAGTAGGTCAAACAGCTACGGTAGAAATAAAGCCCCGCAAGAAGAAAACATTCATAATATTTAATTATAATATAAACAGCTACATTTTAACGTGTTTTAAACGCTCAGACGGGCCACGTGACCGGATTTGTTTGGACTCTGGGGGACCACTCGATAACCCTTAATTAGAATGGCGGTCTTTAATGTAAATTATTAGGAATTTGGTAAACAGAGCGGAAGTTTTTTCGACTATTATCCGTAATGGGTTTCGGATAAGGTCTTATATATCAGTTTTAGTGGTTTTTGTACCATTATTTAGGCGTTAAATCCTATTATTTCGAAATTTCTCGTCTTGGGGGAGAAAATATTATAATCAAAATCACGTGTATTGTTTTAATTATTGTAATAATTCTTTTGTAAAATCTATTTTTTTTTAATTGTAGTTTACGTAGTCGTTTTTATATGTAATGAACCTGTTTTTTTTTAAACATTTTTGTATACTTATTTATAGAGGGTTTTCCACGGAACTGATTAGTTAGAAGTTTTCCAGCTTAACGAAGCTCTTCAGCTTTAAAAATTAAGTGGTTCGTAATAATTGGATAGTAACTTTTTTCTAAAATATTTTATTTTTTTTTTACACTCTCAGTTAACCGAAAGTTGCGAAGAATTTTGTTATTTTACATATAATATCCTATATATTATTACAGTTTCGAATTCTTAAAAATTCTATGAAGAACATAACATAACACAGAGCGCATAAGCTATTTAAACGAAAATCGTCGAGTAAAATATATTGGATATTCTAAGCTAAGCAGACGTAGTTCTTACAAAGAATGAAAATACATTTTTTTTTACCCAAGCAAATGACTTGTTTTTTTGTTTTAACTTAAAATACTATTATCATGTGTTTTTCAAGAATAACTCCTTTATTATATTTATTATTTCATTTTCATAATTTTTACCCTAAGAAAGGTATGAATGGTGGTTCATTTTGATTTGAAATACTATAGTTATTCATTTGCGATGTCATTCTACAATAATACTACCTTTTATTCCTATAATTAATAAATATTAAATATTCTTAAACCCAATTTTTATCGCGGTGAAGTGTGTAAACCGAAGTCCGCTCTCTCTATATGTTTCTACTTTCAGTAGCTGATCTTCGACGGCCGTCTGACTCACACGCTTGCCTACCGGTATAGTAGGAGACCCTTCCCCCATAGTGCCGAGCACTGACGTATATTGATGACCCGTGGCGCTAATCGCGTCATCAGCGACAACGGGCCAAGATACGGCTGGCTCGACTTCAATGTAATTTTTGCGTATACTGCGACCACCCTCTCTTCCGTTAGCTCTGCGCGGAGACCTACAAACGTCTAAAAATCGGTGCCAATCAAGACGTGGCCCCTGTTTGCCGCTTGTCTGCATATATAACTACAAAGCGCGTTTCGTTGCATCAAATCATGGGAATCGCAACGTTCGTTCTATACTTAAATGTGTGTGTGCGTACGTGTATTTATTTATTTTATTTCACAGAAAAATAAAAGCTGTGTTAGGTATAACAAAACATGAATGTGTGGAGAGGCCAACTTTAAATAAATTTCATGGCAAGTAATACCCACTGTTCGTCAAGCCGCACAATAAGATGAATTTAAAAAAAAATTAATTCACACGTTCTGTATCCAGCATTTAAAAATATGTACCACTTATTTAAAATAGTCGAAAATGAAATTTCCTAACTATGTATATGTGAAAAGCGCCTACGACCTTACTATAGACGTTGTTTAATCGTGATTACATAGAGTTTTCCTGATTAATTTAATATTGTATTTAGGTATATTTGTTTTTCTTTGTCACTTTTATCTATAAGGTATATGCCGTCCTAGTGCTGCGTAACACTTCCACCACTGGGATGGCATGAGCTGAATTCAATACCTTATGCCGTTCATAACTTTTTCTTAGCTTGTATGTATGTATGTAGATAGAAGGGTGATGTTACACTGCGACCTAAAAGATCTATTGTGTCCCCTATTCTTGCTGCTTTACAGCTGGCCTTCCAATCTTATTCCTTTCAGAAAGTGTAGGATGTCAGAGGGCCCTAGTCTAGGTAAGTCTCCCTCGTCGATTTTACATGCTCCCAGGTGCAACGCCCTCGAGTTGCACAGTGCTACGCAGTTTGAGAGGAGGTGGATGGGTGTTTCATCTTGTTCCCCCCACAAAATCTATATTCAGATTCCTTTTCCAATCCAAGCTTACTCAGGTGTCCTTTCAGTCTACAGTGGCCTGAAAGTATTCCTGTTAATATGCACACATTGTTCTTACTCAGGTTGATACATTCTGTAAACCTCTTCTGGTTATAAGTTCCCAGAAGAATTTTACTTTGCCTCATTCCCTGGAGATTTTCCCAGTAACTGGATTTTCTCTGCTCCATTTCTATTTTTAATTTGTTCAGTATTGTACTGTTACTTAACTCGCAAAAGGGTTCAGGCCCTACAAAAGGCATTCTAGCCCCTTTTTTTGCGAGGTTATCCGTTATTTCGTTTCCTTCCACTCCTGTGTGACCCGGAACCCACAGGAGGGTTACTTTATTTCTTTTGCCTAGCTCATTTAATTTCCCTAGGCATTCCCAGACCATCTTGGAACTGATTTCATATGAGCTCAGCGCCTTGATGGCTGCTTGACTATCAGACATGATGATAATCTCCTGCTTCCGATAATTTCTATCTATATTGAACTGGACACATCTTTCAATAGCGTGTATTTCCGCCTGAAATATACTTGGATATTTTGCCTTCGAAATATGTGGTTCGAGGCCCATATATTCTTATTCCAGTTCCCTCTGCCGTTTTGGAGCCATCAGTATACCATTTGATGGCATTTCTATTTAAGTTCAAGATGGTGTTATGATCCCACTCGCTCCTGTTACTAAGCTTTATGATGAATTCCTTCACAAAGCTGATTTTTTTTAACATATCATCCCGAGGCATATCCCAGGTTTATTTTGTCAGGAGTTTTCTTAGCTTACAATGGTTAGATGATTATTTTGAACTAAATATCAACAAATTATGTATTCCCTATAAGAACGAACTTTTAAATAACAAAAAAAGAAAACATCTATCAATAGTAAAAGATCCATAATAGGATCACCTGTCTGTCAGTTTAAGCTAAATAAAACTGCTTGCGTTTGATTAAACAAGGAATTGATATATACGGAACATTATGAACAATTATATTTGAACATAAAAGTTGTATTTCATGTATAAACGACAACCAACATATAAATATTTACTGCAATTCGCGCCTACCATTTCAAACAAATGAACAACCGATCTCAGATAGCTGAATTGACCGCGGGAACAATAATGAAAATTTATATGAAAATGGCAAATTGATTGGTGTGTTTATTAAGTCACTAGCGCAATAAAATCGTAGCACAAGCAGTTTGCAAACAATCGCGGCAATTAAACGTTCCAAATGAAAGAAATAACGTAAGTTACAGTCCCGTTTAAACACGGCAAACAATAAAAAGAAATCGCCGTGTGGGATAATATTATTACATAAACAAACAAGTCACAATTATACTCGCGCCAGCGCGCACAGTTGTAATTGCAAATGTCAATAGAATCGGGAGTATAATCGTATGATACGCAACGAACAATAGATCTCTTCTCTATTTTAATATATCGAAACAAAAGCGTATAGGATTCCTTGTATTAAAACCAAAACAGAATCAGGATCCCCGTGGCGATATCTTATTTGGACACTTCCTTATCTAAATAACCTAATGTGTGTAAATATACGCTTACATAAACAGTTGAGCGTTTGTGTACATTCGTTGCTTCATCTGTTTAGCTTTTAAAATCTTTGCAGCACAGGTTCATTTGTTGGCGTAATAATAGAAGTGCGGAAGCGCTGCATTCATAAATATATACATACATGCACGCACACAGCCGCATTTGGTGTATGTATAAGATCTACGTATATGTGTATGTATCGCGTATTTGCTTATAGCACGCTACCATGAATTCTACTACATCCATAATAGCATTCAGTTAGCGTAAGTGCAGAACTATAGGAGATAGTACACATATTCATGCAAGAACAGATAATACACCTTGTTTGCTCTTAATAAAACATGTATCTACAACGTACAAGCCGCGTCTATATATGCGAAGGAGAATTCGCTGACATTTCCAAGGCTATTACTGTCAAAAATAAAAAGATCAAAGAAACATGTTAATGTCAAATGCATGCGAGAAGTGGAGTCTTCTTTCGATTACTTAATTGCCCTGGTAGTAATGCGAAAGAATATTTTCCATCGACAGTTGGTGAAAAGAAAGAGATAAAATATATGTGAGCCACCAAAGGCGGGCTATTAATGACATTTTAAAAATAATTCGTATATACATTTAATATTTCACAAAATTATTTGATTATAAGGTGCAAATAGATACATGTACGAAGTATAAGTATTTGTTGCACGTTTTTGCCGGTCTTCTATTCAAGATTAAAATGTTCCTTTGATCTTTTCTAAAATTCTAGAATTAACAACGTGATCAACTGAAGTTTACATTATTTAACACTGCGTAGGCTTTCACGGCCGGTGTAACTATAACTAACAGCTTCTTGCGAGTTTCGCCGTGTGTCAAAACTTTTGCTCGACGTTTCTTCAGGAACCTTCCTGAAGAAGCTGTCAGTATGAACAGCGAAACGTCGAGCGAAAGTTTTGACACACGGCGAAACTCGCAAGAAGCTGTTAGTTATATTTACATTATTTAGTTTTAACATTTTCCTAATTTTACTACTTTATATAATTGTTTCTTTTTTAAACTTTATAAACCGCATTTAAGCAATATGTCTTCATACTTCTTTCATTTTATTTTTATTTTAATTTAATTTTTTATTTTGTTTTCTTTTAGGGTTGACAATTTTACTTTTCTCCACCCGTATTTCAAAATTTCTTGCAGATAATACTACTTACTAGAATGGTACTTTAATAGGTGGGGGTAAATCTTACTATAGTGCCTCTCGTAATTTGGCCGGAGCTAAAATTTAAGCACGTCGTCTTAGGTAGACGATTAATATTTATTCAATTTAATAATATCAAAGGAGGATGCTCCTCAATATAACCATAGAATATATACTAACTAGAATGGTATCTTAAGGAGTGGGGTATATCTTACTATGGTGCCTCTCGTAATTTGACCGGAACTCAAATTAAAGCACAACTTATTCAATTTAATATTACCAAAAGAGGGTGTTCCTCACAATTACGGTATAAATAACTTTAGTCTCAATTACTTCGATAAAATGTTACTTATACCACAATTACGAGTGGAAATCTTTAGAATTTGAAGCATCGAAATGTGAAATAACTGCTTAATGTAAGAAAAGTACCATCATTCCGCTTAAAACAAGAAAGTTGTCGTCGACTTCTGGTATAAAACAGGTGATCGACGCTATTTGTAGTTGGTACCTACAACAGAAAAAAATTGAGCATTAATCGGAACAGAACTATACCATAGTACCGTTCACTAGGAAGAAGAAAATAGAGCGCTTGGTATCACCTATTATCTAATTGTTTTGTTTGATAAGACACTAACCTGGAATCCACATTTGGAAAAGAATACTTCAAACTAGGGCTTTCCTTATGGACTTGCCAAAAGATATGTGGGAAATCTTGGGACTATCTCCAGAGCTTTGTGCGATGGTAATACGCTCAACTATAACGTATGGAGCTACAGCTTGGTGGCAGTAAGCACAACAAGCTAGAACTATAGCAAGTCTCTATCTATACAAAGGATTGTGAGTATAGCAATTACGGGAACAGTGTCTTGCCATTGGCTTTTGAAACTCATTTGGATTTACATTCCTTGTATGTACGTTATTATAGAAAGGGAGGTCACTTTACCTATATTTCGTTTTTGGCATACAGCGGATGAAAATCTATGCCATTGAGCATCGCACCATATAGGTTTTTGATTTTTAGGAAGTTTATCTTTTCCCTAAAATACCTGAGAAAGATCTAATTCAACAGGATTTTAAGCTATCTTAAGGGCCTAGATTTTTTAAGATGAACTTTAAGATATTATCCATTTTACAATTGGCTCTTATAGCGGGCACAGTATACGGAATCATTGATCGACTGAGAGAAAGGAAGTTGTTCAGTTAACAGTTTTGGAAATATCGTTTTAATCACTTTAATGTTAAACCAACAAATAAGGCATTTTTCAGCAAACCGCAAATTATTGAGTCGATGGTTTTCAAAATAAGATCTCAAGCGTGTTGATTTAACAACCATAATGATCCGAGGGATATATAAATAACAAGTATTGTAGATGCATATTCTTAAATGTTTTTCTGGAAAGCGGAAACATATACTCACTAAATAATTTTAAACTCTTATATTAGTTTTTTTTTCTTTAACATTAATAAAAATTGCATTTAATTGTTTTTCGCCTCCCAATTTTTTTTAATATAATGGAATTAATATTAAGTGACCTAAAAAAATGCTACTACAGTTACTTTTTGTTAAAGGCTTGTTTATATCTATAAAACAACAAAATTGGAGTGTTAACAATTCTAAAATTTATTTGATTAACGTAACATTGATCGTAATCAAATAGAAATCAGAACGATAAATACATTATTTATATGAATCAAATTTATAGCTTGCTACACCTCTATAATACTTATAGACATTGGTTTAATTATTTATTTATCTAGCAGCATTAAGGGTGCATTGGGTACAGTTTTAGCAAATTTATAAACGCTATTAAACAAATTGTTTTGCACGGCGATAAAAATACAATGCAATTAGAACATATTTGTACTGGTAAAATTAAATTTAGAACAAAACTAGAGGAGAAACGAGGCTTGATAGATCAAAATCTGCTCATTTTATGTCATTTCCAACGTCGTAAATAGGGCCAGTGAAAAGTTGAGATTTGGACTATGTATTAATGTATAGCAGTTGTAGTGAATGTAATTTCTAGAATTAGAAAATAATGATTACTTACCTCAATAAAATACTTTGGCATTTGTTCTTATATAGAATATACACATACTTTTTGTTTAATTCAATAATTTTCTTGTTTTAGTGTACGATCCAAGCATGTTCAATTAACACTGTCGATAATTATATGCCAACCATATAAAAGTAGCCTTACAAAAGTGAATACTATTCAAACAGGAAACCGTAACATATTCTCTGAACAATTTTACACCGTTGACAAGAACATTAACTGCACATGCGCGTGGCTATCTCTTAGAAAGTTGTAAATGTTTTTAAATGATAATAATAATAATAAATAATGCTTTTTTGTTCCGAATTGTGTTAGTGATCCCTTAAAAAAAGATTTTTCTATCGAGAAAATAGAGAATTTACACTGTATATTATGCATGGATATCAAATCCTTAATCACGAGACATAACAACGTGAATAGGGCGAAAAGACCGTGAGAAAAATCGGTGGAGCAAGTGTTGATCCAAGACTATTCATTTCTCCGTCTAGCTATCGTAAGCGGTCGGCAATTTACTATATACACTAGTGCACACAGAGACACAAACACAGACACGCAATGGACGGACACACATAGCGCCCTATATCGTGCCATCAGAGAGCTCACGGCATTGAAATCTCTCTGCGAATGGCATTAGATTTATATCAGAATTAAGAATCTTCTCGCAATATAAGTCCATTGTGACATAACTGCTTTGTAAATGCGCCTTTGTCGAGAGCTGTTTCCAGACAGTTTTAGGTAAACGGCACGCCGCATGTCCGAACTCGAAATCCGCTTTCTGCATTTTTATGGCCGTCTCTCCGTTGCGTAGGCTTTCCTTCGCCGGTTACGTTCGGTAGGTAGATATAGATGGAGGGAAAAAAAAACGCACCACACGTACGGCAATAGATACTTCAACTGTTGACGTCTATTGCGCAGATGAAGAGAGAAAAATTTGCGTCGTCTAATAACGAATGCATAGCAACGGATAAGTACAGTTGCTTTAAGAGTAGAATGTCCTTGGTATACGGGAGAATTCTTGGAAGGAAACGCTACACACTGCAGATAGTGACGATAAATTTAATAAAACCTGACTAAAATTATTGCCTCAACTGACTTACAATTATTTAATTAAAATACCAATGATACAAAACAGTTCAAAATAAGAAAAACAACATTTTTGAAATACAATTTACCAAATGTAATACCAAGCTTTTAAGCTTAGTAAGCTTTCATCAGTAGTGCCTACCCTGAGCAAGAAAATAGGAAGAAAATTGGTGAAATTACAAAATTGTACACACTAAAAAAGAATGTGGTAGAATTACTCCAAAAATAGGTGGCAACTGGGCTACCTCCTATTTTTGCGGTAAATTTACAACTATAGGGGATTTTTCACATGCTTGTGGAATCTTACATGCGTAATATTAAGTTCCAATTATCTAATAACATGTTTATGTCATTTAGAACTTAAAGCAGATTCTCCACTTAAGTATTCAAGATATGATATATTGACACTATATATTTAAATCTGAAGGATATATTAATTAGTTTTATTACAGAGGGTTTACATGAATTTTAATAAATGCTGCAAGAATAAGCAAAAGTAAAAATATTGCAGAAAAGGTCTATAAGGAAAACCAATAGTTGCTGAGGATCTTTTGCATTAAATTAACAAATTATTTTTTAATTAACAGATACATTAAATAATCGTAGCACCTTCAGTTTTGTTCTGGGTACATTTTAAAAAAAAATACCTTTAATCATTTGTTGTAATATTGATCTAAACGAATCCGTTTGGTCGACAACTGTCGTTCGATCATTAAACAATGCGACATAACATTTCCCAGAAAAGAAAAGCAAATATAAAAGACATATGACAAAATATATTTTTATTAATACCTTCTCTTAACAATGTTATCAAAGGTGTATTCACTCCGTCTCTTGAAGTTCATTTATCTGAAAATTTGTTAAATCCTAGTTTAAAATCAAAATAGTCGCTTCCTTGCTTTACTTACTTCATCACTCATGTAGTAACTCATGGCCGGGCCGATGCACCGTGCAATTAGCGAAAGCTGTTGGGAATGCCAAGACATGAATTATTATTATCACTAACAACAAAAACAGTCTCCAACAAAGACACGCTCTAGTTTGTTTTGTAGTTGCAAATATCTAATAAAAGTAAAAAAAAAGAATTTACTATTTCAAAACGAATATTTTCTTATGTTTAAATTTAAAAGTTTGATATGATTCCTGCTAGTCACCTGCACGTCTAAAACTTTAAATAAATATTCCATATGTAAATAAATAAATGTAAAACGTTCAACTTCCAATCTCTTTTATTATTTCGTTTAATTGATAATCATCATCATTGACATTTTTCACCTGATGATGGTTGTCAATTAAACGAAACATGTAGTGAAAAGAAAATAATGAAACAGATTGGAAGTTGAACGTATTTATTTACATTTAAATAAACCAATATTTGTGACTTTACACATAATATACCATAACTTGTAGTAACAATGTCGCCAATTCCTATTGAGGTTAAGTTGCAAGTATATCCTATTATATATCCGTGCCCAGGTATGTGTCTATTATTTATATGTGCTGTTATACCGCTAACTATATAGTAATCATCTCAATACATACCTAATTAATGTAAAGTGAACTTACCTTTATTTGCAACACAAAATCGCCTTGTATAGTCGACGGCTATATGTTATGTATTCTCCTAACGGTTTTAATACTTGATCAAGCGACACAATTTAAGCAATGTTAAACAAAGACATTTTTAAACACTTTGTGTTCCAATCGAACAACAATTTTATTCTTTTTTTATAATTTCAATTCACTAATCTCTCCTTTTCATAAATGGATGTTGAAATACCCTTAGACACAACAAATGAAAACATGACATATGCTTTAGTATATGCATATTTTCAAGTAAATGCTGAGGAAGATACCTGATACGTATAAATTGTAATCAGAATTTTACGTCATTTGTATTGTCCCTATTCCACTTGTATTTTTACCAACATAAGGAGGTAATATTCCATGAGATACGTAATTTTTCTTCACCACTAAGCAAATTTCCGCAAGTGGGAGAAAATTACCTCATTTATTGAAGTATTTTTCCATCAAAATCTATTTACCAGGCAAGGTTACACCTAGTTTGTGCTAATATGCGGTTTACACTCTTTTTGGTGTAATTTTACCTTATATTTTATGTTTTTTCACACACCAGTGAAGTAAATTTACCATTATTTTTTGTAGTTTTTGTTGTTGAATGTAACCACAAATTAAATTTTAGTTAACAAAATAAATTAAAAAATCGTATTACCTTGAGTTTTGATTTGCAGGCTTTTCTGTTTTTATTTCCTTGTTCAGGGTATATTTTTAAAAAATATCTCTGCAGAACTTCCAATGTGTTGGATGAATTTAATGGTGATTACATATGAAACATGAAATAGCAAGTTCATTTAATTTTCTTATCTAATTCATTTCGATAAATAAGTAAAATGTAACGTTAACCAAACTGGGTGTTTGCAAACTTTTAAGCACTTACTGTTTAAGTTTTATACGCATAAAATTTTTACTGTGTAGATTGCTCCCATATTCTAACTCACATTCAATCACTGTGTGGGACATAGAAAACACAGATTTTTTTTGAATTCCAGCTTCAGATCTCTACCGCCGATTGATGTTGCATCGGTCAATCATTTCATACTCACCGCCATTAACACTATCTTGGACGGGTACATACAAGGTTTGCGAAGTAATGAACGCTATTAAAGTCGCAGAGTACGATCGACTGTACTTCAAAATTATCTCTTAAGTGCTGTTGAAATCGTAATTAGGCGCTTATAAACATGTCAGATTGTCAGGTAACGGCCGCAGCACGGAAATTATGTTTACCCAATCGCTAAAGAGATTGCAACCCATTTGGTTCCCATATATGCATGCACCGGAATATAGGTGCGAGTGTAATGTATAAAGAAACGTACGTTGACGATAATTTATTTTATACATATTATATACATATTTACGCGAAAGCATACGGTTTCAAGGTGTTAGAGTCGAAATGTAGTATGCGGTGTCGTGATTTTGTGTGAGGTTTCTGACATCAATTTTAATGCGAGATCTGTGTACAGTTGCGGATTGGAACGGGAAGTCCTTTTAAATATAAAATCACTTAGTAAAGTAAATTTTTTAAAGTATCCAGGTTAAAAGCTCCTTTAATATTTTTTATTATCTAATTCACAAGTTCCACAATAATATGCAACTATCTCAACACGTGACGTGTAACAAACAATGATATAACAATACTGCTTACTAATAATAATAAATTGTTATGATGTTAAAGTCATGGCCCACCAGATAGAAATTATTCCGCCATTTGAAAGCGGTAATAAACAAAACGAGTAATTTAAAAGAAAACTACTGAAGATGGGTATAGGGAATGTTACAAGTCGGTGTAGAATTTAATTCTACATCCAAAAACACAACAATATACAGGGTGTTCTATTTGAAAAAATCAAGTTTTGCAACTTTAAAAATTCTGTGATATGCCACTAACTTTTAAACACCCTGTATAATTCTACGGAAATTTTTTACTACATTTTGGTAAAACATTGTTAGTACTTGTTAATTTTAAACTGAGAGTCTTCTGACACTTAAACCAAGTGAGAACCAATCGATTACATATAACGATGTAAATGTCAAAATTTTAACAAAAATCGTAGTATCTCAAAAACAGTTGAAGATAGGTATAGGAAACCCTAGTGGTAATCGTCTTAGAATTTTATGGTGAATTCCAAAATATAATAATATATAGGCTGTCCTATTTAAAATAACAAAGTTTATGACGACTTCCGGTTAACCGGAAGTGCAAAAAAGGTGGAAATATTTTAGAAAGAAAGCAAGTACCAAGTTGATACAAACTTCAAATTTTTAAAGCTGAGGAATTTCGTTAAGCCGAGAAACTTCTAACTAGCCACTTCCGTGGAAAACCCTGTATATTCAGCCCCGTAGGTCTCTCAGCCATGGGGTTTTGTTGCATATGCGTTTATTATATTTATTATTGCCCTTAGTATTAATTATCATCATTATTAATTTTGTTAATAAAACTGTACACCTTGTCGTTTTTTCTTCCGTTTAAAATTTGATGGTGTTAAGTGGTTTCACTAATTTAAAAAAATAATTCGACCTCGGATTTTCGTGAAACTCATTCGAAAATAACTACAAAGCCCTCTATTGTGATAATCAATAAATAAAGAAAAAATGATTTTTTGGACGCAAATTCTATAGTGACCCCTTTAAATAACAATTTCTATATATTTATATATGATTTTTTTTGTTCCAGGTAAGAATCCATACATGCTTTTAAAAATGTGGTGAGTAGAAAAGTATACAACTGCTTAAGGAAAGTGCGCCCGTGGAATTTAACTATTTTTTTATTCTCTACCTTAACGAATCATTTTCTAGGAATACTTATAATAATTGTGGTTAGTTAACGATTACAAGT
Organism: Protaetia brevitarsis; assembly: GCA_004143645.1. Taxonomy (NCBI): domain Eukaryota; kingdom Metazoa; phylum Arthropoda; class Insecta; order Coleoptera; family Scarabaeidae; genus Protaetia; species Protaetia brevitarsis. Next base: position 1,355,428 of record RXPK01000067.1, on the reverse strand, counting down.
AAACAGGAGATCACTTATTAAAGTTCATTTTCCAGCTTTAACACGCCACGTATAGGAAGGCACAACTTAACATTATAAATACATATGTAGGTATCGTGCTTATTTTAGCAGTCACTTTTCAGCTGGAGTTATAAATTCGTTGTTAGATGTGTAATCGGAGTGCTTCTTCTCAGTTGTGTTATTATTTAATTAGTTGGAACGGCGATGGAATCCATGATTTCCTTCTTCACTATTAGTATACAGACCACATACAGGCAACCCATTGAAATAGTGGTGTAATTTACATTTATAAACTGATTCTGAGCTCGTTTCCTCGTAAACTGTGGTAGTATGTAATTATTTTTGCTCGAATTACTTTTGTGTTCGGTTCACATAGTTTATAATTTCATATATTCGGGACCTGATTATTAAATATGTTACATAGATTTTACCTTTGGCAGAAACCAACCACATCATGAATTGTTAATTTGGTTGAAAATAAATTATGTTATTTTTGTTAACGTAAGAAATAAAAAGCGTAAAGAGACGTCTTCTTTTCATTTTTAATTATACTTAACACGAAAATTGCGTATAAGTTAGTGCATTAAACAATAGAGAATCATAAAGATAAAAATAGATAAAAAAGAAGCTCATCGAACTGTAAGAAGTCGTCATTGATAAATAAGAAGATAACTGATAAATACAATTTTACCTTACTAGCGTGAAACGGGATAAGTTGTTAGATTAATTTCATTCGGCAACTAATTTGATAGTTTGCACTCTGGAGAAGCCAAGTTCTTCTAAAATAAGGATACTTCGTGTGCACTGAGGGGAACAAATACAATACTGCCATAACATAAATATCAAAATGCTGTATTAAAAGTGAGACGTATAAAACCCAGACAGCGAGAGAGTAATTGCTAGTTTTCACTTTTGAAAATCAAAAATCTTACATACAACACATTGCATCTTTTGCTAAAATATAGTAGAACCTAACTCATCTGGGGGTGTTACCTTTCCTTTTTGAAATTCGCTGGATAAGATATGAAAATAGAGGAGAGGCAATCCAGGACAATGTGTGATAGTATATAAGGTGAAAACCTTTTGCATTTGCATGAAGTTAACTAATCGGGTTTGGGCTGTTGAGAAGTCACAAACTATCCAGCACTGTACTTTTTCGACACCTTTTTAACTTGTAAAGTCTTAAAATAACATCCCGCGGACATTTATGATTTCTAATTAACTCAAAAGTTGAGACGGATTCAAAAAAAAAAAAAAAAACAGATAAGTTGAAAGGTTTCCAACGTGTTAGAAAGTAAATAAATTAAAGTGGTTCATAAACGTGGAGATCATCGCAAAATTGCATTACTATCGATAATTTCTAAACTATTTGAAAAGTTATTTACAAACGAATTGTTTCTTTCCTAAGCAAATATTGCTTAATTTTTCCCCCAACAGCATGGGTTCAGATATCTGGTTTTTCCACAACTAGCGCTAATACAACTTTCACGTGAACTACGCATATGGTGAAGTAGATAAAGGTAATGTTAACATTTTTAATTGACTTCTAATAATTAAAGCTTTGGGTAGGATTTAGGTAATACAATATATTGATGGAAGCAAAGCTCGAATGCTTAAGATGGTTTAATATGGTCGATGCAAGTCTGTAACTGACTCGATTGTCACAAATAGGTATTTATCAAATTATATCGGAAATCATTGTTATTGGGGCAGGTGTGCCAGAAGGATCTATTTTAGGTCCACCCTTATTAATCATATATATTAATGAACTAACAAATACTGTTGAAAATGGCGCAGCCAGACGGGATATGCGGTACGTCGGTGATATTTATAGTGAACAGTAAAGAAACCACTGTTGATTTGAGTATGTGCTGTATTAGAGTACTAAGCCTCTTCTGTATCTGGCTCCATAGCAATAATCTTTGTAATTAACTAACAAAAAACAAATATATTAATAGTATATATACTGTTGTACAAACTTATGTGAATGAAAGTATTTTAGTTAGATTAAATCAGTTCAACAGTAGACCAGTCTTAGAATTCTGATTTCTCTATTCGATCATACATTAAGTTGCCACAAAAAGAAACTCACATCGACCATTTAGTTAACATCATTATTTATCTTATAATTGTCTTAATTTATCCGTTAGTTTATCTAAATAATTTTTTGGCCAACACTTATGCATTGTAAAGACCACGTAACTTAATGCATATAGAAATATGTTAAATATTCTTTTTCGGTAGATTTCTGTCGAAAGCTCTTCATGTGGAATGACTTGTTGGGGTTGTGCTATATCGACATAGAGATTATTTCTGATACATAAAAGAGAGGTACGTAATACATAGAATGGTCAACTTTCGTCTGCGCTCCAGATCAGTACTAAGCTTCATTTATGTGTGTTAACGTTTAATAGAAATATACAGTACAGTGTCGGGAAAGAGCAAAATTATTTATTTATTTAACTATAAATATTATATATAAGCTCCTTGATAATTGTACTTGCACCAAGACTCAGCTAACACTGATACTAGACACACGAATCGGAGGGAGTGATTTTACTGCCTCGTAGATATACTATTGTTAAGCGGTCCCTGTAGCAAACACGTCTGATCTACTATATTTCTATTAAAATCATGCAAGAAATGTTTTAAACAATGGAGATTTCTTACCATTATACTTATTTTCATTTTCAAATATTAGCCAACACCTAAATATGTTTGTAGCACATAAAGATCGCCACGATCTTAGGTACAATATTGATCTTGCTATGGAAATGGTACCTGTTAGTATTTAAACTAATAATAAAGAAATTAACAGTCATTTGAAACAGGTGTGAAAGCATAATAAAGTAAATCATTGTAAGTAAACGTGCATGATTGCATACTCTAAATGTGAATTCTTAAATTATTAAAAATGACCATTGTAATAGACCATACTAGGTTGAAACATTGATACAATTATAATCGCTATGAAATATATTTTATTTGTTAGTTTAAGCTTATTTAATTTTTTTTTATTTCTATTAATAAATTTACATTTTTTTCCAACTTTAAACAATCCGAGATTCGTTAGCAAGCGGCTGAAAAGCTAATTCGACAGTTCATTTGGTGCATCTACAAGTGTCCCTTGCTACCTAATAGCAGATAATAGGTCACTGGTCACAATACTCACTCACGATATCTGAGAGGTCGCCAGATGTAGTAAAATAGCCAAATGATCATATTTATTTTTATTAAAGTCTGAAAAATAAAGTAATTATAAACATAATTAAATTATTGAATATTGAAAAGAATTATATGCATATATGCAAAAAAAAGAGAATAATTGGAATAAGTAAGTTTAAAGCATTCTTATATCTGAAAAAGCCCCATTATTTAATCACAGAGTAGGTACATTAATGATCACCTGTCATTTTTTTTACTGCATTTATTATTAGTTAAAAATATTTTCTTTTTTTTGTGTAATATACATGTGTATGTACTTTTTTGTCCCGTATTTTGTAATCATCGCGGTATACAAAATTTATTTATTTATTTAAAAAATCTCATTTAAAATTATGATAATTTTTGCAAACGCCCCGTATAAATTATAGGTTATTTTCTAGTTGAATGCTTGATACTTGATATCGATAAGTTTTAATGAAAGGTTATATTTTAATGCGCACTTTTTTTCACTTCAATCTTCAGTAATAACACCACTTGTATCAAAGTCGTAATTAAATACACGCACAGTCATTGTGCCGTTTTTAGTCGCCTCTCTTAATTACAAACGGGCAATCGTAAAAACTACATTTATTACACATATTTGAAGCCTCCTTTTATATCTATATATACAACGCACACGAATGTAAGTATTTATATGTATGTGAAACCCGGTCTTATCCGCTTAAGGCCCAGTTAACGGCGTTGCTAGTGCGCTAACGCGCGCTGCTCGCCTCGTCCGCTCTTGTTCTGAAATTCGAGGAGGACCGGTTTTCTCCTCACCATCAATTATTTATCGAGGGTTGTTAGCTGCTCATGATTATGGCACTTTTTACACGTTTATGCGGTTTGCCCGTTGAATTTTATAGCTTGATTAATATTCTCCCGTTACTTTAAGCTTGACATAAATAACGACCGGGTATGATTATCACCTTTTCTTAACACTAATGACCCGAGGACGAAATTAAAAAGGTATATACGCTTTGCACACGTGCAAGTACGAGAACGTCTGTACGCAAACGATGTTATTACATACCTACCCATACATTCAGTGTGGATAAGCGCGCTGAGAAATTCGTTCTACGCCTTTACGTGCCTCGGTCTGTACACTGATGAGCATAATTTCTCGGGCACAACGCTTATTTAGGATGGGTGTTACTTAAAAAGAAAAAACGCCTATATATATGCGATACCGCATCAATAAACTGTTTGGAAATTATATAATATCTTTAGTATATAATTATGAGAGTTATGTGTCAGGCTGGGAGTAAATTATTACTGATGAGATAATATTCAGGTAAAACAAATATATTCCAATACAAGAAAGGTAAGAAGCCAACACTGGTCAACTATCGTGATGGTATTATTTTGTTAAATCTGATTCTTAACTTGTTTTTATATTTGCAATTAGAAAATTTGTAGAGCCCAATTTAATATTAACGCCATCTTAATATATACTAATGTTTTAATTAGTACATATATATATAAATCAATAACTTCCTTCTACCTCAATTAAGGTGTAGGAGTATTTTTTTTCTTTTCAACCTTGACGAACTTCTTCCATTCTCTCCTATTTTCTGCTATCTTCCTCGCTTCTACCCATTCTTTGTTTCTTTTCTGTAATATTTTTCCTATCACATCGTCCCAAGTTTGCCTAGGTCTTCCCGGCTTCCTATTTTTCTGTATTCTCGCCTGCCATATCTTTCTTACTGGCCTCGATGCTTCCATTCTCAATAGATGTCTCCACCATTCTAACTGCTTTTCTTCTATAAATTCTAGAGTCGATGTTATGTTTAGTTCTTTTCTTATATCTATGCTTCTGATTTTGTCTCTCTTCGTAACTCCTCGAACTCTTCTCAGGAACTTCATTTCTGCTGCTTGTATTTTACTTTTTTGTTTTTCATTTAGTATCCATGATTCGCAGCCGTAAGTTAGTACGGGTCTAATAATTGATTTAAATACTTTAATTTTGGTTTTTTGTGATATTTCTTTTTTATTTATGAAGTTATTTTGCATAGTATAGTACAAATTCATTGTTTTCTCAACCCTTTCATTTATTTCTGCTTCTTGTGTTCCATTTTCGTCTAGTGTTACTCCTAGATATTTGAATGTATTAACTTGTTGTATATTCTCTCCGTCAATCTCTATTTTAAGTTCTATGTTTTCATTTCCTATGGCCATCACTTTTGTTTTGTTTATGTTTAGCTTCATTCCATTTTGTTCTAGTTCTTTAATACCATATATTGATATTGTGTTGCAAATCTGTCTCGTTTTCGGCAACTATAACGATGTCATATGCAAACACCCCTTCCGAGATTTCTACTTTTTGTTAGTTGTAATATCCAACACAAATTTCTTACATTTTTTAATAATTATCAGTATCCATAAAAATTATGATAATATTGGACTTAGCTTCCTCCTTGTCGTAGTCCTGATTGTGTTGTAAAGGTATCTGATACATTATTATTTGCTATTATTGCGTTGACATTGTTCTTATACACTTTTGTTATTATTCTTATAGTTTTATCGTCTATGTTCCTTTCTTTTAAAGTATTCCATAGTTTTTCTCTTGGGACTTTATCGAACGCTTTTTCGAGATCTATGAAAGCCAATAGCACCTTCCGCTTCTCTTTTATTGCTTTTTCTGTAATTTGTTTAATGGAAAAAATATGATCTTGTGTGCTATTACCGCGCCTGAATCCACTTTGAGATTTTTCCAAGGTATCTTCAATTGCTTCTCTCAGGTGTTTCTGTAGTATTTGTTCAAAAATTTTCATGGCTGTGCTTATTAAAGATACACCTCGGTAATTGTTACAGTTTTTTTTATCTCCCTTCTTGAAAATCGGAGTAATCAGCGTCATTTTCCAATCATCAGGTAACTCTTCTTCTTCCCATATTTTATTGTACAAATGTAGCATTGTTTCTTTTGCCTTATTCCCCATATTCTTTACATTTCCGATGTTATCTTATCGTATCCTGGTGATTTACCGTTCTTTAGTTTTTGTATTGCTTCCTCTAAATCATTAATGCTTATTATTTTACTACTTTCTTCTATTGTTACTACTTGTTTAGTTGCACTTTCGTCCATCTCATTTTTTCCATCTAATAGTGTTTGGAAATGTTCTTTCCACGTTTTAATAATTTTTTCCTGCTCTGTTATCAAATTCCCATCTTTGTCTTTTATATGTTGTATTTCTTGGTTCTTTTCTTTTCTACAAGCTTTTAATACTCCATAAAATAGCTTTTGGTTCTCTTGCTGTTCCTTTCCATTCTCTCCCCGAATTCTTTCCAACTATTCTTTTTTGCTTCCATCACAAGTTTTTTCACTTTTATTTCTTTCGGTTTTATATATGTCATAACTTATTAGTACATGATTCTTCTATAATTCGAAAATAGTAACAGATTAGGAACAAAGTTTTTTTTTAGAAATTAGAATTATGATTTTTCTATAACGCAAAATTATCGGAATTTAGTGAGTGTTTCGTAATCTTGGTACGTCCTCCAATTTTGTTTTCTTAAATGCAACACCGCCATTATTATTGCAGAAAACTTTGAACAAATAAGATATAACAAATTAATGTATTTCTGTTTTTAACTGTAATAATTAGGAAGATTTTCCCAAGAAAAAATTTCTTCCCCACGCAGGATTCGAGCCTACATCCCCCCGTTTGCCGAACGGGCGCTTTATAATCAATTAAGCTAGTAAAGGACGAGGTTCGAGCGTTCTAACCGAACAAGTAAAGCACCCGTCCGGCAAACGGGGGGGGGGGATGTAGGATCGAATTTGTTATTTTCTCACTGTAAAAAACTGGCAATCTTTGAAAATAAGATATATATAACATATCTTAGGCCTAAACTCGTTAATATTTGATATTCTAAAATTTATGTCACTTACATTGTTCGAAAAGAATAATTTAATAATCACTTAGAACAAAAGAACCACATTTTGAGGTGTCTTAGTATCTACTTACGCTTTCAAATGTGTTTATACTTCAATTTTAATATACTGGGTGTTCGTCACTAAAGTAAAAACTCAGGTAACTTCAATAGAGGATATCTTATTTTTTTAAAATAAAATAACCTGTGTAGGTATTAAATTAAAGGTAGATCGAGCACTGCGAGATATCCTGATGACTAACACACGAAATACAAATAAACTTCTGTCTCACAACAGTTTTTAATCTTCAAACTATGTACATTTCATTAGCTACGCTAATATTATCAGGTGTACAAGTATATTGTCAGAATAGCAAGTATGTATGTATATATCATACTTTTACTCGTGGAAGGATTAATGAGAGATCTGTTTGACTTGTATTCAAAATTTTATTGCTCTTCCTTACATTACCATTTTCTAATTTCCATACATGTTACATGTTTCGGCGAATTTCGCCTTTTTCAGTGGAATAAAATTATATATTAAAGAAATATTTAAAACAAGGTTAGTTATCGAAAACAAGAAGAAATTATGGTAAATTTTTTTTCTTTTTTAAAATGTAATTTTAATCTTACGTTATGACTCTATATTGAAATTTATTATTATTAAAACTTATGCTCGAATAGGTAACATTGTTTAGTCAAATTTAAAATTTTGAAGTTACAGTACTACGTTATAAATTTAAAATTTACATGTTAAAGCGTTGAAAGTTAAAATCCAAGTGATTTGAAGGAAAAATGTGGTGAATGTTTTTGTGTTGGTGTTGTGCGCCTGTGTTTTTCGAATATATATAGTAAAAAAAAAAAGGTGGAATGATATATGATATACAGTGTTGTATAAAAATATTGCTAATATAAGTGAAACACAATTGCCTAATCGGTGGGATGTAGATCATGTAAATTATGTAAACAGATTATAATAGATCGCGCTAAGATTTTTGATGTCACTCCGATTGTTAATAGCTGATGGTTCTTTCTTTATATGTATCATTACTTTAATTTCCCTGCGTTTCTGATTTGTTTCTGTTGCTAAAATTTTTGTTTTTTCAAAATCAAAATTATGATCTGTTTGAAGTTTGTGTGCCGATAAAGCGGTTTTTATCAGTTTTTAGAGTATTTATGAGCTTGAATCCGCTTATAAAGATATTGTTTAGTTTGGGCAATGTTACAGCTATTGCACTCTTTACATGGAATTTGATATATTATGTGAGTTCATTTCATTTTTTCAGTACACATTCAGTTTATAAAGTGTAACACGTTTTTTTGTTGTATTTGTCAATTGTCGTATTTCATACCATTAATACGATTCATAAAATATGTATTCTTCCTCCTCTTGGTTAGAATCTTCTTTTAACAGTCTCTCTATCCGTTTTACTCAGTAGGTCTTTAGTAAATCCAGCATTCGCTTTTGCCTATCTCTGTCCTAATGACATGGCCACCACTTTGTGGACTCATTATGTATCCATTCGTTGACGGCCTTTTTAAACTGGTATTTGGTAATGCCAAAAGGAAAGCAATTACCATGGCGGACCTCGTATGGCCGGCCAGATCGTCCGTCGCCTCATTTCTCTTTACAATCGGGTTGCTGGGAACCATTAGGCCAATGTCAATTACCTTTGGAGCCCACTTCATCTAGGGCAATATTTCTATTTCCTTGATATAGTAATGAATTGCATCAACCTCAACCTGGAACACCGTCATGTCCTTGCTGAAGCTTACCGAAAGGGCTCTTTAGGGTTTTTCCCCCATATATCGCAGCTCTTACCCCATAGACAGTTTTAGAGCTATCTGTATACCAGTTGTAGTCCAGTCTTACTGGAATGCTTTTCTACCAGTCCTTCTTATTTGGTATTTTAACCTGATACTTTCTATCTAGGTTGAATTTCCGAGCCATGGCATCTCATAAGGGGTGGTAGGTTTAGAAGTACTTCCATGGGGCGATTGGAGTCGAGTTAATCAGACAGTCAGCCTCTGTATGCCATGTAGTGTTTCGGCCAACCTCACTTGCTGCACCTTTGGCCACCATACTCTCGCTGCACATGTTATAATGGGCCTAATTACTCTTTTTGTATAACCACCGTCACCTGTAAAGGGACTACTGTTCTAATTCCATCTACAAAGCTCCTTCACCCGCCCAGGATGATAGTAACCTTGTTTGTATCCTAGATCTATGAATTTCTTGTAAATCTTTGACAGGTCATACCCCAAGTTACTTCACCTCTTTAATATATATGATTTTTCATTTCCTATCACGGGTGATTGTAGACCTTCTTATGCGTTCTTTTTCTTACGAACGTGACAACCTGTGTTTTCTGGGCATTGACTGATAATCGCTTTTATTTACACTATTTGTGAACCGTATTTAAAGCGGTTTGCATACGTTCAGCAATTACATTTAATGGTAACTTTGAATAACAGAATTTTGTGCTGAGTAATTATAAGAAATTTATATTTCAGTACATTTATCTTCAAAACAAAATAATAGCGTTTTTCATATTTAACCAAAAAACTAAAATTGCTACTGATTTTATTGACAACTAGATAAGAAAATTGTGCATATATTTCATGTCGATTTTTATATTTTTGCAATTTCTTATACAAATGTTACAGGAGAACGTTTAGTAAAGAAATCTTATGCACATTTTACTATTGTTTCAAGCAAAATACATTACCTTCTGTAGAATGTTCATACTTAATATTTTGGATTAACGTAGTTTTTATATACTAGAACAGCTTAAAAGGAAATTTTAATAGATAGTTAATTGAGCAATCTGTGGATCCATAGAAATAATCTTAAACCTTAACACATTTCCTATTATTTGAAAAGATTTTTTTTTTCTAGTGTATGGATGCTTTGTATTACGGATGAGTTTTCGAACCCTTGTCACATCTTTCTGTTCGTCTCTCCGTGTCTCTGTGTGTGTATATGTGCGTGGAATCGTGTTTACTACATGTATGATTGTTACCCGCAGCTGCATTTGATATCCAGTAATTGGTTTCTTCCATGTTTCTCTCATTAATTGCGAGATAGCGTTTTGAATATTGAATTTCCTTGTCTGTTTTACCGCACTAATTAATCTATTTTATCTGAACGGCGATTATACACTCGCAATGAGCCGTCGCACATATTTTTCCAGTTTTGTTTTCTTTTTCTGGTCCGTTCGGATCTCGGACAGCGTCTGGAGGAGACTGACAGCCAGACGATCAACCGCGGCCGATAGATGCATTAAGACGATAAGGAAATTCTTCGACGGCCGGTCTTTCGTAATAACAAGTATTTGGAGCGGAAAAGTGTTTATTGACTTCGTGGAGGTTTTAACTGAGCTCTTCCTTGTTAAATGTTGTTGCACAGGACGTTGATTTACTGTTTAGCATTAGTTTGACTGATGATCGTAAATACTAGAAAATAGATAAAAAAAAGTTTCTGTTTAAAGAAGAAAAAACACACACACATTTCCAAGAATTCCATTCATAAAACTTTTTTTTTGCCATCAGCGTATTTTACACTTCTCAAGTTTAACAATCTTGACCTTGACCTTAATCCCATATTTCATTGTTCTAAACTAGCACCTAAACCTGTCTCACGATCAAGGCAATCTCTCTAATTGTAAGTTGTGTGTTTTTAAAGCGTACGTCTCACCGTTTATTAAATTTAATTAATAACGTATACGGCTTAGATTTGTGTTCGTTGCGTGTTTATTTCGAAGTGTTTGGAGTTTCAATAATTTATGACGAGAATTATTAATAATATATCATAAACAGCTTCAAGTTATGAAATTTGAAATTTATGTCTCTAATTTGTGCGTATTCGCCGAGGCTTAATAAACTCTGTGGTAATTAGCATTTCTTTGCTTTTTCCTGTTGCTGTAGTGCGGCTGCACCAAGGATAATCCGTTTAATAGTTTTCATTTTGAAAAAAAAGTTTATGTGAGATCGGTACTGTCATAACATTTATTAATACTCGGCTGTCTGCAATAGCAATAATTTGATGTTAATTTTGTTTTTTTTTATCGTTATTTATATGCCATAAATTGAGATGTTTATTTTATCGTTTTTTTTCGTTATTAGATTTTTTCATTGAATCTACTTTAATTTCTTAGATTTCTGACTTCATCGTACTTTTTTAAAATCGATTTTAAGCTCGTTTACGATTTTTGTTTTGAAGGCAACCACAGACAAACCCGGTTTCGATTTGCAATGCTGTCCTGAGAGTTCTGTTTGGGAAAATACCAAATTTGAGACAATACGTACTCTCAATAAATGCAATTTTCAATTAAATGTACCATCATGAACAAATTAAGTGCGAATTGAAGCTCCACAAATCTTCTATTATTTATCCAACGAAACTATACAAGTACTGCGTGCCGAGCAATGCATAATTCAGAATTGTTTGCAAATAATTTTTAATTACTATTTCCGGGTGCTGTAGCTTCGATTGCATTAATAATCGAAGATTTATGGAGCATAGATTTGCATTCAATTTGCTAAAGATGGTACCTTGTTGCAGTATTGCATTTTACATACACGGTAAATATGTACTACTTTTAACAAATTAAATGTGAATCTAGGGTCCACAAATCTTCGAGTGTTTATGCACCCGAAACTACAGTACACCAAAATATGAATTAAATATTATTTGTCAACAATTCTGAATTACGTATCGCTATATATGCAGTACTTGTAGTTTTAGTTGCTTAAATAATTGAAGGTTTGTAGAGCTTAGATTCACATTTAATTTGTTAAAGATGGTACCTACAACAACAATGTCAATAGTGAGATCATAACGTATTAGAGGGGCACATGCGCAATAAAGACAGGTTTCGGGTTTCATCAGAGCACATCTTATTTTCTTGTATCTTGGTGGTCTAGTAAAGATCACGCTCGAGAGCTAATCTTCAAAGTTTTCCCGTCAAGTTTATCTACGCCATTGCTCTTTTAGTTTAAAACTTAGGAGCCAGCGCAGGTATAAATTATAATATAGGACTTCCGACATTCCATTTACAATGTTTTATTATTAAGAAGTTACTATACAGGGTGTATCAGATATAGAGGTAAATATAATAATATGTAGCAGCTGTAATTATACACAATCAAAAAGGTCTTTAATGCACAGGGGTCTATCTGTAAGCATTAACGAGAAAAAAATTTTTTTAAATGCCGTGGGCTAGAGCCGCACCTGTGCCAACCTAAAATGCTGTCCGAGTTATGCCCCACATACCACTATCATTCAGTCATTATCGCTGTTAGTTTTTGTGGATCGCCGCTTGAGTGCAAGCCACTTCGAACAGTTATTTAAATTCTTCCCGTCTCGAAAAAACGATCCTTTTCAGGACCATAATGATTTCATTATAAAGAAAATCGAAGCTTGATGCTCGGCAACAGCGCAGGGAATGTAATAGATTCATTTTCGGCGCGACATCATAGTGAAAAGGTGTGTTTGCAAATTTTTCTGTATCTACATTTATTTCTGTGTAATTCGATTCAATTCATTTTGCGTTATTTGATTAAATAAATCCAAAAGAAATAATTCAGATTCATGTGGTTCCGTTTATTAACAACTACTCTCGATTCGACAAAGCAAAAGAAAAAATATTTATTGTTTTTCTAACTACTGAAGTCGCATTATCGGTGAAACTCCAACGTCTTATCAGGATATTAAAAATAATACTTTGTAGACTTACGTAGAATGCTCTTAACAAAAAGGAATGTTTATTTTATAAAAAGAAGAAATTTAAGAATACCTCAGTTTTGCTATTTTACAAGGGCCTTTATTTATTCAGAATGACGTTAATGAACTTACGGCATGCCATTAAGAATAATACTAAATGAGTGCAATGTATTTATACATAATACCACGTTTAGCAGGTGCATAAAGCGGACTAAAGAATTTTTGGCTCTAAATTTTACTTTTTTTATTCTTTAATGATGAAATCCGGTTTTGGTGGGTTTGTGCTTTATATGTCGTGTAGTTAACACCCAAGCAAAATTTACTTTTTTATTTGATACACCTTGGATAAGTATTCAGATGGAAAGGTGGATGAAACTAGTTTTTAAAGGTTAAAAATATATGATTTTAAAAGTGTAGGGAGCGACCGAAAAATTCCTACTACGGGCTCGTGGTCTATTGTATAAACTAATGTGTTCCAATTAAAGTAGACTACGGGACCCTTTGGACTAGGTATAAAAATGAAGGAACCTTGAGTATTTGTCGCCAAAAAATGTTGACCTCGAAACGGACTTGACTTAGGTCGTTAAGGATAATGATAAGCGCAAGAATAATAGAACTCAATAAATTAAACCACCATGCAGAATGTTGACCATGAACACAATAGTATTTAATAATAGAATAGGGTTAACTGGACTGAAGATCGATTAAACCAAATAGTATATCAAGCAATTTTATTGAATACATTAATAAGTTTCAATTAAGGTTTTATTTATTTATTTACTGGTCTTTAGTAACAAAGGGCCATACAATAAAAAAAGGCAAATAAGTAAATTAAATCTAAAAATTCTTGCTAGAATACTAATAGACTAATGAGGCAGTGCGTTTTTACTCTGTTCTTGCAAATCCTAACAATATTCGGCTTAATATTTGATAACTGTATGCGTAAATCTGGTGCAGCATTAAGTCTGTGCCTTTATTTTGTTTTTGTAAAAGCATAATGGAAAAGTCCACTTTCACACAGTGATGAACGGTAACAGCACCCTCAAGGCGCGTCTTGACAGTTCAGGAAATTCGTTTTTCAAATCTCCCCAAAAGGTAGGTAGCCGAAGCTCTTGATGATTCACAATGTCCTGACGAATTTCGTCTGCTGATATGTATTCATTTTCTTGAAGGAAGTCTGCCAAAAATGGAAAACTGTTAAATTCATTTCGATGGACTGCTGACTGCCAGTATTCCAACTTTGACGACAGTGAAGTAACTCTAACTTTAGTACGAAAAGTGTGTATATCTTTCCCTTGGAACGCCAAACGCGTCTCATTTAATTTTGAGAAAATATCACCAGATACGCGACCCTTGACAACCACGAAAATGTTTTTAATTTATCCGATAATCGAAATCTATGGTCGAGGTTTTCCTCAAGTCAAGAGTTTTTGACCGAATTGAAAAAGTCTAAAAAGAACTTTACTGCGATAACCACCGGATTTCGGTGTGTAGAAGAAGCGATGTCTGGTGACGACCCATATCATCACACAAAGTCCGAAATAGCCTGGATTGTAATGACCGGCTTTTTATGAAATTCATAATTTTTAATGCATCACTCAAAACATTTTTGAGTGCATGTGGCGACTTAGAAGTGCATGCCTGTGGAGAATGCAATGACTGCTACTGCAGTTTAAAACAGTTCTCACAATGAACTTTACACAAAGTGTTATCAATGATTCCGTAATTGGATGGGCATCTCCAGCCAATGAAACCCGATAGCTCACTTTATAAGAAGCTTCAGTTGCATTTTCACCACATTCCTCTTAGAAATTTGAAAAAATCTAATGAGTAAATTCGTTTGGACACCTGTACATGTACATTACTAAATATAAGCTATCTTAAAATAACTGTGAGCAGGTTCGCTTGACACACCCTCTTAATAAAAACGAATAATTGCCCTTTTTTCTATTAACAACAACGTTACAAATGGATAGATCATTCACTGGGCTCTCTCCCCTAACTGCATCAACAGGAGAATCACCTGTTAATGGTGCGATGATGGCTCATGCTTGAGCGGGCAACTGACAGGTCATAGTGCACGCTCGCGTACATCCCGCCGTGTAAGTGTATATATCATCCCCTCGACGAGTATTAATAATAATAAATATAACATGGAACAGACAGGGGTGTGATTTTCCGTTTCCCCCATGCAACCCGTCATATCATAAACGGGTCTTATTGTTGTGCCGATGTGCCCGCTCTGTGTGTTCGGTTACGGATCATTTATTAATAATCTGCCGCGTATTATATAGAATGGCAATCTGGCGGACGCGCTATTAAGTCAATAGATTCACTTCGTGTAAAAGCCGAATGCGGTCGGTCCATTGGGTTTGATTTATATTCGGAAATAATATTTTTATATATGGGTTTTGCGTTAGTTTTAGATAGCTCTCGCATGCTCTTGATTTATTGTAATTAATTTGGTATAATTTAATTTTCCATGTCGATAGCCCTGGTATTTTGTGTTTGAATATAGAAGTACCAGATTATAATAAAAAAATTGACACGCATTCTATAATATATAAACAATCAATAATACTACAACTGCATGTTCCTCAAATCAAAAAAAAAAAATCAAAATAACTCTTTTATATTAATATCAGAGGTTTCTTTAAATTTTCAGTATTTAACTTATTATTACTTAGTTAGCCTGGCTTTGCTTCTTGAATTTTCTATAAACATCAGTTGAATGGACAGTGAGTAAATACATTACAATATTATACTCATTTGGATTCTACAGTTATATGCGTTTCCTGTCGTAAAAAACTATCTGATACAAAACGAATTTTAAGCAAAAATTTAAAAGTCCTAACGGTGAATACATTTCATCGTTTGTATTTTTGTTTTTCGTACCTACACCAACAGAAATTTATATTGGATATTAATATGAGTATATTGAAATTCGGTATATAATTTATGGCTACGTTTTGATTTATACACAGCAGTAAAAATAAATTTAGCAACTCACTAAATTAAATAAATCAATATATTTGTTTATATATTTATACACTAAACTAGAATGAATACCTACTAAGTTAATTGGTTCTTTATGAAACAAAAATGAAATAAAACGTTACAAAGCGAGATGATTAGATTACAAGTTTAAAAACAAAGAGCTATTATGAAAGAATGTAATTTATTATTTTTTTTAGATTGCAGATTATTTAGGTGACTTTAGGTCAACATATTTCGTCCTTATTGTTACTTCTAATGGTTCTCACACGTTAGATTACATACAAACATTTGCAACGTCTTGTCGTGGAAATATTTTGATGAATAGTGACTATCGATAACTATTGATAGTTTTGACTATCGATAACTATCGATAGTTTCGAGTATATATTTTAATGTGCTATTTATTTTCCCTTTCTGAGTAGATTAAAGGTTTATTTATGTATTGTCTTGTTAGTTGGAAACGTTTGTGTTATCAATCATCAACTATTCATTGAGTGGAACTAATTCTTTCTTTTGTAATATCTATAGTAGCTGGTATTGATGAAACCATGAAATACTAGTGTCAGAGTTTTTATTAGTCTGGAATAAAAAAAAACAGAAATAATAAATAACAAGAAACAAAACAAAATGTATTTCTGAGGACATATTAGTTGAATAAAGTGGTGGGCATTACTTTCGATAGTTATCGATAGTTGAAAATACCGATAATGCCCACCACTAGTAATACATTTTTTGCTAGCTAGTGACTTTCGTTATCGTTAATTAATGACTTGGTATTTTTCTCAGATGTTGTCAGGTTCACATGTTTATACAATCGCCTGATATTCATCAAGAATCAGATAACTAAAGTATTAACCATGTGAAATAACAGACTCTTCTATCACTTTTATCAACTTCGTGCAAAATAGCTATTTCTTACAGGGAAGGTTGCTAATACTAAACTGACACCTAGACTTCCGCGGTCGTTGTCCCTACTATACTCTGCTGGGTTTCCAAGCTGGAACCGAGTCCTTGATCTTCTTTTAACCGACGTTTTGTTCACCCTCGCAAGGGACATTTTCAGGCGTACTGCTACCGCTATTGACCTGAAACAGTCCATTCTTCTGGCTAAATTTTCGTTCAAGAGGAACTATGTGTCTTTATATACTAGGGCTGTGCATTTTAACCGGATAACCGGTATTATCATAACCGGTTAACCGGTCATGGCGATTGGATTGTTAACCGGGCGCGAAGGTTAACCGGTTACGGCGGTTAATCGGATATGGCGATTGAGCCAAAAATATAGTGTACATGTTTTATAAGTAGCAATAATTGATAACATTCATTGCAGAGTTAGAAAAACTTAGGGTACTAAACTTCTTTTTTGCTTCACCTTTTTCTTATTTAGGCATAGATAATATTTATTGCCTGGTTTGACGTGTCGAAATATACGCTTTGTCTATTAACATGTAGATCATTTAAAAAGAGAGAATGGATGAATTTTACTTTTGCATTGCATACACCAATAGAAAAAACCATTAGTAAAGTCTTTAAACTGTTTGAAAATTACCTGAGCATTTTTTTACTTAATGAAGAAACAGCATAACTAAATCATTTGTTTACGATTCAGTTTTGCTGGAATGTTCTGTGTTAACTTCTTGTTTGGTGCCTTCCTTGTCTAGTTCAGCGCAATGCGTGTGGCTCTCGTTCTCCCTCCGATATTCGACTAGAGAGATTTGTTAGAGTAATCTCGGACGAGATTGTGACCAGGTTGTTGAATTTTGATTTTGAGGTAGGTAATTATATCATTATTATATCATTTCTGTTAATATATATTAATTTAACTTTTTACCTACTCGCTTTGTTGGATAAGGTACTCGCCGGTTATTGACTGAAAACATTTTTATTTACTTGCGAAGTGTCGAATATATTTATAACGCATGGATTTTGTTTCAATAAATAATTTGTGCCTCAAACTACTTATGGCTAACAACCCTAATAGCCAAATTTAAATTTCCCGCCACTATTTTTAGCAACTTCAACATAAAGGCATTAAAATAACTATTAATGTAATACAAAATAGTAGGTAATTTTATATTTCAACGTTGAAGTTACTAAAAATAATTGCGGGCAATTCAAATTTGGCTATGTGGGAAGTAACTATTTAAATAAGGGAAATGTATTTGTGATACACTGACATATTATTAGAATTCGCATTAAAAAAAGCAAATGGGGATTCAGAAAATCGGTAAGAAAGTTGAAAATACGTAAATGCAATAGGGCCATTGCATTTATATAAACGTACAGAACGTAGTTGTTAAACGAGCTGAACAGCGAGGCACATTAAAATTTACACCACCAAGAAGTTGAGGGCAGTCGATCACACCATTAATTAACTTCCACATACATCTACTACTGTGAAGCTCTCTGCGAGTGGATAGAGATTGTACATTGTGACGGTCTAGCAAATATTGGTAATCAACTCCTCGGAGTGGATAAAGAGAGTCTATCCTAAATGATAGAAATTTGAAAAAGCGACGCTGTAAGCGCTCCAAGGATAATTGATGACAAATATAATAAGGCGACCACACTACAGAAGAATATTCAAGGGAACCAATAATAAAGGCGTAATACAAAGATTTCAAGGTATCAACATTAGTGAAATATTTGGATACGCGCATAATAAAACCTAGTTTCTTGGGAGTTGTGGATATGAAGTGATTAATATGCGGGTAGAAAGTGAGATGACTATCAAAAAGAACCCTAAGATCCTTGATGGTTCCAGATTTGGATATGGGTTGATTTTGTATATAATATGTGTTATGAAATGGCTTATGAAATCTTTCCGGTTGCGCAGCACTAGTATATACACTGCCCGACAAAATTAATGTCGTACATAGTGCAGTGACTATCAAAACTGCTCATCATTTGAACAAGTACGCGTTCGGCTGCCATCAGCTTGTGGAGGTACAGTCCAACAAATATCTCGTGACAGTAGTGAGTCATTGTGCGCACATTGTACTGGAGTGGGGAGCGTATACGATGGCCGGTTTATAGTATATACATGCTTAAGATCCGCCCTTTTTGCCATTGCGCAACTGTCACGAGGGATTTGTCGAGCTGTACGAGATCTATTAGGGAACCTACGTGTAAAACTGTTAGTAATTATAAAAATCAAATAGGAAAGTACGAAAATTCGCTGTAGTCGACGACATTAATTTTGTCAGGTAGTATACGCTTCTGTGGCTCTTCCAGTACAAAGATATTTTTTAACTTTTAAATGTTATCTTATTGGTCCTAACTTCGACTTGTTATTGTTGATAATGACTTTAAAATATGACTTCCATATAATATATACGCTTTGAAAGTAACGTTACCACCCGTTTTGTCCTCAATCAACTTACATATGAGCTGGTCTAGGAAAAACCAATTAACCTTGAGGCATAAGGGTATAATTACATAAAACACCCAACGTGTGATGCGAACGCTTACGGCACCATTCGGAACAATGTAAATCACGCGCCTATAGCCTAAGCTAACTCGCATGTTCGATCTGCTCGGTTATTTACGAATGAGCCGTCGTCCAGTCTGGCCGAAGAGATGGACAAAACAAGCGGTGGTAATCTTTTAACAAGACTCGCTGCTTTTATGGCCGTTCTTGTAAAATCGGGGGGATATACATATTTACTATTCACTTTTGAATATTAACGACCGGCATAAATTTAACTTTTACTGCTCCTTTGTGACCTGTCTTCTCTTCCATTGTTGGCGGAGAGACCGGCCTTCGAGAAACCGTCGTGAGGGTTCAACTCTCTTCTACCTGCCCACCGAATTCCCTCAGTCATTTTATCATTTTACAGTTTTGACAGGTTGTTTTGGGTATACGCCGTACGAAATGGAGAGGGGAGATGAAGTGAATAAATATCTTTTGCTTGTATGTATAAGATGTACGGGCCGAATCTACCTTACCGAGCTGGTAATAAATTAGGATGAAGGGACGTTGTTGTAACAATATTGCGTCAATAATAGCTCACTTCTTCAGCTATCCTCATTATTAAAACGTTATTACATCAGCGTTTCGCTGAGGAAAACGAATAATAGCGTTTAATAACATGCCATATTACACAGATTACTGGAAGGAAACTATATATATTCGTCTCGTTAATTAGATAATTAACTTATAATACTCTTGTAACTGTGGTGTTATAATGTGTAGTGACCATATTTTCATATAGGAATTGCTATTTTTAAATTCTAATGCTTAGCTTAATTGGAAGAAAATTTATTAGTAATGGCTAGTAAACTGCATCCTATTTAATTAACATATTTTATGAGGCGATATAATTTAATTCATTTAAATGGCCGTATGAGTGAAATAAAGAACTTATTAGGAAATTTGGAATTCTTATTATGTTTATGTTGTTTGATAAAACGATATAATTATGTTTTAATAATTAATACCCTCTAGCAATGTAGTACATTATCGTTAAGTCTGCTACAAATTATGACATCAAGTAAATAAATTTATGTCTTACAATTAGTGTAAGAACTGTCAATGTAATTTTTCTTTGAAAGCGGAACCTACATTGCAAAACAAGATTGGTGGCACATACTTTACATACTGAAAAAAGAATCTGGATTAGTACAACCTATCAAATGCTAGCCTAAAACCATGTACTCTTGCAAATATCTTCGGATATGTAATATGAAGAATAGCCTGGATGCACTGGATATCGTAATGTTGGGCTGTATGGGTGTAAAATGACTCCAGAATCACGGTAAAGTGTTTATTTTTTGTCGGAGATCACGCTTTTTTCTAAAAAAGATGCGATTTTCAGGTTATGTTACCACACATGTAGTACATTATCATTAAGTCTGCTACAAATTATGACATCAAGTAATCTGGATTAATACAACCAATAAATGCTAACTTAAAACCATGTACTCTTGTAAATATTGACATTTGCCCTTCTGTATCAAATTCCAGAAGTTTTGTAAAACCAAATTGTTGGAATGTCTATTATCATATTACTAAAATAGTAAACTAATAAATTGGTGGTAATGGAAATGGAAATGGGATCAAACCGCACATGATTTCGACATATCTTTTTGACAGAAATTTCGAGGTGCAAATCATGGATCGGATAAGCTGGAATCAAGTCAACTACAGAGACAGGTTCGGAGAATTGGTCTGGTTTACAGACGGATCAAAAACTGAAAACGGGACTGGAGCTGGAATCTACAGCGAGGTGAGAAACACATTGAGCACCCTTCCTCTAGGAAAATATGCTAAGATCCTTCAGGCATATGCAATATTGCATTGTGCAACTGAAATCAATCATAGAAAATAAGCAAATCTATATTGCTACAGACAGCCAGGCGATACTATAAGGGGACCAGTGAACCCCAAGATACAATCAAGACTGGTTGGGGAATGTATTCGAGAACTGAATGGCCTTGCAGATGGATTAGAATAAAGTAACCGTGCTGTGGGTGCCCGAACATTTAGCAACCGAAGGAAACGAAAAAGCCGATGAGTTAGCAAGAAAGGGATCATCTGCTTATATACAGGCCCAAAATCTGTTCTGGGAGTGTCTCAAAACACAGCACGAGAACAGGTAAAAAATTGGGTTAAAACACTGTACACAACGCTTACCACATTCTGCGTGAATGCGAGACTCTAGACGCAAGAAGACAGGCAATTTTTGGCAATCCAAAAATAGACCCAGAGGATTACTTCGATCAACTAGCCAGAGACCTGTACAGATGTAGTGCAAGATACTAGGATCCCGGAAAGGCTGGTATAATTTAATGGGTAATGGGATTAAAATGAGATGGTAAGTGTTTTTAAATATAGTTATAGGTTCCGCCATAATTTTCAAGATGAATAGTTGTGTTTTTGAATTTTCCCATTTTTTTCAAAAAGTAAGTACTTACTGCTAAATTGGTTAGCTGCTGATACCATCATCTAATTCTGGAATAGTACCTATTTTTTAAATGTACGTAGCTCTATTTTGACTTATGGTGTTCATATCATTATAAAATGAATGGGGAAACAACTTTACAATTGTCGTAATAATGTAGTATGAATATTGTGCGTTATTTTGTCGACACCATGTATTTTCTATTTCCCTAAGGCCAAAAAAATTTTTCCCTTTATTTTTTTTTTATTAAGCTGGATGATGAAAACTTTTTTGTGATTGATTATATATTTTTTTTTTTTTCAATAATAATAGAGTGTGGGAAGAATATTTTTTTAAACGATAAAGTTGATTTCTAAGTGACACTAGGGCTGCGGTGTCGTATAGAATGTATGTACACTTAATGCAGTAATGGCGATAACCACAGAATAAACAGAAGGGACAATAGCTGATTTTTCTTTTGTCACCCGGGGGTTTCGTTTTGAGAACAATCCGCCATGTTCTTGCGCTATTTCGTTTCAGAATGTTTTCGAAATATCATGTGTGCAAGGTAAGGGTGCATTCTATTATGTTGAGAAAGGTCGTTGACCTTACATTTTGCGGAATGAAAATTTGTAATATTTGGTTGTAACACAAGAAAAGCAAACTTAGATACAATTTTGCTAGCGATAAGATATAAAGAGATGTAAAAATATAAACAAATTTAGCGTTACTATTTCGTAACAAACAATTTAGAGTTTGCGCACAAACCTTGTTATCTCACTTCTGTTTATTCTGTGCTATAGCATTGAATTGAATTGAGAATACCTTTTACAATTGTAGTAACTGTTTTAGTAGTAAATCTTTTTTCTAAGCTCAATTTTGTATGGTAACAATTTTCTGCGCATGATTTTTTTTGAGTGTATTAGTCACAGGTTGATGCAGTGCAACTGTGATTAGATGTATACCTAAAATTTTCTTTGCATCAATGAATTTTGGTACTTTATACAGCTTAAAAATAATAATGTAGCCTGTAAATTATTCGACTTGAACTGCTGATTTTAATAACGCATCACTCTAATATAGTTCTCATGAATAAAATTCGTTTTACGTTTACTGTATAAATAAACCTTTTTTTTCTGCATATCATACATATGTATGCCTTGTATTCAGTAACAACGTAACAAACAAAATAATTCCTTTTCTTCCTCGTCGCTCTTGTATTCCCCGTTTCCTTTCAACGACCGACTGACTGGGATTGGTGAGACGGTCGAACGTTGTCGAGTTTATGTTTATGTTCACTTTTGTGCACCACATGAAATCGAAACGACGAACAAACCACCACCCCGGGACCGTGTCGCATACAAAATGCAGCACATAATCAGTGGAGGAAATGAGAATCCATTGAAGCCAACTCTTGAAACAAATGAACGGGCGGATATTTCTAGACACTCGTAAAAAGTTTGGAACTCCGTGTGGATGTTTTAATGTTTTCCTTTTCTGTCGTGAAACGGGGACCGTTCCGTTGGTTATACGAGCCAGTGGCGTATTTTTAACCGTGGTGACTATAAAACGCGTGTAATTCTTCGGACGTTTCGTACAGGAATTTACATACATTTCACCCATCCAAATAAAATACTCAGAAAACTGTCTTTATTCTGTTTATTTGTTCGGTGCCATTAACGGTGCGGAAACTTATTGGATAATTAAAGTTCTGTTTTTGTTGGTTTTTTGTTGTTTGGTGTTTATACGCGGCAAGATATCTACATATACAGATGTCGGTAAATTTGGTATTGTCATCAGATATTCGGTTTGAAATTAAATAATATTTTTGACAATTTGGAAGTGTTCGTGTTGGATGATTAGCACTTGCACGTTTTTCAAATTACCATTCCTTTAAAGCGCATTCACATGCAGTTATGGCATTTCTAAGAAATTTAAACATTAAATTGATATAATTCGTGCATTCACCGTAAGGATTTTAACCGCAATCGTCAGTCAATCTGACTACATTTCATTGCAGAATTCTCGGAAAGTTATTATGGGATATTGAACTAATGAGGAAAACATACGGAGAGGTTTAATAAATTCTTTTTGTCTTATAGGAATGCAATGCAACATCTATGTAATTTTGTAAATTAATAATTGAAATAAATTAATTATAATCCTACGATTATCAATGCAATTAACGGTACAACATTTAAATGCTATAAATTATGCATACTTACTTTTAAAGTATTATCTGCTTTAACGGAATGAATTAATGGCAATCCCATTATTATCCAATGGAATCAACTAAAATAAATTTCAATGTTACTAATTACTGATATTTACTTATTTATCAAACAATATTACCGACAGTTCATATAAATTATGTTTGTTTTTCACCTTCATTAGTGTTGTAATATTTAATGTGAAAAGAATACAGAATAAAAAAGAAACTTTTCCTTGCTTTACCGTTAAACGCCTATGGACTTGCAAGCTAGTTGCGTATTTAGGCACTTATGCAAGATGTAAAACTATATTGGGCTCTAAAAAATTAACCATTAATAAGCAAATTCGCCATCTATAGCTAGTATTTTACAAAAGTTCTCCAAGGACTCCCCGCAACCAACAGACAAAACCGGAAGCAAATCTGAGCTTAACATAACAACAACAGGCCTCCTCTTTGTATGTTAACAACTACCCGAAGGAATCACTTATTTACTGAGGTTAAAAAGATGCACACAACACCGTTATGAGCTAATCGATAAGAGCCTATTGATCTACATATAAAAATTATTGTTTGAATAGTTACAAAAATGTTGCAAAATAATTTTGCTTATGGTTAATCCCAATGCACTTCAGACAACCATTATTACACTTGAATTATACCAACAGTAGGGTATTTAAAATAACTTGCTAATCGTTTTCAGATAATGATACTGTAATAACATCCGAATTTAATCATTTTTGAGATTAAACTAATCCACTTGGTTTTCGTATTCTGTGTTTTCTCCCACTCTTTCTATACGTACAGACGACGCATATTCAGCAAAGCACTTTATTAGTTCACCTATACATAGTTTGCTAAAAATCTGAGGAGTGCTAGCTTTAAGCTGTTATAAAGGAGTCTTAGGTCTATAGCGAACCTGTCAGGTGGCCCATTAGGGTGGCATAATCAGCAGAATTAATGATTATTTTTTAGGTAGTTATTTATTCTAGTAAATTCTATTTCATTTTAATTTCAAACTATCAAAAAAAAAAAAACAATTACAAACAGTCAATTTTAAAATACTTCCACGAAAACAACAAACGCATTGTTATGTTATTTTGTCGAACAACCTTTCAAAATGAATTTGAAACTTCCGCACAGCTATTTATTATAGGTTATTTTGAAAATTAGCGCGATTTATTTTACAAAGTGTTTGAATGGGTGTTGTTTTAGAAATATTTTTGAATTGACTACTTGTAATTGTTTTTTTTTTTTGTCAGCTTGACAAAGTCTGTTTACAGTCGAAACATTGCATTGCAACAATAAATATTAACTCGAACTAGCAGTTTGCAAATTTCGTGTATTTGTTTATGTCGAGTAATTGTTAGTGGACATTGGTGGTGATAATGGAATTAATTTTTAATATTGATATTGATTGACTTAGAAACGGCGTCTCTGTCTTTACTAATATAAAAGCTTGCAATACATTAAATGCTTGAAATTAAACCATAAATTTAATACTAAACGAAGTAAACGTTTTATATTATACGACTTATTGATTTAGAAGACCCATCACGTGCAGCCTCCTTGGCTACTACTACTGGTGAAATAAATATAACTATTCATTGTTTGATAAGAGGGAGGTTACTAATACGCATGGCATGCACTGATAAATTCGAGGCATATGTATAAGCTCTTTGCAATCTAGTGAAGGGGGGTTGTATCTTTAAATATCTGTAAGAAAAGGCAGATTATCCTTTATAAAAAAAAAATCACAATAGTATATATAGTAGTTGTCTAAACTTGATTATTAACATGATCGAAATGACCGAATCGAACAACTAAGTATAGTTTGTGATTACTTTGCACCGTGAATAAAGCGTACATTACTGCCACTGTGCGCCATCTAGTCGATGTTTTAATGATAACCACTGTCATATGTTTACCGGGTAAATTCACCGGATTAATATTTTCTAACTGCGACTACTGGTACGGTTTATTGTACCAAATATGCATCATTATTGGGGTAAAATAAAAGAAGTGCCATCTTTACGGCAAATTTTGCAATACA
The DNA here is from genome assembly GCA_004143645.1 of Protaetia brevitarsis. NCBI lineage: Eukaryota > Metazoa > Arthropoda > Insecta > Coleoptera > Scarabaeidae > Protaetia > Protaetia brevitarsis. Next base: position 1,329,482 of record RXPK01000067.1, on the reverse strand, counting down.
TAGTTATATTTAACGTATTTGCTACTATTATATAGATAGAAAATTGTTGTAGTGATGTTAGAACGTGGTTAGAAATGTGGAGGCTGGATTTGAGGAATGTAATTTCAACTTTATAATTTCATGAATACACTGCAGTTTTGTTTAGATTCATTCTTATTGTTTAACTCTCAGTTTGTTATTTAAGCAACCCTCATTGCTCAAATTAACACATTGTGTTTGTTAGGTTAATAGAATAATGAAATAAAATGATTACCTTCAAGTTTTCTTATTAGATTAACTATAATTTTGATAGCTCAACAATATAAAATCTGTTTTGTTAATTCAACCTCTGTCTTTCCTTTAATGTAATGTTCACTGTATTATTTCAGCATCATTAGTGTTCGTACATAAATCAATACTAAATATTGTCAATCAAAATAGAAATGTTAACGCAATATATATGTTTATAATCAAACACAGCAATGGGTTTCTTAAACATCGTTTTCTTTTGGGTAAACGAAAAAACGGTAACACTTTATTTTGTGTTTAATTAACCCAACATTTTTAATCTATACTCGTTTCTAGTCCGCGGACAGTACAGTGCCTATGAGAGAAGTACATAGATACTAATACATTACTTTAATACTGTCAAGTTAATCTAAACGATCAATAGTTGAATCAACGATAGGGCATGCAAGCAAGTTTGTGTTCCAATGGATACCTCTCTTTTTATCGATACCATCTAGATATTCTTTAGGCTTTCAATTAATATTGCAAACTCATTGCGCTAACCGAAAAAGTATTTATGTTACCGCTTTATGGTTAATTTAAGTTCTTCTCAGATAACATTATTATTCCTATAGTGCGTATTCCTTTTTTTTTTCTATCTTTGGAGAGGTCCCAATCTACGGACACAAATATATTTATCTATTTCTCGGTCAAACACGTCTATACAAACAGAAAACGTTCGCTGGGGACGCCTGCAGTAGAGAACGCAATTATCCGTTGGATGTTTCATCGTTTACCTGCTCCTTCATACCGTACCATCAGGCGAACCGTATATTTTCAAATATCCATGTCCAACTTACCAATGTATGTGGGACAGTTTGCGCTCGCCCATACTATGTAAACCAGCTCGAAAGCGTATTCATATTACAACAAGATAAATAGTAGATTTTAGCATATATCAATATTTACGTAGACAACGTAGTATTAGGATGCTGATGCAGTATTTCAGGCATGAAAGCCTTTTCAGAAGAGAAAAACCTCGAGAAATATCCTAGAGGTAATTAAAAATAAAATGCACAATGTGATATTTAACGCCGCTTAATATCGTGCATGTTCACAATGTGTTATGTGTATTTTAGTGACATTTGCCGTGTGGAAAAAATTCTCAATGTTTAACCATTTTCTGTATCTATTCAAGTGTTGCAGGTGCGTGCATATGCAAATGCGCCTTACGCATTAAATGGGAGAAAAACAAAATGTCCTTGATTATCTATTTATTGAATGTGTAAGTTGAGAATTTACTGCAATATAGAGGAAAAGAAAATGTCGATATTCTTTGGTCGTCAAGTTGAGTTATTTATACTAAATATTCTAGGAGTGTATCCCAATAAAATCGTTCATGCAATAAAATGCAGTCCAAAGCTGTGTGTTGCTAAGGCGTTTCCTTTCTTCTAAAATATTGTTTATAAGAGTCCATAAAATGCTCACAGCAGGTTGTGTCTTGGAATCGTAAAAAAACTTTCCATTCTGTTTTTTTTCTTATTTAACAATTTCGCATACAATAAAATGTCAATGGGTATAGTTAGTTAGCTATATTAATGATATATGATTGTGCTGCTATATAATGCTGCACTCCAAAAAGTAACTGAATAAGAAATACGAATAGATTTGCACTAACAACACACAAAAAAGCTATTCTTAAATTTATCACAATAATGTGGTATATCATACTACACTGAAAAACCGATTTATTTGATAATACCAAATTTTGTTTAATTTAAATTAACTAAATATTGAGTTATATATGGGCAAACAAATGTTTGGATAATTCAACAAAATTATTTCTTCATTTAATCGTTTATTTATTTGAAATATTTTGTTGGATTAATTAAATTTTCATGATAAAATTTGTTTGAAATTATTTCGTTGTCCTGAATAAATTGGTGTTTCAGTGTATAAACAATATTATTACTATACAGGGTGTTAAGTAAACATGCGGCAAAAATTCAAGGGGTTATTTCTTGGTCTATTCTAAGAATATTTTGTGCTGTGATGATTGTTGAAAAACCTCTTTGTTTCGAAAATACAGGGCGAACAAGATTTGGGGCAGTAACAACATTTCATTATCAAAAAGTACATGTAAAGTTGCTCAATCTATAATAAATGTTCGAAATGGCTTCTTCCAGCCTGGATATAAGCATTCAATCTTCTCGAAATTGACTGTCGAACTCTTTCAAACACACCAGGGACGTTTGTAATTGAGTTACACCCAGCAATTATCTGATTTCGCAAATCGTCAAAATTCACCACTGGAGTAGCGAAAACTATTGACTTCAGAGATCCCCAGAAGAAATAATCTAGGGGGTTTAAGTCTGGGGATCGAAAAGGCCATGCGTGTGGTCCACCTCGACCAATCCAGCGATCTCCGTATGTATGTTGCTGTTAAAAAATTACGAACAACCAAACTGAAATGTGGTGTTGCACCATCGTGCATAAACCAGATTGCAATTCTTGTCGCGTATGATACATCCTCCACAAACGTTGCAAAATTGCGGTACACCACGCCAGTAAGTCTTCCTGGTAGAAATACCGGTCCAATTAGATAGTCACACACAATTCCAACCGAAACATTCGACGACAATTGATGTTGAAAACGATCTTCAAATACCTCATGTGGATTTTCATCTGCCCACACATGGTTATTATGAAAATTCCTTATTGCATTTTGTGAGAAACTGGCTTCATCGGTAAAAAGAATCTGTGTCAGAAATAGAGGGATGCGAACTAATGCTTGCAATATCCATTGGCATAATGCAATACGTGGGGCAAAATCAGCAGGCAGGTAGTGCCTGAACGCGTTGAATGTGGTATGGATACAACAAAATGTCCAAGAATTTTCCAAACTGTCTAGTGATTTACATTCAAAGTATTTACAATTTTTCGCGTGGAACTACTAGGATCTTCCTCTATCATCTCCAACACATTCTGTTCCAATTGTACTGTTCTTGCAGTCATTGATCTTACTGGCTTTTTAAAATTTAATTTGCAGTGGTAAAAGTATTTTTTATTTTAACAGTGGATCAGTATAATTGATTCTGTAATTTTCTGTAAGGATCTGAAATTGTTCAGTTCCTAATGATTGAAAACGTAAACCCGTATATTATAAGAATTTTGAACTGGTGCACCGTAAACTCTAAGCGGATGTGTAACTAAATAATCTTTGATGTACCGAAGCGATAGTTTCTAGTATACGAATATATCTTATAGCCGTAAGGATCATCATCATGAGGTAATGAAATCGACGTTATCTTTCGTAAATTTCCCTCGACGAACTTTACGTTTTCGCCATTCTTCTGGGTGGCATGCGACGTCTCGTCCCGCTATTTATAACATCAAAGGGCAGAACTGTAAACCGTTCATATAAATAATTGCAAGTGGCGCTATGTAACGACATCGGTGCCGGTGGTATACGCTTTGACCGATCGTCGTTAATAGCCTGTGAATTATGGCGGTTTACAGATCGCCGCTGTCTTGAGATACTTTATGTTTAAAATGTGCATTTTAACAACAATGCTGTACAATTACGATCGTTACGTCCGTGTGACTACTATACACGCACCAGACAAGTCATCGTTCATTGCTGATAGTTACGATGCCTTCAGCACTTACTTGTCTCTTTCGAATATAATGTGGAAGAAATGGAGCATAACTGTTTACATAGTCTGGTGCGCACAGTTTTACTTTCAATTACTTTGTAGATTCACTCAATTGCACGAAAATTCCTGTAAGCTCATACGTTTATTAACCATATTTAAAGCAAAAATTTGTACGCTAATGATATTCATTATTATATTTATATATAGGGCTGGGCAAATGTGTGCGAACATCTGATTTCTGGCTAAATTATGGGTTTCTTCAAAAAATAACTTTAAAATAGTTTGTGTAGTATTTTTATTCTATAGTCTGTGACATACTTTGATTTTCAATCACATGTTTCGAGATATAACGACATCGGTAGTTTTTTTTTTTTTTAAATGGATCACTCTGTATTGTTTCACAGTTTCAAAATGATTACTAATAATAAAACATTCAAAACAATTCATAATAAATGTTCAAACTGAAGATTTGAAAAGTCTGACAATAATTTAGTCTATCAACCAATGACTTTAATGAAACCTGAATCGTGAATTGCGGGTATCTTAAGATCTGATTTCGTGGGCGTCTGGTGATGGTTTGCAACTGCGATTGCAATCGCATGACTGCTTTTATGTATTTATATTCGAACGATGTGGTGAAGCGTTCAGAGCGAGCATTGCGATAGGTGCAAGCTGTGACTCATGCTAGAGAGACAGTCAGCGAACGATCCCTGGGGATTACAGTAGATTCGTCAATATGTATGAATTTAATTGAGGATCTAAGAAAAGTATCTCCATTTTTGACTAAAAAATTAAAATAATAAAAATTTTACAGTAAAAGGACATTTCTTGGATTTTTCCCAACGTCATACTAATTTCATTATGTGTTTGGTATTGCTTACGCATTACATAATAGTGTATTTTAATGCTAAGCAATAATAATAATATCAGTTATTGACAATCTTATAATATAAATTACATAAAATCTAAAACTAATTAGACGTTAATATAATATAGATTGTTTAACCTCAGGAGAGCATTCAGATTATGGTCTGTTTTTTAAATTCTCCCCAGAATAATTAAGTAAAATTATAACGGATTAAATGCCTATATATTTCACGTAATTTCAGACACACGCAGTAATGTCCTTCTCAAAGCTTCCAACATACCCATTTACAAATTTATAATTTAACTTATTGATCCAGATATTAACATATAGGCCAAAAGAGCCAGTGGTGCACAGGAAAGACAAAGAAACACAAAAGGCATTATAATTATTAGATCCGTTATGATTGAATTTTGTTTCTCCAAAGTAAATTCTTGTATAGATATTTAAACGCGAGATCAACGCCTTCAGCTCTCAGATAATTATTATAGTAGTGATATATGTAATGAAATGATGTTAAAAGTGAGTTTATGTGGTGGTGTGATAAGTCCGATCTAGTAGTTAAATTATGTATATCATAACGAAAATGTAATTTTATTGTATAAGGATGGAGTGTTTTATTTGCTAAAATTTTGTGATAAAGACAAAGATATTGAACAAGTCTTCGATTTTTCATGTTTAGCCATCCCAATTCAACTAATTTAAATGATACGTGCTCAAACTTACGAAGATATATGAACCTAAGACATGACTTCTGCCACTTTTTGAATCGGATACGTTCCGATCTATGCTGCATGGTAAAACCGTCGAACAATACGCAAACAGACAGCACAAGAGCGTCACACAACCTGCGTTAGTCTAACATCCAGAGCTGATCGTAAGGAGAAAGCTTTTTTTAGTTGAAGATAAGCATTGCTTAAATATTTTGTAATCTGCTGCTTGTACCTGAGGGTAGTATCCAAAATTAGGCCAAGATCCACTCACCCTGTATATAAAAACCCAAAAAACAGTTTTTGATTAATTTATCAATTACCTTTACTTATAAACTCATAATAATAGAATTAAACTATTATGTAAATACCCATTTAACATTAAGTTGAATTCACCTAAAATTGATAATTCTGTAAGGATCGTAAATAGACTACCCGTAGCTAATGTTCATTCATGCTTCGTTGTCTGGGTATCGCGAGTTTTTGCGAGGAAAAGGTATGTCGGCCTGCTGGCATCCTTCAAACGTTATTTTTTGAAGATATACTGTCATCCTTCAGCAACCGAGGTACTCTTACATCCACCATGACGTTTCAACGTGGTCGTACTGATTCTAGCCTCCGCCAGAAGGGTTGCCGATGTTCGACGCCAGTGATCTGTGTACTTGCCAATATCACCCCACATCCAGATATCTCGTAATGATGAATAGGATTTTTTCCAAATGTGCTTTTTCCAGTTAGTATACAGCGTCTTGTCTATAGGTCACAACAAGTCTTTTCTTCTGAATAACCACGTGACCGTAAAGACAAGTAATCTCTTATCAACTTCAAACTATTCATTTCGTCGTCATCAATAATGCTATAAAAGACGCGTTTTTATTAATTTTTGTTTCTGGTACGTTTACTACGAAAAGTGATTTTCTATCTCCTACGTAAGTAACTAGCATATTCACAAATTCTTGCCTTTGATATCCACCAAATACACCAAGTGTTAATGCAATTTTGTTCATTAAAAACGTCTCATTCGATGCCTCATAAATAAATCTTAAAACATCTTCTCTAAACAGAACTTTTTCGACTGGTTTTTGACTCTTGCTTCAAATATATCGTTTAACTTCTAGTAATTAGCATTGTTATTACCATTGAATGTTTGCACTACAGGGAACTCAGAGAAAATGTTTCGATGGGATCACCGAAGTATGCAAGCAGCAAAGCTTCATTAATATATTCTATTCAATTTCCTACTATCCAGTTTAGTAATTTGTCATATACTTTTTCATAGGCGTCCCTCGATTTCTTCTGTAACTACAACAAAAAAGTTGGCCATTGTAGAATGTTTTGTGAACACCTCGAATGAACTGAAGATGATTTTCTTTACAACTCTCGTAATCGTGATTTTACAGAAAAGTCGTTTTATACATTGTTATAGCCAATGATTAGAGAAACTCAAAAATGTAAAAATATACCGGGTGTCCCATTTAAAAAAATACATGCTTTAGTTGTATCTTAGCAACCAAGCGCTCTTTTGTTTTTTATGCCATAGCACGAAATGCAGATGCAAAAGTACAGTTGGTCGTTATAATATTTTTAAAATCAAATTGAATTTTCGGGTGTTTTGACATAATTGTGGTCGCAATAACGAACTAGTATAACATAAAAGTCTGTATGCACCGCGTGTATTGTAAGATCGTCGCCCCCGGGGCATAAACATCTACTTACTACACTTGGCACATAAGTTATTATAAACTATTTTCCATCTTCTCTTAAATGTGCCCCATTAATTAGATTAAAATATTCTTTAGGATTTAAAGGATTAAAATACCCTTCTCCCCTTCTTCTTATAAACACACCATGAGTATCAAGTCTCTTGCAACTGCCCTCCATCTTCTAATAAAATTACATATATTATATTTTAGTCTTCCACTTTTCGTACTTTATAATATTCGACAGTTAAGATTGGGAAAATTGTCATATCAACAGTCAATTTTTAGTTGAGTCGCTGCGTCCAAAACGCACCACTGAAAACATATAGAATTGCACGCGTCGGCGACTTCAGTTAACTGCAGTCGCAAACGCAGTGTCAGACCCACCACCGAAATCAGACCTTTAAAAGGCCATCCTAATTCGATCTTCCAACTCTTCGAGTGACTGAGGTTTAATCTTATAGACATTAGGTTTCCAATGCCCTCAAAGGAAAAAATCTTTTAGACTCAAATCGGGCGATCTCTTCGACTTAGCCAACGCTGTAGAAATAGTTCATTTTGAGGTATTCAGGCACATCAGCTCTATAATGTGGTGAAGTTCTATCTTGCTGATATCAGATGACATCTTAGAATTACTTTCATTTCCCAGTGATCCGGGAATGATAAAATATAAAAATAAATATTAAAGAATTTCAAATTTTTGGCAGACACTACATTCTGTATTTTATTAAAAAATATATATAAATAAAAAAAAATATATAAAACGGGAGCTATAAGTAACCACTCGGTCATTATTAGAAATTTACAAAATTATGTATGTTTTTTTATCAAAACTGTAAAAATAATTACGAAATCTGCGTAAACGCTTTCATAAATTTGACAACATTTAATATAATTATATTGCTTAACTGGCAAATAAATCCTTATTTTGCTTGACAGTAGTTACTGATACTATATTGTGTTCACTATCTCCTTTTTGTACGCCAGTTTTCTTTAATTTCTTGTTTAGTTTGAGGATTGGCGTCATTTGTATAAATTTTTTTGACCATTAATCTCCATGAGTTTGCTACATGGTTTAGATCTGAACAACAAGCTGATGGCCAACTCATTGAGGCTGCGTCATATTTTTCAAACCAATCTTTTGTTTTCAATAAATTTACTCCTCAACTTTTACTACGAAGTGTTACAAGTTTTTTTTTACAGGGAGTTATAACGGTAATAAAACCTAATTTAATCTTCTGTAAGTAAAAAAAAAAGCTTCTCAAATCAATGCAATTACATCACGAAATGTGACTTAACCTGCTGGTTTGTTTTTATATGCAACCAACACATTGCATTTCTTCAGGAACATTGTGATGATCTCTAATAAGTTAGAATTTATGGTCTCCTGCTTGATCATCAGATCGTTCTCTCCTGGATTTCTCTTTGGATTTTAGAAGAATAAAGTTGACAGAAATCGTCTGCATATTATTTGATGAACCGAACTACAAGGAACTACATTAATTAATTAAACAATTAATATCTTTAGCATATATTACATTTTGTTATAATGATTACGTTATAATTATTTCAATGAAAACTTATTCAATTTAAAAACGTACTTTTTCTGATATCTTTTGGTATATGTATAGTGGTGCCCACAAATTTATAATTCATTCATCTTATTTCCTCTGAATGGTTCGCTTCAATATTGTTGTTTTATTTGTATCAAACAAAAATTGAATATTGAAGTGACGATAAACAGCAACGTCCAAATAATATACTACTACTGCTCATTAATTTGATCTACCACTTCTTGATTTAGTGTTAACGCGAGATAATCTTTTCGAACAGCTCCGTCAGGCTTGGCGCTCCAGTGCACGGATGCGAACGCATTATACATGATACATAAGAACGCATCGGCAAGCACTCTTTTTATAATAAATCGGCGAAGAGGCCGCTCTGTCGGAGTGAGGCAAGTTCTTGCGTCCATCGGAAACGTCCGCCCAAAGAGTTGGTATGCGTCATCGTTGCCTTAATACGGTGTCCGTGCAATACTTTACGCTTTTATGTCGGCCGCGTCGCAAATAAAATTTACATCTTCCTGCTATTCACACATGTCGTTACCCGGCTTTTTTTCCGCGCTCTAGGCGCAGGGAAGAGTCCGTTGGATGAGCAGGCGGGAGGTAATTCGTGCGTTTGCATGCTGGGACGTTGCAACGCGAAATTTGTTTTCTTGCTCCGCAAAGAGGTTCGAATGGGACGGCAAGTTAAGCTAGCTCGTCATATTATTTTACGGTTGTGCTTCTTGTGTGGAATAGTTCTTTCTCGATATGGCTGAAATGTACAAAAAGCGAAGGTATGTAGAGGAAATCTGTATAATGAGGAAGAAGGTTTATTTTTATTTCCGATTTGTTACATATCCTAAGTGCAAAAATAATCCATTGGTTTTCTTTAGCATACCTGCAAAATTTAAATACTCAATCATAAGCATACTCAAGGTACTTAGATAATTGGAAAGATACATAATTAACAGTTTTTTTTGGCGTATGTATTTGTTAACTCAATATTTAACAACGAATGTGTAATTTTGTTTTTGCATAAATAAGTATGCACATAAAGTGGACAATAGCATAGTACGAAGTAAGTATATTATACATAAAACAATGCCTTTAGAGAAGTAAGGAATCAGAAATCATAACTATAGAATACAAATTTATATTTTAAACACTGAGAAAAATAGATAATAAAATTTGTGTCAGCAAACTTTATAATTAGTTATATTATAATTATCTTAGGCTGTATAATTTTTCTAATAAACAGTAATATATTAGATAATGTATTGTTGTCCCCGAGTTAATACCATTGATTATATTTATAATATGTGGTAATATCTATTTTTCTCCGTAAACGTTTAAAAAATTTCTGGCTTTTTGATTCACCCCTTGCTTTTATAATGCCATCTCCAGCAAACAACTGTTGCTGTTTCTGTTGCTAGCTTCACACAACTTTCTACAGGCTATCATGAATTTTATCTGATCTAAATTTAGAGTTTTTCGAAGTCCTGATATACAAATATGTAATCGGCTATTTGTCAACATTAAGAATAGAATATCTTTGAGTAACGGAACCAACGATTTTATCAGGTTTTCAGGTATTCGAAAGTGAGGGATCTTTATTAACCTAAGAAGATATTAAGCTCCATGTATGTATGCTAGATGGTTGAGATTTTATTTGTAACCAACGGCATACATTTTAACATGTTAATAAATGCAAATTAAAAAAATAGTGGCAGGCTCATAAAATCTGACAATCTTATTGGCCGTTCTAAGTTAACGAGCAGCAATTTATCATTTTACTAGGCTGTCGAAGAGTTAATGAAGTTCAATAACTACCTTTTGCAACCGCTTTAACAGAAGATTTTTTTGTTTCGTGCTTAGGATTTTTAAATCAATTCTGGGAAGTATTGTAGGTACTTTCTTAACAGCTGTATATGAGATAGGTAATTTTCTTTCCTTATAAAATTGTAAATCGACCCATTTTTTTCCCCGTGCATATGCTGAATTAGACTTTGAAGTTGCGCTTCATTAATGTGAAATAAGTATGCGAATCTTTTCGGCAATTACAGTTTCGTCCGATTAGTAGATTTGCGTAAATTATAATATACGCTTTCGTCCAACAGATAAGCAAAGTAGGGGAAGATTGGGGCTGGTTGTGACACGGATAGGTAGCTACAGCAAAACTGTGGCTAAACCGAGAACGCTATATTAACGTTAGGAAGTGGCAAGTGATCGGCCTATGATGGTGTGATCATTTGCCACTTCCTAACTTTAATATAGCCTTCTATGTTTAGTCACAGTTGCCGGTTGTATATACCAGTTAGTTAAGTTAGGAAAGTGGCAAATTACGACCGCATGATGGTAGGTGTGATTATTTGCCACTTCCTAACGTTAATATAGCGTTCTCTGTTTAGCCACAGTTGCTACTGTAGCAGCTACCCCTATCACAACCAGCCCCAGTCTCCCCTAAAGGAGAGATTAAGATAACGATTGGTAAGACCAGACGAAACTGTAACACAGTGAGGTGGTTAGCGTTTTTAGAAAAGAATTAAGTATACACTATCGAGCGAAACTTCTGTTCAATCTATTAACAATATTTGTGGCGAATTATTTAATGTTCCTGCTAATAGCATGGGCTTCCTGATATCTTCAATTTAATTATTAGAAAAGCTACATATTTCCAATATATAAAGCCATTCTAGATAATTCCTATATTGATATCAAGTTTCTAAGAGTTATAAAGGGCAGTTTTCTCAAAAGCAATTGTGGGATGTTTTTTTTTTTAAATTCGCAGAATATATAAATTGGCGGTGGAAAAACGAGCACTTACGTAAATATTTTTTGGAGGAAACGTCTTCAGTTAGAAGATTAAGTAAAAATATCAAATTCTTTAAAGAATGTCAAAAATCGAGTTTCCAGCGGTTATTAAATTTCTCAGTATATTATTTTAAATTAAATAAAATAAAAGCGGGAATTCTCAGAACATGGCGAACGCCATGGAAGATCAATTGATGCAATAATACACGAAACTGTTATGAAAGCTGAACTTACACTATGAAGAATAGTCGATTAAACTGAAGGAGATCGCAGAAACGATTTTTAGAGCTCTGCGATCTTTTTGGTGGGTTTATCACTGAAAATGAAACAAGGGAATAGTCTAGTCAGTGGCATGCGTAAGATGTAGCCTATCTTGCGCCCAGTCCTAAAGAAATTCAAAGTTCAGCAATCAGCTGAAAAAGTAACGGCATCATGTTTTGGGAAAGAAAAAAGTTGGCAAAAGGTGCTGTCTTGCTCTAGCTAGGGCACTCCGACATCGAAGTCTTGATATTCTATGCTTTTTCTATGTAAGGAAAAAAATATAGAACATAAATTTATTCCTTTTAATTCCAAAAGCTTTCCCTTCTTCGTTTGTTAATAATAAAAGGAATGTTAAAGGATGGTTACGACTGATGTTCTCAAAGTTCGACATGACAAACCCCTGCATAAGTACTGGAAGGTTGCAAATATCTTTCTTATAGTAGGTACTTTTCGTAGAAGAAATGGTTTCATAGATGTTTCTGTAATTCTATTTGGAACGATGCTTACACCTTTAAATACGAACGCCATAATTCTCATACGGTAGCATTCTAATAATGCTTAGACACCAGCGGTAAGCCGATTAACCATATACTCATATACTTCTCATCTAAAACAATATACTTTACAACTAATATCTTTAACATGCCTATAATAAAATCACCCAATCGGGGGACATTTATTTTTATTAAAGCAGTAGTGCCATAATACTCACTAAAACGCAAGTGCTATAGGCTAGCAATCAGCTGAAAAAGTAACGGCAGTAATTCCGGGATTCCCAAGAAATTCGTGCCGCTTTAAAGAACCATCCACCATATGTCTTAACCTGGTTCTGCACTGTTGAAAATTTTAACACTTTTTTGACTAATTTAATAGTCAGGAGAGGTCCACACTGTTTTCGTGTTATTTTGTCGAGAATATAGAAGTTTTAATTTGAGAGCACAGATAATCAAGTATTGTCTATTGCTAAAGGGTTTATTTTGTCCAACTAACACGTGGATTATGATATATTTCTAGTCACTTTATTTGATCTAGACTAGACAAATTTACTAGCTGTTTACTAAATGAATGCGATCTATTGGGTGTTTTAAACGCATTTTCTAAACACAACGCTTTTTTTAATATGCAACTCCTATTTCTTAGTGCTATAAAATATTCTCTTTAAGACGTTTTCTCAATTAAAAATATGCAAAACCACTCATTCACAAGTTTTGGTTTCAACTAAACGTACCAATGTGAGTGAATATTTTTTTTTATTTCCCAAATTGAAATAGGATCTTACACTGTTGAAAATATTAGGTGTTGGCGTTAATTTGCGCCTATTCAAATTTTTTAGTGTTGATTTTTCCAAAGTTTGCCAGACGAGTTGACTACGCGTATTGAATAGAACAAAATGACTAGAATTTCGTGTGAATTCTTTGTTCAGATATGAGGATTGACTATTTTTCTAGACATCAGAAGCGTCAACCAATCAGAATTTTTCCCTCGGATAAAAATATAGAAACCCACCTATTCTAATACAGTATTGCATTATAACGCACCACTGCACTGCACCGTGTAATCTGTTTTCGTGTTTTGATTCTCCGTATTAACATATCCAAACAAACCACGCAAATGTGACTGACTTGCAAAGTGTAACCTCGTGTTATTAAACATTAATTCCAGTGGGGCATAAAAAATTTCAACATCTTAAAGATGTATGGACATCTATTTACGCAATTAGTTTAGACTTGAATCAAATAGCATAAACATTCACTTAATTTATAATGGTTCTCAAAAAAATCATTTTAAAATTGGTGCGTTTAGTTGAAACCAAAACTTGTGAATGAGTGGTTTTGCATATTTAGTAATTGAGAAAACGTCTTAAAGAAGAATATTATAGCATAAGAAATAGGAGTTGCATATTAAAGAGCGTTGTGTTTAGAAAATGGTGTTAAAACACCCAATAGATCGCATTCATTTAGTTAAACAGCTAGTAATTTTGTCTAGTCTAGATCAAATAAAATGTGACTAGAAGTATTTTTTAATTCCACATGTCAGTTGGACAAAATAACCCCTTAGCAATAGACAATACTTGACTATCTTTGCTCGTCAAATTTAAACTTCTATAGTTCTCGACAAATACACGAAAAGAGTGTGGACCTCTCCTGACTATTTAATTAGTCAAAAAAGTGTTAAAATTTTCAACAGTGTAGACCTAGGAAAAGGTCCTTCAAAATTGAAATGAAAAGTTTCGGGAACGAATCAGAAAATTATTTTTTTTGAAAGTTTACAAAAACTAAACAATCTAATACAGGAGATTACATTGAATGTTAAAGAATCTAATGAAGAAACATGCTTCTATTTATACTCCATTCCGTGTATTTAAGCAACAACCGTCGTATACCGAATACAATATTTAAATAGAGTATTTTTTCGCTTTACCTTAATGTATAAAGTGGGTTTTCTGAGGTTCGAAAGACGGAAGTTAAAAATGAGAAATTGGGGTAGAATTTCCAAAATTTATTAGGAAAACGATAATAAATTTTTAATTATAACCTGACCACATGTCTAAAATTATTTCCTCCACTTTTAGAAGGCGCGTATCCTTGATCCATATAATATCCGAGCTTTAAATTCTTTTGTCGTATTGATTTTCGTTTCTGCTTAACCAACCATTAAAACGAAACAACCACCGCTAGAAATAACTGCCCTGCCACCTATTTTTAAGTATATACAATACACACGCATATATAGACGCTGGTGGTGCACACACGCTCCACTTTTGGCGTCCGCGTAACAATTCATGGTCCGCCACATTTTACGGATTATAAATTCCCCTCGGTGAGAGCGCCAAGTTAAGTGAACGAGCGAAAACGCAGTGGCGAGCAAGACAATATTATTAGGCCATATTTATATGGATGGAGAATGGGCACGTTGTCACGCCCGGTGCTGCGGTGTTTAGCGTCCTGAAACGTTCTATATATCCATGGCGTTTATACGGCTATGCATGTATGCTATAGCGCGATGATCTGGCATGTGCGTGCGTCGAGATGATTTGGGTGTCGGGTTGAATTTATTAAATTGCACGGTAAGTGACGGGCCATTGTACCTCCTTAACTGTCCGTATTCATGTTGGATTACCGTAATACGCATGGGGAGATGATACGCTAACCCGAGTAATGTTACACTCAGATATAGGAGCAGGAGGTTTATTATTCATATAATTGAATGCTAAATATGCTTATAAGTGATCTTAATTAGCTAATCTATGAGAAAGAAAAGGAAGTTATACCTACGAAATTTATCTTTAAATAAATCTGAAATACAATTAAAATTTAGGTAATTTTTCTTGGTAAAATATTTTTTTTTGATAATTTTCGGGGTAAATGTATGTACAGAAACAGAAATGTCGAAATATTTTTCCCATAATATAAGTGTTTCAAAATTCAAAATCAAAATTCGGTGAATTTTTTTGAATTTTGAAATTTTTTGATTTCACGTGAATTTTAATGGAAAAAACTCTCACATTGCAATATTACTAAGAAAAATATTAATATCTCTCAGGAAAAACTTAAAATTTATTACAATTTGGGAAATTACAGTTATAATTATAGTAACTTTCAAGTGGTAAGGAAATGAGCAAGGCGCGCATGCTTAAATTGAGAACGTTCTGGTTCAAGTCAGATGTAGACAGAAGTGACACAGTGTTCGGTCACACCGGTTCTGTTTTCTTGTTAATTTTGAACTATTGTATTTATTACTAGTAGATGGTAATTAATTCATATTAGAAAATCTGTTTGTTGTTCTTTTAATGTTTTAAAGTCCGTTACGCACTCTACTACAATTTGAACATGGAATATCCTCCGAAACAACTTACATACGCGGTTGGAATTAATTCAGCATTATCTGTTAAAAACTCATCCTTATGTTCGGACAAAAAGCTCTTCGTTTTGGACATCAAAAAAAGAAAGAAGTTATTACGTCCATGAAAACAATTGGTTTCTACAGAAGATGACTAAGATAAGTAAGTATTGTTTTATCTTAATAAGCAAAATATACACTGAAAAAAAAAATATCTTTTCCGCAAAGAAATACATATCTTTGATGGATGATTAAGATAACTAAGTAATGTTTTACCTTAATGCATAAAATATAATAAACGGCTAGGGAATGTGGGAATGTGCTTAAAATAAAAGCATTAAATAAATACTTCCTTTTATTTATTTATCAATCATTTAAACAATACATAGATAATTATTTAGTATTCCTTTTCTTTTTCTTTTCAGATCTGCAAAGTTAAAAATTTAAATTTATGCAGTTAACAAATATAGAAAACAGAAAAAAGAAAATATATATACAGTGGAACCTGGTTAAGTCGGATCCCGTGAACCCGGATCAATTTTGACGGATATTTCTTTTTAGAAATGCGCATTGTATCAAATAGTTTTGTCGTTATTGTTTATAATGAGTTTAAAAGTATAATTGTTCGATTTGTTTTGTGTGTGCATTTGTTTATCTACGAAATGAAGTCATTTTTCTATAAAATATACTGTTTTATTTTTTTTTTCTATCCTAGTGCCCGTGTAATCCGAATTTTCGTTAACTCGGATCAGAGCCGGTCCTAATTGATACGACTGTAGTTTTAAAAGCATGGATTATTATTTTCAACAATGCGGTTACTTAAATATTCTTGCTTAATGTATAATTCTAATTTAATTTATTTTACAGATTTTTTCTTTGTAATTTTACTTTTAAATAAGTAGAACTTCTATAGAAATTATCACTATATTTTTACTTGCGAGTATTCCAGACTACATGAAAAAATATTGGAAAAGTTGCCCATATTTCGAAATTTTACTATGAATATTCCAAGCAACATAAAAAACCTTTAATTGAAAAAATTATTGAATTTCTTAATTAAAAGATTAATAAAATTCCCACGTAACAAGAGGAGATAAAGAATTGCAATTCATTAAAAAGGTAGCGGGAATATAAAGGAAATTCAGTGCAAACATGTGAGAAGTGCCACGATCTTAACCTCAGTAGGAAACCGCGATAAACAGTTTGTTAAATTGCCTTAGTTTCCGACAGTTTAGGCGATATTTTTAAAGAACATAATTTTGATATATTTTCTACCTCGCGAAATATTTCCCAATTTCTCATTTAGGGTGACTTAAATCCTTTCCTACACCTTTAGTAGTTGATAAATTTACACATCCACAAATTCACTCCAACATCGAAATGTTGTTGTTTTTTGTGTAAGGAAAAAAATATAAAACATAAATTCAATCCTTTTTTCAAAAAGCTGTTGGCTTCTTCGTTTGTTAATAATAAAAGGAATATTAAAGAATGATTACGACTGATGTTTCGAAAGTTCGACATAACAAACCCCTGGATAAGTTCCTAGAAGGTTGCAAATATCTTTCTTGTAGTAGATACTTTCTTAGAAGAAACGTTTTCGTAGATGTTTCTGTAATTCCATTTGGAATGATGCTTACACGTTTAAATACTTATACATTTTTTTACTCCAAAGAGAAATGCCTATTCAATATGCACAAGTCATATATACAATATAAAATAGACCATTATTCCCATACGGTAGTATTGTAGTATATACTAATCATGCTTAGGCA
This sequence comes from Protaetia brevitarsis, assembly GCA_004143645.1. Classification (NCBI taxonomy): domain Eukaryota; kingdom Metazoa; phylum Arthropoda; class Insecta; order Coleoptera; family Scarabaeidae; genus Protaetia; species Protaetia brevitarsis. The sequence continues at coordinate 1,312,116 of RXPK01000067.1, read as the reverse complement.
TCAGTGGTAAACCGATTAAACATACACTGATAGACCTGTCATTTAAAGCAATATGCTTTACAACAAGCGTCTCTAACATGCTTATAATAAAATCACGCAATCGAATACATTTCTTTTCATTAAAGCAGTATATATGCTATAATACTCAGTAAAGCGCAAGTGGTGTAGTAACTGTAGGAAATATTTAGTGGTTTTGGGTGGTTGCGTTAGGTCTAAATGTCCTAAATCACTTACATTCTTATCCGTAGTAATTATTTTTACTATTAAGTAAAATAAATGTTATTTCACACGTAGAACCGTGTTACTCATAGCACTTGGGGTAAGAATATGGCTTTCACCATCACAATTAAAATTTCCCAATTTCCATCGTAAATGTTTTTTGTTCCGGCATATGATAATACATTTTTAAATTGATCGCTAATAACCGTGTTTTTTACAGTGAGAACAGAATTACTTAGATATTGAATAACAACATAAACAAGTGCAATTGTACTGGCGCTCTGCGCAAATATGTGGTTTTATTGTGGTTGTATCATTGCATTGTTCTTTGTGTATGTCTTCGGCGCAACTCCTTATCTGCTCTGGTGCAGTGTTTTTTTAGACACTCGTAGAACAGGTTCTAGAGCCTATATATGAAGTTGATGCTCCCTTTCTTGCTAACTCATTGGATTTTTCGGTTCCTTCGAAGGCCGAATGTACCCACAGTAAAGTAAGTTTATTGCGATTTATTAGGCTATTCAGTTCTCGAGTACATTCCCAAACCATAGCATCCTAGAGAGTGCCCTCAATATCGTATGTCTGTTGCAATATAGATGTACTTGTTTCTATAAAGCTTCTGATTGATTTTAGTTGCACAATGCAATATTGCGCATGTCGCTGCTTGAAAGACCGTAACATAAATTTCTAATGGGAAGGGTAATCATCGTATTTTCCACACCGCTGTAGACTCCAGCTCCAATCCCGTTTTCGATTTTGATCCGTCCGTGAATCAGATCAATTATCTTTATCAGTAGTTGGATTAATTTCAGCTTATCGACCCTTGATTTCCACCACGAAATTTCTGTTAAAAAGATTTGTCGAAATTAAGTCGTCTGATCTCATTCCTAAAAGGTAGTCATATATGTAATGGACAATATTACTGTGCATATCTGCAACTTAGCAGATCTTGCAATATGAGGTGCTGCATTCTTGCGCGCCCATTATCACTAAATGAAGAGGAGGGAGGTCTAGAAGGTATTCAATTGCTGCTGTGGCAGTAGTCCTCATTGATCCTATTATTTTTAAACACGCAAGCCTCTGTATCTTACTAGGTTCAAATATAACAGTTTTTTGTTGCACCTTTACCAGAGATGCATAAGTGATCATGGGTTTAACCACTGTGATGTATGTCCAAAACATTGTACTAGGTCTTAACCTTCATGTTTTTCCATGGGCTGTTCTGGCCGACATGAGTGTTTTCTCCGCCCTGGTTTTAATCCTTTGAAGCTGTCAATCCCAAGTAAGCTTGGAGTCTCGGGTGACACCAAGAATTAGTAGGTATTAAGTTTATTGCAGATATTACGTCTTACTAGTTGTTATTAAGTTTATCGTCTATTTCACTTCTTTTGCTAGATAGAGTAAGCAGTACGAGTGTACGTGTATGCGTCTCGAGAATAAAACTCATGTTTAAACATGGAATTCAAAATATTTTCTTCTCAGCTCTCAGGACTTTCTTTCTCTATTTTGCGCATGGCGCATTCCCATGCATTTGCCGAAGAGTAATAGTAAACCGCGATACGCATCGTGCATCCTAACTCGACACTAAACGTAATTCTCTATTACTCCGCGCTGCCACGTCTTTAGAGCCCGACTAGGTGCATTTTTGAAATAGCGCGCGGCCGTCGTGTATGTTTTACGCATAATGCACGCGCATTACGCACAATGAGGTTTTACAATTCCACGTTAAACGCGAGACAACGGACACAAAAACGGTGGAAGGACGTCGGGCGCGGGAGACCCGCGGACGTCCTCCCACGGTCTCCCCATGGTCGCCGCGCAAAACACAATGCGGCGATAATTCATGCTACACACTTACACCACGTCGAGGAGCGCTTCTCATTAGTAGGAATGCCTGCGTGCCATCGTAATTAGTATGAGTGTGTCATAGCATTCACGGCAACGACTCACCATTATTCCACCATCTAACATAATCGACGTCAGTGTCTGCGCGGTTCGCTACGATGCGATGGGTGAGTATACAGTAGACGATACCTGCGTTGTTCTGGGTATCATTTGATTGAAGGAGACTGTCTTTAGAAGACCCAGTGGCGTAGATATGACTTACCTACCCGTTTTAGATTTTTCTTGGTCTTAAAAATATTTATTTAATTGGAAATGTATAAAAGGAAGAATTTTTTACAATATTTAACACTAGATTTCACGAAATACGTTGTCTCACCTAATACCTACAGCCCACCACAACAACCTTTATAGTCGTCGTCGTCGTCTATAGCACAGTGACGTTCAAGACTGCTCATCATTTACACAAGCCTGCGTTCGGTTTGGGATACCTACGTATCTGATTTCTCATATTTCATATTTTTTTAAAATTCGCTTTTGGGCATTTTGTACGTGAATAGGTTTTTTCCTTCCCAAGTAGCACATTTAGTCGCCATGACGTATTTGTTACCTTAAAGGTTCCCACAAAGTTTAATTGATAAAAATGATAAATGTTAGCAGCGCTTTTTTTTTATTCAGCAGGTAGGTCAAGATCTTATTAACTCAAAAATATGAATAGTGAAATTGAAAATTTGGATCTTGGGTAAGAATCTTGTTTATTTTATATATTGTTCCATGACAATTGTATAGTAATGGCGCATCCATTTTGTTTCACTTGGCATTTACGTTTTCGTATTCAAAGTAATCTACATTAGGAATGTATAACTTTGAAGTGATATTTACTAGATGGTAGCAGTCTAGACTGACAGACTATCCTTTATCGTAAATATTACGTGACCATCCCCTATTAAATCTACTTTCAAGTGGTATATTTTACTAAAACGTAATTAAATTCACTTTGAAGTAATATAATGGAACTTGAAAGTAAGTGAATTCACTTTCAAGTTCCGTGTGTAACTTTTAGCTACTTTATAACCTCAAAGTTACATTAACTAATGATTGACCTATATAGCGACGGCACAATACTAGTGCAACCGACAACAAGTTCTACCGAATATATTACTAGCGGGTAATGATTACAATAAGGTCAGATTTTGGTAGCATGTGTTAGTATAGCCGACTTTTAATCTGTATCTATGTGCACGCATTAACTTTAGAGTGACTCAACAAGTAAGAATGACGTAACAATTACAATTTTATTAGCATCATAAAGTAATAAACCTTAAAGTAATTTATCTGGTAGTCACGACGTAACTAGAACTACAGATATGTCGTCTAAGTAGATATCCCTTCCAAGTTGGTAATTGTAGTAAAAATTATGCAACATTGACTATAATAAAATAGTTGTGTCTGTGAGTGTGGTAATCACAACTAAATGTGCTACTTGGGTTAAATATCTGGAGACTAGATACGGAGGTTATATCGAAAAGTTGTATTTTTACTCATTTTAGTGTGGTACTTTTCAACAGGTATACAGGTAAAATATTTACAATTTTTAGTGTTTAAGGTAGTGCAATATTTTTCTACACTAAAATTTTACCCAATACACCAGTCAAAATCACACGCCAGGATTTTTTACTATGTATGGAATCAGGGACCTAAACCGAAACTGTTTTGAAGAGTGAACTAGAGTGTAACAGCTATTTTTTGGTTGGACGGAAACAATTTGTTTAATGAAGTATAACTACTGAACCAAGAAATGAAAACGGTTCTTTTCGCTTTTTGGATGTCTTGTGCGTTTCAAACAATAACAGTAATTCATGATTATTTTGATTAGGTTCCGATAGAGATCAAATGAAATTACAAATTGTACAAGGAACCGATCAAAACAAGTTTTACAAGTTTTGAGTTTACTTTCTATTAATTAACCGCGCACCTGGAAGTTCATAATATAACTATAATAATAAAAAAAAAGTGGTTACCTTAGTTGTAATAGTTTAGTAATGATTTTTAAGGATTATTCGCTGACAGAAAGTGATATTCACAAGATATTGGTTTGCTCTACTTTTTACATTTCGTTCTTCTCAATTCGTATTAATACACTTAAAAAAAGTGGGGGGAATTACCCGAAAAATGGGAGGCTACTTTTCTACCTCCCATAATTCGGGTAAGTTTACACCCACCTGCAGTGAAATATTACCCTCGCAGTATAAATTTCCGTGCAACTAGAACAACTTATCCACTGGTAGTGTAAAAAACAGTATATTCCACCTCTAATGTAAATTTACGAGGTAGTATTACAGCAATGGGTGAATATTCCCAAAGGAAAATTATTCCTGGAGTTTAATTTACACGGAAAAGTCCCATATGTGGTGAAATTTATACTGGCCAGCTTTACATATTAGGAAAGGTGGGGGAATGTGAACAAGTGACCCATGTATGTATGTGTAGTTTAAAAACTAAACATACGCAATTTTGAAGGAAATACGTTAGTATTTATATTTAAGTAGATTAGTATTCACGATAAGAACTTGACGTATCTTTTATTTTAAAATGGCTTCTAAATTTGTGTACATTAATTTTTTTGAGTCGGTATTATTTTAGTTAAGGCCATTATTACAATCGCAGTTTAAACCGTATATCAATAATCTTCGGTTTAAACTTCACTTTAGACTTACAATAGATATAAATAAAAAAGGAAATAAACTTGACCTTGCCATATTTAATCCTTAAATCGCGATTGTAATAACGGCCCAATAAGTTAAGTAACAAATTGCTGCAAGCTGAGCTAAATTGATTTAAAACTTTGTAAAATTAATAAAATGGAGGGGAGAGAGAGGGGAGGGGAGGAGTTGACCCGTGATTTGCCCCAGCACTCAATATTGTTACGAGCCGCTACTGAGTTTTACATCATATTTTCATATACTTTTACCAAAAGCGCATTTACCTTGTAAATTACCCCAGTTATAGGGTATTTATCAGTTTCCCAAATAATGTGGAATGTACCTCAAGTTTTGCATGTATATTTACACTTTTAAGTGAAATTAAAAAGAAAAATAATTTGTGTAAAAATGATGTTTTTAGGGTGTACAGTCAATACTTCCACCTCTAAAATACATGTTATAAAACAAAATACCTATACTTAAACAATGAATGTATCGCATGCCCGTAAATATTTTGCTTATCTTTGTCGACGCCACCACTGTGTATCATTGCCGGCGATAAACGGCCTTCTTCGTTAAGACTCTTGGAGCGTATCTTTCGACCGCAAATCGAAACACACGGGAACAAAGATAGGCGCTGATGTAGCGACGAGAACCGGAGAAAGAAAGACGTACGCGAGGAACTGAAAAAAGCGCACACAACGACGCATTAATTAATTGTACGACCGGTAATCGTGCATGAAAGATTGTAGTTTTTTGGGTGACATTAACGAATACCCGGGAGTCGTTGTGCCGTTTGACGACGACGGATATACCTGATAAATACCGTCACGGAAGGAGGACCGTTTTCTGTGTTTGATGCTGTGACTGACTACGATGACTCTAATACGCTATCTATGCTCTAACTGGACGTTCTTTAGGTGCTGAGTGGTTGTCTGTCTCTGTTTCTTTTTTCTCATCCAAAGTGAAAATGATTTGTTGCTATGGCACGGCAATTTAAACGTGCCTGCCGTCATATCAAGTTTTAGTGTGGTATCTTGCTGGGAAAAGTTTAATTAATTACTTATTATTGATTTATTAGCATAATGTTTTAAAACTTAGTATTGCAAAGTGTTATTCTATATCCTATATCTATCCATGCACTTAGTTTGAAAAAATAACTCTTTAATGATGCATCCATTTATTGGAATGAATTATATCATATGGTTTTAAAAAAAAAATTGTATTATGGTTATTTCTTCTACTTTTAAGTTAATAAATACAACCCTTTCGATGCTTCAAATTATCCAATTCAATCTTAAACCTGTGTATTATCGAAACCGTAATATGTGGCCAAATGTTTGGATACTCTGTTTGTTGTTATGGAATATTTCATGTCTAATGATGATATACTATACAATACTGGTTTAAACAGATGAGTTCACCAAAACCTTGTTGGACATTTCAAAGATTCCGATAGAAGTGTAGCATCTTATACTTGCCTAACCTTTGGTAAAACCATCTACCTATTTGCAATTTCTACTTACATCCGATATAAATTCTATTTAAATTGCAAGCTTGTTTTTCATATTCAGAAACAATTCTATTTCTTAATTTTAAATATTCAGTTTATTAGTGAAAAAAATACATTTAGTGCAAATAAAAGGAAAGTATAAAATCTTAGTATTTAACTTAATTGTAATAACCCAATTGGTTTAGAAATACAAAGCACATATGTCGTGATCAAATTGATACAGTATTGGGTAGTTACTTCATATAACTACCATTTTTCTATTCTGATGTATCGAGATCATGCTTCATAGGATCATATTATTTTTGTGGAATGTGTCTTCACATAATTCTCACACAAAAGTAGAGTTGCTGAAAGTATATTATGGGTTGTTGAAGCGATACATCTTGAGTGTGAGGTTACTGTTGATTAAAATATTGTAGTGACAAGGAACTTTTTGATTTAAATATAAAATTATTTTTATAATCTGAGTAACTACATGTGTTTGTTGATATTTGTCATCTAGGTGATTATGTAAAGGTGCTTTTAGAGATAACTATATAATCATCACAACTAGTATCTTTAGAATTTTCACGTTTTGTTAAACAAAATTATTATAAGTTTTCTCAAAATTACCAACTAAAACACAAAAATGAAACTATACAGGCCAAAATACAAGAGCATTGTCTGTCAGAGTATAAAAAACTATAATGCTTTACCAGACAAATTTTTTCATTTTTCATGAGTCGGGTTGTTTCATAGTGATTCAAACAATAACGAATCTCGCATCAAGCTCATTCGCAGTCCCTCCTGGAACAATGATTTGCATGAATGATTGAACTGATTTATATTTTTATTGAATCATTCAATTAATGTAAACAAGTATATTTCTTGTTTTCCCATTACAGGAGACACCCCAGGCTTTTAACAGATAAAATATGAAACTGCGCTCAAATTTCACGTACGTGTGAATATTCTTAATGAGAGTCAGAAACATAATCACCTATTATATCCGCTTAGACCTTCGACATACCTCAATATTCACTTATGTCGTTACTAGGACCAGTAAACTAACACTCAAGTCACATTTATCTTTTCCTCCACAGCTCCCAATATCCTTCAAAAATATTGCCAAAATTAAAGTTTTGAAAACGTTTTATTTTAGTTATATACACATATTTTATCATCGTATGTACATAGGTGTCGGTTTGAAAACAGAATTTTAGAATTTCGTCTAATTCATTGTATATATTTGTCTCAATGGCTCTACGAATATGTGGAAGTATTGAAATGAATCATTCCCCTACGTATTTGTCGTAAGTGAATCAATTCAACTCAGCTCATTAAGTAACCCAGTCAAGCACATCACGCTTCACAGCGGATTGAATCAAATCGAGGCACTCCAATTAAACAAATATTTGCGAATCATTTGCAGATGTGACACATATCGTGTTATGTGTAGTTTGTTAGCTTTTCTTCCTTTTTTTTGATTTATTTTACTTCATTTGACGCCGTGCTCAAACCTTTCAAACACAGGAAAAACCAGCCAGAATAGATTCCGTTCGCTTGGCCGACTTGACTTGAGTGACGGTGAGTCATGCGCGAATGGGTAAACGATATGTTCGTCCACGATTCTATGGTGGTTTCACGTTTGCTGTCTTGCGGTAGGTATATCCATAGATGATGGGCTGCACAGTTGTCGTATTTCGAGCAGGAGATAAATTCCTAACAGAACGGACGAGAGGTCGCGAAAAGCAAAATAAAAATGAAGAACTATAACGACGATCGACAGAGAAATTGCACGAGGGAACCTTAACCGCACGTCGGTGCATGGGTGTAACTTATACGCCTTTAACGAATTCCCGTGTATTCTTCTGGTAGTCGGGTGTCGCGCTCAGTTTCGCGAAACAAGATACCTACGGAAGAAATGCTCCGACCTCTGTGGTATGGTGAAATAAAGGCCTTCTTTCACTTAATATATTTTTTAAAATGCAGTTATTGTGAACTTGACAAACAGGGTGTTTCAAAGGTAATCTGAAAGATTGTTGTGAGCGGTTCGTCATTCAATTCTATGTCGGAAAGGTCCTATAAACATGTGTGATATATTTTGTCGTTAATGAGATACAAGGTGCTCAATATTTTTATTATTTTAATGGAACCAATAACGTAGTGACAAATAAAACATAAAATTAGGTACATACATACAAGCATATGATTATACCTATTAAATCGGGACGGGTGGTAACGGGTCGAGATTTCGCGATAAATCCCGATAACTTCTAATGTACAAAACAAATGTCTAAATAATATTCTTATTCGTAGATGTCATGCCGATTATAAGATTCTACGTTTCGCAAAATAAAAATATATATACTCAATATTATATTTACATCACTTATCTATTACGTATTCCTATTAATACATGCATTAAACATATTCCTATCAAAAAAAGATTCATCCCTTTCCCTTCCAATGTAAAATAAAATAATTTAAAACATTTTTATGCGTGTTTTTCCTAAATATTTGAAAAAAAAAGTTCAAAAAATCATCCCCCCCATCCTCTCCCCATCTCATCCCTTCCAATGTTAAAAAAAATTATGGTTTGAATCATTTCTAATCCGTCCTCTCTTCCGTTGTTTTTTTTTTTAAGAAAACAAATCATCATTTAAAATTATCTCCCTCCCCCTCTTACTCTTTCCAATTAACGTTAAAAAATATATAATTCAAAACATTTTAATGCGTTCTTTTTCCCGGTGTTTTGAAAAAAGGTATCATTTTAAAAAACTCATCCTTCTTTCCTTCTCATTCTTTCCAATGTTAATAAAATATGATTAAAACATATTTAAGGCGTCATCTCCCCGGTGTTGTGGAAAGAAAAGTCTTATCATTCAAAAATATCATCTCCTTTCTCCTCTCATCCCTCTCGATTTTAAAATTTCAGATCCTTGCCTCAAAATTTTCAAGTTTTTGGTATTTTTTTTTTGAATTTCTGCGATGCATGTACTTGTCAATATTACAATTAACATTCTTATATTTTTGTGGATTGGCAGCCATATTTTAAAAATGATTCACGTTATTTTATTACGAATCTTCTAGTCGCAAAATAAATTTTGTCTCATATATACCCACCTATGCAGCTATCATATCCTGTTTTAAAATTATAAATCACGAAATTGTTGCAGAGATTTATATGTCGGTATGTAGTAATAATTCACGTTAGCCTTCATCGAGCTTCACTTAGGAAACGCCAAACAGTGGGTTAATTAATGTAATCTGGCTGATCAAAATTCAATAAATTTAATTTAAAAATACGTTTACTCACGTCAATAGCCGAACAAGGAAGTCCTTAACAAAACTCTACGTTTGTACGTATTGTTTTTCATACGAAAATCCCTCTCTCAAAATCGTACAACGCATCGTATTACAATCAACGACATATTGAGATAATCGCATTAAACAACACACGCAAACAAAAGTCATATTAATGAAAGGAAAAATTAAAAAAACTTAACACTTAATTAATTAAATCATACAATTAACTCTTTAACTAAACTTAACTTACAAAATAAACATCAAAATTTGTGAAAAGCTCTCGTAACTGAATCAGCTGTTTTAAGCAAAAAAAAAAACAACCAATAAATAACCAAAAATATGCAACTTGAAATACACTCAACGAAAATGGTTGCCTAAACCACAGCAGTACGTTCATAGCCATTCCTAATCTTTACTTTGCAAATTATACATAGTCCCAGATATGGTATGTATGATCGTGTAGTTTTTCATTTTTTGAATTGAATTTGTACTGAAGTTGAGTATGACAACATGTTATTATAGAAAAAAAGGTTTGTAAAATTTGAATGAAAATAAATGAACATGATTCCCCAATTTTTTCTAATGTCATAGAATTCTTCCACAATATCGCACTGTAATCATTTTTCCATGTTCAGTATATTAATTGAGACTTGATGATTGTTTTGTAAAGAATCAACAAAGGAACGGTTCTGTTACGAACGCTGCATTAAATAGATGCTGTTATAGTTACTATGTTTTATATTCGGCTTTTAGCAAGGTAAATACTTCCCAAGAACCACATATCACTGCGCTCTCTATGGTTGTTGTAGTGTTCCCGGCAGTTTAGCTTTAAACTCCACAATTTATATCTTCCGCAGTTTAGGAAAACATAACATACACCGTTAGCGCTGTGTATTTGTAACTGTTGTTAAATAAATGTTAACATACCATTGCGCTGACAGTTTAAGTAAATTAACGATAGCTGCACGAATTTCTGCTCCGTGGGCGAGATTTACGTGGACTGTAGTTTTGATATTTGTACCGGCGCGTCGTCGTGGCAGTGGCGCGCGTTGCGAGGTAAAGCTGCGCTCCCCTAGTAAGATTGTGTTCGTTACATGGTTTCTGGTCGCTGCTCGCTACAGTTTTATCAAATCATAGCTCACACCTTCTAATAAATGTGATTTATATCCGAATTTTTAATCCCCTCTCCTCGTCGCGCACGCGAGGCTCTCGCCTGAAGACTGGCGCGCGGTTATAGAAATATTTTACGGTTAATATTATGAGATACNGTCATCAATTCTAAAGCACGGAAAGGTGCCTATAAACATGTGTGATACATTTAGTCGTATAATGAGATACAATGTGCCCATAATTTTTATTATTTTAATGGAAGCAATAACGTTGTGACAAATAAAACATAAAAGTAGGTACTTACAAGCATATGATTTACCTATTAAAATCGGGACGGTGGTGACGGTCGAGTTTTCGGATCAATCCCATAACTTCGAATGTACAAAAACAAATGTCTAAATAATTATTCTATTCGTAGAGTCATGCCATTATAAGTTTCTACGTTTCGCAAATAAAAAATATATATTCAATTATATTTACCTCCCATCTTTACGTATTTCATTAATACATGCCTTAAGAATCCCCTATCAAAAAAGATTCATCCCTTCCCTTCCAATGTAAAATAAAATAATTTAAAACATTTTAATGCGTGTTTTCCCTAAATATTTGAAAAAAAATGTTCAAAAAATCATCCCCTCTTCCTCAACTCTGCAAATGTAAAAAAAAGAAAAAAAATATCATTTAAAAAATCATCCCCCCTCCCTATCTCATCCCTTCCAAAAAACATGATTTCAAATATTTTTAATGTGTTCTCTTTCTCATTGTTAAAAAAAAAAACAGAAAAAATCCCCATATCACTCCTGCCAATGTTAAAAATATATCATTCAAAACATTTTAATGCGTTCTTTTTCTCGGTGTTTTGAAAAAAGGTATCATTTAAAAAAAACTCATCCTTCTTTCCCTCTCATTCTTTCCAATGTTAATAAAATATGATTAAAACATATTTAAGATGTCGTGCCCCCGGTGTTGTGGAAAGAATAGCCTTATCATTCAAAAATATCATCTTGTTTCTCCTCTCATCCCTCCCGATGTCAAAAAAAGATCACTTGAAATATTTTTTAATGTATCCTCTGCCCCGGCGTTGTGACAAAAACATAATTTTATCATTAAAAAAAGAATCATTCTCCTCTCTGTCAGCCCTTCCAATGTTAAAAAAAAAATTATTTAGAACATTCTTAATCCCGGTTGATGTTCAAAAACTAGGTAATTCTTAACATTGGTTGTTCAGAGCTACGAGAAACTTACCAGACACATTTAAATAGTTGTACACTTACGACTTCAAGCTATCGGGAATCCCGATTTCCCGAGCTTTCAGTATGGGAACCAGTCAGGACAGAACGGTATTAGTTTTCGGTAACTTCTAGTATGAAAGTGCCGATTTAAGGTACGTTGATCCAAAATAATAATAAAAATGTTCATTACATTTGGTGATACTGAAATATTTCTTCTCTAGTTTAACATATTTTCAAAAATTGTTTTCAAATTTTCTGGCTTTTAAGTTTAAATCGGTTGTAAAATTTAAAATTCATTTTCTAATTCCATCTAAAATATGTATAATATAATTTTTTGGCTAATAGGTTTCCTTTTTTTTTAAAGGCAAAGATATAAAATGTCCTTTTTTAAAATTATAAATTACGAAATTGTTACACAGATTTATATGTCGGTTAAATTGTGGGTATAATTCACGTTAGCCTTCATCGAGCTTCAGTTAGGAAACGCCAAACAGTGAGTTAATTAATGCAATCTGACTGATCAAAATTCAATAAATTTAATTTCCCGTTCTCATCAAAACCAGTTCTTTTCATGATCCATCATCTGGAAGGTCAAGGAATTAAAGGTCCAAATACACGTATCTACATATATATAAATACAGCTTCTGAATGAACTCGGTGACAATCAAAACATTACTTTTGCAAAATTTGTCACGGAAACTATTATCTGCTGGCATACTTTTTTTTTAATACTTTGAACCACTTTGCGTTTACATTTTTTAAATACTTTCATAAAGTATTAACTAGAATACTTACTAACATTTTTTTGCGCGAATGGTGTTCTTACTGGAATTTTTAATATTAGCATTTAGGTTGCAGATCGGTAAGAATAAATAGACACGAACTTCTGTAATAGTTAAAAGATACCAATCCGTCTCTCCCAGGTATGACGCAAGCCTCGAACATTCTTCTCAACAAATTTAAAGCCGTGTGTAAGTGGTCTGATGTTAGCGATCGCGACATAATTTTTTTATTATCTAATTTCGCATTTTATCCCATAAATTTAATGATTGGTGAGCGAAAAATAATAAATCTATACAAATAAATGTCAGTGCAAGAATTTAGCAATTTTGATCAGCTAGATTCCAATTTCATCCCACTGTGCGCCGTTTGAGGAAGCTTCCTCGAATTGAATTGTCTAACAATTTCAAATGCTATGTCCATTACCTCTCATGTATTTAGTCTTGTTTGCTAAAACTTGCCGATGAATTATACGGTTTAAACTGTAACATATTATGTCGACATATTGTGAGCGAATTACCAAAATTGACTCTGGGATGAACTTGCTGGCCATCCCTGTTCTTTTACTATTCCAATAAGTTCTTAAGTGAAAGCTGTAGTTTTTTTATGCAGAATAAATAATACGTAATAAATACTTATTTGCCATTGCTTTACTATACTATTTTCTTTTCTTTTGTATATTATCTCATTTAATTTTAGATATTTGTAGATTTCGTGTATCTCATCGTTAGTACGTTCATAGCCATTCGTAATCTTTACTTTGCAAATTATACAAATTCTCGGATATGGTATATATAATCGTGTAGTTTTTCATTTTTTGAATCGAATTTGTACTGAAGTTGTGTGTGACAACATGTTATTATAGAGAAAAAGGTTTGTAGAATTTGAATGAAAATAATTGGACATGATTCCCCAATTTTTTCCAATGTCATAGAAATCTTCCGCAATATCACACTGATAATCGATTTTTTCCATGTTTCAATAAATTAATTGAGACTTATGATTGTGTTTTGTTAAAGAAATCAACAAAGGAACGGGTTCTGTTTACGAACGCTGCTTTAAATAGATGCTGTTATAGTTACTGATGTTTTATATTCGGCTTTTTAGCAAGGTAAATACTTCCTCAAAGAAACACAGATCACCTGCGCTCTCTATGAGTTGTTGTTAGTGTTCCCGGCGAGTTTTAACTTTAAACTCACAATTTATATCTTCGCGCAGTTAGAAAACTATAACATACACCGTTAGCGCTGGTGTATTTGTAACTGTTGTTAAATAAATGTAAATCATTACCATTCGCTGAAGTTAAGTAAATGAACGATAGCTGCACGAATTTCTGCTTCCCGTGGCGAGATTTAACGTGGACTGTAGTTTTGATACGTTCGTACCGCGCCGTAGTCGGGGCAGGGGCGCGCTGCGACGGCTAAAGCTGCGCTCCGCCTAGTATAAATTGTGGTCGTTACATGGTTTCTGGTCGCTGCTCGCTACCAGTTTTATCAAATCATAGCTCACACCTGTCTAATAAAATAGTGATTTATATCCGAGTTTTTAATGCCCCTTCTCTCCGTCGCGCACCGGGCTCTCGCCTGACTGGCGCGCGTTATAAAAATATTTTACGTTAATATTATGAGATATAAAAATTCTAATTATCTAAATATTGGCGGCCGGACCCTTTCCCGAGGTGCTAGGGAATTAGTTAAATTAGTTGTTTATCGGTAGGTATTGCCGTTAAATTAAAAATTAAACGATTGGTGCGCTGTGTGCCGGTGAATATTATCGCTTTTATAACAAGAAAAAGCTCCCATGGACATTTTTATGGGAGATTATACTTAGTGTATAATTGCATACATAACTTTAAAGAAACATCAAATTTCTTAGATTATTTTATTATAGGAATTAAAATACTGGAAGCTATTTATACCTGGAGTAGATAGTACTAATCATGTCTCTATTAAACATTTAGATTTAATACTGGAGACATTCACTGATAGTTTTGGATTTAAAAGATTCAACCAGAGTTCACAACACTTTTATAGAGAAATATAGCAGATGGAGCTCCCTAATGGCAGGACTGCTATTAGCTATTTGCTTTAGTATTGCAAAAAAAAGAAATAGGATAAATATTATAGTTATAAGCATCTACTACTAAAACAGCTACACTGAGAAAAAAAATTAATAATCATAAATAAAAATATAATTATCGTAAGTAAAAAGTTCAGCTGGATAGGGGACAAAAGCACAGATTACTAACAACAAGCAATCTAAGTTACGGTCTGCTTCATACCGGTAACTTATGAAGTTACTTATGATAATTAAACTGAAGTAGTAAACCAAAGAATATATGCAGTTGCGATAGGTAAAAGATTTGCTCATGTCAAGTAGATGTATTGCTATGCTGAACTATTCTATAATAGCTATTACACCTTTATTATTAACCTGAATTAATGCAAGCTATTTGGATTACTTGTGATAAGGATTCACATGTATCATTAATGCACGTTCACTAAATACCTGATATATAAAAGGTAATGATTTGCTATAAATATACAATATACTTACCTTAACTTTGTTGTTCAACTTATGGGTAGTGCAGGAAACGAGGAAGGTCTAGGAATATTAATATAAATTTAAATAAAAGCAGTATTAATTAGTAATGTTTTATTTTGTATAGGACAAACACAGTGACTACCTGATATGAATGAAAGATATTGGTTTCACTTTAACAACAGTTTTTTTTTAAATAATTTACAACGTAATGACTCATAAGATATATTCCTTAATATTGAAAAAAATGAACAAAGCAATAATAAAAAAAGGTAAATAAACGTTTTAGTTATTGAAATTATTGAACTCTAAACAAAGGACAAAGAGAAATATGCGTTGAAGTACAACTAATGACAAAACAAAGAAATATAATACCTAGCGGTAAACTTGCGGTTTCTGTGGTTCTTTGCACTGGGCGTTGTCTCGGCCAGTTGATCCTCTATCAGCGTACGTGGAGGTTATGTCCGGTGATCGCCCTCGAAAACCGCTTTTTCGTCGGGGTATCCCTAACTGCAGATGGCACTTGGACTGTCGGATCACTAGCGACGCATCCACACTTTAACTTCACCAGCGGGCGCAGATATCATCACAATGAAGGGGAATTCAAATATCCCACCACGTGGTTTAAAAACTGCAATCTTGAAACATCCGATTGCTTATAGGTACTCGGTATTCTTCTTTGTTGGGATTCTTTATACGGATGGGGCCTTGAGTTAACCCACGGTATTTTAATTATTTGCGTTCCAACTGGCCCACAATGGTCGCACTCCTGGCGACCTCTTTTTTCGACGACCTTTTCAACGTTCGTAATCTTACTTGACGCTTGCGCGCGTAGCAATTCGGGACTATTTTATACTCCGCGCATTAGCCAATCAGGAATAGTAAAACAATCACGGGATGGCAGCAAAACTCAAATAAATATAGTTGTAGCAAGGTGTTACCTATTCAAGAAAATACATGAGTTTAATAGCGATTAGCATTGTTGTTACTTAGCACAAATTCGTCAGGTACGCTGTGTAATAGCCGTTAATAAAAGTACTATTTACAGTAACAACTTGCATTCAGCAAACTGGGTTTAGTTGCAGGTATTAATTAACGAGAATAGTTCCAAGTAAAACTTTATCTATTGTAAATAATTTTTTTATCAAGTAAACAGTTTAGTTAGCCCATTTTTCTCAGTGCAGACTGCTGCGCGTATACTACATTGCATATAGTTTCAATGTGTGGCAAATGAAAAGAACAGAAAGAAACTACAAGCTACGGAAATTAATTGTTGTATAAGTTGAGCAGGCAGATCGGCAATAGAAGAATATCCAATATGAGAATGCGGAATTAAGAACGTTCAACATACAACGATATACACAGATAAAAAGCTTTCTTTGAATGAAAGAAATATTCTTTGCTCTTATTTAAAAGAACCATTTTCTTCGGTTAATACATATTTCTTTCAAATTCTTCAGAAATAATAATAATAATAATAGTAATAATAATGTAAATATATTTACAATTATACCATTACAGACTTTGTCAAAAATTTTATCGCTTGCATGTATAAAATACAGATAGTCAAAGAAATAATATATAACAAACAAAACACATAAATAAATAAATAGAAAAGGAGACAAACAGAACATGCATAGTATATGTAGAAATTCGTGTTGTCTAAAAGAAATATATATTAACTGAAAGAAATGGTTCTTTTAAATATGAGCAAAGAAATATTTCTTTGACTTAAAGAAACATTTTTATCGGTGCATGATATTGAAGATAAATAACTGATGTACGCGTAGGAGTTGCCAAAAGCAAATATACCCGAACCAAACTTCAGTGGAAACCAAAACTTAGACGAAGAGAGGGAAAATCGAACAAGAGCTGATCGAAAGAGAAATGTTAGGAAAGTTAGAAAGTCAATTAAACTATGGATCTATAACAAGCCTAAAGAATGGCAGAAGAAGGCATTAGAAGAAAGTCGAGCAAAGCAGTTTTTAAGGTAACAAGGATATAGATTCATCAGAGACCTGTTTAGTGAAAGATAGGAAAGCTGTTAAGATGGTAATGGCTCTTATCCATAACATCGGCTTCGTATGGATCTCCGATCTGTGTTTTATGCCCCTATGAGGCTAGGAGTCGGAGAGCCCAAAAGTAAATAGCTGCATGGACTAGTTGCTCTTAAAAGTGATAGGTTTAATTAACACTTCGCGGACAGTACAATTGCAAACACGTCCGCGAATGTGTTAAGGACGCAAAATTAGAAGTTAAATATAATATAATAAATAGATAATTATAGATGTAAGGAAGTACAAAAATAGCCACTCTAATGTTGACTTTACCTGAATATATGATGAACATATATATAAATATAGATCTTTTTGAAAAATTTTTAGAAATTTTTAGTGCGTTGATGAAAATGTTAGCTACGTTACTACCGGAAATGTGGAATCTGTAGAATTGTATTTTAGGAAATAGTTAATAGTTTCCAAAATTTGTAATAACCATCCTGAAGTATCATCTATATTGCTTACGTTGCTACGTAAGTTGAATAGTACTACTATGCTTGTTTGATCACCAACACTAAGGAAATACTTGAAAATCAACTAGTCCTCAACTGTCTATTATTAAACCAGTAGAAGACCTTTTTTGGAAGAGAGTATAGTAATTTATCAAAGTATGTACTTTCAAAGTCTTTTTTGACTGCAATGTTAGGCGGCTTTCAGACGAGGCGATTAGTTGATTCCACTAGTTGAATGGACGGTTGTCAAGGAGCATACTGGTATGAACCATTTCACACGGAATCAACTTGCCCGCTTCGGTGGCTTCAATAAGTGTTCAATGACAATTAACTAGTTGAGAGTTGTAAGTAAACCAAGCAACTCAGTTGAATCAACTAAACCGCCTCGTCTGAAACAGGCCTTAGAGTCGTTTCAAAATATCTGTAACTAATACGTGGTGAAAACAGTTGACAAGTGCCGTCATTACAAATGTGTAAGATGTGCGTATGCATGCACCATACCAAGAAAACAAAGCACAGAATACATGTATAGTATAAAACAAATTTGTCCAACGGCACGCATATAATGCACCTATAACTTCGTAACAAAATACCAGTTGCGTCACAATAGATGCGGGTTGGGTTAGGTCAGGTAAGGTCAGGTTTTATATTCATTTATACGGCTCTCGTATGATGGAAATTAGAAATTGTGATCTACGTTCGTGTGCCGTGTGTTTATCATTAGCGTGCTGGTGTCTCCTTTTAATCTACGCGGAAAAAAAACGAAAGCGAAACAGAAATTGGAATAACAGAATTCTATTGTCTGACTTATACATATGGATTCGTTGCGATCAGAACCTGTTACTCACAAAGACGATGATCTCATATACGCGTGTGTAATTGTGCATCTGTTTGGGAGAGTATTTATAAGAATTCATTAGCACTGTGACATGCTTTATAGATAGATATGAATTTTAAATAAGATGTAATATGAGTGTATATAGCGTTTAATGATATGCGGTAATTATTAATTCGCTTGCCTACAATTACCGTATGCCTATAACTATATATTTGCAATGTGAGTATTGATTTAAGTATTTCCTAGGTGTGTTGTGTAAATTGTGCTATGTTGAGGCACGTTTTATCGTTGCTGTGTATCTAATTAAGTAATTACTTTAATATTCCATTAAAGTTCTTTTCGCTTTCCAGTTAGTTTGTGGATATTTCACACAAAATTACGTATTTTAAGACTTTTAAATGTAATAAAATTGGAAATACGTATTAAAGCGAATTAGCCTAGAAATTATTAATGTCGTTAATAAGTTTAATTGTAGCGCTCATTGAAAGGTCGTGTGAAACAAATTTTATCCTTTTTTTAAGACCGATATGCACACATAAGAACATTCTCTATCCTAATAGTCATCAAAAATTTCTTTATGCGGTTTTCAGGTTATAACACACCATTTTCGACGAACAAAGAGCCCAAACTGCGCGAGTCCACATCATCAAAATATCGCTTACTCATAGTTTTTCCTCTCCCGTACCTACTCGGCGTTCCTCCGGCAGTATATGCCACAGTAAAACACACCCACATTCCCAGTTACTAAACAGTTCTAGACGTTTCAACCACGCGTTATTGCGTCCGGTTACCATATGTCTTTCTATTAACTAATTAACTTCTTACTGGGACTAGGATCGCCAGCACACACAGACACTGGCATAATTCAGTGTAATTAATTATGTAATTCGAGTATCTCATTAAGGGGACACAGGCGAATTACTGCGACATCACGAGCGAGTAAATATTAAATATTAGCATCCGCAGTAATTTGAATGGAAATTGCAATTTAAAGATTGTGTGTATATACTCTTGTATCCACTTTAATAACTTTAATTAAATCTGTCGGCGTTTTGGGTTCTTCGCCCTGCGTGGTTCTGGAGGAAGTGGTTTTTAAATTGACCGCGAAATGGGTATTTTAATTCTTATTGCCTTTATCATTGATTATTTCAATTAAATGCGCTTTTATCATTAATGTTTTTACAAGCGATATGGTGCTATTGGAAACACATTTTAGGAGGGAAAAGCCATAAAATTCAGTCAGGTGAAGCACAAAACTTAGCGACTATTGATTTTTATTACAAGTTACTAACTGTAAAATAATAAAACCTATTGCACTTTGCAATACCCAGCTGTAAATAAAATTTGGATAAAAAGATCTGCTTCTAATGCCGACAGATATAGATACATAAAATACATAATTACGGAAATTCGAATTTCTTTTTCATTCATAGATTCATGGCATCCGTAAGATAAGCATTGTAAAAAAAAAAAACACTTTTTAAGATCCGGATCCTTTTTTTGACCAAAAATCCAATTTTGCTATCAATAAAGCGAAGTTCTAATAAATCAAAGTCTTGTTGAGTCAATGCTTTTCGGTCGTTTTTTGTTATTGTTACGAAAGTTTTCATATTTTCAATTGAAAGCTGAGCTTCATCGTAAGTTTTAATAGTCTCTGCTTGGGCTCGACTGACCGCTTGCCTGACAATTCGAACGAATGTTTGAGGAGATATAACTTTGAAGTCAGGAAAAAAAGAGCGATTTCACAAACATAATTTCTGGTGTTAGTTTTGAGCTCCCGAGATTTAGTCAATCTTTTGTTATAAAGTTTTGTATGTGCCTCTCATAGACAATTGGCTTGAAGTAACTTCAATCTATACAGAAGATCAAATCAACAATGCACAAAATCGTAATTGGAGCGTCAAATAATTTGGCATTACTGAGATCTGGTTACTTTCCAATTTTTTACAAGAATCAGAGCGAGTAGGATCACAGGAAGCCGAACTGCGTATTGCAGCAAATTGGAGAAAGTTGAAAGAGACGGACGAGGATCATTCACTTTTTATGTTTTAAAAGCATCTGGGATTTTCATTTTATTTTCTTCGATTTGTGCTCAAATCATCATTATGAATTATGTCTTTGATTCTATTTTTTTTTTCATGGAATAAAGAAGCCAGGCACTAATATTTTATAGCTATTAATCTGGAATAGAAAGAACATCTGTGATCGACTTACTCGAGTTTTTTTTAGAAAAAGACAATATACTTATAAAAAAATATGTATTTTCCTGTATGTTCCTGACTTTCCTTTTGTGGTGTTAGTTAGTTAGTTTAGTTTAGTAAGAGATGACAGAAGTTAGATTCCATATGGTTCGTCTCGTCCACTCCCACCACTAAGGGTCTGTTGTAGAGGAGGTGTTATCTGTAGAATTCATCCAACAAAGTTTAAGCTTTTAAGATAGCTTAGTATGTGGCGATTGATTCTGCTATTTGTCATAGCCGAAATGCAGTTAATCTGACCTTCCTTTCCACAACATTGTGCAAGGGTGGTCGGTCTAGAAGAACTAGTGCCAATGACAGGGAAGAGTACATTACTCCCGTGATTGCCACACTTGCAAACCTTTGTATGGATGTAAGTTTTGCTGTAGTTCTAGCTTGTTGCGCTTTTAGCCCCAAGCTATTGCTCCAAAGGTTATGGTTGAACGTACTACCATCACATACAGTCAATAGACTAACTAGACTAACTAACTAAGATCGCCTCCAAGGAATAAAGGGATAGCTTCGCCTTGTGAGGGACCTCTTTCAAATGCGGCTTCCAGGATAGTATATTAGTCAAATAGGACACTACATAAATGCAAGCTTTACACCTTGAATAGTGGGCCGTATCAAATTTTCCACTCTCTTTTTCGTAAAGAATGATATTACCGTAGCTTTGTGGGGTTAATACTCACCTTTTCTCTGCTGCACCAACTACAAATGGCGTTAGTCACTTGTTGGTGGACTGAGGGAATTTCTTTCTTCGGTCTGTTAAATAAAACTATTTCAGACTGAGTTTTTTTCATTTATACTTGTTTTAGCGTTTCGAGATCCCATTGCTCCTCTTTGTAAAAATTCTGTAATTTTTTCAGTAATTGTGTACGCGTTATATTTTACATTTCAGACAAACTATATAAAGTGCTCCTCTCATATTGAAATTTTAGATGTGAATGTAAAAATGTAATACGTACACAAGTATTACTAGAAAAGGCGAGGATAGAATGATTGATGTAATCAAACATTACATTCGTCTTACATTCAAGTTATATTCGCGCTCGACATCTGGTGAGTACGAGTGAGTACGAATCGTCCTAGGTGTTATATATAATTGCTTGTAAATGTTCGACAATGGATACTTATATTTTGGAAGATAGCTATTTAACATTAGATACTAACTATAGTTTTAATATCCAGAACTAATTGCTTTCTTTCTTTTTTTTTCAGGTAAGCATATATTTTGACATATTGCAGCTATTCGTATGGTAAGTAAAAAAACGCGTAGGAACAAAAATTCATCACCACTGCAAACAGTTTTTCGAAAATAGATTCTACCTAAATATCTTTCTGGATTGTTAGCTTACATATTTTATGTTTATGATATACAAAACGCATTATTTTTTTTTTATTAAGCAGCATACTCATTGAACCTGTATTTCCATTGTCTTTTATTACCCATCACATTTATCTTTCTAACGGTTTACTTCTTTGTGCTAAAAGTATCTACCCAAGCATGTGCAGGACACAATGGATTGATCACCACGAAGATGAAAGTAAATTTACATGTATCAACGTTATACACAAAGTTCTGAAGCGACTTGCTTTCATGTTGGGTGTTTATGTTGGCAATTACACAAGGAACAAGGAATCAATTAAAAATGTAAACGGAGTTAGTGCGTATTGTGCATAATTACGGTTAAGCAATTATTTTATGAGCTGGTGTTCGGATCCATTTTTAATGCAGGAAAACCCGTGTTGAAAGCTCAAACACCCAACTTCAACAATTTCTCTCAATATTCGTTCAAAGGCTTTAGTATTTTTTGCTAGATCTTATTTCTTATGTTTATTGTGTAATGCTAGATTTCCAATTAGGTATAATTCTATGAATTAAAGCTGGGATATTACCTTACGGATCATTCTAGATTATCCCTATAATTGGTAACGATTTTTGTATTTGAACTGATTAGAAATAGTATAATAAACTTAAAAGAAATTAAGAAGTAAAAATATTAACGTTTTTATTGTCCAATCAGTGATGTTTTTCTTTCAACGATTTTTTTTTTTTTATCAGTAGAAGAGAATTTTATAATTAGGAGAATCAAAAGACATCACTGGAACTGGATTTTTTTTATAATTAAGGAAAACTAAATTAAAAAATAAGTCTTCATTCTGAAGATTTCGACAGTTAAAACAAAATGAGTTGAAATTTTCGGCCATGATGAAACGTCACAGTCTAGAACTTTGCACCTTCTCTTATATATGGGGTATATGCTTTGTTTTTTTTTGTGTAAAATACGTCTTCACCAAAATATATTTCCGAAGGCAAACTAGACTTTATAGGACTTGCTTGGTAACTCAATAATCATCTCGTGAAGTTGTCCTGTTATGAATATGTTTCTCCACGACGATTGAATTTAGCAGAATACAAAAACGGAACACATAAACTAGTTAAATCTTTATTAACGTGATAAATTAATAAAAAAAAAACATTAT
The DNA here is from genome assembly GCA_004143645.1 of Protaetia brevitarsis. Classification (NCBI taxonomy): domain Eukaryota; kingdom Metazoa; phylum Arthropoda; class Insecta; order Coleoptera; family Scarabaeidae; genus Protaetia; species Protaetia brevitarsis. Next base: position 1,288,821 of record RXPK01000067.1, on the reverse strand, counting down.
TTATTAATTAATTGAGTAATATTTAAACAATTGATTGTATTAATGAAACTAAAATCATTGAAAATGAAGTCGTAGCTTGATTGGCTCAATGAAATATGTTATTGTTGTAATAAACGCTAGTTTAGTTTTAGCAACTTTATTTGGTTTACTGAATGAATCATTTTTATGTATGAACACCAGTGGAAGAATAAAGAAACGCATCAATATAATGAATATTCTTCTTGATATGCTAATCGCAAGTAGTTGACTTATGGTGTCCTAATCCTAATAAATTTTAGTTATTGTTATATCATAAACCTTTAATTAAAATAATAAACTTAGTTCATTGATGCAATAATCGCATTTCATTCACTCAATTCACTGTCTTGTTAGGCGTTACAGCTTTGATTAATTGGATTACAGTAAAAGTATGCAATATTAAAAATAACAATATTGATATCAAGCATGATGGGTGATTACCATAAAACATCGAAAGAATATTCCTAAACAATTAACCGTAAGAATGCCACCATGGCAGGGGCTCATGGCCCATTGTGGAGGAACCATCGTACAAGCAGAAATGTGAGTTTCTGTCTACCATGTGTCTTAGGATTCCTTCAAGAGCAAATTCGCTTTCATTAGTATCGTGTCTCAAGTATTATTCTCGATTTCCCCTAAGAGATCACGAGTTTAGAGGCACGCCCTCTAGGGGTCGCACGCCAAACTTTCACTCAATCAGCGATCGCAGTGTAATCGGTAATTCAACACAGCCGTACACCTCTCAGTAAGGTATGTTATCTGTTCGTTCTTGCAATAAATTGCAAAACATAGAACTAACGAACATTTAATATTTTATTGCGTTCATACCGTGAATATTTTTTTGAAAATTGTACGTTAAAATAACAATATATATTCGTTCATATTCATATTATTCACAACATTATTTATTGAACGTATGAAAATATACCATAACAAACATTATCCATGGACTAATATAGAATGATTTATTATAAGAATGAAAATTAATTTATTTTAATAATGAACCTTCTTATTACTTAATCAAAGGTTATAAATAATATTTTGTCATAACAATGGCACATTTCCTTCCTTCGGTGAAAATTCACTCAATGAATCTAGATTATTGAAATCTCGTCCAGTGTTTTTTTCATTGTAGAAACAAGTTTTAGTTCTTATTTTAAAATGTATTATAAACCGGCCAAGGCGTAAGAAAGTGGTGAAGGTATAAATAAGAAATCTCCAAACGCTCATAATTGCTTTCATATTTAAATCCGTACAACAAAATGACTACTAGTGATTAATCAGAATCTCGAAAACTGACAATTTTTTTTAATATTTAATTTTTATGTAATTCCCCACATGCAGCGTCATATATTATTCAACAGAAAACCGTCTGCACCTAACTTCACTTGCTACGAGATTTTTTTATGTGGTATCCCAGCCTTAACTGTTGTATCGTTAGCTGTACTTGCTAGGTATATCGTAGTTTTTCGATCCCGTTAGATTTTATTCCAAAATCTGTTACTTTTAGAAATAAGACGTAATATTTTTTTATATATCCAATACAGGTATCATTATCCTGTTCAATGTACCGCCGTCTTTGTACGACCGCTGTATGTCGAAGAAAATAAAGCCCGTTTAAGTAACGTGTTCCAAGGAAAAACACGATTCTATTTCGCGTATTAATTCTATTGCCATACTCTCATACGGATATAAATTTTCCTTTACTGCGTTGGTCGTGCGTGTTTTGCGACGTTGAGACCGAGTAAAAAGTCGAAAACCAGTCATATTATGAAGTAATTTTAAAAGGAAAAATTTAGTTATTTGCACGGTTACCGGTCGTCTCGCAAGAGACTCTCTAGCGGGCCGCAAAAGTGGTCGCAGATGAGAGAAAAACTCAACGCGGCGTTTATTCTACGGAATGCGTCGGTCGGGCTTATTTGTCACTCTTTGTTGACAAATCGTGCGCGAGTACAAGTGAATACGGCGAACATGTGTCGCAATTGTACGCCGGGATGACCGATAGATGCCATCTCGTTGTCCCTTGTACCGCTTTGGAGATGTGTAACTGCGAGGAGGTACATGCACGCACACATGCCTCGGCAACTGCAAGCAGCTACTTGTTTGTATGGGTTATTTCACTAGCTACTAGTAGTCAACTACTACCTATATACCTACTGCGATGGTGTACTCTGCACACTATTCAACATACTACGTGCATATCTTGGTTTGGAATAAATCAAGAGCCGCGTGTGTGGTTCGGCTGTGTGGTAAACACGTACTATGCACATACTACTGCATACATGCATGGGTAAAACAATAGTTCAAGAATAACCGTGAGATTAAGTATACGTTTACACATTTTTTTTTTTAGTATTTGCTTTGACTGTGCTTTTAGTAAAATTGGAAAAGCACTTTGATTATATATCTAAAAGTCATCGATGACATTTAAAGAAGTTTATTTACATCAACAAATGATGAACGTAGGTAATTTCCACTTACTCCTTCTGTTCTGAGCCTCAACAACCTATCAAGACTATAAGTTAAGTTGAGGCTAAGGCCACAAGGAATAACTGCAAATCACTTATATCCATCTCTTAATGTAAATAAACTTCTTTTAATATAATCGATGACTTTTACCCATCAGATTTTTTGAATAAGTTCTCAATGAAATTGATAACATTGCATAATTGAAAGGAAATGCGGTATACAGTATCAGTGCATGTTGATAAAGTGTGCTGCAAAAAAAAAAAAAACGAGCAAATCCCATTGGGTCTAGTGCTTAATATTTTAAATAAATATTTCATAAGTATAAGTTTATCCCACATAAGAGCATAAGTGGCTAAAAATCAGTTTTTTATTAATATTTAGGTAATTCAATAGATTTGCGTTAGTTTTCACTCTACAATTTCCTGGCGTTATTACGCCTAAATATGTTTTGTTAGCAGCCCCAACAGTTTTTTTTTTTAGCTTTAACGCTGGGAAACAGCGACTGTTCTACGTACTATCTTTAATAAATTAAATGCAAATTGAATCTCCACAAACCTTTGATTATTTATGCAATCGAACCTACAAGTATTGCGTACCGAGCAATGCGTAACTTTCCAATTGCAAATTGTTTGCAAATAGCTTTAAATTACTATTTCCGTGGACTGTAACTTCGATTGCATTAATAATTGAAGATTTGTGGAGCCTAAATTCGCATTTAATTTAGCCTTTCATACTTTACAATAGATCGTGATGCTCTTCTATGTTTCCTCCTAGAATATACTCAGGTTTTTGCATATTTTGCTGCCTGCAACGAAACAGCTCCACATCGTAATTTGCAACATTTAGTTTTTCTAGTGTCTTAGCAAGGAGTAGTTGTGGCTACTGTCACTACATTCTTCAAGTAATTGTCGAAAAGTTTGTATGCGTTTGTCAAATTTTGTACTTAAAAACCTATGTAAAACCTAGGCTAGTTAGAGTTGCTGCGTTAGAAATGTCAATAACTTGCTATCAGAAAGTATCAGCAGCTCGTAGTTTTATACGGCAACAAAAAAGAAATTGTAGGCTTCAGAATAAACCGTAAATCAACCGTGACCAAGCGTAGCGAGATTGTTAAAAGTTTAGATGAAAGTTCGATCCACACAGATAGAATATGGATATAAATCCTAAATGAAGATATTGCAAAAAAAATGTCGAAAATTCAAATACATTTCTGTTACTTAAAATATTTATATAATGGGACTTTTGACACAAATTTTGGTATCAGTTTTAATATTCAGCTAAATACTTCTTCGATTTATAAGTTTAGAGCTTTAAAGCAACTCATGTTCCAGAAATATGCTTGAATTTTTTTAAATTCATTTATGCCATATAGTCATTCTTTGTTAATTGATTTATGAATGTGATCCCCTTTATTCTAAGAAAAATCTTGTCTTCTTAATTCCTATTTACATGTTTTTTTCCGTTATTAATCAAAAACAACAAAGCCTAAAGTTTTTTTTCCTATGTCTCTATAAAATGCAGTGAGGTTTTCCTCACTCTGAAAAATATTACCAAAATAACATTGGATGTTCCTCCATCAACAGATGCAGTATCTTGAACAAGTATTGTGATTTGTAATTTTAAACTACGGACATGCTTAGCTTTTATGTTGGTATGTTCTATCCTACTTCTAGTATTGATTTCTATATAAGAATTAATACTTTCTTTTTACTAATCCCATCAATCGGCTCTCTCTTTATCCATTACATATCTTTAAAGTTGCATTATTTTTCCTTCTTATTTGAACATAAAAGCTTAATTTTTGTTATGCAAATTTCGACAAAACATTCGATGATCCTCTTTCCTCGGATTGGCCATTACTAAAATAATACCCAAGATATAAAGCAAATTTTATCTCTGCGTCAGTTGATTTGAGTCACTCTAGAGAACTGCACGGAAGCGGTCTTCTTTACCAATAGTTGGAGGTGAATTAGTGTAGATAATGATAAAGTTACTTGATGTAGTTGGGTGAAGATGCAGCTAGCTTTCTTGTTCAAGCCGCTAGATTAGTTTTTGCGACATCCCTATGACAAGGAACAGTATTTTAATTAGCACTGACGTTTTTCCTGACAGTTATATAGAAGCATACTTCGCTAACAACAGTTTATAAAGAAGGTGATCTGAATTAGAGAATTATATACTTTTTCCATGCTATCTAATTTTACAATAATATTTGATTTTGTTATCCAGTTACGTATAGTTCACAACGTCAAATCTTATCTATTTGGTTGTCAGCATCGATTGTTACAAATTTGTGCAATAGCGAAAAAATTGCAAAAATGTGCAATAGCGAAGTTATGGATAATCAGGGACAAGTGGATGTAGTCTATACAGACTTAGTAGTGCCTAGAAATCACAGATAACACTTTACTAATAAAGTTCAGTTTAGACTATTTTTACAACTAATTAGTTAGCTACATTAATATTAGTAACTTATTTAGCCAATCAATTATATATTTTATAACGACTATTGTCACCATTTAGACAACACTTCTCAGTGGCTGTGTTCCGGTACTCTAAGCCAAGGGCCTTCAACGGCCTGTAGTGCTGAGTTATTATTATTATAACGACTATTATACTTCACTGAATTTATTTCAACTTTTGATAAGGGTGATAATGATTAAATTTTGTTTTTTTGCTGTTTGTTTTGCATCTTTATAGTCCTTGCCGGAACATTCAGTATCCTACTGTCATCTTAACAGTTTTCTTGTCTGTACTCACTAGGTCTCTGTGTATAGAGTCTTTTTCAATAATTCTTTGGACTTATCCATTCTTTGATAGACTCTGTTAATGCTGCAGGATAGGAGAACACTTATTTGCACGCAAATATCTCTGTTAGCATTTGATTTTTAATGAACAAAGAGTTTTCTACTTATTTTATTTTTTTTTTTGGTTGTGTACAGTTGTAAAATTTTCCACATTCCTTGGGTAGTTTATAAGTTAACACGTAAAATTAGGTACACTTTAAGTTTGCTTGTGCTTTCAACCGAGAATCAATGTTTTTCTTTATCTGTTTCTTCTTCCAACAAGTCATTTTGTAAATTGCGCATAAGAAGACTTGTTTCTTTCTCCTCATGGATTCGTATTAGTATATTTTATGATAAGCTTTACGAGTTGGTAATAGTCTTCGTTCTCAAAAGGAAACTTCGCTAGCACGGTCAATGAAGAAGCTGATATACTACTGTCATAAGCTGTTCTAGTTTTCATTAGTTGCATAAATCTCAACTATTTTGACCACAAACTATAAATGCTCGGCCAAATTTTGTTTCGCACTTTGTACTTTCTGCAGTTTCACTGTGGCAAGGCTTACCACAGTTGCCACAATATCTTGAACTTCATACTGAACTTTCATTTCGTTGTTGAACTGGAGAATTTTCATCAAACGATTTCTTGTACCATTATAAATCTGTAATCGTTATATAAAGGAATAAATGTTCAATTACATTGCAATAAAATTTTGAACACTTCTCAAGTAATCTAGAACAAACAGTTTCTGCAATTGCATACACTCCACTCTCGGCATACATAAAATAAGCTAAAACCGTCATAGTTGTTGCAGTTAGTTGACGCACGTCAATACGTTCAAGTATTCTAACAACGAACAATTACCATTTCTTGTAATTTGATTAAGCGACGACAATGAAAAAGAAAATATCTAAGTACAACAAAGGCTGCTTAGTAAAACGCGTCGCATTCCAGACGTGTGTAGAACACTGCGGGAATTTTTATTAACCGCATACATACATACGTCCATTATCTCAATTACGTTGCGTTTCTTTGCGACCGTTGATAGGAAAATACCGTAAGAATACGAAAACATAGACAGACGATTACTTACATGATAAGGCTGATTTATTAGTAAAAGTATTTTTAAGTGCGAGTCATTAAATTCTATTTAACCTTTTGGAAGTTAAAAAAGGCATATGTGTGCAAGCCATGAAATGTGTTGATAAGTAAATTGTTGACATATTCACGTTGATAATCGATTCTGTTATCAACCGTAATTATATCTTACCAGTGTTCTTATATGTTCATTAATTTGGAATAACTAAACATTCTTGCGGTTAACACTATCAAATATGTAAAACGGATGTTTTCCATCTACTGCATAAATTAAATAAGCAGATGAAGTTCAAGAACAAGGAGGTAATGTTATCTGAGCAGGATTGTGAATTCTGTTCGCTCTGAACATCGAGGTATAGAAATTTGTTACTCGAAATGTCGAAAGATTGTCTTATTGTTAGTAGAAATAATACTGCTGCGAAACAGAGATCTTCTGCTATGAATTATCGATTACTAACTTTTTTACTATAACAAAGCTTACAATTTCTACATGGAAATCCAAGTCTTACAATGTGAACCGGCCTTTTTATACAATTCAAACATGCATACCTAATAATGGCGATTACTGTAAAAGTGTAAAGAAACAATATTCAAATTGATAAAAATAAAATAAATATTTTTATATTCAAAAAGTCTTTATAGAGTAGATATTATTGTATATGCTCGTACTGACAGTTTTTATACAATATAATTACCTATCTATTAAGGCTTATGTCACACAACTGCAATTAAATTGCTTTAGCTGCAGAATTGATGTCACAACTCATTTGTGTTAAATGTTAAATGACGTAATTCGTCTCCTTAATTTGTGGAGCTTAATTAATATTCAGTAAAAATTAACCGCTCTTGCCCGATATGGATTTGGTTGAATTTTACTTTCAATACAAACGCTATTTTTAGTTAGCTATTACGAAGTATTAAGTCTTGTGTTTCTAAAGTCTACAATAGGATATTTTCATTATTATTCTTACATATTAATAGTAATAGTAATAATAGCAGAATAGTCTTTATTAGTCACTATATTTGAATAGATATGAGCTTTAACAATACAAACAATGAACATTTCACAGGATAATAGCAATTATCAGCAATATTTGAAAAATTAGATATGCTAAAAACCTGGACAACAGTTAACATTTTATAATTCTCAAGACTGACGTTTTAAATTTACTAAAGTCAGACTGATTACTTTTCTTAAATTGTGAAGTTCGATGCTTACTAATGTTCAACTTATTTTAGTGATGTCTCGTGATCCTGATTCTGTAATAAAAAACATTGAGAAAAATGTAAGGAGAGGTCACAAAAGATAATACCGTATCTTAACTGAGACTCAACGTGACCATAATGGGCCGATAAGATGACATCAAAATTAACATTAGTCCGCAACTTAGATGCGGTATAATTAAAACAAATGACAACACACATACAAAATCAAAGTATGATATTAGCAATGAAAAGACGTCAATTATGCATCCTAAAAAGTTCGTATTATAGAGGCAATAGAAACATTTTTTAAATTTAAGATCATATATTTAAACCAAAAATAACAAGGGATCGGGGACAGAGCATTGAGGTATGGCACGAGTAACATTAGTTATAGATGACGGGGAGGAGCATAAGCGCATTAGATTCTGAAATAAAGGTTGCTTTTATGTCGATGGATCCACGAAAACTGCCGTGTAAAGGCTGTATTATCAGCGAACAAATAAGACAAGAAGTGTCGCTTGTTGTAGGCACCTTCGCTCCGATTCCGATCAGTAAATATATAATAAAAAAAGTTAATTGGGAATTATAGATGACGCAAAGGAGCATAAGGGAATTAGATTCTGAAATAGAGGTTGCTTTTACCTCGATGGATCCACTAGAACCGCCGAGTATTGACTGTATTATCAGAGAGCAGATAAGATAAGAAGTGTCACTTGTGGGCACCTTCGTTCCGATTCGGGTATTGGCAAATATGTATAACATTAATTACTAAGAAGTTCGTAATAGTATTAGCCAGTAGCAGTAACAAATTGTTTCCGAATACTTAAATAAGATGTGAGCTATTGCAACACCTGACCCCTAATCCCATATTCTGATAATTTAAGCAATAGTAAATTATGGTTAATTAATCCAAATGCTTGACTAAGATCAAAGACATATATATTATTCGGTGAAGTTCACCTAATTGTAGGGTAAATTTATTTCTTGTATTACCACATATGGAAATTTTCAGTGGAAAAATTACACTCCAGCAGTAATTTTTCCTTGATATATTCACATGTTGGTATAATACCACCATGTAAATTTACATTAGTGGTGGAATACACAATATACACAATAATATTCTCCAATAATGAAAAATAGAAGAGTTACATCCAATTTTTGGGGTAGTCAAAAAGAAAGTGTTGAGTAGCGATGTTTTATCTAACACACGAAATGTAAATAAACTTCTATCTCACAACAGTTTTTTAATCTTCACACTAGGTACATTTCATTAACTACGCTAACATCTTTAGCTGTACAAGTTTATGGTTAGAATACCAAATATGTATACATAATAAGTATATCCTAGCTTACAAAGGATAAAATCAAACTTCAGGAATATTATTTCAAATAAATTCTGAATATTAATAATTAAGGGGTATTAAATTTACACCCTAAAAAAAAAGTGGTAAAATTACCCCAAAAATAGATGGCAACTGGGCTACCGCCTATTTTTGGGGTAAATTTGCACCTACAGGGGATTTTTCACATGCTTGTGGAATATTCCTTGAAAGTGTGGTAATTTTCCCTGGTAAATTTACACCTCTAAAGTAATATTCCCTAATGGAATGGAATAATTTCAAGTAGATTTACTACACCTTCAAGAAATATTCCACCAGTATGTGAAAAATCCCCTATAGGTGTAAATTTACCCCAAAATTAGGTGGTAGCCTATTTAAATCTATTAAAATGACTTATGTTTTATAAATACGAGGCGTATCCGGAAAGTAAGTACCGTTTCGCATTCCCATCGCTGCTGCGCTGCGATCGGCGTTCTGCGCATGCCCGCTAGTCGCCCTTGTTCGTTTGCCCTCAACTGCGTCAGTTGGTTGCTCTGCGTTGTGTTGTCTGTTTACAGTGCAAGTTTAAAATGTCTTAAGACAATTAACGATCCCGCCGACTATGAGATTCCTTCGGCAATTCGATTTTTAAACGCAAAGAATGTGAAACCGACAGAAATTCATCGCCAAATTAAAGATGTTTATGGTGAAAACGCAATGACTGATGGAATGGTGAGACACTGGGTAAGGATGTTTAATGAGGGTCGAACTAATCTCCACGATAAATCCCGGAGTGGTCGGCCTTTTGTTGTCAACGATGACTTGGTGAGGAAAATCGATGGAAAAATCCGTGAGAACAGACGTTTCACTATGACAACGCTTTCAGCCGAATTTCCACAAATTTCCAGAACAGTTTTGCACGAAATTGTTTCAGACCGCTTAGGTTACCACAAGTTGTGTCCACGATGGGTTCCCAAAATGCTCAATGATGATCACAAAACAAGTGCCTCAACAGCGGTGGAAACTATGTGGAAAAGCAGTTTAAGATATGCTCTTTCTTGTGACAATAATTTTTTTTTCAAAAAACATGTGTTTACTATATTTTTTCCCAAAACGGTACTTACTTTCCGGATACGCCTCGTACATACTAAATTACAATAATACGATTGATCTGCTTTATTTATATTACATTATTTGAGGCCCGCGTCGCAATACGTATCTGCTCCGTCGGAGAATTGCCCAACTCTACTTATCAGCATTATGATTCTTAATATCATATAAATAATCCTTAAATCTAATCTCCCCATTTCTCTTTGTTTGACCTATGAATACTTTATTACAAACACTGCATCTGTTCTTATGAATCCCAGAACATTTTTTTTTAAATCAATAATTTTGAAGAACAGGGCTACGATTGTATTTTTCACACAGGTTTAATATCTGGTTAACCCATAATTTGTTAGAGTTAAATCTGCAAAACTTTTTCTCTACTAGTTTCTCTGGAATAAATGTAGTTATATTTCTTAATGACCTCTTATTTTCTAACTTCTTTTTAATTTTATCTACCACACTTTTCTTATAGCCATTAATTTCTGCTGCATGGTATATATACTCTAATCTTTTAATTTAATTTCACCAACAAGTCTATTAACTCATTAAGACTGTTACTTGTTGATTGTGTTTTTAGTAATTGCGCCATACTGCCAATTGCGTCTTTCGGTTTCCTAATGTATATAGTTACATACATACATCATTTTTTTAGAGGGCTGAGTTTCACTAAAATCAGGCGATTTAATCTTTTTGTCAACTTTGTACTTTCTTTTGGTATCATCTCGCACTTTTTGTCAATAAATAGACTTATTATTATTATTATTACTAGAAGGCACACTTTTTACTATGTATACACAGTCTTTGCTTTTGTCCGTGAATATCTTCCGTAACATTCTCCGCGTCCGATTTAAAAATCGACTTTACGGTGCACTGTGTCAACTGGTTGCGATTACAAATAAGTTAGTATCTGTTTAACGCCGCAGGTAAATCGAAGTTTGGTATTTAACAGTCGTCGCCTCGCGCCGTGCGGGCGCAGGTAGATTGAGTCGTCGCCTTGCGTTATCGGTTTATTAGATAAAAAGTCACATTAGAACGTGAATTTCCGGTGTGCCGTGCACGAAGGTGGTGAATTCGCGCTGCCCAAAACTGATCGTCGCTTCCTGGTTCACGGGAAGTCATCAGTTATTCCCACTTAATATTTGCATATTTATTAGTCGCTTCGGGCAGGCATGTAGGTAGTGTAGATATGGTACCGCGCTTGTTTCGATCGTGGTGCACGTGAATCGCCGTAAATTTAAGGTCGGAATTGTGTGCATTTTCGCGTACATACTTGAGCGATAACAGGAAATGATATGGTTGCGGTAGATTTTGCGTTTAAGCACGGTAATGTTTCTGATGGAACTGTTTAAAGGAGGAGTTTATCAACTTTGTTGTTTCAATGTGGATTTTTTCAAGTGTATTAGAATAACTAAATAACTAAAATTCTAGGTATTCTATCTTTTGTTACACCCCCTGCCTAAATTATCTGTATCCAGAAAACGTTGGTTACCAATACATTTACCTAACATAACGAGAATTCAAATATTTCGTTGTATGATACATTTTGTCGAAACTTGTAAATGCAAAACAAGAGGTTCAAACTCAAACCTGGAGCTCTCATTAGTGTAGAGGTCAATTAAAAAGAGATAACAAGAAACTTAAAGTTAATAACAAGAATATTAAAGAAAAAGAGTTTATCCACTATTTCTAAATACTTATAGTCTTTTTTTCACCTTTATAATATTTCCTTTATTGAAATAACGTAAGTTGCATAATAGAAATCAACAGTATGAACAATATAAATCGCTACGTAGTTAAATGAAAAGCATTTTTATTTTCTTGTTATTAACTTTTTTGTACAGTTCTTTTTAAGCGTCCGCTACACCATCCTCATCAGCATTTTGTTATTTTCGGTTTATATATCAAGTTTCCGGAAAATATATTACACCACAAAAATCATTTGAATTCTCGCTACATATTCGCTAAATGCACTGGTAAATTGTATAACCACAACCAAATAATTTGATAATAATGATTTTCTTTTGACGATAAAGGTTTTGTTTGTTTACGCAAGTAAATATATGATTATTAGTACTATATATTTATTTATTGTATACAATCTTTTTGATAGTTTCAACGAATTATATAATTGCTTTAACTAAATCATTATTTTTTATGAATCAAATAATTTGTTAAATCATACATTAGATAAGTAACCATCATTAAATTCCTTCAAAACTTCAAATCTGTGTATTATTTAAAACAGTAAATGATTTGTCATTACATAAAGATATTTGTTGGTTATCCCTACAGTTTATATATTTACTGTGAAGAAATTATTTGGTGTCTTTAAAGAAAAGAAATTGTTACAATAACTACTAAAATATTAAGGAGCAACTATTTTGTTTACTTAAAACAAGGTAAATGATGAGGAAAAAGATCAAATTTCTCACAAATTCTTTAATATCGTACAACCGATTTCATCCACTTAAGGGACATCTTCGGATCAGCTGAAGAAATCTAACAAGAAATTAATTCAAATTGAAGTTAAAATGAAAAATAAAATGGATAAAAATTTGTAAGTTAGTGTACAAAAATAATTAATTAATAATTTAGAAAATGTATCAGGAAAATAAAAAGATATAAAGATAAATTATTGCAATACTTACAATTATAAAACAGTTTAAAAATAAGTCAAGTGATAAAATAGTGAAAAGTGAATTGTATAACTAAATAAAATTGTATAATCAGCATACATTTCAAACTACACTTTAAAATAAGACAATATAAAGATAAAATGTATTTAAATCAATGGCTGCAGCAAGACGAATGATCCAAAAAATTTTAATAAGTGAATATATTAGAGGAAAAATCTGGAAAAACTCAGCTACGTCATCTACATATAAAAGCTTAATATATAAATTGGTTTTTCCGTGTAGATGTGCTTGACAATAGAAAATGTTTTTTCTGTGTGTATAGTGCGTTTATAATTATAATTCATAACCCTATCTAGTGTGTATATAGTGCTATTGTAACATCAAATTAGAAAAGAATTTTCGTAACGCAAAAACGCGTCCTTCGTAACAATGTATGGGATATACAGATACCAGTATTAACGCATTTAACCAATATAAGCTACTAACACTAACATTTATGCACATATTAAGGTGTATTATACATCCGAAAGAACACAGTAATCAAAATAAAACTGGTAACAAAGGCAATTATTATGAATATCAAATAATCAGACATAACACAGATTTCTAAATGCATATGTTTAAGAATTATTTCTATATGAAATAAACCCTATGTATATACAAACGCATAATCTTGTTACGGGGTTCGTTCGCTCTCAAACTCGAAGGTCTCATCGGATCGAAATTAATTTATTTAAAACACACATTTTTGGGTGACACTGTATATTTGTTACAAAGAAAACAAAATAATAAAATACAATAACATGCAAATATTAGCATATAAGTTGACACCTGTTACGATCACAATTGGTGTTAGCTCGTAACCTCTACACTTAACTAGTAATCTAAATTATATATAATTAGCGTGCAATGAGCAAATTTACTATTACCGATGGTACTTAAGAAATATAAATTCGAATCTTAATATAGTCTAGTAATTTCGGCTTGACGGTCTTTACGACGTGATAGGATTTTAAAGATAAATTCAGTTTTTATATAGTACAAGAAAAGAAAAATAAAATAACAGTAACAACTTAGCTGGTAACTTTGGCGGGTGTCTGTGTGTGTCTGGGAGGTATGTCACGCTATTGTTGTTGTTGTAGGCGTGGTCCAATTTTGCTCCCCTGTATGTAGGTAAATTCAACGATAAGCGGTCTCACAAATTAGGTACTTCTCTCCCACTAACTTCAAACCAAAACAAAATAGGTCCTAAAGGACAGGACCGAATTACCAAAACTAATAAAGTTAACAACCGAAAGAAAAGTCAGCTTACCAGTGATCTAAATATGACGCCATTAAACTAAATGAATGCCGGTTAACGCTACTGCTTGTAAATCCCTTTTCAGGAAAATATCGATGCAACGAACACTTCTCCTGGCAGCCCCAGGTAAAACAGAAAATGCACTCGATATTTGATGTTCCTCACGTCACAATATCCCACAACAAACGTGGCAACTACTAAAACTTTCACGGAGCGAACTACAGGGCGTGTGGTGTTTAAGAAGCCTCTGTGTGCGCCTCCTCGCTTACCAAGCGGACGGAAGCAGGAAATACCACGTTCATCAATCCGTCACTGACAAACTAACAATGCGGAGTAATTCACACAAAAGAAAAACGAAACTTGAACTAATAATTGAATAATGAAAAGCTATTTTGACGGACAATGAATTACTAATAATTTCGAAATAAATAACGAAAAATGAGACATTACTTTTGACTATCACGACTAAAGACGCGTTGGAATCAGCAAGAAGTACGAACCTTAGCTGCTAGATGGCGATGGATAAAATCCATAAATGAAACGATCGCAATCCCACGGCAACAATCTTTTGAAATGAATTACCAAAATGCCATCGAAATCTCACAAACCAGCGTAAATTTGCTGTTTATCAGAATGTTATTCGAAAGATATTTTGCTAATTTGCTTTAATAATTCTCGTATTATAGTTTATTTCGATATTGTTTTATCATTGCTTTTTTACCTTTTTTTGTATCTGTAGGAGAAATAATATCATGATTATTATTATTTTATTATTATTACACAACGAGTTTTAACAATTTAACATAGAACTAAATTAATCACAAAGGAAAAATGCAGAAGATAAAATTACAAATAAACGTAAAACCAAACTATAGCAGAATATAACGCATATTGCATTATTGCAAATACAAGGGTCGTTGATAAAATTGGAAGAAACTTATTGAGCCAACTAGCGTGTTGTAACCCTTGCTGCTCGTTCTGAATCTATTCCCGTTGTGAGATTTACTCTATATAGTACACCGGTTGTGTTTGGAAGACGATGAGACCGTAGAACGATATCATCTGCCGCTAACCTTTGGGAAAGCTGTCATTTCTCTCAATTTCAAAGAACTATAGGAAATACAAGCATAAAAAGAATCTGACTTATAAGCGCTGACCTTCTATAGAATATTATCTGCAGTGAACGAAACAACTATATAGATATGGATTCCTACTTCAGTTCAAAAAAACTCTTTAAATTGGGAAAATGTAATTTTCCTTCGTGCGTGCATTAACTGTTTCAAAATAAACTTGAATGAAGATAATGTCGGTGTTCTATATAATATTTTTTTGTTTTACAGAAGACACCCAAGATGATAATTACATTTAATTGTTCCAAATTGGAATACGTTCCACTGTTATTACAGCAATTTTGCCCACGTAACGACGTGCCACAGTTAGCTACTTTACCTTTTAACAGTTCTTATTTTCGAAGACCGTAAAAATCCTTTGGAAATGTTCTTTTCCCTTGCATGTTAACACGAACAAATACAGGATCATCACGCATCCACACAACGTGTAACCAAATGGCATCATATTGGAAATAGAGTAATCATCATTCGAAGCCCACGGTAAAAATAGATAAACTTCCATCTCTCTCCGAAAAAAGTTAATTTTAAACGCGGATATCCGGTGAGGTATTTATCGCGTTCATACGATTTTTTTTTTGTTTGCCGCGACAACGGATACCTTAACATTTCAACGAAGTTCGAGTTCCACGATCGCCCCTCTTCTCGTCTTTCTTCCTCGCACTCGCGCGTGTACAGGAGGAGATGCGTGCGTTTGTAAAAATATAAATATATCACGGACTTATTTCGGGGGCAACCAATGCTCGTTCTCTTCTATATCGGGAGCATATCGTTTTGTTTCGTTCGTGGAGAAAAGTGGGCTAAAAGAAAGCCAGCGAATATCAAGTATTCATTTACGTTTATGATATTTATATTTAGCGCCTCGCGTATGATACGTCGGCTGAAATTTTAGCGACAAATCTCTCCGCGACCGATGACATTTATAAGAAAATACCAAGTATTTATTATGACCGAATCGGCCCTTCGTTATAAATTCTCCCGGGTTGTCTTGAGCGGAGACGATTGCCGGTTCATTAGGTTTTATAGCGTAGCTTCCTGTTTATGATGAGTGGGGATTAGTTGTGGAGTTTTTACTATTTAAATTCCAATTTTATAATGGCTTCTACAATGTCAACAAGGTGTTCCGTAACACCGTAGTAATAGGCGAGCGTGAAGTATAGTCCAAATTTATTAAGCAAATAAATATCAGGCGAAGATGTGCTAGGATGCTCATAATTTTAATTTATGAGAACAGGAAGTGTTCAAAATTATAAACAATTCAGTTCTTTTTTAGAAAAACAATGAATCCTTGCTTCATCTCTGTTGTCTATATTGTTTTTTTTTGCCAAGCGTGAATTTGGAACTTTTATATTAATTATGGCCTTAGATTAACTTCAATTTTTGTTGTATTTGTGTGGAATTTACTTTTAGGTTTAGCATATTTTAGGAATCGCATCCATATGGCCGTATAATGTAGTTATAGATTTATAAATACATAAATATCCGACCACTCCGCGCTACATGAGATTTTATTAATTCTGGACACGTGGGTTCCCATTGTCAACAGAAGACCGAAGTAAAAATAAGATCAGACCTATTACCTCAACAAGCACCACTATCTCCCTCAAAAAAGGAAATTATTTGCTATTTACGAGTGCTTTTTCTACAGCTACTTAACCCTTCGAAATAGTAAGAATTAGCAGCGAATGTGAGCCTTTCTACCCCCATAAATTTATCAAACTTGATTTGTGGAGGGTGCCACTTCCCGATTCAATAAATTATTTGAATGTTTTTTTAATATATTGGTTTCGCATGTATCTAAACCTTTTAATGATTGTACATTTTTCACTAATTCAAGGTTTTCTATATCGATTTTACGTCCGGTATCGTTTATTTGTAGCGCAACACCTGGATGCTTCAAGTCTACCACAGCGATAACTTGCTATGTGTTCCTTAAACCTAGTTTCGATTGCACGTTTTGTGTACAATATACATTTTATCACACCCCCGACAATCGATTTTGTAAATGTCCGACCTATCGTTGGGATGATTCGCATTCCCTAAAAGATTTCTCAGTACGCAAGGTGAAGCGAATGTTCAAATTTTGTTCTTTAAAAATGTTTGCCTAAACTTTTTGAAATACTATGGATAGGTAATTTAACAATTTTTTTTGTGGCGATTTTCTTCTGAAGTTAAAGTCGTGGCATTTCTTACATAGTGTTTATATTACAAGTATTAAACAGGTCGGTCAATTTTAATTTCTTTGTTTCTGACAGATGAATATGAGGTGGAAAGGACTATACGTGACGTAAATAACTCCCCAGCTGTGGGATCGGATGAAATACCATCGTCACTTCTCAAGGAGTGCTCTGGAAACCTGAGAGGGCCGTTGGCCCACGTTATAAACCTATCTTTCCAGCAGGGCAGATTTCCCGAAGCTTTACGCTACGCCATTGTAAAACCGATCCATAAAAAAGGAGATGTATCTGATATAACTAATTACAGACCAATAGCGCTAACATCTGTAATCTCAAAAGTTATAGAAAAAATAGTACAAAACAGAATGATAAAGTTTATAGAGCAACAAAATATTGTAACAAAAAATCAGAACGGTTACATAAAGGGAAGATCTACAACACGCGCCGTTTTTCAATTTCTGGAGGAAATAATACATGGTTTGAACAATGGTGGGAAACTGCTGGAATTTCCATGACCTTTCGCGAGCATTTGATAGCGTCGACCATAACATCTTGCTGGCAAAGATCGAAAGAATGGGATTTCGAGGGGTTGCTTTGCGTTGGGATCGAATCCTTTGTAACTGATCGGAGGCAGTGTATACAGGCTTATGCTGACTCCGGCACGGAGATGAGATCTCAATGGTGCAGCGTAAAATTTGGAGTTCCCAAGGATCAATTTTGGGCCCGCTTTTGTTCTTATTATACATCAATGATTTGTCGGGGGTTGTTGGGAGCTTGATGGTGCTTTTCGCGGACGATTCGGCAGCTGTTGTTAGGGCCGGTTCTTCAGTGGAGGCGACTCGAGTCATCGAAACATCTTTAACAGACCTGAATGGATGGTTTCAACAAAATAACTTTAAACTAAATATCTCTAAAACGCAGCTCATGATATTTAACCGTAACATTGATCTTAATTGAATATCCAACATCTAGGTGAAGAGCTTACCTGTACGAAGGAGACCACCTTTCTGGGACTGCGCGTGGACGGCGGCCTGTCTTGAGGATCCCATGTCGGCCTCATGGTTTCGAAGCTGAGTGCCTTGTGGTATGCACTGAAAGTGATATCTTCCAATCTGGGTTGTGATGTCTCCAGTTGTACTATGCTAGTGTGCACTCAAGGCTAAGGTACGGTGTTGTGTTTTGGGGACAAGCGGTGGACGTGGCTAGTATTTTTGTGGCGCAAAAGGCTTGTCTACGGGCTGTATTTGGTCTAAAGCCAAGAGACTCGTGTAGAAATGTCTTTAGGGACTATAACATCTTAACCTTACCATCGCTCTATATACTAGAAAGTGCGGTTTTTATACATACCAACTACGCCGACCTTTTCGCTAAATACGAGTTGGTGCATAGTCATAGACAACACTAGGCCACCATAGCCAAATCATATCTCTTGCCACCTAAAACCGAATTGAGCAAAATACAGAAGTCTTGTTTATTTCAATGCTTAAAGATATAAAACCACTTACCTGTAGAAGTAAAAAACTTGCCACCCAAAAAATTTAAAGATGCACTAATAAATATTTTATAACGTCAGTGATTTTTTCACAGAAAAAATATATCTTAATGAGACAGATCTGTTTGCGTTTTTTGTTCTTTTTGTACTGTTGACGATCTCTTACGCTGTGTAAGCATTATGAGGTGAAATATATTATTTATTATTATTATTATTATTATTATTAATTAATTAATTAATTTTTACAAAAAACTTATTGTTATTTTTATATATTTTTTTAAATGATATATGAATATCCCTTAACACGTCTGTCGAATAAAATTTGAAATTAAAGGTGACGAACGATGTCAAAATAAATAAGGTATATGAGGGCGCGTACACTTAGTTGAAATGGTTGGGAATGTTAAGGGCATCGTCATTTTGTAAGAATATTGTGTTTTACACTTTTGAAACGCGCTGTGAACTAATTTTATTTACATAACGCAATTGTATTACATTGGGATTTAATTTTGCCAAAAAAAAATCTATTGCTGAACTTCACACAGTTTCTTACTCATCAGGTTGATGCATTCTGTAAACCTCCTCTGGTTATAAGTGCCCTTTCTTTCTACAGCGACTAGATATATTCGTGTTTATTCACGTTAAGAGTGGGGAGTAGTATTAGCCAGCAGTTTTCCTAGAGCCGACAAAACGGGAGTATGTCTAATCGCTATAGAAATTGAATCGCCCAACACTGGTGCCCAGAAGAGTTTTACTTTGCCTCATTCTCTGGAGATTCTCTCAATGATTAAATTGTCTCTGCTCCATTTGTTTTTTCAATTTCTTCAGTATTATACTGCTGCTTATCCCGCAAAAGGGCTCAGGCCTCACAAAAGGTGTTATGGTTCTTTTTTTTTGCAAGATTACCCATTTGACTACCTAAAGAGCAGCCTATTTATAAAATCGATTGAGAACTGTAGAACCCTTGGGGAGAGAGACGAGGCGGTTGGAACTCTATTTCTTTTTTATAAATTTTATAAATGTGAGACGAACTCTATTATTACACTATTATTATTATATGTTATTACACTATTCGTTATAATAACATGCACAATACTCCACACATTATCAAAATTTTAGTTGTAAAAATTTACGCAAATAGATGACCGTCAGTCACATAAAATTCTGTAAAGAAATCACACAATTTATTTGATATAATCTGCTAAATTATTAACTACAATTTTCTGTGAGTTTTTAAATATATTGTCTTTGTCCCTATACGTTACACAAATTGTTGTGCAGATGTTTATAATTGTTTTAAAATTTCCCACATTTTTTTTTTCTGTGTACCCATTATTTTAGAAAAGAGTTATACTTTGTAGGTTAACGTTATATATTATTTGTTTGTTTTATGTTTATTATGATGATTCATTGGCACATTGAATAAAATAACATTGTTATTACTATTATTTCTTAACACATCTAGCTCCTAAAGTGGCTTTGTTATAATGTAGGAAAGAAACGCTATCCCGGAAGAGACGTACGCATGTTGCTTTTAAATAATAAACGTCTTTCCGAGATTTAAATCTTTTCGACCGCCTAGCCTAGACGGTAAGTCGGACGGATCGAAGCCCGCCCGACACGTCGCAAGTCGCAACCCGTGTAATAAAATATGCATCGCGTGAGCGGCAGCGAAACACCTTAGTAGCGGCGCCCGCGAATCGGGCACGCCGTGTTGTTAAACTAAACGCGACTCTTGAAATAGCAGCGACGGCGGTTTATAATCCGCTGAATCATTGATCAGCCGATCGAGATGTAAGTGCATTAAAGGTTTCCGTAAATATTTGAGCGGGATTTAAGCAGAAAGTCCTCCCTCTCTTTCTGTCTTCGGTTGCCGGTGTCCCATCTAATATAGATGATATACTTTCGAAGTTTTCCTCGTCCCTTCGATCATTCATTTTAAATTCCCCGTCTCTTCGGCACGTTAGTGTAAAGATTCGTTTAATGTCTAGCGCGCGCCCGTTTTCTTGTGAATTTGTACCACGTTCGCTCCCCTTATATGTGTCGTGTGGTAGCGTTAGTTGTGTAAGTAGCATCTCCAACGTATGCTGAATCACTTGTCGTTGATGTAGACTGTAGACAAAGGAACTAAGCCAATAAAGATAATGACGGATTTAATAGATTAAATAATTGTTCACGTCACGCGTTGTTAAGTGAATTCTACTTGCTGGTGGTATGTGATCTGGTATGTATCCTTGTATATACGTAGAGCGTGTACACATGTGCTTGCCTAATTGGGTTATATACATAGATGTTTTTTTGTTACTATATTACGTATTATCTTAGCTTTTGCTGATGATGGGACATCTGGAGATTGGACTAAAGTTTGAACATATTAAATAATGACGCATTAATAAAGACCGGATTTTAGGAATACCACCTTTTTGTTATTTATTTAGGGAAACACTTGAGACCAAGAAATACATCCGTTTTGATTAAAATACAGTTTTTTGGAATTAGATTTATTGGTTCTAAAATCATTGCTTTTCTGTCCTAGTTGCTGGTTTTTAATCCTACATGATTTTTTCTGTATTTTTTTTAATGAACGATACGCACCTTATTCGTTAAAACTTTAATAGAAATGATTGGTTGTATGGTCTAGTCTGTATATTACGTAAAATGTATATAATTTACGGCCTGTTACCAAAAAAAAATTATCACCTTTCTCCCCCAAAGATAAATAAATCACAATAAAATACTGCTTAAGTTATTTATATATTTTGAACCCGTTTTTGCTACTTCAAAGAAACTTCTATAAAGGCCTATATTCTGAAGAGACAATTTAGTTTAATTTTTAATAATTCTCACATAATAAAACATTTTTTTATTGTAAGGAATTTGTCAAGATTTTCTTTTTGTGGCTGTCACGTACAAATGTAGGTGTTTACTAAATTGTGTATACAAGAAAAAACATAAATACGTTTACTAAAATTCAGTTTGAATTTTACTTTTCTTCATTTTTTTTTTTTATCGTGAGAAGGAACATACATTTTGAGACTTGTCAAAACGCGCACTGATATATTTTTCTCAGTTACTTACAATATGATATACATAATTTTCTTTTCATTATTGTTTTAACTGTAATTGACGAAAAATCATCATCAAGGAATTCACTTTGACATCGATGTAAGCTGGGGTCAAGTTGTCAAAACGCAATGATGTACAGCGGTGGATTTAATTAATGTCTTCCCCTATGAGAGAGAATTAGTAAAAAAATGGTAATGTAAGTGTAGTATGTAAACGATAATAAGCTTCATGTATACCCTCTAAGGAAGGCTTGTACCTGCGCAAATCGCTCGAAGCGGAACTGTCTATGACCTCCAAGAACAGTTATTTTGTTATTTTTTCCGTTATAATAGAGGGAGATCTTACACTGTTGAAAATATTACGGTGTTGGCGTTAATTTTGCGCTAGTCAAATATTTCAGTGTTGATTTTTCCAAACTTTGCCAGACGAGTTGACTACGCGTATCTAATAGAACAGAAATGACTAGAATTTCGTGTGAATTCTTTGTTTAGATATGAGGATAGACTATTTTTCTAGACATTCAGAAGCGTCAACCAATCAGAATTTTTGCCTCGGATAGAAATATAGAAACCCCACCTATTCTAATACAGTATTGCATTATACGCACCACCTGCATTGCACGTGTATCTGTTTTCGTGTTTGATTCTCCGTATTAACATGTCCAAACAAACCACCACCAAATGTGACTGACTTGCAAAGTGTAACCTCGTGTTATTAAACGTTAATTCCAGTGGGCATAAAAAATTTCAACATCTTAAAGATGTATTGAGAACATCTATTTACGCAATTAGTTTAGACTTGAATCAAATAGCATAAACATTCACTTAATTTTATAATGGTTCTCAAAAAATCATTTTAAAATTGGTACGTTTAGTTAAAACCAAAACTTGTGAATGAGTGGTTTTGCATATTTATAATTGAGAAAACGTCTTAAAGAGAGAATATTGTAGCACTAAGAAGTAGGAGTTGCATATTAAAAAGACGTTGTGTTTAGAAAATGGTGTTAAAACACCCAATAGATCGCATTCATTTAGTTAAACAGCTAGTAAATTTGTCTAGTCTAGATCAAATAAAATGCGACTAGAAGTATTTTATAATTCCACGTGTCAGATGGACAAAATAACCCCTTAGCAATAGACTATACTTGACTATCTTTGCTCGTCAAAATTTAAACTTCTATAGTTCTCGACAAAATAACACGAAAAGAGTGTGGACCTCTCCTGACTATTAAATTAGTCAAAAAAGTGTTAAAATTTTCAACAGTGTAAGTAAGACCATTGTACATACAACATACATCTACCGACTGTTATATTGTTGTACTTTTTGGAAAACGAGAAAACTATTGAAGATTTCTTAAATAGTTTTCTCGGTCAGAAAATCAAACAGAAATGCCGTCGTTAGGTCATTATAGCAACTTCAGGCGCGAGCCGGAGGCAAGCACCTTCCACACTCTAATTTAAATAATTATTATGAATATTTAGGAACATTTATATTTTTTTGGCAAACAAACTTATCATCAGTGAAACTTGTGGTATACCTATAATAGAGCTTTCTAATTGTCCATGATTTGTTCGTGAGAGAAAATACTCTTTTTACTGATTCATTGATACGCAGACAGAAAAGACTTTTTTAATAGACAGATGTATTGTGTTAGCATTTTCTTCGTTTCAAAATAATACACAGTAATCTTTTTTTTTGGATATTACAGTAAAATAACAGCATTATTTTGAAGTTTAATAATGTAGGCTTGCAGCATTTATTTCGTACGGACTGTAAATTTATAAATATCAATGCAATTGGGGAAAAATATTCTTAACATTTACTTCGCAATATGTTTATTATTGTTAAAACTGTAATATTACATTCAGTAGAGCACTGTTTAAAATAAATTACGTGCCAAAAAAATGCAACACCTTGAATAAAGTCATCATCATCTGTTAGGACTTCATGCACGAAGAGGAAGTAGAAAATCTCCCCTGGCCTGCTCGCCCTCCGGATTTAAACCCAGCCGCATGGGGGGCGTTTACGATAAGCAGCAGACACCTTGCAGTAACTTCGTCGTCATCTACAGCAAGCTACAGATCCCATAAGATGCCATTGATCATCTCATGCCTCATAAACAAGCGTGGGGGATGTGACATTTTATTGATAAATGTTGCTAATTGTTGGTATTTTTTTTTTTTGAATTGATATGATTTACTACTGAAAATTAGCAGTTATGATTTATTACTTGAAACTTACCAAAATTTCTGCTTTTTGACTCAGCTCCTTCAAGGCGTTGCAATTTTTTTTTGGCACGCAGTTTAATTGGATAAGAGAACTACTTGCAGAAAAATTATTGTAATAGTCAGTGCATAAAAAAATATGTTTATTGGAGTTATGGTGTAATTTTGCCGTGTATTCTCTACACTTTACCAAAGAAATATAAATGATAAATATTTTTGTTTATTAGTGAGATTTTGGTGGGAAAAAAATTCAAGGAATTTTACCTTGATAATTTTTTAACATTATGTATGTTAAAATTTGATGAATATTCATCAAATATTAACATTCAACCGTCGTTAGTGGATTGAATGAAATTATTTTTATTTAGTGAATCCTTTGATTTGCGTTGTGCTTTCCTGGTAGCAATTTTGTCACATTTGTTCATTCAAATATTTATGACACTTTAAAAAAAATGTTCAAAAAACGTTGCACTGATTGCTCGACACTTTAAAACAACTTACTATAAACTTCACTACACTGGAAGCATGTTTCTACAGCAAAGGTATCATTACCAACGCAGTGACGCTGAAGTCCTCTTGCAGTCCTCTTGCTAAATTGCAACCTTTGTTCAGTGTAGTGAAGTTTATAGTGAGGTGTTAAAGTGTGTACTAATTTTGTTTTATTCAACAAAGTCTACCCCTTCATGTCTTCTTAAATTAATTGAACATTTTAATGCAATTGCTTCATTAAATTACATAGAAAGTGCGGAAGGAACTGAATGCAAGGTTTTAAAGCTAGATTTGTGTATTTATTTTGTAACTTCAAGCAAACACATATTTTTGACTTCAACTTCCAATACAGCTAGATTAAAAATATATAATATTATACAAAATAAATGTATAATGTGTTTGTGCACGATGTTTTGTTATTCATGCTGTCAACTTTTCCCTGAACAACTGAAAAAAGCCTTCCAAAGAAACTTTAATACATTATTAGCACACTTCTAAGTGTGTAGAAAATAATTTTTAATGGTTTATAATAAAACCTATATCCACGTAATAAATGTTGAACCATAATTAGCGACTACATGTGAACTGTATCATGTATTGATAGCTACACGGAAAAAACCAATTTGTTCAGCACAGCAAAATAATTTCAACAAATTTTATCAAGAATTTTTTTTTAATCCAACAAAATATTTCGTTATTTCAAATAAATAAAAGGTTAAATGACTAAATAATTTGGTTGAATTAACCAAATAATTGATTGCAGTGTTGGGCAAGATAGGAGAAGTGAATAAATTTCTACAGCGACTAGATACACTCGTGTTTATTCGCGTCATGAATGGGGAGTAGTATTAACAGTGATTTACTGAGAGCCGACAACACACGAGTATGTCTAATCGCTGTAGAAATTTATTCACTTCCCCTAACTTGCCCAACACTGGTTGATTGCCCATATTTAACTCCAATATTAGGTAACTTAAACAAAATTTGGTATTATTAAATGAATTAGTTTTTCAGTGTATAGCCTAGAGTACAGTTGAGTTTAATGCGCAACCTTCTTTTCTTCGTTTATGTCAATGTCAATCAATGTCACACCGTGTAAACTTGCGAATATCTGTATATATTCTGTAAATGGTGTATTTTTAGGTGTTTAAGATTTGGCTCAATCGGAGGCAGTATTGAAAATCATTACTATTATGTTCAAAACGGGAATATATGGTCATGTTAAGCACATATTCAATTCGTTTGTAACAGTTTAATGTACCCACAGTTAACATATGCAAATTCATTGCTTGTATCGTTCAATGTATGTATGTAGGTATATCTAACTTTACATGCATTAATTTTTATTGCTAGCGGTCGCAATAGCACATATAGCAACACTTTTTCCTAATCGAGTCTTGTTAACGCCGGCGGTTATTTAATCGCACCTTATTATTACGTCACAGTTTTTCCCTAAACAGTTCCTCGAGAATTATTTACTAAGTAGCCTTGACAACTGTCAATTAAATGTCCCGGTTACAATAATACATAATAACGACAGTCAGGCAACCGAGTGGGCGGGTCGCGTTTCTAACCCTTTCGGAGCGTACTGTTCAAACACACGGCGCACCATAGCACACGTACAATCCCACATGCACATACGCACTCTGTGTGTCGTACTTGTGCTGCTTAAATGGTGAAACACGGGTTCTCTGTCACAAAACGATTTCGTTACGACAGCGCGTACCGTTCTCGTCCACCGCGAGGTGTGTCTTCACTGGCAACATATACAGACATACGTATCCTCTCTACGTGTGTAGCGCGAAGCTTGTCATTACCACTCTTTCTATGTCGCAGACATCATTATCGCCATCACCGTCGTCATAGTTTTTATCTGCAACTCGGCGAACGAGCGACGTCGTGATCGCATATCATTATTTTAATAGATGTGGGGGACATCGGCGAGACATAACGTGATACATGTGTTAACTCTTTTTTCCGTTTTGCGCGTGGCGCTGCTTTGACCTCGTTATACCAACGAAGAGATCGTCAAAAAATACATTAGCTTTGTACTTTTCTTAGATGTGTAAATCCGTGCACTTTTTATTTTTGAAACAAAACAAACATAATTGTAAGAATTGCTTTTGCAAGTACACTGCATTGATCAGCAAGGACGAATACAGTTTTTATATATAATAATAGACCTTTATTATCCAACAGTACAAAGAACATTATAGGATAATGATTAAAATGTAAAAAAAAATAATATGATAAATAACAGTCATCTGATTGCTGTTTTAATCCCTGTATAAATATTAGCTGGTTGAATGGTTTTCGAAGCCAAATAATTACCAGAGATTTCCA
Organism: Protaetia brevitarsis; assembly: GCA_004143645.1. NCBI lineage: Eukaryota > Metazoa > Arthropoda > Insecta > Coleoptera > Scarabaeidae > Protaetia > Protaetia brevitarsis. The sequence continues at coordinate 1,261,959 of RXPK01000067.1, read as the reverse complement.
ATTCACCCATCCATTCGTTAGCTACAATAAGAGACGGTTGGGTCGGTGGTCGCTTCTACAATTTAGCCCTACATATTCAGTAATATTCCAGTTCCATTAAATTTTTACCGAAAACGTTTTGAAATAATACCCATATAGTATTTAAATTGACATTTACCTGTAGCAACCTTTTACATATTCCTACGACCATTTTCTTGAGAAAAAACTTGATGATAGTCGCCTTGTAAAGGCTCCATTTACATCCGAATTTGAACCCTATTCTTCTGGGATCAGGACCTATATTGATACAGTTTTCTGTGTTCATCAGCGTTCATAACATATGTATAATAGAGAAATAGCATTTTAATTAATTTTAAACACTTAAAGATTATTTATAATCATAGTAATAGTAATAAAAGTGGTCGTTTAATAGACAACAGATTCAATATTATCTATTAACAGGATAACACAAAAAATAAAAAAATATACGCAGGGCATATCCAAACCTACCAATAGTATATACATACAGAATAGCTTGTTACTATAGGACAAAAACAAATGCTATTTAATATATCACTAAAAGAAAACATCAATGTAAGTAAGTAAGTAAGTAAGTACTTTATTTCAAAGAAGTACGCAGTACATAATAAATGTCAAAATAAAAATAAAAAGAAAAAACAATGAAGAGAAAATAAAATGACTAACTAAATGACAAAGTTCGCCACCCTAGTTACTAATTACAATTACTAACTTAAATGTGTAGACTATTGGCATTCTTAAACATGTGAGTAATTGGTGCTTTAAGCAAAATATTAGTTTTAGCTGTAGGAATAAGGAATGTTTTCGAATGTCTGGTTGCATATTATGGTACAAGGAATCGAACTTGCACAAGTATGTTTGGAGCATCAATTTTATTAGCATTTAATTTGGCCAGAAATTTAGCGCTGGCTAACTACTGACGGGCAGCAATAGTTTACGTGTCATGTTGTTCCAACAATCCGTTATGATCTGCTCCAACGATGAACTATAAGAAAGATAGGAAACTTGGCAAACCATACGATCTAGATTGCACCATCTATTGCCGCCGCATAAAACTAGCATTACCTAATCACTCATGGTGGGAAATTCGATTATAGGGCCAGTAGTGTTACCTGGTGTTACTCATTTTGAAATTCTTTTTTAAATAAAGTAACTTCAATTTTTAATGGCTGTTTTAATTGCACACATTTAAAATACACATAAATAAACTAAAAGCTAACACTATATACATAATATAAACAAAAACATATAAACGATATTTAACTAAACAAAATAGCACAAAAGTGTCCACTACGGTCTGTAACCTATGTACACAAAACTTATATAAAATATAAGTAAAAAATAATATAATAAAAAACAAAGTTCGGGAATTCACAGGAAAACAGAATAAGTAACTTGCAACAATCGTCAACAACCATACGTCACAACTCGTCATGTCAAACGACATAGAACGATCACGGATCCACACCAAAATAAGATATAGATTTCTACTATGACACACACTGATTATTTCTAATACGGCAGCAATAGTGGGCGCGCAATGTCAAGTTTCTATCCCCTGATCTGCTCCTCGTGAAGGATATGAACCAGTGATTCTAAAAGTTAAGTATTTTAGAAACCTTTTTTGAGTCCTGTTGAGTTGTTTTTTGCAAGTAACATTTGGATACCTACTTCTGTTAGTAATTGCCTCTGATATTTTCAGTAAACATCAGCACAAGCATTGGTGTTTGTTTGAAATTGTTTTTTTTTTTTTTTTGAAAAACAAAAGGGCTTCGAAAATGGAAATTAAAATTAGTTTCAAGTAATGAAAGTATCTCCGACTAAATTGTGATTAGAACTTGATTAGTGATTAGAGGAAACAATATTAGTCCCAGCAAACAAGTGCTTAAATGAAAATACACAATCAATACACGACAAATTATAGCAAAAGTACACCAATAAGTAGATGTAATAAATAATGGCATGAATACTTCCACCTAACGGTAACCCATCTGCCTCCCTGCGTAGCTCCTATTTGACTACTGCTTATTCACACATTACGTCCCCACTCCCGATTTTTGCGATGCCGGTAATTCTACATCGTGTGTTCTATTTAGTATTTGGGCTTGATTCGGTTTTAGCTGTATATATACCAGGTATCAAACGACAGATGCGTACTCCAGTTTGGGTACCACCAGTGTAAAAAAACAGTGTTTTAAGGGTTTGCCTTATAAGGAAGCCCAGACTCTTTGAGGCAGATTTGCAAATAGACAAGATTTGAATCAAATAAAACGCCTAAGTCTTTAAATTGGGTTGATCTTGCGATGACGTCATCCTCCACTGTGTAGTCGTAAAACGCTGGATTTTTGTTCTTGAAGTATGACACAACAGCACATTTACTAACATTCAGTCGAACCCATCCTTGTTTCGCGAGGCTCTCCTCGTTTTGATACTTTGTCCTCTTGTCCTCCTTTGACAACAGAAATTCTCGCAAGGGCGTATTTAGGGATAAGTTGTGTCAAAAAGAAAGGCATTAAGAAATAATGTACAAAATGAAATAAATGTTGGGACCTCAAAAAAAGGTCCCCATACTGAATGAATGATCTTTCGATTACTACAATCATTCGATTGTCTGGTGATGGCAAAATTCACCTGGCCAGAGGTAGGCAAAAGAATTTGTAAACGAACTGAGGCTTGAATTTACTAAAGACCTACTGGTATATGATGCTACTTGCAGATTCCGCCTAGAGGAGGAAGAAACACCAGTTCATGTGCTGTGCCAATGTGACGGCTTTGCGAGGACAAGGTTTCTAGTAATTAGCGTGGAGAACCTCACAAGCAGTTACACAAGGAAGCCACTCTCAAGGATGACAGGCTTAATTAAGAGGGCAAAATTAGAAATGATCTTCTAGGAGTGGTTGAGCTGAGCTAAGTTGAGTGAGAGATACCATCCACATTGTTCGATTAATCGTCCGTCCACTGCAACCTCTAGGGTCTATTGTAGACCAAGAGCGGATGTTATCTTAAAGTTCATCCAACAAGTTCAGGCACTTAACATAGCTCAATAACTTGCTGAATGAGACTTTTTCAGGTCTTCTAGGAAACGGTCCAAAGGTCACATACCTGATTTTTGTAGTAGCAGGGCAGTGGCAGAAAATATGCTTCTACCCCCTCGTCTTCTAAACACAGTCGCCATTCAGTCTCATCAGCTTCTAGGAGTAGGGAGATCACAATAGATCTGGGCAGGTCGCAGTGAAACAAGTCCGTAGGCCACCCCAATCCTAAACTAATCTACGTATATACCTGTCATTAAAGAGTCAATTATTATTGCAATATAGCAGTGCTATTTGTTTCTTAATAAATTGTAACCTTTGTTTTTATTGAACGATTAGTGTGACTTTGTAAATGCAAATGAAAATAATATAACTAATATTTGTCATCGAAAGGAAGCGCTGACGATGTCAAAAATTGGTTAGGCTATCGATTCGTTAGCAAGCAGCTAGGAAGGGTATTCAAAAAAATCGTGGCTGCATAAAAGACAACTTTTGTTCAGAATATATAAAAAAAAAATACCATTTAAAGAAAACGTTGGTTTTTGTTGCAGCCAAAACATCAAATTACCAAACGACTTTTATTGGAAATATTTTTTCATGTAATTGGTATACCTATTTCACAAGCTATAAGCAGATTGCGTTACTTTTTTGGCATACTGTACATTTTGTTTCTTTCTAGTTGGATCGCAACACAAATTTAACGAAACCTATTATAACTCAATAAGTAGAAGAGATAGATAGATACTTATAGGACATGCTTAATAAAAATCACAGTATTTATGAATAAATAAATAAATTTAAATGATGTAAATATATATTTTTTTTGTTCTATTTAAAAAAATTCAATATCCCCATTCATCTGAATTTTCACATTAGTGACGAATAGCCAGTCAATTATAATCGAAGTATAAATACATTTAAAAGTGTAGATCTGTGTTAAGATACTATTTCATTATTCTAAACAGTAATTCAATTTTAACCACTTTTCTCTAACAATGTAAGTGCGATTTTTGGAAAATCAAGCATATCTCGAAAATTCAGGGCTTAAGGTGGGTTATATCATGTTTATTTAATTTTACCGATATTTTTTGAAAAATGCAATAATACTGGGTATATTTCAGAAATCAATAATTTAAATTATAAGAAAGACAAAGCGTGCACAAACACTTACCGCATTATGAATCATCAGTGAGTTACACACGTTACGACTGCATACTATTTTGCAATCCAAGATTAAGTTAGGTAGGTTCATATGGCTAGCTACCGATTGCAAACCCGATAACCGATAACGCTCGAAATATCTACGGGTATGTATGTGACATCAAGGTGCCCTGTCTTAATCATAAATATTGAAGATATACATATTCTTAGGATACATTTGCTCCAACTTTTTTTTTTTAAAAAGGGTGAATTTTGGTTTCTGTTCCCGACTGGAATTACCGTGAGAAACAGAATAGCATCAAAATTTATTCCGTTCCGCAGCTCTTGAATCGTTTTCGCTTCATATCGCTAATTTTAGGAATTTTAATTGGCGCCCTTATTTGAACGAGGGTTGAGGAAATGCCACCGGGTGGAGGACATCCGGCGAACACTTACCAGGCACCGAGAGAGCGCTCATGAATTAAAGAAAAGAAATGATCCGTGCGCCCGTGTGCGTGCATGTGCGAGTGAACGTTATGCGTCGTAGTTGTACTGAGCGCGACCGTTGCGACCACTTGAATAATTTAAATCTGTACACCGTACATTAATTACGATCCCGTGCGTTCCCCGTTTTAATTATTTAATGAATGGACGCATTGATACGATCGTTTCTGCCGATCTATAATTATATTAATCACCGGACGATAGACGGGATGAAATGGAACAGGGGGTAAAGGGTTATTAGGACCGATGTATGTCGTATGTGGGTACCATATTCCTACATATGTCGACTATTGTTCAAGGGGTAATCTTTTCGTGCAGTTTCTGTTCATTGAAGTAATTTTGCAGTTCCACTTGTATTATGTTTAAAATTAAAACTATATCAATGTTATAATTTAGATTCAATGTTATGATAAATATTTTTTATCTAATTTAATCGAGGTATGTAATGATTTTTTTCTACTGTTTTGATATCAAATCTGAAAATGTTGTGACGAAAGTATTGTTGGGTATGCAGCCTATGGATTAAATGAAATTCCTTGTTATCCATCTAAGCTTTCGCAATTAATTTATTGCTTCCTCAGAAGCAACAAACTACAAATTGTAAGATGAAAATTACATAATTAATGAAGTTGAAAGCCAGATTACTTACAATGGAAAAATTAACCAAGCCAAATACACATGAATTGAGCACATGTTCAACAAAACTAGACAATGTAAAATAATCCTAACATAAAACTACATTGTACATATGTTGAAATCCATGAATGTGGTACGTAATAAATAATAAAAAAAAAGGAAAACGTCCCCTTACATTCACCAAAATTTTTAAAGTATATTCAAGACAATATGTTTTGGGCCCCCAATGCCATCTTCAGGCCTTAGAACGTCATGTTACGAAATCTATAATTTAAAAAGTCAAAAATAGACATTTAAAAACATACGGCAGAACAAAAGAGGCAAACAAAAACAAAACTACAGATTAAAATTAAAACTCGCAGTTAATCCGTATGTTTTTGACCATTTTTGACTTTTTAAATTTCGTAACATGATGTTTTAAGACCTGAAGATGGCATTTGTGGGCCGAAACATGTTGACTTAAATATACTTTGGTGAATGTAAGAACGTTTTCCTTCTTTTTTATTATTTATAAAACTACATGTTCAGCAGCTAATGTTGGGACTAACATAAAAGCCGCGAAATTGAGTAATGACATCAAGAATACAGTGGACCAACCCACTTACACTAACATTGGAAAGCCAGTGACAAAATAACTGTTGTGAATATAGTGGACAAAACTAAATTCATTTGAGTCAAAAAACGAAGAATATTGTTCTAAATTAGAACCATACGACTAGAAAAATATTTAACTATAAGTATAGGATAAATAACAAATAACCAATATTTTCCCTAATTAATAATTGTATTACGCAGTGATTCTTCGAAAAAGTTCGAAATAGAATCACCAGTAGGAAGCGTTGTTACAATAAAACACGATACGGCTAAAGATCTTATTCAAAAAGAAGACTTAATACACGAGTCAGAATCCATCCTTACGGAAACATTAAAATCCAATACAAATAGACCACAACACTTGAATTGGATAACACACAATCTTTAAATTTAACGTTAACAATTGGCGAGGATAAAGAAAAAGCATTCCTTAAACCGCTAGAAATTGATAAAAAATATGTACGTCAGAGTTTGTATGTCAGGAACCGCTACAGCAACATACAGTACAAACTCAAGCGTCTGTTGACGTTCTTAACCATGAATCCCCAACAAAAGAGACAATCGACATATCTCAAAATAACTTTGAAGGTTTTCATACTAGCGAAATAATAATACAAGATTCACAATAAATGTTCGATAAAGAAGAAGCAGATGCAAATAATACTGCTGGTAAGGTGATCGTAGAACAACACGACAATTCGTGGAGCTCTAGTTCAAAGTAAAAAAAAAGGTGAATTTAAAGAGAAAGCACTTCCCCTTACAATGGAACTAGCATTAAATCTGCACCAAACACTTCTTGAAACAAAAGTAACTACACATGAAAACATCGATTCTCTTCACAAATTTATGAGGTGTCTTCCAGCACTTTCTTGGAACGTCTACAAGTCACTGAACGAGTTCCAACTGAGAAAGAAAATATTCTCCAAATACGTTCTCTACCTGGTACTCAAACAGTAAAGCATAAACTTTACAGAAGTTCAAAGAAAAAGAAAGCACCGTTCACAACTGAAGACCTCAGCAAAAGTGTCGTTACATTTTTATTAACATCTTTGGAATCCGTCCAGATCACTGAACAAATTATTAGTAAAAAAGGAAGGGCTTAGATACTCAAACCGTTACCATAGATTTTGAAAAGCATAGGACATCAGCGAATATCACTGAAACTCAAACCGATAAGAAAGAAAGTGTACTCAAAACTGATGATATAATTAAGTATTGCCACCTTCTGAACAACATTTTTAGAATCATTACAAGTTGTTGAGCAAATTCCTGCACTACAAACCATGAACGTAGATTTTGAAAAAACAAAAGTTCTGTAAGTATTACTGAAACTTAAACAGACGAGAAGGAAAACAAATTCATGACCAAAGACGTTAGTTCAAATGTTGCAACACTCTTAACTACGCCTTTAGAACAGGTACAAACTACTGAGCAAGTTTTAACAGAAAAGGAGGACGTCATGTAGTCCCACACCACATACGTCCAACTACTCTGACCTTAAGTATCGAATTTGGAAAATGTATAACACTAGCAAAGTATATATGAAACTCAAACGCATAAAAAAGAAAATATAGTTTCCACTGATGATGTTAATAAGAGCATCGCTGCCCATTCAACAACACTTTTAGAATCAGTAGAAATTATCGAGCAAATCGCTACTGGAGAAGAACAAAGCATGCAGCAATATATACGTCCCGATGCTTAGACTGTCAGCATCGCATTTGAAAAAGGTACACCAGCGAGAATGAAACTATCATTATTTCAAGGAATTATTAAAATTTATTTATAAGTATTAGTAAGTAATATAACATGCGATGTAAGAAGATGTCCTCACCTTTTCATGCAGCGAGCGCAGATGGGGATAATAGGGGATGATAGGTCAATCGCCCCAGAGATAATTCTAAGAAATAAGAATCCTCGATTCAGAAGTGCAAGTGGTTGTAAATAGTGTTGAGAACGAGGCTTTACAGAATATATATTGTTATGGAGAGAGTACTTGATATTCTACTATTATTTAAAAAGGGAATGTTACTATTTTACTTAGTTATATTTTAAAACTTATTAGATATAATAGAAAAAGGATATAATATGTAGCAGCAGACAGCTGGACGATGTCCCGGTGATGTAGGTAATCTCTGCATTTGGCAGGTCCTTCAAGGTATTTTCCTTTAGAATTTTCCCTTCAGGAAGCAAGATGATCAGCAGTGATACACCTACACATCGAAAATGAATATTAGAATTTGAATAGTATAATTTTACAATAGATTTTGACAGATCAAATTTGGGATCCACGTTTAATTCGAGTGAACAGTTTTATTATTTTTACTGTGTATTTATTTCGTTCAAATTTAGTCTAATAATGTTTGGATATGCATTGGCAGTCCAATTGCTTTGATATGTCAACTGAAAGACAGGGTAAAATTGCTGGAAATTGGGTTCTGTAACAATTCTATGTGTATAAATGGTTGCCTACCTTGTAGGTGCAATAATGAATTTTTAAGTTTAATTTTTTATAGTAATAAGCGTTTAAAAATTTCAAATGTATTTTTCTCATAATTCAGAGACTCATACCTTTGTTATATAAAAAGTGTAAGGTGATTCCAGATTTTGTAATTTTATTTGTTTTCACTTCGTTGAAACATCCGATAGTTCTGGCGATCACATGGCCATTCTTATTATAAAACAATGTATGTTCCCCTTATTTCGGTTATAATAACGGATTTTCACAGACAGTTGGACTCCTTGCTTGGAGACAATCGCTTTCAAGTCAGTTAAAACATTTTCAATTCGAACCATTCACTAACCGAACTCTGTTCGAGGTAGACCTATTTCATTTTGTTCTTGAAAATTTTAACGGCTATTTCGATAAAATCCAATTTTATCCCAAATTACAACCTAAAAATAATGGTTAATTGTTAAACAAAGTTTTTCACATAAATATTATCCAAATTACCTGCAATTTTTGGGTAATTTTTCTTCAACGACGATTTTCCCGAGTTTCCTGTGATGTTCTCGTCCTGATTGAGCCAGACTCCGTGATCTGATTTACCTATGATGTACCAGGGCCCTGATCCGAATCCGATTCGAACATTCCAGACTACTCCAAGGCTCACAGAAGGTATTTCTCGTCAAATCTACCTAAAAAATAAACGTATCATTTCAATTCTAATCTAAATTTAATAATACTTATAAGAAATTTTATTTTAATCCGTTCTGCAAAATTTGAGGTTAGAAAATCGTTTGTAACATAGCTAAGCGGTCTCCAGTTACTTGGGGAAATTAGTATAAGTTGGTAGCTTTATATGTATTGAATATGTATTTACGTTACGAACCAATATCCAGTGATTTACCATCAAGGTTGGCTACTCTGTTTTACACGTCTATTTAAGCCTAGCTTAACTCCGTTTGAACGGTCAGAAATCGCGGGAATTTTGAAATTCAATTTAAACGTATTCACGTTCGAAACTATGAATTTGAATTGCAAAAGGTGGAATTACTTAATGAAACTTTAGTGTTATTAATTAAACGGACTCACGGACTTACCTGAAATTATTATCCATATATTTATGTCTGATATTAAACAAGTCACATTTTGAATTTTTTTTTTAATTAAATAAAATCACTTTTATCCACTATTAAATGTTTTAATTTTACTTAATAGATTGAATCTATTAAGGCACGACATTATCATGCCTAGGATGATCATTTAAACTGGTCTTTGGCAGTGAATTTGAAGGAGAGGACAACTGACAACGTCCTTGCTCAGTATCTCTACTCTTACTGAAAGATATAAGAAAGTAACGAGCTATTCAATATTTTTTTTATGTCACCGCCCCTCGATCGGGAATTTCTCGCCCTGCATGCCATCTGGCTGGTGAGACAGAACACTTCTAAATCAAAATTATTAAAGATAGAGGACACTGGTATATATAAAATTTGATTTTTTTCTAATTTAATTAATGTATTCCTTTTAAAATTTAATTTTTTTTAATCCGGGCTGTATGCTACTGTGTAGCGTAACAATATATTTAGTTGATTAAACAAATCTTTTGGATATACGATTTCACATAAAATGGTCGGTATTAAAACTTCTAAAGATATTCAAAATATGCATTGTCATACTAAAAAAAAATAAATAAATGAGTATCTATCTCAGAAGTTACGTCAGTAAAGAATCCGAAATATACTAAATAAAAAGTCACGCATCATGCAAGAGCTACGATCGACGACTTAAAAATCTGTGTGCACCGAACGACAAGCGAACAAAACGAGCAACACTCCTCACCTCCTTAGTAATCGAGTGGAGTACGGACGCAGTCATTAAATTATTCCGGGGATGTGAATAACATTAATGAGCATGCATTGCCAGAGAATCCTAGACAGCGGCACATTGGAGGCTTGCCCCACTCCCGCACTTAATACTTGCTGGGTCCTTCGCGGCCACTACTCGCCAACGACTAGTTATATAGAAAAGTAAAAAAAAAAGGACGCATAGCGTTTTGTGTATCATAGATGGACTGGAACCCTTCAGGATAAACTTCAAGTAGGCAGTATGGCATATGTGATTTATGAAATCAGAAGAAAGGAATTTGCTGTAATCCCTTGGAGAATTAGGTACTCGCGATTATTAAGTTCTTCATGTATTATGCTCACGCATTGTCGACATGCGAATATTTCGTGAATTAATTGCACACTAATCAGAATAGCAATTGACTTTCATTGCATACACAACAAGTTCTTAATAATAATGACTGCACGAGGATAATGCATGAATGGAACATCTGAGATGTGAGATAGCAGCATATTAGATTATCATAACTGGAATGGAGCAGGAAGAACTGTACGCATACTTTGGGGTACCTACAAGCTAGAGGAATTAATAATAAAACTGCCACATAAGAAGTAACTGATAAATACTTTCAACCCCTTAGATGCCTCTTACGCACCAAATTATCAGCAAGAAATATGACCAAGGCCCATTAACACCTTTGCAGTGTCATCAGTATTCACATGTAGCTTTTGGGTTTCAAACTGGATAGAAACAGATCTCATAGAAGAGGTATTACTAATTAATTGTAGATCAATAGGCTACAAAGCTATGTTGATGCTTCGAGATATCATGGGTTCATGCAGTTATATAATTTGGAGTAGAACAAATGTTTGTAAACTTTGGCGCAGGAGGATAGTATGCTGACAGCACGGTAATTATCAATGTTGAAATGGTCGCCTTTCTTTATAGACCGGAGTAATACTGGTCGTTTCCCAAAAATCGCGAAAAGTGGATACCGTCAAAATTAAATTAAATGTGACTGTAATATACTCACATAATATACAAACGCATAGTTGTGTATCAGAAAATTTGGCAGTCTATCTGCTCAAAACGTAGCAGTGACAGAGCGGGACGAGAGTAATAATAATAATAATAGCGTTTGTTGTCCAACAGAACAAGATTCCAACAATAGGACAAAATAACAAAAATAAAATAACATTAATGTGCAATAATACATTTGAAAAAAAAAACAGTACAAAAATAAAAGGCTAATAATCCAAAACAAAAAGTCGACTAATACTACATAACAAACTATAAATGAATCGGAAATGAATACATCGAAAACTGAAAGAAACAAAATTATAGCGTATGAAATATTAAAGAAAAAGTAAAAAAAGTAATGATTATACACTTAAATATTAATTAAATACTTGATTGGAAAGGGTCAATATATAACAAGTTGGCGTTTTTGTACATATGGCTTAACTGAGCCTTGTAAAGAGTGTTAGTGCGAGCTCTAATAGTGGTAAATGTAGCGCATGACCTAGAACTATAGTTAGGGACAATTAAAGATATTTGACTTAGAAGCGAAGATGAATGCCACTTATTAATTTAAAAAAAAAAATTGGCACTGGCTTCATCTCTTCTCTGAGAAAGATGTCGGAGGTCATGTCTATGCAGCAAGATCGGGATAAATGCCGTCAAATTTAAACGATAAGTATTTAAGAAATCTTTTCTGAACTCGCTCGATGAGCAGCTGTTGGTAAATATAGTGCGGATACCAAACAATAAAGCTATACTCTAACTTAGACAGCACAAATGCATAAAATAACACTTTGATTGTTAAAATGTTAGAGAAATCTCTGCAAGACCGTATAATGAAACCTAGAGAGGCAGAAGCAGACGAACACAATTAAGTGATGTGACGGGAGAAAGTTAAGTATTGATGGAAAATTACACCAAGATCTTTAAATTGCGTAACCCCAGGTATCTCTAACTGGTGAGCGCTGTATATGAAAATGTAAGGGTTCATACTTTTGGTGAAGGAAAGTATCGCACACTTGCTAATATTTAAGCATATGCTGTTAGTATTACACCAGTCCTCAATGATGTCCAAATTCCTCTGCAAAACTAAGCAATCAGTTATAGATGTTATACGACTATAGATCTTAAAGTCAACTGCATAAGCCAACACTTTGCAATCCAATCTGTCCAGGAGGTCATTAATATATAAATTAAAAAGAGCGGTCCTAAGTTGGAGCCCTGAGGCACCCCAGATGAAACTTGAAATGGAGCAGATGTAAAACCATTAAATTCAACATAGGGAGATCGGTTATGTAAGTATGATTGTATAAATGATATAAATTTAGGGGTAAAGCCAATAGAAGATAATTTAGAGATAAGTAGTGAATGATTAATTGTGTCAAATGCCTTACTGAAATTAGAATATAAGACATCAACTTGCTGCTTATCATCAAGACATTCGCTTATAAATTGTGTAATCTCTATTAGGTTAGTAGTTATAGTAATGGAGCTAGTTTGAAAAACACTGGAGAATGAATTCGTAAATGCCTCTATAGTTTCTTCAATAAGGTTAGATATTTCATACAGCTAGGTATTCTGGATCTACCTCTCCACTTTAAAAAATGTAATGCCGGAAAAAGGGATGGGTTGTTGGATATATTGTGAGCGAGTCTCTCTTAAACAGTTTACGAATGCTGATGAATTCTTGGCAGTGAAAAGGGCACTAGATTTTAATATCTTAAATTTAAATATATACAACGTGTGTATAAATTGTCGCAAAAGCTACACGTAGCGACATACTTCGTTGGTTTCTGAATCGAAAATCTAAATGGTAAAATATTGTACTATGCTTCATAAGTCTTCACGAGGTTCTTGAAGATCGGTTTTTTAGTTTCTTAATAAGCGTTTGTGTTCGTTATTTGTCGGTATAGATAGCTGCAATTTTGAATTTAGATGATTTCTTATTCCTGTTTTTTCGTAAACAGTTTCTTTTTGATTTTAGAGCCTGGTTTCAATATTTCTTCATAAGCATCCTCTCATGAAAAACACATTTGGCGACATTGTAGGACAATGACTGTATTTTAATTTGATTTCAATCAAAACCATTACTATCAAATTTTGACATTAATCTGAAGTGTTCAATTTTATGCAAGCTCTGCTCTTTTTCGTGCTTACTCGTATTCTCTTCATTAGTTTTTCTGTTTCAGTGTTTTTATCGTTCTCGTACTATTGTTTTGTTTATTTACAATGGTTTTTACATTTAATGAATATGCCGATATGTATATGGTATACGGTTTTTGTAATGGAAATGCTAACATGGCAGAACAGGAATATCGCGTACGTTTTCCAAACCGGAGACATCCTACTGGAAACGTATTTCGACGACTGGATCAACGTCTACGTGAAACTGGTTCGTTTAAAAAAAGAAATGCCAACGCTGGTCGACCTAGACAACGGCGTACATTACAACTGGAAGAGGAAATTCTAGATTCAGTACATGAAGATTTCTCCGTCAGTACTTGACAGTTGGCGTCCACATTCAATATCCGCAGTAATAAGACCGTTTATTTGGTTCTACGTGAAAACCTTCTTTATCCATACCATATAACTAAGGAGCAGCCGCTCTATGAAAACGATAACATACACCGTTTAAACTTTTGTCATAGTATCTTAAATAGGATTCAAGAAGATGGCGATTTTTTAAGAGGTGTTCTTTGGACCGACAGGTCTATGTTTACCAGAGATGGTGTACTCAATACCCATAATTTTCACCATTGGGCAGATGAAAATCCTCATGCGTTTCGGGAATACGGTCACCAAAGAAAGTTTTCAGTTAATACTTGGCTGGGTATAATAAATCACCGTGTCGTCGGCCAATCTATCTGCCAAATCGACTTGATGCCAACGGGTATTTAAATGTATTAGAACAAGTTATTGACGAGATGCCATTGAATATACGCCGTAACATGTTTTACATGCATGATGGAGCTCCGGCACATTTTTCTCGTAATGTGAGAGAGTGGTTGGATGAACAGTTCCCTGATAGGTGGATTGGTCGCAGTGGTCCTATCTTATGGCCTGCAAGGTCTCCCGACCTAAATCCTTTAGACTTTTTTGTTTGGGGTGTCATAAAGGTGAAAGTTTACGCAACACCTCTACAAGACGCTGACGAAGTTATAGGACGAATTAACGCGGCAGTATTAGACATTACATCGGAAAGGCTTGAACAAGTAATACAGACAATACCTCGTAGATTGCAAATGTGTTTACAAACAGACGGATATCAATTTGAACATATGCGTAGGTAATAGTGTCGCTAATTTATTACAAGAGATGCGTTCGAAAAATCAAAACTACTAATTCTGTTTTAATAAAGCTTTCTTATTGCTTTTCCCTATGTATCATTTGTGTTATCCAATTTGTCATTTGTAATTCTGGTCTGTCAATTTTGACAAGTATTGTAACTACCATTACGGTAGTATGCGACTACAGTGTTGCCAAATGTATGTTACTTTCAAGTGGCTCCTGAAGGCGCATGAAGCATAGTACCATATTTTACCATTTAGATTTTAGATTCAGAAACGAAGGAAGAATGTCGCTGCGTATAGCTTTTGCGACAATTTATACACACGTTGTATATTTTATAAGTTAATTGTGCACTAAATGGACAATTGATTTTTATGTATATATTTATTAGAAGTTCTTGCAGTAAATGCTGAAATAAATGTCACAACATTCTTCAATGAAACGCGGGAATTATTTAGATTTGGTCGCCACTTCAGTATCTCATAGTTATTATTGTAGCCATTTCTAATTCACAGATTATCTACACTTCTTGTACGCTACAGTGATTTTACGAGCGTTTCATAAACCTGATGGCTTCGTTGTCTCATTCGTGTCACTCAATAGATATCGGATAAATAGAAACGGCGGTTGGATATAGCTGAACGTTGTCGCATCGCTTTTATTCTTCGACACTCTCCACACCTGTCTCTGCGATGAAGGTGACAGGACAGGAACGGATCTCCACGGCGGTCCTCCTGATTAGTCTCCCCGCATACTTGACGTCGCTGGCGCGGCTACCGAGACTTTCGCCGCCGCGTGGGAGTCGCCTTCTCTCTTGGCGATCTTGATTTATCGCGTCGAACGCCGACTGATTTATGCCTTCCTATTTGTAAATATCTGGACGTTAAGTTGGTACGCGCGTGGATGGTGTATAGTATCTGTGTTCGTTGGTTTGCCATTGATGTTGGCGGGAAAGTTTCAGGAGCGTTTACTTTACGGGTCGTTTTGCAACAATGTTAGTACAGTACTCCTATTTGTGTCCTGCTTGGAAGTGTTTGGCGTCGAATTGGACATATTATAAAAAGAAATCTTTTGTGCTCTATGTAAATATTTATGTACGCTACCGGTAGAGAACTGGAGAACAAAGAGAGGGAACTAATTCTTTTATAACCGATTTGCGCAGGCGAACGCAGTGTGTGATTCTGGGAAAATTGCTTGTGAAATAAAAAAAAATGGGTGATTTCTCGCGCTGATGGAATTCATGCTCACTCGGGTTATTACTAACAAAGAGTAATTCAAAGTAATAACCAGAAATCAAAAATTAACTTAAAAAGGAATTAAAGTAAAATAAAATTACTTCGGAACTTAAACTTTTAATAATTATGTGGGTGTTTAAGTATTTAGCGCGTGATACTATAAATTTAAGAAGCAATAAAGTATTTGTAATATGATAAACTAAATTTTTGTTGCGTCATTAATTAAATTAAAGAATACAAAATATCTACAGGTAGTTTTACAAATAATGATAAAATTTTGAGATTGTACGGTTGGGATTTGGAATATAAGGATTTGAATAAAACAACGTAATTGTAAGCTTATTTATTAAATGCCGGCTAGTCTTTCTCGAAACATGGTGATTATTCTATTTCTTTGCGAGGATAACGGGCCGCCGGCCGTTGGAAAAGATAAGACGAAATGGTAAATTATAGAACTGTAATATGTTTCTAAATCAGAACACAATAATTATAGGACGATGGTGAGCAACTAAACCTGCATTAATATATTAATTAATTAAAACACTTCGATGCAATACATATATCATATTAAAATTCGTGTATAGCTGTAAGAACCTTTTGGACATTCCTACGACAGTTTTTCCGAGAAGGAATGCTGACGAAAACCACCTTAAAGACGCTGATTTTCATCCGCATTTGTATCCCATTTTCCTTGACTCCGGACCCGGACATGAAATGATGCAGTGTCCTGCGCCCAGATATTTATCAACGATTTCCCTCCTGCAATAGAAAAATATAATTTAGTTTTTAAACACTTGAAAAATATGGCGTCTATCGAATCGTTAGCAGGCAGTTGGAAATGTGTCTCTATAGAGTCTATAGGTACTTTTGGTGTTTCGTACCACCTTGCAGATAAAGGTCACTGCTCACAATCTTTAAATTAGACGGCAGAGAGATCGTAACATATAATAAAACATTAATATTAATACTAATACATTTAATTAAGAATTATAGATTATATTGCATTTCTTATTATATAAAATTTAAAAAAAGAATGGGGAAAGCAGAGCGAAGTGCGTATATATTTTGCTATGTTGCTTCTAATCATTATTATTAAAACAGTTTAGTGCGTAGATAATATCGTTACAATTCTAACTGTCTACAAAGACGTGTACGCATACTGTATACGTCAAATATTTATTATAATACCGATAATAACATAAATTGTATTTTTTATACATATTACTGTAAATCCAAAACTTGATTTTGGATTTTTGTGTCGGCACACTTAAGTATATTGATTCCATTGGCTATATTTTAGTAGTTTAGGAAAAACACGCACTCGTTTTTCTTTGTCCATTTCAAACAGCTCACTACACTGGACATTTTCACAAACAGTTTGGGCATTTCGCACCGCTTTTACTTAAATTTGATGACTTTCTGGTCAAGGCATCGTGAGAGATACACACATTGTTTGTGAGCGTCCCGATAATTTAACTCCGCACATTCAATCTTATCTGTTTGTTACTTACAAACAGCGTTTTGATGTAATTTTCTAAAACATTTTTTTGCCATCACAATTACCTGGTATTACCTGTATCGCCGAGAGTTGCACGATACATCGTAAATACATTTTAAAATAAATGTAACCGACGGCTGAGGGGTAACTGAAGAGAGTAAATGTCTTTTTTGGGTATGGGTGCTGAAGCGGTGTCTATTTGGTGGACGCCCTGGCAATTTACCATCATTACAGAAACATCGACCAAGAAAATGTCTAAAGTTAAACAGAAATTCCAAAAAAAAGGTCGTATTCTTACAAAATTGGACGATAAAATTTATACAAAACCAAAATTTTTGAGTGCGAAAACGCTAAAACCCCTAGTCAGCCACTAAATATCTGATGTTAGCCGTTGTAATTCCAGTGGTCAGCCGTTCCAGTCATTTAAAATAAAAAGAGGAATATAACAACTTCTGAACAGATCGCTTTTCTAGTAGTTATATACCTAGGTATATATAAAACTAATCTAAACGACAAAACATACAAATGAAAGCTGAATCATCAATATCATTATAAAAATAACCCGGTAATGGGGTACATTTTAAATAAAACTGTTTAGGGCGCTTAACACAACCTATTTTTTAAATTATTTTCTTATTTATCGCTTTTTTCATGAAAACTTTAGTGGAAACCTTTTTTCTTTGTAAACTAGATGTTTTTTTTTCCTATAAGATCTTGCGTTGACTTTCGACGATTTTCTAAACTTTTGAATCATCTTTCTTTTCGCGCATTTTTTTTTTTCGTTTAAAGCAGGACTCGGAAAAGTTAACGCGTCAGAAAAAAAATGATTTAAAGCTGCTCTGCTTTAGTTTAATATAATTTTCTTAAAATACATGTTTGAAATAATATATAGGCTTTAATTTATGTATTCAATACATACAGAAATAAGATTTTATCAAATTTACAAATGCTCAACCATACGGCTGCCTATTGATTTTAAAGATATTTTATTAACAAATATCCAGCCGCCTCGAAAAAATGTAGTTCTCTCACATACTAAACTCTCTTTCAATTTAAAATGTTGATCCAACCATATTATTAAACCAATAACAGCTCATTCACTTTTTAATATCAATTTATAAGCTACTTGCAGTTTATTATGAATGAACTTGAACTTAAGCAAATTTATAAGTTTTTTTTTATATCTTCAGAGCCTACTGTTATCAACGGGTTCCATCACAGAGCAACAATTATACGTTTGAGATAATTGTGATTTTTTAAAGTTGTATGCTGGAGAAATAGCTGACTATTAGCAAACTTTATTGTTAAATATACAGTAAATTCTTATTATTACGAATTATACCTATAATTTAGGGTCTGAGGACTGGAAGTGACTCAACTTAGACACAGTTACCCTACACAAGCTGAATGATAAAACTTAAAAAATGCAACGTTCATGCAGTGGCGGCTCGTGAGTTATGAAAGAGGATGGGCACACGATAAGAACTTGCCTATTTTTTGTATGTACATAAAATTCATTCTCCTATTTCTCATGTTGGAAAAGACGTCTATGACTTAATACGTTTGAGGGTGGAAAAACATCGTTCACATTCTGCTGTCGACATGGGGGTTGTACAAATAATATCCAACAGTTTATATGTTTCCGTCAAAACTTTTTAAGTTGTTGTGTGTTATGAACACTAAAAGTGGCAAAACACCACCTACATCTAGGTCACACATGTCCTCGCGCTTATAAATTACTGAAAGTTCACTTTTCAATTATGACGACTTTTTTCCACATCTCTGTTGTACTTAATTTTATGTCGCAAATAAGCACTGTCTAACTATTCACTTTGCTTAGAACATTAAAATCCACGCATGCATTCTTGTGAGAAACGGAAGTTTCGTGTTTCTTTGCCCTCTCTGCAATATGCTTTAAATCATTCAACCCTTGTTTATTCCACACATTGTCCTCTTTCTTAAAAATTAAGCAGGTAAAACAAAATAGTTTATTTGTTAGTGAAAATCCGCACATCCACTAATATTTTTATTGAATACTCTATTGTAAGTTCGAGAGCGGATTTTTTTAAAGATTTTGCACTCAATTAACTTCCATCATTAATAATATCATTTCAAGCCTTTGAAATCACACATGCGCGGTACGCGTTGAAAACGATACATTCGCAACGAATGCAAGACGTTAACTGGAGATACAAAATTGCGTGCCCCAAAGCGACCGTATAAGCACATGTGGCGAAGATAAATGGAACCGTCCGATTCATACTCGAAATAGGTACATCGGAAATAGTGCCCCGGAACATAGTTTTGAGCGTTCGCATATGCGCTAGTGTCTGTGGTGCGGAAGTAAACTTTGATACCATCGTTATAAAAATACGTAAAAATTACATGTGAATTTCTTTCTGTATTTATCTTGGTGGTTAGGTGGGCACGTGCCCTTGTGCCCTTTAGTACCAGCCGCCACTGCGTTCATGTAACCGCCGCCGCATCCAAAAGGAAATACATCTGCTTTAAAATGAATATTGCAGGGTGTTTAATGGCATACACACATTACGACACCCTATCCCAGCGTAATTGAGGCAGAGTCGTCGCTACGTCCGTATATTTTCGCAACCTAGCCGATCGTCATCGCCAACAGGACTTCCCCGTTGCTACTAATCTGCAGGTCGCACGAACGAGAAACCGTGGCGGCAAAGAGCCGAAGATCAAAGGAAATGTACTGTACGCGTTCGCGGCGATTCATCCCCCATCTCCTTTTTCTAGTTCCGATCTCTTGGGAATCGCGAATACAGCAGCCGAGACCGAAATACCTCGTTTTATCAGCGCGAACGTCTCTGTGTGCACGCTTCTATACGCGGTATGTGCGTAATATGTATGCATGCATTTCTGTGTGCGAATCTGTGTTAAGAGAGGAGATGCGTTCGTAATGCAACCATTACGGGATGATCACTATTCGAACGGGAGTCGCTTCGAATTCGATAAAAGCAAAAATAAACGCATTAGATATAATCTGGTGGGAAAGCTGAGGATGTCATCCATAAATAGGTGAGTGCTGGAGATTGTGTGAATGCTTGGGGTGATTTTGGAAGTGTGCATGTGGTGTGATACATTTTTTATGGAAGACCTCAAAGCCTGTGTTTACTGCTTTGTTTGCATAATCGTATGGATGATAAGGGTCTTATTTATTAGATCAAAGAAATCATGAATTAGATGTGAGTGCGTTTGACCAAGCAACGCATTAAGTATAGGTAGGGGAAGGTTGACAAAACAGTCAGTTATATGTAAACTTTTTAAGGAACCAGTGCCTCGTCTTTTTGTTTGAAACTGACAATAAGGAAACATATTTTTAATAAATAGATTTTTTTTTGTCACAACAGAGAAGCGAGGAGTATTAGTAGAGAGAAGTTGGTAGCCATCCAAAATAAATATAATAGAGTGAAGTGAATTAGAAATTTTGCAAATTATCGATATTTTGGTCATACAATTAATACGAGACTGACGCATTTTTTAATAATTAAAGAATTTTTTAACAGCAACAAAAAGGCAGGAGAATTAACTCCTTTTAATATTTTCTCTCCAACTTGGGAGTATTTTTTTTTGTAAACTCGAGGTGGGGGAAAAGGCAGTCTAAAATAATTCCAATAAATTACTTTTTTAACACCACCACAATGGGGACGAATTAAAGAATTGTGTTTTTTTTTAATTAATGTAAGTTAAATGACATCATGGATCTAACGAACTAATTTGGATTTTTTTTTATTAGAATCAAGGCATATTTAGTAAATGAAAATCTTAAATAAAATAATTAAGTCATCCTCTTTGACTTACATAAATGGCATATTTTTATTTCTCTCTTTAGGACTTATAGCTAGCTGATATGAATAGGTGAAAAGAGTAAAAAGACTTGTTCTTTCCGTTAAACAAAGTCCTTAATATTTAATATCTAGTTTGGGCTATTTTTTGCCATCTTCAGATCAACGCCAATTAGCTTAATTGCCAATTAATTAAACGTCAACTTTTACACCTTACAACATTTACAATTTACATTTTTCAATTTATAAAATTAATCTCACTTCAAATTTTCTAAAAATTTTCAGTTATTTGTAGTTAAAAATATCACACATCTCTACAACATGGAATTCAAACATTGATTTAAAGATACATTTCCAAAACAGTAAACTTTTCATTCTGTGGCGGGTGTTCCTAATGTTGGTTTCTTCAAATCTTTCAGTTAATCGGACACAACAGAAATCCTTTGTGGTTGAGAAATTAATCAATTTTTATTTGAACAAAAAGATATATCCTTAGGTAGATGAAAGTCCGTCATATACTTAATACATTAAATCATTGCCCACCTTCTCAATAAATTACTGGATCTCAAATGAAGGCATTTATATATAACAACACTGACATAAAAAGAGATACCTGCGGTGTTACAATCAGCTTGTATACACTGGTGCTCTAATTATACTGTAATAACACAATTTCATTGTCAGATTTTATTTTCACTTTGCGTGTAAAATCCGTAAATATTAATTTAAAAATATGAAAATCCAATGTACCTACAGGTAATTGTTTTTGGTTCATATACAGGGTGTATCAGATATAGAGGTAAATATAATAATATGTAGCAGCTGTAATCATATATAATCAAAAAGTCTTAATGCACAGGGGGTCTATCTGTACGCATTAACGAGAAAAAAAAAATTATAAATGCCGTGGGCTAGAGTCGCACCTGTGCCCAACCTAAATGCGGTCCCTAGTATACCCCCACATACCACTATCATTCAGCCATTACCGCTGTTAGTTTTGTGTGGATCGCCGCTTGGAGTGCAAGCCACTTCGAACATTTTATTTAAATTCTTCCCGTCTCGAAAAAACGGTCCTTTTCAGGATCATCATGATTTCATATCGAAGCTTGATGCATCGGCAAAAGCGCGGGAATGTATAGATTCATTTTCGCGCGATATCATAGTAAAAAGGCGTGTTTGCAAATTTTCTGTATCTACATTTATTTCTGTGTAATTCGATTCAATTCATTTTGCGTTATATGATTAAATAAATCCAAAGGAAATAACACAGATTCGTGTGGTACCGTTTATTAACAACTAACTCTCGATTCGACAAAGCAAAAGAAAAATATTTACGTTTTTTGTAACTACTGAAGTCGTATATCCGGTGAAACTCGAACGTCTTATCAGGATATTAAAAGTAATACTTTGTAGACTTACGTAGAATGCTCTTAACAAATAAGGAATGTTTATTTTATAAAAAGAAGAAATTTAAAATGCCTCAGTTTTGCTATTTTTACAAGGGCCTTTATTTATTCAGAATGACGTTAAATGAACTTACGGCATACCATTAAGAATAATACTGAATGAGTGCAATGTATTGATACATAATACCACGTTTAGCGGGTGCTTAACATGACGTTTCCTTGCATCAGGCCGGGACTAAAGAATTTTTGGTTCTAAATTTTACTTTTTTTTATTCTTTAATGATGAAATCCGATTTCGGTGGTTTGTGCTTTATATGCCGTGTAGGTAGTTAATACTAAAGCAAAATTTACCTTTTTATTTGATACACCCTGTATAGCTCGCTATAAACGCTTGTTAAAAATCTTACACGCATTTGGCACATCCGAATTTAATTCCTGTTTTTGAGCGGCCCAGGATCAATGCCGTCAGGGCGCGCGCATGGTTCTGCTCTTGATAAGACATCAATTAATGCAAATGTAGAGGAGAGTGTTGGCACATATATACACACTACATTACGTGCGCTGCGTATACGGGAAGGCAAACTGATAATTATCTGATTAGCTAGAGTCAAAGGTACCGACAGTGTTAAGGATTAATTTGCTTGGTAAATACCTGCATTGTGTGTGCGTATAGCTGCGTGTGTTGATGTGTTGATGCGTTGTGTAGACGTTGAACGTGTGTGTATGTGTGTGTGTGTGTGTATTGTGTTGTTTGTTTGCCTGCCCGTGATTACACGCCTCACGTGCTCCCATACTTAATAAACAATAATGATAGTGGGAAGAGCGCAACACGCGATTTTCGATTTCTTTCGGTAAAACGGGCGTATCTAGCGCGACCACCACCGAAGGCGCCTCTAACGATACCGCTTATTATTCCAATTATATCTGATTATAATTTGAGTCGTGGCGAAAGGATTTATATGCTTCTTTTTCGTCTTAGGAAAATAAAAAGCTTAGATTAGGGTACATCAGTTGCGATTACCTAGTTGTAATTGATTGAATTGATAATTCAATATTAATTCTCCTCTGATTAATTCCTTAAAATTTTTATTTCTAGTTTATCTTCTTTGGCGGTAGAATTTATGAAGTAGGTAACGTTTAAGAAACGGGATTAAAAAATACTGAGATTTGTCTAGTTATTTTGGAACATTGTAATATGAAAGATTATTTTCTAGTTAAAACTTTTATTTTTACTTGAGTCTTCTTTCTGTATCCTTTTATAGCATAGCGCTACCCCACTTATGTTTTTACCTTCTTTTCATTTAATGTACTATCTAAATATAATGTCTCGCCTCACCCACTTTATTCAATAGCTCTTACTAACATTTAATATTATATTGAAAGTTGAAACTGTAGGATATTCCGGTTCTCTTTACTTGCACACCTGCGGTTACTGCTTTTTTTTTAAGTGATGAAGGAAATTTAGTTGAGATAGATATAGGGTTTTGCACAATATTGAAACGACTCAACTATATTATGAATACATTTAGTAATTATCTGTTCGGCAGACACCCAGGATCGTAAAATGCATATGTAAATGGAGGTAACGTACAGCTACGTATTATCGTAATAATGCAGATTTAAATTAATTTTAATGCATTCAAAATTGGATGTTGAATAATAATGTAAATTAGTACAGCAGTATAAATACATAATTATTAAAAAGCTGTTTGAATAAAAGTTTATGCAATATAGTTCGATAGAAACTTGGCGCTAATTGGATTAAATATTTTGGTTTGTTATTGCATTGTTGGGTTAATAATCCTTCCGGTTTGTAATGCGGCATGGACCAAAATAGTTCCAAGGGATTATAGATAAGAATGGGCAATTTACTTATTAGGGCATAGAATTTTTGCATGTCTTTTGTTTTTGTCTACTACTCATGTATTATTTCTTATTGCCACTAGATGAATGTATTTCATATTGATTATTCAATTATTTTCTATGTTTACGTTACATTTACTTTATTTTGAAATAAAATTAATTCTTTTAGAATTAAAATTTCAGTTTTACGTGAAAAAAATATATAGAATTTGAAAAATGTATATGTAACATTATTTTCATATACTAACATTGTATTTCTTATTGTGCTATAATGTAAATATATTTCATATTACCCTTTCAATAACTTCTCTCTTAAGTTTTTAAATAACAAATAAGAACATGATATCTATTGCTCATATAGTAAACACGTGCACTAGCACGTATTACTTGAGGATGGTCTAATTTTGGATCGAGACATGTAGTAAATAAATCATACATCTAAAGATTGGAAAGAACTTTTAATTTGCAATTAAGCAATAAATTGCCTAGACCTCCAATCCAAAAAATCATTATAATATTAGAAGTTGTATTGTCATAATGTTGTTGTATAATGTCAAGGTTTTATATTTTTTCATTTGCTCTGTAAAATTTGGTTTTCTTCATTGCTTTGTTGTTCAATACCGTTGCACAAAATATAATGTTGTTACTTGTATTTCGTATAACATAACTTCTTTAGATTTTTTTGGATCTAAGGGCCGTTTTACACCTAGCTATTTATTGCGCAAATTATTGGCCAATTTAAAATTGTTAGGTGTATAACATGGATTTAATACGTGTTATACACGTACCAATAATAATAAATCTATACGAATATAAGCCTATAAAGACCCCTATAAGCCTTTTAAAGACCCTATATAGCTACAAAAAGTATAAGAAGAATCGGTAGGATTCGTTATTGTTGGTTATTCACAATATTCGGCAATTGGTCCATTTTGACCAATAAAAAGTCATCTAATATCCGAAATGTTCATATTAGAAAACCCAAATTGATAATGTCTAACTCGATCTGTATGTCGTTTTTCACTACCGATTCGTGTAGATTATAAAATTTAAAAATTCCATCGCGCGTGAAGAGCTGATGTCACCTGAAAAGAGAATTTTCCAGGAATTCGCCGTTTAAAAAAATTGAATGCGTGGACGATTGTCTTTCTCTAACTGTAAATAATGAAGCTTTTTGTACAGTAAAGGAATTTCTCTTTAAGGGTTCTCCAAATGATGTATGGTTTACATCTAAAGCTCTATTTATTCGAGAATTTTCATCTATCGCCTCTAAAATAGTTTCTTCGATGTTTTTGCTTATCAACTGTATGATGTCTGTCACCATCGGATTTTCGCAGCTTAAACATCTAGCTCCTCTGAGCCTACGGTAGACACCTTGTAAAACGCGATGAGATGGAACATATATTGGAAATATTCTTGGCTAGTTCGTCTAGTTTCAGGAGAATTTCAAGGAGCTTCTTTACAAAGTGCCTAGTGTCACTGTTGATACCAACTAGGGAAAATATTTGGATTTTAGTAGATAGAAACAAATATAAAATTTAAAGCTATAAATCAAAATTTCAACATCATGTTATCTCGTAAACTTTCGATAACTGAACTTATATACTAGAATTACTACAGTAATACCTTTGCTTATTCTCATCCATACTCCTTGACTATCACCTGTCAATACGTGCAATACTTTAAAATACTGCATAATGTCAATTGGACTTTGAAAGAATTCTTGTTGTTACTCATATATAGTTAACAAAGTAAGAATTGCGTATTTACTAAACGATCACGGTCGTAAAGAAAAAGTAAACCAGAACGCTGTGCTGTGCCTTATCGAATTTATGTTGTGTGTTGTATATTTATTATATTAATTGTTCGATAAGGCACGCGGTTCAGACTCCGCGAAGTTTGCCGAAAACGTCTAGGTCAGGGTTTCTCAAAGTCAAATCGGACCAACTGGCGCGACTACACCGATAAATCTGGTTATGTAAATTGAGCACTTGTGACTGTGTGTGTGTATGTTTGTGCGCGCTGAAGCTCTTGTCACAACGGCTTCGACAGCAGAAACGAAAAAGGAACTTATTTTTGGCGTTTTGCGCGCCGAGTCAAACCGCTCGTAAAAATTTGATATGTGCGCGTCTGGAGTGCTTATATATGCCTAAGTATGATGCGATGACGGTCGTAAAATTTTTCGGAACAACAAAAAGACGAAGGAAATGCATACGGTATTTTTGTATACTTCAGCATCGAAATTCCTGGAACTTGTTTTATAAAACAAAAATGCTTGAATAAATAATAAACCGCTATGTTGGTGAAATCTCATATTTCGTCAGAGTTCAAATAAATTAATTTTGTGAATCATACAAGCTCGCATCATATATGTAGGCTACGTGCAAATAAGACCTCTTTTTGTTTGTGTAGTATAAAGTGCTTTATTACGAAATGATCTGATAACAGATTAGAAATTCTGTTAGAAAAACAAAAATTATTTATTAGACAATATCTTAATAAATATATACAGCCCAGCTACATATGTATACTTAAAAAAAAAAAAAAAACATTTGTTATATATTATCACGAAAATGAAGGTTGCTTAGAAGTGATATCAGGTTGTGTTGGGAGTAAATAAAGTGATTTCAAAATAAATTTAATTTGTTTAATGATATTCCAAGGAATATCGTAATTAATAACTAATTATTCAACATTAACCTTGAAACTTTAACTTAACACTTAGTTTTTTGGGTAATTTTTACCCATCACAGGGTCGTTCAATCTTGAGGGTGCAAAAATGCATTCGTGTATGAGTATGTCTTAAGCTAGATATCAGGGGCGGCTCCTCTTAAAGAGCCACCGTTGCAAATCACAAATTTATCATTAAAGGGCTTAGGTTATTGTTTGGGGCCAGGCAGATACAATAAGTAGCGCTTGTGAAGCAAAGCAATTCTTGCGACTGTTGTTTGGTTTGGTTTATCTTTTACTGGTTCTTGCAGAAGAACTTTTAGAACACACGGCATTTTGACCGTAACTTCTATCTATAGGTATCTATAAAGTTTTAAGCTAGCATCGATGGACATGCACCCGACATAGGAATAATATTGTTTTAAACAGATATTGCCACTCTTTTTATAAAAAAAATCGGCAATATTAGCAGGTTCATATCTACACAACAAGTTAAAACCTGATATCAGAAACATGACGTTGAATGAATTTAACCAAAATAAAAATGTGAACGAAAGAACAATTTTTTTTTACTCTTTTCACCCATACAATATTTATCGTTCATTGAATACTTGGAACATAATTAAAATTTATGTTAATTGAGGATGCTTTTGTGATTTAAATGAATTTGAAACTTATTTGAATGACATCTAGGTATTGAGATATATTGAGAGTCGATGTGCATGGGAATTCGTTTTTCTTGCACCTTTTGCGTTGCCATGCCATTTTATATTCATATTGTTTGTTACATTTATTTGTGTATGTATTGTTTTTTATCATTAATGTGTGTCTATTGCTGTGGACAGGCGCCCGGGTTTTCGCAAATTCAGATGTTGTCATGTTTACTCCGATCAGCCTTTGTCAATGTTTCGAGGAAATTTTCACAGATGAAATATTGTTTTTTTATATAAGTTTTAGTTAATGAATTGTTTGTTTGATTTATTTATTTAAGTGTTCAGTTGTTTTAAATTAAATTCATTTATTTAATTGTCTAGCGCTCGCTATTCTTTTGGATGTTGGTGTATAGATTTTGTGCGTTGCGTTACACGCAGCTGTTGTTGTTACAAAAACGTCTGGTGAATTGTATGAACCAGTTCCTTGCTAGACGCTAGCGTAAGTACATGTGTTTTTGAATTCATTGCTGCCATTTTGTTTATTCTTATGATTTAAAGATTTGTTTCGCTTAAATTGAATTTTATTCTGTCCATCAAGGAACTCGCGTAATAATAATTGTTATTATATTGTTGTGTACATCTTAGATATAAGATCATTTATTATTTTGGTTCGGGAAGATATTTTAGTTTAAAGAGTTAATTTTTTCTTTTTAATTTGCTGATTTGTTTTTAATTATTAATCACCCCGGGTTGGGTGAATAGAAGCATTGTGCTTGTATTTAAATTTTTCTTTTGTAAATTTACTTGAATTGTCCACGTTTAATTTATTTTATTTTAATTTGATACCACGTGGTTTGATTTGAAAGATATTGGATTATCTTCCTGGACAACTTTTTCTATTGCTTGATATAGGAATTAGCGTTGTCCTATTGTAATTTAGAATCTCGAGCAGTTTTTGATTTAGACCAGAACCCTATGTTCACGGTTTTTTTTTGCAAAAATTTGTTAATAACTGTTTTTTTTTTCTTTTTTTTATGTAATAAATTTTTTTGATTGTTTATTAACGTCTTTCAAAATTCTGTCCTTTTATTTTTGATTAAACCTTTTCAATTTTTGGGGTAATTAAGTAAGTCAGATTTCTTTCACCCACAATTTACTTTTCGTGATTAGATTCAAGTTTTAATTCGCGAGGGTAATAATCTTGAGATTATTTGTTCTTTTGCGTCCTTTTAAATTTTTATCCGTTGAGCTAGCTAATTTAATTTTTCTTTTTTAATATTCATTTTGCATTTTTCAAATTCAATCTGTATACAGCACACATTTACTTTTTTTTATTACCCATAATTAATATTTATATTTATATTTTTGACAACGTCTATGTGACATGCTTGTAATTATTTGACGAATAAAGTATCTATCTATCTATCTATTTCTGTGTATGCTTTATCGGCTTTTATATATTTTAACATTTTTAGGTTTTTATATTATGAAAAAATCGGAAAACTCAGACGGTTCTCAGACTAAAAAATACGACAAAGGTTGTGGATGTTTCTTCAGATTTGTCGATATATTTAGTCTTTTATACTACGCTAGTATTCTTCCCCTTTATTAGGTTTTATGTATACGCGTTGTACGCGCACACGATATCATTTCCTTCATTCTTTCCCGCAGCTAGTGATTTTATTACCGGCGTATATTTTCAACCCTCTCCTCTCTCACACACCTACATGACATTACCATCATCACACTGTCATTTGCAAGCACGTCTTTAATTTCGTTCTCGTTTTCTACTTGTCGACTCGGATTATTATCCATCCTCCTTTCCTTCTATTTAAAAGCGTTCCGTGCCCTTTAATTTAAAATCATCCATACTTAACGATCTGCTTGCGCTCTCCTCTTTCTATACGACATGACGGACTGGAAGGCGCGCGGTGGCCAGCAGCTCGCCCCGATTTCACGTCATCGCCGCGACTATACATTACCTCGGTACTGGTTACTTTCTTATTTATGACTTTTGTAAATCACACAGCTGCCGCCGCCGGCGGTACTCCTTGAAGATAATTAAACACTTGTTGCCGCGCATCAATTTGTTCTTAACGATTATAATATATGGGTAATAAATAATGCGTAGCGCAAATAAAAGCGTTAATGTGAGGCAGTATTCTTGTAATAACCGGAACACCAAACGAAATTAAAGACACATGTATCGGTAGATATGCTACATTAAGTCAAATTAAAATTTCTTATTGCGATTGGCTTTATTCCACACACGGATTGCGTATAAATATAAACGCGGAAAAAATGTATTCTTGTACCAACAAAATTTGTTTCGCATCAGCGAATAAAATTTTACTTTGTGTATATGGATGGAGGTTTTTTGTATCGCAAAATAAATCATTTTCTAAACTAATATTCTAACTTTAATTAATAATGAAAATTAAACGACTTTGTTTAAATTTGTTAACCAGGTATCTCTAAATCTCGATGCTTGGCACTTGACTCTCACTTTATTTATTGACCTATTAAAACATTTGGTAGTGTCAATCATGAAATATTACTTACAAAATTAGAACTTTATGGAGTTATAATTGGCATGGCTTAGAAATTACTTATTATGTCGAAAACAAACGGTAATCATAGATAATTATGAATCTCAATTATCTGTGCTTAGAAGGGGTATCCCTCAAGGATCCTTTCTGTACCCTACAATTTTTTTTATATATATTAACGACTTACCATTGCAGATTAGCGATATGGGTGATATTACTCTGCACCCTAAAAAAAAAAAAAAATGTGGTAAAATTACCCCAAAGATAAGTGGCAACTGGTGGCACCTATTCTTATCTATAGATGTAAATTTACCACATTGTTTTTAGAGTGTGTTTGTTGATGACATTGCTGTCGCATTTAAAAGTAACAACTTCGAAGACTTAGTTTACCATGTAAATGCAGACTATACCAAGTTAAGCCAATGGATGTCTTTTAATAATCTCTCCATAAACTCAGATAAAACCCAGTGCATACTTTTTCGTAATGCTTCCAGATATGATATCAACAGTTTTGTCCTCATTGGAGAAAATGTTAAATCATTGAATCTGCTAAGCAACTTGGCGTCTTACTCGACGAGAATTTAAAGTGGAATTTTCACGTGGAGTACCTCTCTAAAGGATTATCAAAAATTTATTATGCCATTTATAACCTAAAGGAATCGTGTTCTTTATCTAAACTAAAAACCTATTATTTCTCAGTTTTTCCTCCAGAATGATATTTGGTATAGTATAGTGAGGTGCTGGATCAAATGCAGACCGCATATTCCAAAAACGGGCAGCCTGAATCATGTACAATCTGCAACACCATGAATCGTGTAAAGAAACATTCAGAAATCAGGGTCTGCTAACCATTTATGATGCCTACGTTTGCGAAGTTTTGTATTTAAACATAGATCTGAATTTTCTGCATATGCTAGTAGCTATAATGTGAAAAACTGCAATTACTTACTGGCTCCTCGTCACAAAACAACACTTTATTAGAATAACTTCATTTATTGGGAGGGTATAAATTATACAATAAGCTACCTGAAGAAATAAAGTGTTCTGCTAACTTTTTTCGGAACCGAATGTCTCATGTTATTCTCTGAATGATTATTTGAAGTTTTAGCATGCAAATTGAACTCCTATTTTTGTTTGTGACGTTTTTTTGTACGCTCTATGTATAGCCGTAGTTGAAATAAAGATATGTTATTATTAGTATTATTATTATTAATTTTTAATTTAATAACACTTTTCACCCTTAATTAAATTCAAATCGGGGATTGGATGAGTATATTTATACATACGAATCAGACTTCCGGTTTAGCCGATATTTCAATAGAACCCTGCTTCATGAGTACGATACTAAGGTTTAGCACCTCTATGTTTAATAATGACAAAGATATTTAATTATTCTTATTTTTTCAATTAAGGTTCATGTTGGAATGGAATTAAAACTTAATATTTGACTTAAGCTGTTAGAATCAATTTTATAAATTTCCAAATATTCGCAACTAATAAAGTTATTGCTTGAGAGGTAATAACATACTCTCTACCAGTACTGATGCATACTTTTCAATTTGATGTGCTAAATTTAATGTAATTTAATTTTTATTGCCCTGAAGAAGCTGAGAAAATTCAGCGAAAATATGGTAATAAATTAAGAAATTGAATTATGGATATTTGATCTTTAACCCCACCTTTTTTGGAGGAATTTGGCGTTAAATTTTATTAATTTAAAGTTACGTTGTACTCGTTACTTCTTCTACTTACTGTTTCTCTTATATATAATAGAGAAAACACTTTTTTGCATGTATGTATATAGAAGCTGTTACTTATGTTTTGCACGCACATTAATAAAAAGAAATATTCAGAAAAAAAAGACAACCTATTGCATTTGCAACGGTTACATGTCTATATTTGGTGGAAGTAATTTATTGCTTGACAAGTTTTAGTTGACCTACATTCTACACTATAACATCTGCCAAACGTTTTCAATTACGAATTCAAGGTACAGGTGTTAAGGCTGCATAATAAAACTATAACCTCTACCCATATGAGCCATATCATAAAGAAAAGCAATATCATTATCATACCTAAAATATCTCTTTCATTATAATAATTAATAACTACATGCTCATATAATATCAAAAATTCCTAAGCTAATGCTCTTGTTTTTTATCGCGTCACATCGGAAATCTCGGAAAATTCGGGTAGGGTAATTTAAGGTAAGCGCACCAGGCAGATCGGTGGAACATCTCATTATATACGCGAAGCAGGTGACTTAAGTCAGGTAGGACAGTGTCCTTTTAAATTGCTCCGTAATTTACCTACTTATACGCCGGGTATTACGAAACTGTTAAACATTATCTTCTCTCCACTGGTTATCATAAGAAATTCATGAATATATACATACGTGTTTGCGTGCTAACGTCCGTTGTATGTAACAGTGTTTTATAGTTCGAGGAGTGGTTTTCGTACTTTCAGCTTTTCAGTTTTATCATCGGTTGAGTTACTTTATTTGTTCATGCTGATAGAAAGCTGGATAATTATTCTTTCGTGTTTTGAAATAAAAATGCTAATAGGAACATTTTAGAGCGGTAGTAATATGTATCATTTAGTAATTCAAATTAATTTAAAGGTATGGGTATTTTCCCAAAGACAGTTTTAAAATGCCATGAATGTTTAGACCGGGACTAACATTTTGTAATAGTATTCTAAACGTTCAAGATGCTTATCGAGAATAGAACCAAAAATTTTAAAATTATATAATTCGTCAAGGCTTCAGACAACAAGGAAACTCAAATATATTCTTGTAAAACAATATACAGGGTGAGTTTTTTATCTTGACACAACGGAATATCACTGAATGGTGCCGAACTC
The DNA here is from genome assembly GCA_004143645.1 of Protaetia brevitarsis. NCBI lineage: Eukaryota > Metazoa > Arthropoda > Insecta > Coleoptera > Scarabaeidae > Protaetia > Protaetia brevitarsis. The sequence goes on along the minus strand of RXPK01000067.1, from coordinate 1,228,891 downwards.
CACTCTCCCTTTCCCTCCGAGTGGGAGGGGGGACAACTTTGAAATTTTAAATGGGAACTCCCATTTTGTATTGCAGATTCGGATTCTACGCCATCAAGTATTTAGTTTTTGTTTGAAACTTTTTTTTGATTCCTAACAGATTGCGATGTAATCGCAAAAAAAAACATTATTTGAACGTCTAGAAAAAATACACAAAAAAGAGAAGCAAGCAAACATGATTTTGTGTTTTTTTATTTTAACATTAACTAACATTCAAAACTAGCTCTATAGGGTTCTTTAAATTTAGAATGTATTATTCAATTAATGGAACTACATATATTACATATTCTGTAATGTTTGTTGAGTTAACCAAAATCTTAGTTAATCTTACAAGAAAAACGTATAATTAAACCATATTGTTTTATTAATTTAACAAAGCCAATGGGTCACGATCTATAACAGTCTTCTTCTACATAGTTAGCAAATACGTTAAATGTGCCTATGTATTTCAGAAATCGCTGTGAAGATGGCGCTTCTTCTTTTTCACACCAGTAGTGACGTATAAAGGATTCCTAAAACACAACAGTCAACGTTGTAAAATATTAATCTAGTGTATTTACCAGTCATACATTTAATATAGGAACCACGACCATTAGCGTGCAATAGCATGACGATTAATTGAATGATGTCAATATCACTGCTATTTTTTGAGGGTTTTAAATATATCCCGTCTAGAGATATTTTACACTTTATATTGTGAATATGAGGTGATAAATCTACAATATCGTGACACCTGAACATTTCCTCATGCAAGGCGAATTGAAAAATGAGCTCAATTGACACCTAAAAATTGTTATTTTGATATAACAGATAACATTTATCCACTTTAGCTTAAGGTGTTTATTTAACCTAACTACTTCTGCTTTTTATTTTAATGAATTCTTTTGGTGTAGACTTAACATGAACTTAATGGCCTAACAATACTGAATGTTTAAAATATTATCAAATCTACATAATTATTTTAACATTTACATCTTGTTACTTTAACAAACAGGCAGGTGTGCGAAAGCATCCGCTCTAAGGCAACTTTTGACATAATTATTTGCAGCTTTTTCCACTGTTTCAAAAAAAAAATGATGTGAGGCTGATATGTATGTGAGATTTTGAGAGCACAGTACCGTTTTTTTCTGTTTTTGGTATGATGGTGATTTGGCCATTCTCCAAATTTTGTGAATATAGTATCTATAAATTGCTCTGGACTGATGTGGATAATGTGTAATAGAATTTCGCCATGCTCTTTCTAAAGTAAAACTGGAAAAATCGCGTTTGGTCGTAGCACTGATTCTGAGCAATTTTCAGCATAAGAATCTGGTCGCTGATCTTTTTCTCTAAATCCCTGTTGATGTTCTCCCAAATTAGTGTGATGAAGACTCGATCTATCGATTACTAATATGATTTGCTTTGAAACTTTATACGTCAACCAATGAGATTTTTATGTAAAGTAATCTTTTCCAAGTACATATTTGATTTTCATTTAAATAACTAAAAACAGCATGAATATTATTCCATAAAACATCAAGCCATTGATTAGGTAATAAGATATATGAGCCCCATTTCTTGCATTGTTTTTCTTAGCATAATGCTAATACATGATTATCAATTCTTTTTCACGGGCAAATCAAGTTATTGGTGCTTGATTTGAAAGGAATACATTAGTATTTCATTTTGAATAACGGGCTACGTATTAAAAGAACATAGAAACTTAAAAAGCAAATATCTGGGGAGAAGGAATCTACCATAAAGGTATAGTCTTTATATAGGTACAAGTAACACAACCATAAGCTTGAACAAAAATGGTTTTGGGGAATTCTCCTTCTTTTCTTAATATATTAATTAAAGCTTATAAGTTAGCTCTTCTCCTTCTCTATTATTTAGTACATTCCTGAATACACTGATGGCTGAATTATTTTTTTTCGTATAACTAAATTGTGTAGATACAAGAACTGTTTGCTTGTTGGCCTAATTTCTTCAAGTTAAGTTGAAATCCTGGGTTTGATCCAACAGAATGTACATTTCGTGTGAGATCGATCCATATTATAGGTGACACTTCATTTTAGAGCTTACAACAGAACTTCTTTAACCGTTCTCCCGTCAATGGAAACCCAGCACTATAAAATTTATGCGCTATTATAACTGCTTATAATAAAATAAATGTTCGCTTTACTACCGCCTATTATCCATTTTACGACCGTACTTTTCGCTTCATTTTACAACATCAATTTCTCTTCTGTAATTCACGTGCTCATAAATTACTGAAACTAATCGATTAATAGCAAAGTGTTTGCGGCAACTTCGGCAAACCGGTAGGTAGCTATAATACATATAAGTAGGTAAATACAATGTGAATCGTGAGTGATCCGTCTGTAGTAGAATAATCCAGCTCCTGTCTTCCGCTTGCAGAAGACACACGTACACATGCAAACGTGAACACAATGAACACACTCGTCGTTAAATAAAATCGAGCGCCGCTTCCAAATGATCCCGCTTCTGCACGCCAGGCCGACACGAAACGCCGCTATAGATTCGCGTCGGTATCTTTATTACCGATCTGTTATCGTAAATTCACCACCTATCGTGACATATTCTTGAAAAAATCCCCACGCCAAATCGGTTAAGTGTGTGCGTGAAGAAACGACGACTTCGCATACATTGGAGGAGGTATTCCATAAGCAACGCTTTTATCGGATTTGGATACGAAGAGTACGGGTTGGTGCCCAAAAGCGCAAGCAAAAATTGAACCAACACTTTTATCGTAATTCATATTGAATGGTTATTATTGTCATTTATAGGTATACTAAAATAAAGATTGCCGATCTTTTTCTTCTTTTACCATTGGTTGGTTGGGTTAAGCTTATCACGTTTCATTTATCATGGGATAATAAAAATTGTAAATAACAGCTTCAACTAAAGCTTTAATGATAAATAGGTAACTGAAAAATTTCTGATAATCTAAATATTTTTTTAATGTAGCTTTTATTGAAGATGAAAAGTAAAAATATAAATTCTTATCTTGATAGTTTTACCTTACATGTAAGTCACTACTATATACAGTTGGAAAGCCTATTGGTTAATACAGTAATCTCTTGTATTTTCTATAGCATTTACAATCATTAACAGCTTCCCAGTTTAGTGCAACTGCTGCATTCCATTCCACACTTGTTACACACCTCGTACACGTAATAGTCGGAAAAAAGGACATTCATTTGTAAATATTAAAATAAATCGTCGTATTAGGTGGAATGAAATGCTGATTTATACAAACTGGTTTTACCATAACTGCTAAAGAAACTGAAAAACTGTCTTCATATAGTTTGAATAATACTGTTTATATACATATATTTAGGTAAGCGTGCTTAGAATCATTATCTATATATAATTATAACTAGTTACATATTGAAATGAATGGAAATAGTACATAAATAAGATCAATTTACAGAATCTATGTATCCAAAAGAAGCTTGACAAATTTTGTTATAATTATATAACGCACTTCTACACAAATTAATATGTGCACTTGATGCACATAATGGCAAAGAAATGAAATAAATTGTTGAATTTCAAAGCTATGTTTACTTCCTTGCATTTAAAACTCCGAAATTATCAATAATAACGATAGGCAACCAAAATTGCGATAAGAATCATTCTGTAAATATTTTTTCGTCTATTAGTGGTTTTCTTTTCTTTTCTAATTTTAACTTTTTTAATTTGAAAAATATGTTAAAATTCCTCTTCATTTCGTTATTAAATTGAAAGGATTGTATGTATCGTCTGTTAAGATGTATACTCCACATTGAGTTTGCAGCAATAGTATTCTGAATATTCATCATTTAATTTTTGAAAAAGTTTGCAAAATTTGCTGCAGAGGTAATTTATAGAAACAAATAAAATAAATAATAAACCAACAATAAAATTTGAGGTTACACAATAGCGATAAAAGTATAGTAAAAAGTATTTGAGGAACAGTCATTGGGAATATTTGTTCTTACATAGTATTATTAGGGCAATGCTAAAATGATATATTTGTGGCTATGTCAAATATATAATCAAATTCTTTTTGCTTCTAAGGGAATCTGCAACCTTATATTACAACTGGATAGTACAAACTAAAAATGTTTGCAATTTCTGTTTAAAATTCCAATAACCTACACGGTAAAATTGCCAAAAATTAAAAAAGTATATGTAAGTTAAATTTTCCAATTTTTGGTAACTTCATTCTGTATGTATGTTTTGAATTTTGAACAGGAATTGCAAAAACTGTTAGTGTGTGCGTCCTCTTCAATATTGTTGAAAGCTTCAGACACAATTTTCACGAATTTATATTAATTATTATTATTATTTTCGATTGTAAGGGGATATATAGCCAAATTCTTTTAAAAGATTATCATAACTGTAATTATGCCAAATAAATAATGAATGTTTACGATAGCATGTATAAAGTTTCTAATATGTTATTCTGAAATCCTTTTAGTACGTCTATGTAAAACAATCCAGTATGGAATCCAGGATACAATTGAACAATATTCTATTATTTTTTCTGCTTATTTAACCCAATGTTTTAAATAAATGATTACATATTTCTAACACATGTTCGTTAAACATCAGTTTAGAGGCAAACAGAATACCGTATCATTAACAAAAAAAAGGAATAACAATGGCCCCAAAATAGATCCTTGATGAACTCCAGATGTTATAACTTTAATTTATTAATTTTAGTTAACAAAATCATTACCGCCGCTTATCAACTAGGTACGCGATATCTAAAGTAATTTTTCTTTATAGCGCGCGACAACGTAATGATACAATACTGCAATCGTATCATTTTCTTTCAAAGAATTGCACAAACTTCTCAATCTACCAACTTTATTTCTTTTATAGAACCGGTACAATTCAAAACGTATATGGTCTGTTAAAATTTAATTGCTTACTTTAGAATAATGGGCATTAAGTTATTAACAGTGGTTCATATTAAATGAAACATAATTTCTCGGTACTTGTTCCAGCAGGTAGTGGACAATCCCCGGTAATGTTAGTAGTAGTCAAACCTTTATAACTGTGGACATTCTTTTCTGTTTAGGTCCTTCATCGCTTTAAGTCCTTGGTAATTTGGTTTCCCATTTCAATTTTGATCTTTTTAGCCTTATTATTCTTTCAATGTACCCGAATTTTTTGTGGAAATAAACACAAAACACATATTCAATTTCAATAATACGCGTATTTTAACTAAAGAAAAAAATCATAAGATGAGAAACATGTTAGAACTTATACATATAAAACAATAATAATGCAATAAATGATAGAGTTGAAATTCAAAATTTATCAACCATTTATCATTCCATCTTATAATTATTTTTGGTATGAACCCGGTATGTACTCGGCGATCTTACAAATTGTTTCCACAAAAGAACAGATTGAATCACAAAAAATTGTGTATCCATATACTACATATTGCTGTGTACTGATGGTACCAGCATAAATGCAAAATGAATTTAAAAAAAATGAAAAATTAAATTTACTAGCTCAGCGGATAAAAATAAAGGGCGCAAAAGAGGACTTAACCTCGGGGTTCTTCTCACAATTGAACTAATAATGAAAAATAAAATGTGGGCGTTTGAAAAATTTATTTCGTTAAAACTGCAAAAATTGAAAAGGTTTGATCTAAAATAAAAGAACAGAAATTTTGAATGATGTTAACAATCATTAATTTTTATTGTTATAAAAAAAAAAAAAAAAAACATTTAGTTACAATGATGCAGAAACAAAACCATGAATTTAAGATTCTGGCCGAAAACAAAAACTGCATGAATCTACAATTAAAAAGGACAATGCAAATCCTTTAACAAACAAAAGACAAATTTGTTCTAGAAGAAAATCCTTTTTACACAAGAATCCACGTGGTCTCAAAATTTAAAACAACCTAAATTAATTTGCTTGTAATTAATCACAAGCACAATGCTTCTTTTCACCTAAACCGAGGTGATTAACTACGAAAACTAATTTGAAAACTAAGAAACGGAAAAATAAACTCTTTAAACTAAAAAAAACTTTCTAGAACAAATATAATGACAGATCTTATACCTAATTTGTGTACACAATAATGTAATAACGATTATTATAAATGAGTTCCTTGAAGGATGAGAAAATTTCAAATTAAACGAACAACATTTTTAAAATCAAATGAATTTACAAAAAGGCAGCAAAGAAAATAAAATTTAACTGTACTTACACGACATCGTTCAAGTAACTGCTCTGAAAGGTTACACACGGTCGCATATATATAAAATTTATAATTGCGTGCGCTCGCAACGCAGAATTCGTCTAAGAAAATTCTAGAATATAAACTACAACATATACAATACTGATGAACGCAATATGCACAATTGAATAAATAAATAATCAACAACTGAACAATTAAAATAAATTCAACAAACAAATCAATTCACAAAATCTTATCCAAAAATAAAACATTAATTTCTGAGAGAATTTGCCCGACACATTGATAAAGATTAATCTCTATAAATAAAATAACACTGAATTTACAAACCCCGGGGTGCCAAACCACAGCAATATGTATGTTAAACATGTCATTTCTGTAACTTTAAATTTCATGCTCATTTTTAAATACATACATGCACTGTGAATTATTATATTTTCAATTTTTTTTTTCAAAAATGTATAGTCAATAATTTTAATTAATTAAGTTAAGTAAGTTTAGGTAAGAATAGCAACAAAATATATTTCTGTATTATAGCTAGCTTAATCTTTGTCTGTAGTTCTTTTTTTCCGATTTAAAAACTAAAATTGTACCTAGTCTTTTTGACCAGTTTATATCTCAAAATTAATATTGACAATTTAACGTTCAGAATTTTACGTATCTAGTAAGTAGTAAGTATCTAGTAACTCACCCTATGGAGATAAGTTGTTGATTGTTTTGTTTTGATAATTATATCAGTTTGTCAGTTAAGAGATGTCATGATGTAAAAGAAATTGAATAAAATATTGATTATGCGAGCAAAGTTCTGCATATATAAATGGCTGTGCATTATTAGAGCAAATGAGAAGTGTCTATACATGCACACACACTATTAATTCATAACATTTATTCCCTTCTATATATTATTAACGTTATCTCTATTTTAGCAAATTTAGCCACGTAATTCATGATTTACTCACGCTGTTTCCATTTCTACAATATACTTTCGCCGAATACCTTTTGAAGTCGAACAAAACCCTTGTCGAATTTTGGGAAATTCGTATTCAAACCGCCGTTCTATGTGCATTTACATACGCGCCGGCGTGTATTCGGACCCGGACTATAGCGCCAGGTACTGCCATCGCAACAACCCCTGGGTAGTGATGTAGTTGACAGGGAGTATTGTAACGAAATTTAACCGTTTATTGTCGAGGTTCACTGTGGCTTTCCGAACCCATTTCTAAACGCCATTGATAAGTTTGATTAATGGTGATCGAACCGCAGAAACAAAGACCGTATGTGTGCGACGCGCGCGGCGAAATGTATTCGCAATGCTACCGTTAAGGTACTCGTTTCGATTATTTACTCTAACGAAATTAAAGGAGTGATCCGCGCCGGTCTTTGTGAGACCGATTTTCCCATACTATCGATACAAACGTACCGCACATATAAATGGTCTTGTTTACCGCACGCTGTTAATAATGCAGCGGTCGTGTGTTTGGGAGAACTCATTGCGTACTCTACTGAATATTGCATGGATCGCGATTCCGGCTAAACTTGGAAGAGCCCTAGTTAGTCGTGTCTCGCGTTGTATTTGCGCGACTTTGTATTATCGGCGAGATGGAACGGATCGCTATTATATGTCGAGTTTTCGAAGAAGCAACAACTGTAACGAGCGGTATAATACATATTTGTATTCTTGATCTATATCGAGTGGCAAATATCTGGGTGTACGCCGGAAACATGATAATATGCTTGTCGTACAGATCACATATACTCTTTGCTTCTAAGAATATTACCAACAATATTGAGTTCAACGGAACGCTTCTTAGAAATTATTGTTTTAGACTTTAGATACATGAATATCCGATCACTCCGCGCTACACGAGAATTTATTAATTCGGGATAATTGTTTTGGGAACACGTGAGCTCCCATTTCATTCTGATTCGGCCTTCGATTGATAATGGGAGCCCCCCAAAGCAATTGCTCCGAATTAGTAAAATCTTATGAGTGATCGGATATTCATGTACACTGTAAAAAAAAGTTGCAGTAAAATTACATGTAAAATCGTTGGTAACAAAGTTGCCTACAATTTTACAGGTAAATTTGCTTCATTACGTAAAATTTCTATCATCTAGTAAATTTCACATGCTGATGTGTTTTTCAAAGATTGTACTGTAAAATTCGTATGTAATATTTATATGAACTCTATATTTACCGAACACTGAAGTAATTTTCATATGTATTTTTATAAAGAGAGCAAGCAACTTACCGAATTCTTTTATAGCACCTAATAGGTCATACTGAATCGCTCAACCAGGGATCAAGAATGAACACGCTTACGCGAAACCTACGATTGTTTGTGCAGGGGCGGATCCAGAGAGCCAAATTGGGGGGGGGGACAAACTTAGTAATTTTCATCCTTGAGACGAACACATATCATATATGTTTGTATCATAAGTCTTTCTTAGTTTGCGGAATTTGGGAGGGGAAATTTCCCTAATTTCCCCCCCCCCCCCCCCTCCGTGGAACCGCCCCTGGTTTGTGACGTACATGATATCATTGAGCCAATAATAAGTTCGACAAACGAATGGAATTACCTACGCGCACAGATAAATAATCCATAAACCCAATCACATGCGGCATATGAATTTCGTTTTTTCCATGATATCTATAGTTTTACCCGAAAATTCAAGTTAAAAACATACATATAAAAAGATCCTTCATATTTACAGTAAAATTAATAGTTCACCAGTAAAATTACTTTTAAAGTGCACTAAATACCCCAAAAAAAATGACAATTTTACACTTTTAAGTAAATTTTGAGAGTAAATACGAAATTGTACATGTTTTTTCCTGTATTTTCCTTTTGAATTTTTGTTACATCTTAAACTTACATGAAAAAGCTATAAATTTTACCGAAATTTCTTTTTCCATGTTAAATATCCTAGAAAAAACAAAACAAAATATACATGATTTATTGTGGTAAATTCACAACGTTATTGCATGTAATATTCCTGATTTACCATGGCAAAATTACTGTAATTTTTTACAGTGTATCCATTACTACGCTATAGTCCTTGTGTATCTTTGTACATCCTTGCTTCATCAAAATATTTAATGTAAATTTTACAAGAAGACACATTCGTTTGTAAAATAATTGATATACTAACTTATGGAATCTCGATTATTTGACATGTAATTTGAAATTTATGTATATTTTTTAGTTTCCCAATCGTCATGATAGCAAGAAGATCAAACCAAAACCGATGGAATATAAATATCGAAGTTGGTTTCGCCTGTGTTAAAACAAAGTGCCACGTTGAAGGCTTTGGCGAGGGAGACCATTTTTAATTTTATTATTATTATTAATTTATAAATTATATTTACTCCAAATCATAAATATTTGTAATATTGTAACTGCAACCCTCTTCACTAGGTAAACATATAAATAAATGTATAACATTTAAATAATAAATGTAAGTATTAAGTATTTCTCCACCTAAAAAAATCGTTACTAAGTTATTGGAAGCAAAAGTATTCTCAATGTTAGTGAAATGAAAATCTACCGTTTTGTGGCCCTTATATGAACTGAACGTTTTCATTTAACTCCATTTCTCAGGTTCTATCAATTGAGTTTGTTTTTATAGTCTTTTTTTCATTTAGGCATGCTTTTCATATATTCGTTGCAAAAATGTATCTTTTAATGAAGTTATTAAGTTTAGGTGGGCTATGTGCTGTTAACATCGCCAAAAGCATTGCGATCTTTTAGTTCTATTTTATGTGAATCCAGTCAGCTGATTTCACGGATTCCTTTTGTATTTGTAGCCAGCCTACTGTTTCTTTATATAGGTATTTATTCGTTAGTTTTTTATCATTTTTTTTTTGCCACTCTTTGAACCTGATGGTTGATATTTTGAAATATCACAAGCTGTAAATTATCTGATGTTGCTCTACAATATGAAAAAAGTAAAAGCTGTCGATATTAATAACACCTATGAAAAAAAATATGTACTTATACTTCCTACTCCCACGGGTTCACGTTTTCTACGCTTTGTAAATTTGTATGTAAAAAAATGAATGACATCCGCCTACTAGATTCACAGAAAACGGTAGTTATAAAGGTAGGAACATTTTGATGATGTTAACAGGACTATTGAAGCACATCAGAACCTAATTACTTCACTAAAAAAATAAAATTGTTGGAGTAAATATACAGAAAAAAATTCTGAATAAAAGGAAACATGTAATAATAATACCCATTAAATAGAACTATAGACTTGGGCCGCAAATTGGTAATAATCCCCTTAACTAATGTAATTATAATGTATAAAAATAAGAAAAACGTCCTTACATTTACAAAAGTTTTGGTAAGACCTGAAGACGGCATTTGTGAGCCGAAACAAGTTGTCTTAAATATATTTAATTAATTTTGGGTGAATGGTAAGGACGTTTTTCTTCTTTTTATACATTATAACATACCACATTCATGGGTTTCAACAAATAATGTAATTATAATTTCGTTAATATCAAGGAAAATTCTTAATAAAAACCAACGCTTTATCAAAGCTCAATCAAAATAAAACAAAAACAAAATAATAAAATCAGTAACGTTTTGGTCGCTCCTCACTCCTCTTCCATCAGCTGCAATTTATACATTTGTGATTAATAATTGTATAACATATTTTCTGTTTACACAGAACATGTGTAAAGGTTGATACAAAAAAGCATAAAAAATACGAATAAGACTATGATGAGAAACTGTGTATATCTGTAGCGGCTGTAAGGTTATAAGCATGTATTATGGATGCTTACAGATAATCTTACAGACGCTACAAATGTGAACAAAGTTCCACCATAACAGCTGGGTGAACATCAACAGTGGCGGCTGATACTAAAGGGCCCACCCAACCACACAGAAAGAAATTCGCATGCAATTCAATGCATTATTTAATTTTATTATTTTTACGTATTTACATAACGATGGTATCAAAGTTTCCTTCCGCACCGCAGACGCTAGCGCATATGCGAATGTTATGCGAAGCGAACTATGTTCCGGAGCACTCCTTCCGATGTACCTATTTGGAGTATGAATCGGACGACTCCGTTTATCTTCGCTATATGCGCTTATACGGTAGCTTTGGGGCACGCAATGCCGTGTCTCCAGTTAACGTCTTGCATTCGCTGCGACTGCATCGTTTTCAACGCGTACCGCGCATGTGTGATTTCAAAGGCTTGAAGTGACGTTTATTATTAATGATGGAAGTTAATTGAGTGCAAAATCTTTAAAAAAAAACCCGCTCTCATTTGAGCAAAAACTTTTAATTAAGGAGAAAGGAAGGCCTATTTCTGATCTTCAAATAAACTACACTTCCACAAGTAAAACTCGAACTTGCAATAGAATATTTAATAAAAATATGAGTGGATGTGCGGATGTTCACTAACAAATAAACTATTTTGTTTTATCTGCTTAATTTTTAAGAAAGAGGTTAGTGCGTGGTATAAACAAGGGTTAAATGATTTAAAGCACATCGTAGAGAGTCTTTCCGTTCTCCGTTTCTCACATGAATGCATGCGTGAATTTTAATGTTCTAGGCAAAGTGGACATACGTGAATAATTAGACAGTGCTTATTTGCGACATACAATTAAGTACAACGAAGATGTGGAACAAAATCGTCATATTTTGCGTCGGTTAATTATGTGTATAAAAAATGTGAAATCTTATCCTATGTTGAATAGTGTAAAATTGAAAAGTGAACTTTCAGCAATTTATGAGCGCGAGGACATGTGTGACCTAGATGTAGGTGGTGTTTTGCCACTTTTATTGTTCATAACACACAAAAACTTAAAAAAGTTTTGACGAAAACATATAAACTATTGGATATTATTTGTACAACCCCCATGTCGACAGCAGAATGTGAACGATGTTTTTCCACCCTCAAACGCATTAGGACTTTTCTGAGAAGTACAATGCCAGAAGATCGACTGAACGCATTTTTACAACAAAGTCATAGACGTCTTTTCCAACATGAAAAGTAGGAGAATGGATTTTATGTACAAAAAATAGGCAAGTTCTTATTTTGTACAAATTTGAAAAAGCTAACCAATTCGAATAATTAATGATAGTAACAATGAAATAGATGAGAAAATCTTGAAGAGAAATAAAGTGATGGGGCATCACTATTAAAAATATTGAGAGCACAAAATCTATCGCGAGCAGCCAAAATTAGATCTTTATACCAAACGATTGTAAGACCAGTTGTGCTGTATGCTGCTGGCGAAACGTGTTATGATGAGAAAAGACAAACAAAAATTGGAAATTTGAGAAAGAAAATGTTTGAGGAAAAAACTGAGATGTAGAACAGGCATAAATAAGTGGAAAGATACATGCAAATGTAACAATAAAAACTGTAATAAAATGATGTTATAATCCGAATCTGTACCATATAGCTGGCACTAAAATCTCATTTTATTTTGTATCGTAACATTCTGATTATTAGAGCGTATATTTCTAGCCACAACCCCCTGTATATTAACTTACGTGTCAAGGATTCTTCCACCAATGTCCCTGAACTCATTGTTTATTTTCGGGTCATTTTGTCATTTCGGTTTTGATGAGCTAAGTGGATCGTGGCTATTTTGTCCGGCTGCCGATGAAATATTCACACTTGAATCGTTTTTTCGGTCATTTTCGTTCCGTGCGTTGCGGTCAACGTAAGTGGCTAAAATTGTCCACCGTGGTACACATTGGGAAAATAAACAAGGGTTAAATATAAATATTACAGTTCTTGTTTTGTCAGTTTATACACGATTCTGTAGCGCCTTTAATTACCGCCAGGTACATTACTTGGTATTTTACTCTATCAGCATTCACTTTGGAACACGCTCCTCGCAAGGTTGAACGCATACGCATAAATACCAGTTCTCCATTCACACTTTACTTTTATATGCGGGTCACATTACATCAGTGCGACATTGCGGAAATAAATAAGCTTATTTACGTACAAACATTTCGTAAATAGTTAACTCGCACGTTTGTCGGTTAAAACTGGCGAAATGAAACGACCGCAAAATGTAAATTTAATTGACCTCGACGTGGGTCAACGTACAAGAGAGAGAGAATGATTATCTTAAAAGGGCCAACTGATTATACCTGCGTACGCCGAACATTAAAACCGGCGAGCGACTGCAGCTTTTATTGCTTTTGTAGTGCGTCCAACTTTGAAATAGTTTATCCCAGGGCATAAAGTCACTTTAATGTCCATGACAAAGACATATTATTGCATTATAATTGCGGTCGTATAATTCAACACTTTGCCTTTTTAATTGCAGAAAAGCTACGCCCGTAGTACGATAATTCCGGGCGCTTAATCTTTATGATTTAGTTTTTATAGTTCGAAATTTTAGAATCGCTACATTTAATGTGCGGTTTTATGCTGAAAATAAAACGTTATGTGCCCGTCCTGTTTATACGATTATTGTATGATGTATGTATTAAGAGAATTATGAAAGAAAAGTACTTTTTACATTTTAATTTACGAGTAATATACGTAATTATTCATGACACTTGATCCCTAGTATACCCACAGTGTGAGAGGAAAATATGATTCAATCACGCGAGTCTCAGTTAACTTTTTTTTTTAAATGGGAGCAATGTGTTGTAGAAGATAAATTAACATAGTAAGAAAGTTGTGTGTAAACATTTTATGGTTGATTCAACTCATAAATGCATTTAATACAATTTGTGACATTCATCGTCTCAATAGTATTTACTTCTGTAAGGCTTCCTTATACTTATGTATACATATATCTAATTATCAACAATGTTTATTTTTTTGGACTTGAGAGCCCTCGAGGGCTCCAATAGATCCTTCCCGAAATGTTTCTGATTGAGTACTTTCAATTCCTCATATGTGCAGATTACATGTAAACTCGTTTGCTCTTGTAGTTCTCATCTTCTCCGCCACGGTCCGCTTACTCGACCTGTGTTGTATAGATGCTTTTTCAGGGGACAGTGCCCAGTTACCAACCCAGTAACGGTTTTAGTTTCTTTCTTGCTGCGTCTGAGTAGGTTATCAGATGTATGGAGTTGACCTTCAATCGACCTCAATTTCTTTGTACTTTCTTTATCTAACCAGGTCCAAATCTCCCTTTTAGCAGAGTCCATGGTAGTCCCACATACGGGCTCTGAACCTATGAAGTGTCTTTTAGAGCCCTCCTTGGCTAGTTCATCGGCTATTATATTGCCCTTTACATCCTCATGTTCCGGCACCTAAATCAGAGATACCCTGTAGTCTCGTGCCAGTGTTTGAGAAATTATTTGCAGTCTCTAACGAATTTTGACCTAATAGTTACAGGGTTCGACACTGCCTTGATAGCAGCCTGGCTATCAGTGATTATTATTATGTTCTTCCTCATGTAGCCCCCTTTTGCAATCATTTCTGCGCAGGCTGCAAGGGCGATTACTTCTGCCTGGAAGCCGTTGCATGTTTCCCCATTAGGCTATGGATATCCTTTGATTAGGGTTCGGTCCACAAATACCGGCTCCTGTGCCCTGGCTGAATTTGGATACATCCGTGAACCAGTCATCAAGAGCAGTGATATCACTACGTGACTGATCTCTGTTCGGTATGGAGAGTTTCACTTTTTCAGTGAAGATAATTTCGGGTGCCATACTGTTCGTAGGCATTAGCAGCAATAGCCCGTAGTATTAGTGTGTTCTCTAACCCTCATGTTGGGATGCAGTTGTGGCATCAAAAATGTTAATTGACCTTGTTCGGATAGGAAAATTAATGAATTAACCAAAAATTATCCAATCAAATATAGGTTACGTTACCTTTTCCATTTCCAAATGATTTATTTATTCACACTACTTTAAATTAAATTAATGAAATGTCTTTTATTACTAAATGATTAAGTATATATTATTGCGTGTAGCACAGATCTCAACTTTTCACCAAATAGGAAAATCTCTATTGCAGGGTAACTAAATAAAATTCTTTTATTCAAATGCAATTGCGTTATAATGTATACTAAAAGTATATTATGGCGCTTCAAGTTGGAACTTCCATACGTTGAGAAGGCATCAATGTCTAAATGTGATATATAGCTCAAATGTACATTTAATAAAACTAAATAAATACAAATAAATAACAAGCACCATTTACTTATAATAGTGCAGTTACCCTTTTTCTAGTCGATAATGTAGATCACTATATTGCAATTAGTTATATATGCATTAGATTCGCGATTATGTGAATACCGCTTTATATGAACTGCTGGGCTATGTGAACAACTAAAAACTACGAACATTTTTAGTACCTACATAAAATATTAAATTTCTATGTTCAAAAATTATAAATGTAGCGTCATTTCTCTCAATGTACAGTCTACACTATTTATAAAGGTTCTCGTGCACAAGTAATTGAAAGTATATTTTTAAAAATATGTCCTATTGAATGGGAAGCATACTACAGCAAGTTTAGCAGTCGATCTACTGTTTTTCGTTCTTTGTATAGAACTTTGAAAATATCGTCATGTCATGGAGAAAAATATCTTTTGGAACAGTGACGCCTTTAGTCCTTGAAAAAGCATATTTTAATTTAAAGTTAGAAACTATTTTTTTTTAAGTTTTCTGTATTAACATTTACAGTTACTTAATCATTAGATGTTCTGAGTTCTGAGATTCTGATATCGGTTCAAATTAAAATTACAGTTGAAACAATATCTACCAGAATAACATTGCAAAGTTTTCAATTATCTTGTGGCAAGGTTTATATTTTGATTGTTAACTATCCAGCAGCTTAAGTTTAAGTGCAAAAAAATGGCAGATGAAGAACGTTGGATCGAGAGAAAAGTATAAATCTTTAATATATTCTAAGATTTGGTTTTTTGTGGAAACCGTCAAGTAAGTCTCCCAGAACTGCTTGATCTACATATTGTTATCCGAAAGGGATAGTATACAACCTAATTGCAGTTTGTGGTGAGGGGCCTAGAAGAAGTTTGCTGTATGTTTTTTGTTCAACTTAGTCCACGGTTTTGTCGATCCTGGTGCTGAGCTTTGGCCCAGTGTAATTTGTTGATGCCTCAGATTTCCACTAGAACCTTCGCTGCCCTCTATTTGCTGTTTGCTATAACTAATCTAATGCTTAAGTCGTCCTTATATGTCATTTGTAAATAACTATAACAAAATTTTGCACATACCTAAATGATATACATTTCAACTGCTTAAAACAGTTAAAAGTATTCCTCTGTGAACATTTTGATAAGTTTTATCTCTAAATAGTATTTATTTCTTGTTCTTGCCGCTACTTAATTATTGAAGACAAAGATTTAAAATTGCTGCAATGTAGAGGACAAAATTATGCTGGTGTAACGTAATACAAACGAAAAATACTGCAACTTCAAGCTAAACTGTAAAGAAAAGAAACAAACGCCGATTATATACATTGTGCAGCTTTTAACATGCATCTGGTATTATTTATATTTGGAATTTTAAAAGCGTATCCTTTATATGTAAGTTAGAAACTTGTAGAAAGTTTTACAGGATTCTTAAAATATCTTTATAACATTTTCTGGGAAAAATCACAGCAAAGAAGTAGAATTAATACTGAGCACATCAGCAAGTCAACTAGAATACAGGTGTGTCGTCATATTTGCTCCCGGGCGTAATTTAGAACAACAAACTCAATTAAACCAGCCTCCGGCAGTAAATTAAAGAAACCCCGAGAAGTGAAGAGCGAAATGTAAACAGCGGAATGGGCGCACATATAACAAAGACCGCTACTGCACTATGCCAGCATCACGGCATACCACGGCATTAGTACCTACTTGGGTGTTACATAATCAGTGGGCTGTCATAAAGACCCAATGAATACATATTAAGGCTGTCACTACAACGGCGGTCCCTTTGATGCCTCGTTTAGACACGCGAGTTTCACTCCATCTCCGTTGCACGGAGGCGAACCGATGTTGAGATAATCGTATCGTCGTGTGCTGCGCGTCAATGAAAACACCCAGTCCGCAACCTAAAAAACGGAAACACAATACACATGTAGTTACCTTGCCTTGTGTATATATAGACTTCTATAGAAATGTCGTCACCGCAAAACTGGTAGCGTGTAGTAAGTACGTTTAATTAATTTGTAAGAAACGAGAAAATATGACAACGATTTCAAATGGTACCCGTCAGCAAGTGCAATAATTGCCGATAAGAATTTCTCTCTCGATTCTGAAAGCAGGAGTTGAATGTTTAAGGTCGATTAACTTAAGCGATTCAATAGCGACCCTGTCATTCTTATTAATTATTTATAGTATTTATCTACATCCAACTCTAAGTTAAATAGTGCATTTTAATCTGTCACTATATAATAAATCATATAGATGTAGTTTAATATTTGGTAATAATGCTTTATGGACGCTGTGAGCCTACCAGCACTCATATGTCGACATTAATAGTGACCTAGAATAGATATTTGATAAATATTTATTGTATTTCATTTACCTACCCTTGATTTAAATTTGGAACTTAGAAGTCATACTGCAGTTATTAGTACGTCGAAATTCCTATTCTAAGGGGATTCGATTTGAAGAAATGAAGAAAAGGATATTTTCTTATTCCAGTGACGTATTTTAATAATTTTACAAAGTTTTAAATCAGTTTAGCTCTCCTTGCAGTAATTTATTACCTTATTTATTGGCGATACAATTGCGATTTCAGGATTAAATACGGCAAGGTCGAGTTTATTTATTTTTTTTATTTATATTGATTGTAAGTCTAAAGTGAAGTTTAAACCGAAGATTATTGATCTACGGTTTAAACCGCGATTGTAATAATGGCTCTGACTAAAGTAATACCGACACAAAGAATTTAATGTACAATAATGTAAATTTGTGTACATTACTTTTTTTGTGCCATTTTAAAATGAAAAATATGTTAAGTTCTTATCGGTTTAGTATCGCTAATACTTATCTACCTAAATATAAATACTAACGTATTTATGTTCCTTAATTGCCAAAACATTGGCAAGGCAATGTTTCTTTTTCTTTTAGAACCTTTGATGCACTCTCAACTTAATGTTGGCAAAATTTCCTCTTTTCACGTATCTTTCCAGCCTCGGGAGTAGTCAAAAGAGGATTTGTTTGAACAATACTGCGGCAGAGATATGTCACAGCTTATTATTTTCCCCAAATAGTGAGGTTGCAATTTGAATGAATTTCACAACAAAGAGCCGTATATTTTCTTCAGTTCAAATGGAGTAGAGCTTTCAAAGTAGTATTTCTTATTGACTTAATTATCACGTGGCAAGAACTCAGGATACATCACGCCGTTAAAATCAAAGTGCAGACAATACCTTCACATTCGATCGTACTTGATAAGCTGTTTTTGGTCTTGTTCCTTTAGGAAACCTCCATTGGACGCTTGCATTTTAATTTCAATGTCATACACCTAATACATCTATATTTCATCACCAGTTATGGCTGGTTCATTCGGAGATTTCAAAAAATTTCGTCATTGTTTTTTGTTGAAATTCAATAATTTCGGAAAAAATTGCTGCCAAAACATCTAAAATAATGAATTGTCATGAGCCGAAAATTATTTTCTTTACTTTCTCGATATTCTTGTTACCGTCATGTGAGAATACCTAGCCTCAAAATACGTGTTACCTCTTCGATTGCTTGTAAAAATCTTAAAGACCTTCGGTATTTATTATAATGATATAGAATTTTAAAATTCGCGTAATTTTTGGTAAGATTTTGTATTGAGTGTTACTACTAAAACAACCTTCATATCTTATCTAGTTACGGATATTAATGGATATTGCAGTAATTAAATATTATATTGTTCTGAGAGAACAGGATACTATATGTATACAATAATTCACGATTGCGCAATATCTATACACAGATTTGCTAATAAATCTTATTCTGTTAAGAAAAAACGTTACTGCTTTGCAATTTGGGGAGATACACCAGAAATATTAACTTCTTCCATACTCTTTCCACAGTATAGATTGTGATACTTCCAACCTGTTGCACTTTAAATACAAAAGTTAAAAGGCTGAAGCGTTCACGCGTAGACCTATCTCAGACGCGTCATTTCAACCAAAATAAAATGTACTCCTATTCTCTTCATTTCCATCAAAATTGCTTTATATTATCTATTACACAATATTTGCATTTCATTATAGTCTTCAAGCTGTCCAGATTTCGGAAATATATTTTTTTTAATATATAATATATAAATATCGCTTAGTACCATCTTTACCAAATCAAGTGCGAATCTAAGCTCCACAAAATCGAAGCTACAGCACACTGAAATAGTAATTAAAAATTATTTGCTAACAATTCGGAATTATGTATTTCCCGGTACACAGTACTTGTAGTTTCGGATGCATAAATAATCCAAGATTTGTGGAGCTTCAATTCGCATTTAATTTGTTAAATATGGTACATATATGTTAGAAATGAGTCATCTCATTAAACGAGTCACGATTATATTTGTAATACAACGCGGATATACTCACTTCTAACAGATTTCGTGTTTGATCTGCTGGTCAAAATATATATAAATAGCACCATTAGTATTAATAGCTAACAATACAAACTTCGTATTCCATAATTTTGAAATCCTTAAAGATTAATTGTTGTAATTGTGTGAACATTCGATCATTTTTGAACCATTTTTGACCTTGATGCATAATACTTAAAGTAAAATTAATGTGGCTGGAATTTTTGCAGTTTTACATTTTATTGATTTTTCCTCATAGCAGAAACGTCAGTTTTAGTGAATATAGTAAATCATAATTGTTGCTCAAAGAACTTAACATTATGGTGTTCAATGTATTTTATGTATGTGAGGAATAACAAAATAACAGGATAATGTTTGGAATTAGGGAAAATATCAGGAACAAATCTTGTGATTTTTTTTAAGAAAATAGTGTCTCGTCTGAAAGACTAATTTTGTAAAATACCTTCATTTTCGTTTAACAAATTAAACATAGTACTGCAAAATTCAGCTCTTTACTTTTTATTCTCCTCCTGGTGATTGTCAAATTTATAACATTTTTTTCAAGTTCTAAATACTGAAGGTTTTGAAACATTAAACTCTTTTGCTGTGTCATAGCAAGGTAACATGAGTTTCTTCTGTATAACACAAAATACCTAATTCAATTTCTTCAGTAAGAATGTGGGTAATCTTTATCCTTTTTTTTGTAGGAATTTGCTATACAAACTTCAGTATAAATCTTCATAACAATGTTATTAAATAGTATCAATCGATGGTATTAGTCTACTGGGATAATTCACAGAAAACAAATCGCGAATACTGGTGGAGAATTGTTGTTTTTTCTTATGATATTTTAGAAATAAAAATTAATGTAATCTGATACCAAAATTTTATTTATTATTAAGAATTAACAACTGACGCAACTAAATTTGTTTTATCGAAGATTGCTTTGTATTGTACATTATGCTATTATACAATTATCGGCAATGCTGACACTATATGTTCAGAATATTGCATACATGTGTCACGCAGCGAAAAGTTACTGAAAAGTTAATAATAACAATACCATAGCCATAAGAATTAAAATTCCTTTTAATTCCTTTGTTATTACATTAGGCAATTACGTAGATAGAACATCCCAAACATATAATTTACTTTTATAAATAATGCAATGATAAAAGCACAACATCGATTTTATCAAACATATCCATCTATGAATTCTAAACTAAAACCAGGACGTGTAAACCATTTCTGCTACCTGCGAAATAGCCTAAACGCACGACCTACAACGTGTGATAAAAAGTATAGATACGTGATCGCAACAGAGGAACATTAAATGTGAACTGCACTGAACCTACGTTCTTACATCATAATATTTTTAATATACCTACAATAAATGTCCTGACAGTAATGTTTTTAATGGATTCTAGGATTAACAAATGAATAAATAAATAAGTAAATCATACAGTGGCTCCAATAAATGTTAGACGTGGTGCAGTTTACTAATTTCGTGGAATTATTATCTTTATTGTGCCAGTTGTCTAATCAGTCAATATAATTGTCTCATGCCACAAGATATACATGTACTCATGCGCTAATAGCAACACGTGAATTATTTATAGTGTATTTGCTATATAGGTATATGTTCTCATACATCTGTTACGCATGCACATATTCAATCTTAGATAATGCGCTATGCAAATTGCATTCGCGATAGTTAAAGCTAAAGTTACACCACATAAGTATACACAGACTCGGGCAAAATTATTACAAACATACGGACAAACGTAATCATTATGGCATTCGAGGTCGTAACTGCGTGTAAAGTCAAAGGAGCCAAAGTGGTCCCGGTAAATGTGGGTGGCCTAGCGGCGGCTAGTTGACTGATCGACTGAGTGCCTGACTCTTCTCCGTCGTCGACGACATCGCTGCCGGCAACTTGTCAATTCATATTAGTAGGTAAACGAGTCGCCTCGCACCGCAAACGAAATTCGAAAACCTCAACGTCGGAGAAAATCCGTAATCTTCGCCCGTTTTACCGCATCCTCCCGTCGGTGTACGCCGGTAAATCTTCTTATCGCGACATTATCGGCTGGTGGCCGGGCGCTGTTTTGACTGAACGGCACCCTAGGACACGAGATAGCGGTCTGTAGTGAATGGCGAGGGATTGAAATATTAACAAATTAGGGCCACACTTAGGTAGTATGTATTTGTATTATATACGGGTTATAAAGATGTCCAGAAAGGTTGATAGTGAAGCAGAAAACAAAGAGGTGAGGAACAATCCGACTGATGCATAGATTTTGTCGGATATCGTGGAATTGGGTGACTTGACTACAGTTTTAACATTACTTCAAGAATAACTGGCATACACATAAATTAATCATGAAATAAGAAATAAAGTGTTATGCCATTTTCTGCAAAGAATAGAGCCTGTATAAAACATTTTTGCGAAACTCTAAAAAAAAGTGCAAAAAAAAACAAATACCGCTTTTGTCAAGTCCCTCTACTTGTTGGGTGAGTTGAAAATGTCAGGACAAATCACACAAAATGCCAATAAACACACTCATATAGGTGACTTGACATTAAGTTCAACTTTTTAGAAAAGTACTGCTGTGTATTGATTGAAATAAATAAGAATGCTAAATGAATTTAAAATGAAAAAGAAAAAAATTAGCTAACTCAACGGAAAAGATTTTTAATAAAACAAAATGCTATTACTCGCAGAGTTACCCTCGCGATTTAAAACTTCTAATCTAACCACGAAAAGCAAATTGTGAGTGAATGAAATCTTTCTTTCTAAATTACACGAAAACTTGAAAAGGTTTAATATAAAATAAAAGAACAGAATTTTTAACCCAGTGACGCTATCAAACAATCAATTTATTTTTAACACAACGGGTTAAAACCTGAACGAATTCTGGCTAAAATAAAAACTCACTAGGCTCTAATTTAAAATAGGACGATGCTGTTTCCTAAGCACAGCAAAATTAAAAGCTTTTATTTGTCCAGGAAGATTATTCAATATACAAAACCTTTGAATTTCTATCCACGTGGTTTCACAAATTAAAATAATCTAAGCGTGGACAAATGCAAGAAATTCACAAAAAATGAAAAAGCTAAACGAAAGAACAAAACTTCTATTCACCCAAACGAGGTGATAGAAAAATTAAAAAGATACAGCAAAATAGAATAACCGAAAAATTAACTCTTTAAATATAAACGAGAGAAAAAACTAAAATAAATCTTCCTAAAAGAAAAAATAATAATTGTTCCTATATCTATAAAGTGCACACTTTAATATATTAACAATTATTACAATAAAAATTCCTTGATTGACTAAATAAAAGAAGAAATGTTAAAATTTATCAATATAAAATAAAATACTAAATGGCTACAAATATTTAAAAATACAGTCTATTCATGTCAATAGTCGAACAAGGAAGTCCTTAACAAAATCCTACAATTGTTTTTCTTACAAAAATCCCTCTCTCAAAATTCGTACAACGCAAACGTAGAACATTACAATGACAATATTAAATAGAATACGCATTAAATCAACGCAAACTATACAAAACAAAACAAAATTGTGAAAATTCTCGTAAATTTAAAACTGTTTAAACAAAGAAATCATAATATGCAACTTAAAATACACTCAGCGGTAAATGGGTTGTATAAACCACAGCAGCACATTGCACAGGGTAAAATTTAATGGGATGATTTACTTCAAAACGAAATGTTTATTCTGACAAAAATAATTAATAAACAAAATATTGGCAATATTCATAATATTTTTATAAATTTGGTTAGGTATGTAACATATACTTAAATAAATATAAATATACATATATGTATTACTTGTTTATCTTCGAATCTTTTTTTTTGTTAGATATTGAACGATTGTTTTCTCGTCTGTATTTTATTGAGATGCTGGCGTTTCTGCTTCTATATCTTTTACCGAGATGCTCTCCCCTGGCGCAAGATTTAGTTTCTTTCGTTTAACGGACCTACGGAGTTTTGCAGTTCTTGTTATTTCAAACATATCCTTCAATAAATTGACAATTTCTTGGACAGGTTGATCTTGAGAAGGGATTTGTTTTAAAACAACTTTTCGATTGACAGGAATAATTCCTGTCGTTCCGAACCCGGCCTTTATATTATCAGCATTTTTTACGCTTAGTTCTACTAATGTTGCTTTGAGTAGAGGAGGGGAATCGACCTTTCCTTATGGGACCAGGTTGTGTTTGCTTCCACTTATTGTTAGTTAAAACAGATCGTCATTTACCTTTCAGATGTCTGAAATAGCAAACATCTAGTGCGTACGATGCGTCGTGCTATTGGGAGGCAAGAGAATAAAGCGAATATTATTGGCATTTCTGTATGACCCTTAAGGAAATATGCTTGGCTAAATTGTCACCGATTAACACCTTCGGTCCTTTAAGTTTTTGCAAAATAATGGAGCACAGTACATTTAAACCAGTCTTCGTAAGATCAAACCATCCAGATTTGCTATGATTATATCGGGAGTTTTCGGGACCATTTTCGTTCAGGTAGACCACAAGTGATCTGCCTTATATGCAAAATAAGGCGCCAGCATAACTTTTGATCCACTAACGGCAAACATCACAGTCGTTGAAGATTTTGTACGGTCCATAATTTTCTCGGCATGTTTAGCTGTGCTAGCAAACTTTTGTTCGTCCAGGCCATCGGAAAACATGTCTCATCATAATTGACGATATTTTCATTAGGAATATTTTTAAAGTATTAGCCAACTTATCAAAGTATTCATGTAAGATGTCAGCAGAAACAATAGCACGACTTCGCTTTATATTTACTGATAGGCTAATGGTTAACTTGTTATGATGAGCAATAAATGCGTAGTATCAACTATTACCCGGTCTGTTATTGGTAAAAGCGCCTACTCTCCTTCCTTGTCTGTTTAAATAATTCCGAACAGCATCCTTAATATTATCTTTGCCTTTATCTAAGAGATATCAAACAAACAAACAGTCCGTTGCAAACAAAATAACACCTTTTAGGACCAGTTCCTCCTCCTTTGACAATAAGGTCTGGTCACCATCAGTTTTCATGTGTTGATTGTTAAGTTTTCGGTATAACCCGTAGATTTTGATATCCCTGTACAACTTGATACCTTCGCTAATGTCCACATACTACTTTTAGAGAGATATTTTTTAGAGCTTTTTCCAGTTTTTCTTTTGAATAATTATGGTATTTGCTTTTTCCTAAAGTTCTCTTATATTTGTTTGGCATGATTGTCAAGTCACCCAAAATCTGTAACAGCAAATATGAATAATGATTTCCCAACCTCGAATACTAAAATCAACAAAATTGAGGCTGCAACCCCTTAAAAAAGCAATAAACTATTGTAGAAAAAATATTACATCTAATTTGCTGCTACTGAAATCTCAAGATGAACTTAATTATATAGCATATCAAAAACTGTGATTTTCTTACTTTACATTCTGTATTTTTTTGGGCCAATAAATCATTCACATATACCTTTTTGCTACTACAAAGATCCTTCATCATTGCACAATTCTTTAAATTTTTATTTGAAGTTAGCTTTTCAGCTAATAGATGGAATCTACGGTTGTCATAAAACAACGCCACACTTTGTCAAGTCACCCCAACGAATTCAAGTCACCCGATTCTATGGTATCTATCAACCTGATTTTATTTTCCATCCACTGGAAATAAGAAAAAATATTGTGTGGAGTGGATTTTGATTTCCATATATACAAACTGAAATCTGTCTATTAATATCTACTAATTATATGCACTTAGATATACAGTGATTAGAAAGTAACGCATAAAATACGTGCCATCGGTTAATATTGTCAAAAATTAAGTAATAATAAATGCCGTGATGGCCTACACTTTCTTTTAGGATTTTGCCGGTGAGTGTTCTTATATGCACTGAATTAAGATAATGTACGATGCATCTCATCACCTTCATAACGAGCTTACTGCATATTATTTTAATTAACAAATACTTTTTCATAATGTTTGTCTACATCTTTACAAAATTAACCATTACCATGCATATATAATAAATAAATAATCAAGTATACTTACTACAATTAAATTCTAATGCAACACTCATTGAAACCCAGTCGAATATGAACACAGTGACATGTGATCTATACACAAAGATATGATGTACAGAAGATGCATGCGCACTTCATTGTAAAAAATTAAGCAAACTCACCTATGATTTACCAACATTAATTTAACGTATTAACAAAAATTTTACGATCGCTGTGATAATTTTACTACTGAATATTACTTAAATCAGTTAAAATGACAAATTTACATGAATTTTATACAAGAAATTCCATGATCCCTTAATATTTCCAGTAAAACTGCTTTTTTTATGTAGTTACGAAATCAGGGAATGTCCCAGATGATTATTACTTTTGGTACCTGAATTTTACAGACATTTTTCCCAGTGTGGGCTGTATATTCTACGTTCATTGCTTTTTTTTACCCTCGTAACATTTTCATCGTTTATTTTTGTCGTTCAGTCTACATATACCTATGTCGAAGTGAACGAGTCTCCGATTCGAATGATACAGATCACTTGGCTAAATGGTTTTTCTCATCTCTAAGTCTTACGCCTCCTGAATAATCTGAAGTTTAAGACTTCAATCGCCACCAGTATTTTCAAGAAACATTTAATTTTTGACGAAATTGATTAGCATAATTCTGATGCTGTTTTCTACGGATAACAATCAAAATTATCTGCAATAATTCAGTTAATAGTTAAATGATAAAAGGAGCATTATTCGCTTTATTATGTATACATGTTAATTTGTATAATAATAAATAGTCATATAATGAATAATACCTCATGAATTCTAGATAGCTTGTAGTATTTAGCACGAATCATAAACGATTCAAATACAAAAGTGTTGATTGTAGACTGATGTTTATTTATTACCAGAAATAAAATAACTTTCACTGACTATATGTACCTATTTATTACACTATATGAGATTTATAAATGTAATTAAAATCCTACAAAGCCAAATAGGGTTTAATGTTATAAAATTCTTCTCACGGCCAGGCGATTGCGTTAAACTTTAAATTAAATTCAACGCCACCGCCATCATCTCGCCTCACGCGCTTTCATCTTTTCGCTTTAATTAATTTACCAAAACAGACGTACTAATAATAGATTAAAATTCGGTTCGACTGTGTACCTACGTCGTCCCACGATTTAATTTTCACAAACAGAATCTCATCACCGCCACACCACCGCACGGACGAATTTCTCATTTAGTCGGAAAATAAAATGACCTGTTAGATAATAGGCGTTTTTTTTTGTGGCCACCACATGAGGGTCATAAACTATTCCACAGGTCCGGTCCTTCTACGAAATACAAGTCACTAAGACGTCCAAGAATGCCTGGGAGTGGTTAAGTGTCAATCACTGACTACTAAACCCGCGCTCCGTTTCACTCTGACGCACGCAATACAAGCACCATGAGAAGCGCTTGTGCCATTCTACGTATACCCACGCACACACCGTACAACATAGCATACGATCGAGCTGAAAATATTGAAGCAGACGCTTTATATACATATACTATATAGTATTTGGTATTTATCCGAAATATTTATGGAGGGTGCCAGTTGTAATTCCAAAATTTAGCCTTTCGCATGGCGTATTCTTAAATCTATCAGTGTTGATTTTAAAGTGGAATGTTTATTTTCTAAAATACCCAGGTAGAAAATCATTGTTTGCCGACTCCGTAGAATTTGTAAACGTATCCCGTAAATAGCGGAGTGAATTTCAGACGCACGTGTTATTATTGGGGGATTCGGATGCTAGTTCTTTCTTGTGTGTTTGAAATTCGAAA
This sequence comes from Protaetia brevitarsis, assembly GCA_004143645.1. Classification (NCBI taxonomy): domain Eukaryota; kingdom Metazoa; phylum Arthropoda; class Insecta; order Coleoptera; family Scarabaeidae; genus Protaetia; species Protaetia brevitarsis. The sequence continues at coordinate 1,201,270 of RXPK01000067.1, read as the reverse complement.
CGGTTTCGCCTCTACTGGAAATATACACAAATCTAAAACCATTAACTTTCATTGTGCGAGTTGTACAACAAAGGGGCGCAGTCGTTCTGATACAATAAAAAGGGTTTCGTTATGCACATTATTTCGATAGACGCATGATCATGATTTAAAATTTAATTAACATCTTACCATGTAAGATGAATGTAAGGTGAATGTTTACAAATGCTGAATATGCAGATATTTTATTCACTTACGGTTTTTGTAATGGGAGTGCAAGAGGGGCTCCGATTGAATATCGGCGTCGTTATCCAAATAGCCATGTTCCTAAAGTACAATATATCGACGCTTGGCTGAAAATGGTACCTTGAAAATTTATAAATATTGTATTATTAATTATTATAATTGGAATAATTCAATAAAATACAATATATAAATGAATATAATTTACTGTTTTCTTTAATTTGAAATTGAAAATCCAAAAAAATCAATATCTCGAAAACTATTGACTTTTGTATTAGGCAAATTCGGGCAAAATCTAAAAATCTATTGTAAATTAACTCTACTACCACACTGAGAAAACATTTTAGTAATCAAACAATAATACAATTATAGTAAGTAAAAAGTTTTGCTGGATAGGGGACAAAAGCACAGATTACTTAACACTGGTAAAAAAGAGATCTTAAACACTGATACTAGCAAGAAGCAATCTAAGTTACTTACGGTCTGCTTCATACCGGTAACTTATGATAATTAAACTGAAGTAGTTAAGCCAAAGAATATATCTAGTTGCAGTACGCAAAGATTTGCCCTTGTCAAGTAGTAGGTGTATTGCTGTGAGTGAACTATTCTATAATGGCTATCGCACCTTCATTATTAACCTCAATTAATACGAGCTATTTGGATTACTTGTGATAAGGAAACAGTATCATTAATGCACGTTCACTAAATACCTGATATATAAAAGGTAATGGTTTGCTATAAATATACAATATACACTGTTGAAAATATTACGGTGTTGGCGTTAATTTTGCGCTAGTCAAATATTTTAGTGTTGATTTTTCCAAACTTTGCCAGACGAGTTGACTACGCGTATTTAATAGAACAGAAATGACTAGAATTTCGTGTGAATTCTTTGTTCAGATATGAGGATTGACTATTTTCCTAGACATTCAGAAGCGTAAACCAATCAGAATTTTTCCCTCGGATAGAAATATAGAAACCCCACCTATTCTAATACAGTATTGTATTATACGCACCACCTGCATTGCACGTGTATCTGTTTTCGTGTTTGATTCTCCGTATTAACATATCCAAACAAACCACCAAATGTGACTGACTTGCAAAATGTAACCTCGTGTTATTAAACGTTAATTCCAGTGAGCATAAAAAATTTCAACATCTTAAAAATATATTGGGAACATCTATTTACGCAATTAGTTTAGACTTGAATCAAATAGCATAAACATTCACTTAATTTTATAATGGTTCTCAAAAAATCATTTTAAAATTGATACGTTTAGTTGAAACCAAAACTTGTGAATGAGTGGTTTTGCATATTTATAATTGAGAAAACGTCTTAAAGAGAGAATATTATAGCACTAAGAAATAGGAGTTGCATATTAAAAAGACGTTGTGTTTAGAAAATGGTGTTAAAATACCCAATAGATCGCATTCATTTAGTTAAACAGCTAGTAAATTTGTCTAGTCTAGATCAAATAAAATGTGACTAGAAGTATTTTATAATTCCACGTGTTAGTTGGACAATACTAGATAGACAATACTTGACTATCTTTGCTCGTCAAATTTAAACTTCTATAGTTCTCGACAAAATAACACGAAAAGAGTGTGGACCTCTCCTGACTATTAAATTAGTCAAAAAAGTGTTAAAATTTTCAACAGTGTACTTACCTTAAATTTGTTGTTCAACTATAGGTAGTGTAGGAAACGAGGAAGTTTAGTGAATATTTATAAAGTAGCTTACTGTGTACTCTGTGTGAATAAGTGATAAAGTACAAAAAAAGTTCCACAAATCTTCGATTATTTATGCAACCGCAACTATAAGTACTGCGTACCGAGCAATATGTAATTCAAAATTGTTTGCAAATAATTTTTAATTACTATTCAGTGTGCTGTAGCTTCGATTGCATTAATAATTGGAGATTAAGTTCGCATTTATTTTGCTAAAAATGGTACATAATACGTATTACTTAAGAAAAAAAAAGCAGTATTATTAGTAATAGTTTTATTTTGTATAAGACAAACACAGTGACTACCTGATATGAACGAAAGATATTGGTTTCACTTTAACAACAGTTTTTGTTTAACAATTTACAACGTAATGACTCATAAAATATACTCCTTAATAATGAAAAAATGAACAAAGCAATAATACAAGATAAGGTAAATGGGGCCCACTTGAAACGTTATTTAGTTATTGAAATTATTGAAATCTAAACAAAGGACAAAGAGAAATATGGCTTTGAAAAGAAATAATATACCTTGTTTATGTCTATGTTGCTTCTTTGCAGTGGGCGTTGTCTCGACAAGTTGATCCTCTGTTGGCGTACGTGGCCGTTATGTCCGATGATCGCCTCGAAAACGGCTACTTCGTCGGGGTATCCCTAACTGCAGGTGGCACTTGGACTGTTACTCACCTAGCGACGGCATCCACACTTTAACTTCACCAGCGGGCACAGATATCATCACAATGATGGGGAATTCAAATACCCCACCACATAGTTTAAAATTGCAATCTTGAAACATTCGATTGCTTATAGGCTCGGTACTTCTTCTTTCGCTGGGGTTCTTTATACGGATGGGGCCTTGAGTTAACCCACCGAGTATTTTTAATATATTTGCGTTCCAACTGGCCTACAATGGCCGTACTTCTTGGCCACTCTTTTTCGACGACTTTTCCCATGTCCGTAACTCTTACTTGACGCAAGCACGCGTAGCTATCCTGGGGGCTATTCCATTACTCCGCCACATTAGCCAATCAGGAATAGTAAAACAATCACGGGGTGGCAGCAAAACTCAAATAATCATAGTTGTGGCAAGTTGTTACCTATTTAAGAAAATACATGAGTTTAATAGCGATCAGCATTGTTGTTACTTCTACTAACCATGTGCTGTAGTTAGATACAGTACCAGTTGTCATAAGTAATACGTAATTGTTTATCACAAATTTGTCAGGTACGCTGTGTAATAGCCGTTAATAAAAGCACTATTAACAGTAACAACTTGCATTCAGGAAACTGGGTTTAGTTGCAGGTATTAATTAACGAGAATAGTTCCAAGTAAAACTTTATCTATTCAAGTAAACACTTTACTTAGCCTATTTTTCTCAGTGCATGCACTTTAATATGTAAGTTTAAGTACATACCAGTCACCCTATATATACCAATTAACATTCGTAAAGTAGACGAAACCGCAATTTCCTAAGAAGTAGCAAATTTCTTCAGGTTCTTCGCCTGGCCATAATCATTTCAGCAATTAAGAAAACATACAAACCCGAAGTGTATAATTTTCCTTCTACCATACGAGCAAAATGCCGCAAATCAGGAGAGAACTTCGTTTCTTTTCCCGTCAAAAAACGAAAAAAAAACAGGAGAGACAGCAGCGTACACGTCCAGCATATACACATGCATACGACAGTTCCTTGCCGTGACGTTGCGTGATATTTATTTACAGGCCGTTTAGAGAAATTTCTTTTTCGAAAAAGTTCCCGGTATTAAGACCATCAGCTGACATCTCTCCGCGGGTGAGCGGCGGTCAGTACAGCCTACTAATGGATTTCTAGAACTGCATTGTGTCTGTTTTATTATTCTCTTTGTGCCGGGCGTTGTGCCTGATGCTACTCCGTTGCGCTCGCCGTCGCTGCGCGAAGCACTGCAGACCCGCCGGCATAAAGAGGACGTCACAACTCGAAACGACAACGCTCCTAGGAAATTGCTTATTTAACATGCAAAAACGAAATTCATTTGCATGAAACCGGCACCCGTTCATAATTAATTACACGAAAATTAATTATGGAAACAGTCGTTTTATGTCGTTTTCTTTAAATTGTCTGATCTCATCCTAATTTTGTTGTTGTTCGCTCGCTTTGTGTATCAGAAGGTTGCACTTTGATTTATGTATACTTATAGAATTCTCGGAAACTCCTGAGACTAGGGTCTCTAACAAATCTAACGCTGAAATAGTTTGGTTCTCATCAATGCAAAAATATTATATTCTAGAACTAACATGATCGTGGGATATGTTAAAGAAGTTTTCGCTATTACAAAAGCTCTCTAATAAAATTAGACTCTAACTTTGTATGTATGTAGGGGAAGGTGGGACAAGATGGGAACATTAAGCTTTAGAACACTGCATCAGAATTGCAAATATAATATAGGTTCTAAGTACGCTTGTTGTAATCTTTAAACATTTATATGCTGATGGATGAATTTACAATTTTTCGATAGGTACTCTTGATGTTGTGAGAAAATTTTGAAAAGAAATGTGTAAATCCAGGTGAGTTAAGAATGGGTCGTACCATAAATCTAGGTCAGGTAAAAAAAAAATAGATTCTTAAAATATTCTTAAAAACATGCAGGAACAAAGCTTAAACTCTTTAAAGCAGAACTACTTAAAATAAAAAAAAAATACAATAACGCTAAGAATATTAAACTTAAATTTTCACAATTGAGACAATAGAAGACGAACTCATCCACGTTATTTGCGCAGCCTCCATGTACCCAACCTCGCCATCCATGACATTGTATCAATACTTCTCCTTACAATACTAACATTGAGCGTCATCTTCCTCAACAGAAGAACTTGATTATTTCCTTGACGTTTTCTAAAAATCTATCTCTTTGCTTTCCTTACAAAATTCGGCTTCTTGATCTCTTCTGTTTTCTTCTTTGTAATTTTTTTTTTCCTTTAACTCTCTCTCAGCACTTCTAGTTGCCTTAGGGATTCTCCAGACGTCTATGTTCTTGTAGCAGATTTTAATACGTAGTGCTTGTAAGGATTGTTGTCTTTCCCTTGTTACGCTTTGATTGAACCTGTACTTTATTCCTAACATGAGAAATAGGCATTATGTCTTCGAGAAAGCATAATGGCATATCCAGGCATAACGAACCAGACTGAAGAGTGAGATAGTGATGTCCCCATGTTGCCCCATACCAATAGCCCCATCTTGCCTCTTTGGGACACATTCTGGTTATGTTATAATAACATATTAAATATTTGAAATAAACAAATAACGCACTATAGAAAATATATGTAATACATGTCAATTAATAAGCACAAAAAAGTGTAATTGTAAATAATTTACTTATGCTTCCGATACTGGCCGTTGAACTCACCATCAAAATAATAACGAAAATTCTGGAAATTGTAAAGCGCACAAACAGCAATAACTTTGTTATTACGACTAATAAAGTTTCCTACATTACAACAAACATCAAACAGCATTTGTCCATATTAGGACTGCTATTATTTGACAGATGCTTACTGCCGTTTTGTAGATAAGACGATGTCCCCATCATGCCTCATGGCCCCATCTTGCCCCACCCTCCCCTATCTCCTTTACGATATGTTGTGTTTTCGGTTTACTTCAAAAATATTGCAAAAAACTGCACTAACTTTATATATACAGTGGACCACTCCATACAGCGCGGGTTTCATATCGGAAAGAGTATAGAATATGAATGTTATACTTTTGTACACTGCCCGACAAAATGGACATTTTAGCACATCTCGAACTGAAGAAAAACGGAATTTATTTAAATGTGAGTAACGAAGTTCATTTATTTAGAGTGTGCTTATGCGTTTGGCAAATATTTCAATATCGGCAGAAACATAAACTTTTATCTGGATAATGTGAGACTTGGGCACATTTCAGGTAAACTACAAACAAAATGTGTGAAAAGATAAATATAAAAGTGTTCCTATGGTTTTGCCAAATAGTGTTTCCATGCTATGTATTCCTACCTACCTCTACCTTTCGTATAATTGAATGTTATCGCCTGCGCTTATGATAGTATTACATATTTGGTTAAGGTATTAGAAAACACGTTAAAATCATATAAATTGTAGATCTCTAGTATATTACAAATATTATATAAGTCAATTGAATTAATACAATTATTTACGCAATTAGGGTTGAAACAAGTTCTATTTCGCAGAACAACGGGACACTTGTTAATACAAGCGATTAACTGGGATATCTCTAACACCATCCTGCAACCTTGTAATGATTATTGTCATATTACAGCACGTACGCCAAATAAGCGATAACAGGAAGGGTGAGCTCTTATATGGTAAAAATAAATATAGCCAACTTTACCAGCTGTCAGATCTCATATTGTTTAAATTGCCGTAAATCTTCTGATAACTGTTCATTTTTATCTTATTTGCGTTAGATAAAGTTTTAATAAAACCCACTGACATCCTTACATTCACATACAGTCAGTATACTTTAAGCAAGTATATACGAACCAATTAATAAATTGTTTGTAAACCCCTCGTTTGATGTAGCTTCATATTTTTATCTCCCAAAACAAACGTGTCAAAAAAAAACTGTATACATAAAAAGTGTTTATTACATTTATTTATAGCAGCGGAACTAGTGATTACGTTCATTTACACAAAATTAATTTCGCCCGAATCAGATATCGAACGAAAGCGAATTTAAAATTGTTATATACGTGCAACCGAAATTAGTAAAACTATATGCGGTGAAATAATCACTCTCTATAATTTCTACTCTCATCAAGATGGATGTTAAATATGAATGGAAAATAGTTTTATGTATATTCACGGGTTTAATGAAGTAGTAATGCAGGCACATTATGTGTTATTACGGTGTATTATTTTTAGCTTTGTCATATTACCCGGGTATTACGACACTCAAATCCGCCACAGTTTATCACACACGTCGCATATATGTATATACATACATGTGTACACAAACGTGATACGTATGTATGTATGTTTTTTTTTGCGTCGACAAAGCGGCCCTAAATTTAATATTGTATAGCAAGAACTGTTACAGTTATTTTATTTTTCGTTAAGTAAACAAAGTAATTTTCCGTAAATATCACTAATAAGCTAAACACGTACAATTATCGCTATAAACACATTATTATCATACGGTAACACATTGTTTAATCTATATAGCGCTATGGTATACAGGTATCTATAAAAAGCGGCGCACGCGAATAAAAGCCTCTTAAAAATAATGAGTGGTTTTTCTATGTGTGTTTACACATTCTTCTAATTTACAAGGATAACCAATCAAATGTTAAATTTATTTATTTTTTAGCACACAAAACAATTAAATTGTTATTTAGATACTGTTAATGAATCCCGCACAAGTTCGAATCTTAGCGACAGTGTTATGTTTTTTTTTGTTTTACTGTTTTTAAATTATGATTATTATTACTAATTACAACAAATATGCAGTATGAGCGTTTAATTCACTTAAATTGTCAGCAGCTAATACCATTGTTTATTCGGGTATCTGCAAAGGTAATTATCAGTAAATAATAACTGTTTAGTAATAAATCTAGTATGTAATTGCGGTTCACATTTGTTTATTTTCTAATTAATGTTATTTAAATAAAAATAGACCAAAATCAAACATATAGGCCGAAAATTCCATAAAATAATTTCAAACAAAAATCGTTTGCTTTGAAATTTTACTTTTTAATAAATATGTACTGAGTGCAGAGTTGAGCCTACTCCCAATATAAATGTTCTTTAAGTAAAATATTCAGTACTTTTTTACTTTAAGTAATTGATTCCTAGTACATTCAAAATGTAGTAACTAGTAAGCATTTACTTACTCGCAGTACTTCGCCAAAAATGTACTGCATACTTATACTTGTTCGGAAAAGAAAATATTATTTACTCTAAGTATTTTGTCACAAGCACAACACGATAGCTATAATTGTCTGTAGTAGGTATATATTTGTCCAAGGAATCTAGGGAATCCTATATGCGGAATAGAACACGTGCACTTGTCGACAAATCGTGCAGGGATCTCGTCGCATAACATAAATATGAGAAAGAACTTAGGGTTTGCCTATTTTTATTTTAAATTCATGCATTTTTTTGTAATCATATAAAATAGAGATACAATATTATGTGTGTGGCTTAGTTATAAAAACACCAATATCCTATCTTCTGATTTTACACATTTTAGAACCAAGCCACAGATGTTTTGCGATAAATTAAACAGAGAAGAAATGTATACTCATGTACTTGTCTATTTCATTCCCTACGAAACATATTAGCTAAAACTGGACAAATTCTAGATAACTCATTTTAATTTTGTGCGAGCGTAAACAGAGTGGCAATAGTAATTCGCAATTAAATATTGTAAAATTTAATATATTTTAGAATATAAATGGCCAGTCCAAATATAGATTTAATAAGAATAATCCAGATTATCAACAGCATAATAAAGAAAAACAAAATTTACTCTCAGTATCAAGTAATTAAAATACTTATACTTAAAAGAGTAATTACTTTGTAATGGGTGTTTGAATTTTCAATTTCAAGTAAATTGATTACTAACTTATTTCTTACAGTACTTTTTAAACTACTCCTCACTTATTACTTAGAACCAGATAATTTTCAGACTACTTGTACTGGTTGCTGGAAGTACTTTATATTATTACTTGCAACAGCTCTGACTGAGTGTGGTAATCGAATTAGTTGTTTTTGAATGTAATTTTATTTTATAATATTATAGCCTTTGTCTAAGTTGAAGTGTTATGAATAAGTACTTCCTAATTAGTCCGAATTTGTAATTTATTAACTACATTTTAAATTTATCCTACTATAGATTACAGCGTATAATTTGCCTTTTTTCAAGTGCATAAATAGGTATAATTAAATGTAATAGTCAATTAAAAAACTATATTGAAAGATCAGATCCAGACATAAGTGAAATAAAAGTTTAACAAACAAGGTTACATTGTGTATCCTTGTTTGTTAATAAGTGAGGTTGTCGGAGAAGGTTCACCTGCAGCACCACATTCAACCCGAAAAAATGGCGACATGTCAAGGAAACCTGATGGCAGAGCAACGCGTCCGAATCGACTTATCCAGCGATCTGGGCATATTTCATTAATTTGAAAGCACTGATTTTGATCTTCAAATTTCATATTTATGGCATAATTCACATTTCAAAAACTTATTTGTGTTAAGCGTGCTATCAATATAGAACGAGCTAATAAGAACGTTATTCTAAGTATAAACGTCACCTATGTCGTTATAACGGGATAGGTTATGCATCTAGTCGTTGGTTCGTGACCAATACTTGCTGGAATACCATAGGTAGATATAGGATAAGGATTGGAATTAAAGGAATTAGTAACAAACTGATAGTGTTGAGGATTTATGATGCAATTCAAAGAAAATGACGCTGTGTCTCTGAAAACTTTTTTAATGCCTCCATTTTCATTTAACAAGTTAAACATAAAATCACAAAATTCGGTTCTTTTTATTTTGTTCTCCTCAAATAATTGCTGATAATTGCCGCAGAATTTATAAGGTTTGTACCTACTTGATTTTGGCTTTGGAACGTTAAACCTTTGGGCTATGTATCCTAGTGAAGTAACATAATTTTCTTTGGCATAACAAGATATCTGATTCCACTTCTTGAGTTTGAATACGAAAATTTTTTATCGTTAACGAATTGGTGTATTTCTGCTAATTAGTTGGAGTGCGGTGTCGAGTATTAATTTAGTCGATATGGGTTTATTAAACGATCAACGATAACTAACTGATCATATTTCATTCAGTATGTTATTTTAGACCGACCAAAGGGCAGCTAGACTTTTTCACAAAGTTCAAAGCTTTTGACCAAATTTTATTCTGTTATCATAATACACTTCAACATTACAGTTTCTCATTTACTCTTTTAATTGGTTTATTTTGCTCCTATCTTACAGATAGCAGTATATTGATTATTCTGACGCTAGATCCAACACTTTGCCCAACACTTGGTGTGCCACAGCGATCGAATTTTCGGCAACTGTTTGCTGCTATTTACTCTTATTTGCAGATTAAATGAAGAAATATGCTACAGGCAACACACAATTTAAAGCACTATATCTTCTATTTCAACACATTTTATCCTATATTGTCACATGGAGTCAACAAAATAATTTAGATTAAATATTTATGGCTTGGCTTCAACAAAGATGGAAAATAAATTATTATGATTACATTGTGACAGTTAAGGCAAACGTTTGTAGAATATTGCGAGTACATCAAGGGGAAGAATAAAAAAGTACGGCCTTTCCTTCCTCTATTTGTAAATCAAATATTTGCGATCGGATTCTTCCAAATATTTGCGGTCGAATTGTTAAGAATGCGATTGACCGCGAATCGTTCAGGGGCGAATGGCGGTGTGCAATCGAGCTTGTGATGCGATAGTGTGCGCACCAAATCAAGACGGTCCATTACTTTTTCTCTCGCTCCGGCCGGCACTTAGGAAAGGAAGGAGCTCTCTCCTGAACGTTAACATCCGCTTTGGTCAACAATGTACACAAAAATATACCTACACCTCGTTTATTAAGAAGGGTACTACCGTATTTTGCTCAAGAAACTGGTTTTGATTTGATTGCAAAAAGAAAATAATACCCATTTTTCTGGATAGAAAAGCGTTAATTTGAATTAAAAGATAGTGTTAATATAAAGATCGATCCACAAGCTTCAAAGTTTCTGAGATTTTATTAGTTTCATGTGCATATATTGCCCATTTAAATTAAACGACTAAATAAAATTCGCAAATGCATACTCTACAAATAGCCTTCTACATCATAATTTGGCATTCCACATTTTGAACTTGAAAAAGTTTTTTGATTAAATTTCGCTCTTGTATGTTTAATGATTTAAGACAAAAAAGGCTATTTGAGCATGATTCCTTTATTTTTTTAATTATTGACACGCATCAAGAATGATATTGTTTTTTTTTTGTTTTCTTTGTGTTCGTTTTCATAAACAAATATTTTAATCTACAATCTTGCGTGAGAACACAAACCCCTAACAAGATTAGCACCCAAAGTGGGGCCAAACTTGTTATTTCTGATTTATCGTTAATAGAGTTTTTATTCGTATTTATATGTATCATTTCAAGTACACATTGCGCTTTATAATTATTTTTTTTGTTAAATATTATATAATGTGTTGTTATATATAGTATCTCCTGTATTCATTAACTGCATTGCTGTTTTTGGGATTCTGGCTTTTAATATTGAATGTCTATTATTATGGTTTTTGTAAATATGTGTAAAGTGTTTATTCAACTTACTAGTCTACAAAGCTAATTTACAAAAAGATAACTACAAAAATAATAAAAAATGAAGTTTCCTTTAGATGTAATTTCAAACAATTTCTTATCCTTAAAAACTCATTTTATTTCCTTTCCAAAACACCAGGCCATCACTTGTATAAGAACTCACAACTTAAATTTTATTGAGTACAATATGTTTACAGGTAGTAAAAGAGGTGATAGAATATGGTACAAAAATCCTCCATTGAAACAAACTATTAAGTAATCTACGCAGCTACCTCACGAAAACAGAATATTCTTTAAAAATAACTTAACATTAACTTTTTGAGAAGTTATTTATACCTTTCGAAACATATTTTTCAAGAAAATATTTGGATAATCAGAACAGCTCTTTTTTCATTACTTTCAGCAAAGTCATAAATAATAAAAAGCCAAACTGTTCCTGGGTGTATAACACTTCACTTTTTTTGCTCTAATTACCTTTGTTTTTGCTTGAATATTTTCTGTAAATATATTTCTGAACAAAATAAGATACTGAAAACAAAAATATTTTAAATAACTTATTTTTTCTCGTATTTTCCATCGAATAGGAGCCTAGAAAACTTGATTTATAGAATATACCATCAACCTGGCTAGTTTAGGTTGAAAACGTTAGTAACCTCAATTAGATAAAATTCTAACAAAGCCCATTTTACGTTTCAGTATTTTAATATATGTTTACTTAAAAAGAATTATGGTGAAAATATATGATGCATATCCATCAGATCTTTTTACATAAATATAGCGTGTGTCTCCTACTGTATACATTACCCTTGAAAGAACAATACGACTTCTGTTATGGTGTTCATAACTTTTGTGTGGGCCGCGCATTATCTAATTTTAGGTGCAGCCTCCGCTACTGTAGTGCGAATATTTCATATGTCCCATACTAGGAACAAAACTTCTGTTTGCGTGTGTGTGAGATCATAACCACGTAGGCTGTGGCGAGGATTGATCGCACGGTATACTAATATATAATACTATGTGCGAGAGAACGCGTAAATCAACCTGAAATAACATGCTTTGTCTTCACCATCATGCTAAATACGCAACGACGCCGACTAACAAACTGTACAATAGCACTTGGACACTGAACAGTTGTATAGTAAACTAACACATAGGATATAGCATTCGCATGGATATATTATATTATCTAAGTTTATATTTTGCACTGAGGAAGTGACGAATATCATCGGAGGCGGTTGTATGTGCCGTATCGAAATGAGATTATGCGGAATACAACAGCTCGTATTGTTTAGACTGCAAATCTCGACTTGATAATTTGTTAAATAAAATACAATAGGCATCAGCGTAGTGTCGAATGTTGTTTACACACGTTTCAAGATGTTTCTTCTGTTCGAAACTATAAATTATGAACTCTGGATTACATAAACAAAGCGTTGCAACATAAAATAATGTTTCGTAAAGAGTGACAGATAGGAGATTTTTTTTTTATAAATTGTTGTAAGATTATAATTTTTCTATAGCCCAAAATCATCGGGATTTGTTCAGGATGTTTCGTAACCTCGGTACAGCTTTCAACTTTCGCTTTTTAAATACAATACCCCCAATATTATTGCATTTTTAAAAGCGTCAGTAAATTTAAAAAACATAAGATATAACATACTTTAACTAGATGCTGCGCATCTAGGAGTAGAGGAAGGTGGTACTTGAGGAAGGTGGTTTTTTGAAGTCGGTCCATTCACTTGAAAATCATCTTTTATAATGTGCAGTACGTTTTAAGTAGTTTACTTTTGTTCTTACTTTTGGAACACCCTGTATAGTTGAAAATATTTTTAGGTTATGCAGCATTGAATTCTGCACAACTTTTGCAGAAAAGTTTTTGTTGTACGTATTATATACACGTGATTCTTGAAGACACCGAATATGAGATTATCTTTACTTAGGGCTAATTATATAAATAGTCTGCGTTTAAATAAAATGATCCACTCTCATAATAATAACTACAATTCCAATTTGACGATTTTTATATTTATTAGTTTTTATTTATCCTTCGCGAGATCATATTTATAGCCAACGTAAATTCCATAATATTGACAACTCATTAATTTACGTTGCTCGACAAAAAGTTATATTAGACGTTTGTTAGATAAAGCACAAAAAAAGCGAGGAAAACACAGCTGATACATTTTGTTTTAATAAGCTATATATATTTCAGTGCTTATTCCTCTATCTATATTGTCTGCTTATTATAAAGATTTTTTTTGTCATTGGCTGACTCGATGTAGGCAGGTATTTCACATACCGTAAACATCAATTTAGTAATAGATAGAATAGAAATAGTATTTTTCCCTATTCCCTTTTTCTCATTTCGTTGTCCCTTTCCGTATCTCTATTCCCTTTATCTATTCCCGTTTCCTATTCTTTTCCCTAGTCCCTTTCCCTACTCCTTTCCCTATTCCCTTTCCTTAATCCCTTTCCTCTTTTCCAATTCCCTTTCCCTATTCAATTTCCCCATTCCCTTTCCCTATTTTCTCTACTTATTCCCTATTCCCTTTCGCCATTCTCTTTTCCCATTTTCTTTCCCCATTCCCTTTCCCTATTCTTTTTCCCTATTCTCTTTTCCCATTCTCGTTCCCTATTCTCATTCTCTATTCCCTTTCCCTGTTCCCTTTTCCTTTCCCTATTCTCTTTCCCTATTCCCTTCCCTTGTTCCAATTATCTATTTCCTTTCCCCTTTTCCTATTTCCATTCCCTATTCCCTTTCCCATTCCCTTTCCATTCCGTTTCCCATTCCCTTTTTCTTTCCCATTCCCTTTCCCATTCCCATTCCCATTCCCTTTCCCATTCCCTTTCCCATTCCCTTTCCCTTTCCCGTTCCCTTTCCCGTTCCCATTCCCGTTCCCATTCCCGTTCCCATTCCCGTTCCTTTCCCGTTCCCATTCCCTTTCCCATTCCCTTTCCCATTCCCTTTCCCATTCCCTTTCCCATTCCCTTTCCCATTCCCTTTCCCATTCCCTTTCCCATTCCCTTTCCCATTCCCTTTCCCATTCCCTTTCCCTTTCCCTTTCCCATTCCCTTTCCCATTCCCTTTCCCATTCCCTTTCCCATTCCCATTCCCTTTCCATTCCCTTTCCCATTCCCTTCCATTCCCTTTCCCATTCCCTTTCCCATTCCCTTTCCCATTCCCTTTCCCATTCCTTTCCCATTCCCTTTCCCATTCCTTTCCATTCCCTTTCCCATTCCTTTCCCATTCCCTTTCCCATTCCCTTTCCCATTCCCTTTCCCATTCCCTTTCCCATTCCCTTTCCCTTTCCCATTCCCTTTCCCATTCCCTTTCCCATTCCCTTTCCCATTCCCTTTCCCATTCCCTTTCCCATTTATGCGTTTTCTTTTATATTTCAAAAGTCTCTGCCCCATATTGCGTCCGCCATTTTATTTTGCCAAAAACTAATATCAGAATCAAATTTAGCGACCTCAAAAACGCTTGCATACGAACGTCTGTTGCAAAATGTCTCCTATATTTCAAAATTTTCTCTTCAATATTGAATCCTCCATTTTATTTTTCTAAAAACTCTTGTAAGAATCGAATTCAGCACTACAAAAGGCTTTGAACACAAATATCTGTTGCAAAATGCCATTTTTTTTAATACTCTTCTTCCGTTTTAATCGCGCCATCTTGTTTTTGATTCTATATTCGCAAATAGTGACCCAAAAAATCGTGTAAAAATCCCCGATATTATGTCTGCTATTTTATTTTTCTACGTAAAATTTAAAAATGGAATAATATATAGAAAGTCTTTTTCCTAAAATCAAAAATAGAACTGTAATCAAAGACCAAGTCTTCGGTTGGACAGTCTATATAGTCAAAAATATTTTTAAGTTATGCCCTATTGAATTCCAATAATTCCAAGTTTTAAAAATTGAATTTCCCGCTGTTATTGTGACAATATTTTATAACGTTTTCGACTTACCGCATTCTTATGCACTAATTATGTTTTTATTTTAATATACACTATTAATAAAAGCGATAGATACATACATTCTCCACGCGTAGTGTAATAAATCGAAGACGCTGTAGATTTCATGCATTAAAAATAAGATATAATATGTGCTATGAGAAAGTTAATAGGCATTTGACGATATAAATAAAAGCAAATATTCCGTGTGTAGCTTCGCTTTAACATAAAAATATGTTTTAATTTCATTATAAAACGAATATTAATCCATTGAGCCAATATGTGTGTTTTGGTTTTTATTTTATTTACTGAACTGTTACTTGCTTTGACTCCTTTAATATTCATTTCATAATAATTTTGCGAATTGACAATTCATTTATGAATGCTCTACCTCTTCGCTGCGCGCGCAGTTAAACCACTTTCATTCGTATCGCACCGACTCTTCGCTTATCTTATATTTTTACGCGTTTGTGCAACGGAAAATTCCACTTACGTTTAATCACGTCAGATCACGTTTAATATTTGTTTGGTCCTAAAATTATTTTATACATCAACATTAAAAAAATTCTTACAAAACTAAACCTATATTTGTAATCAAAGTAATGGCTCTAGTAAATTTATTTCTTCAAATAATTATACACGAATACATTTTGAGTATTTGTAAATTATGTCATTTAAACACGCGGGAATAATCGATGGCCAAAATAAACAACAAAAGAAAAGTATACATATATGCCGACAATACTTTCGAAAGCTAATCCCCTTGATATTATATGCGACAAACACGCCGCCAATCCTTTCGGCTAGAGATTTATATATTCCCAGAATTTTACTTCGCAGTTTCCGCGAAATAATGTATTAAAATTCTTAGAATCTGCACACGTGCAATCGCTGATAGATTATAAAGGAGATGTATCTCTCCTTACGTTTCCTAATGGCTTATTTTCTCTGTCATATTTTTTTTAAGTTGATCGTACAATGGAATCAGATACAAAGCAAAATTACTTTTTTTAAAGGTTAAAATGTCTTCGAAGTGTATGATTTTTTAGCAAAATAGCAAACATATATTTTTCAAATACAATATTTTATATCCCAAGTAATAATGTAGTATTAAAATTCTTAGAATCTGCACACGCGCAATCGCTGGTAGATTAAAGGAGATATGCGTCTTTCCTTGCGTTTCCTAATGGCTTATTTTCCGTATGTCATCTTTTTTGTGAGTCGATCGTTACTTATGTTGTACGTATTATATACACACAATTCTGTGATTCTTGAAGACACCGAATATGAGATTATCTTTACTTAGGGGTAATTATACAAATATTCTGCGTTTAAATAAAATGATCCACTCTCATAATAATAACTACAATTCCAATTTGACGATTTTTATATTTATTAGTTTTTATTTATCCTGCGCGAGATCATATTTATACCCAACGTGAATTCCATAATATTGACAACTCATTATATTCACTAACATTAATTTACGTTGCTCAACAAAAAGTTATATTAGACGTTTCTTAGATGTCAGATTGGTCAGTGGCCAAATATGTACAATTACCTCAAATAATTATAACCCAGCAGGTTCTTAAAACGAATTCAGACTCGTAATTCTAACAAATCAATGCAATTCCATCGTAATCCGTAACGGAGCGATTTATATTCCCACAATGAAAACCTTTGTAGATTCTGCCAAAGGATTTTAAATGATAATTCGGATTTTTCATTCCCTCGTTCACGTGGCAATTTTATTTGTTTTAAAAAATAATTTTATATCATTTAATATTTTTAAACTTGATAATATTTTTCGGATTGTGTCTGCAACACTTGAGAAGGTTTAGCGGGAGCGTTCGTGGAACGACGCTTTGTCGGAAAGGATTAGCGGCGGCATCGTGTTCCGACGTCTTTGTCGGCAACCGCCAAAAAGAGGATTTGCGCACTCTGACTTTTATTTCTAGTTCTAAAGATAGATGTTTTTGTATTCATATTAGCCAATAATTTTTAAGCATTCAGTCATTCTAGAGAATGTAAGGTTGTGTTTTAAATATAGACATAAAAAATTGGTTTTCCTTTCCTTTTTTTCTTTTGGAGTAAGTCTGCAAGTTGTGTAGCGATTATTTTTCACATTATTTCAATCAAGTGTTCGTATTTTTTTTCTGGTATTTTTGTTATCGTCATTATAAGTATTTTTGTAAACAATTTTATAAAAATAAAATTTTTGTAGGTGGTTTTAATTTAAATTGATTTTATTTCAGTTATAATAGGGTGTATATAACTTGTTACGTTAATAAATAAATATCCACTTGATATATCTTTTTACCTTTACAAATATCAATACCGGCAAAGTAAGAATATTGAAAAACAAACGGTTTACTGATTTATTTCTCATTCAATCGAAGGGGCAAACTTTCTATGAAAAATCCCTAGAAGAACAAAATAATTAAACCAAACACTTTTTGTAATAATAGTTTTACCAAAACAATTTCACATATACTTAATAGATGTTTTCTTGTTCGTATTTTCAATATTATTATTAAGGAAATTTTGAAATCAAAAATCTGATCTACATATTTTACACAAAAATTCTAAAAACTGTAATTCGATTTGTGTCGTCATAAAAAGCAATGAAAATAAAACATTAAGAAAGAATAACTATTTAAAGGTAGGTAACAATTTTGAAAGTGTATGTTTTTTAACAGTTTGCTAATATAAATTGCCAGTGGGCATTTATGTTTGATAAATTATTTTATAGATCTACATTACATTTTTTTTATAAAACTAAACCTTAAATACTCTTTGCAATCAAAGTAATGGCTTCAGTAAATTTATTTCTTCAAATAATTATATACGAATACACTTGAAGTTTTTTATAAACTACAAAAGGAAAGTATATTTGTATCCTGACAGTCGTAGCGACAACTAATCCCCTTGTTGTTATGCGCCAAACGTACCGCGCAAGCCTTTCGGTCAGAGATTAAACATTCGCAGAATTTTACTTGGTTTCCGCCAAATAATGTAGTATTAAAATTCTTAGAATCTGCACACGCGCAATCGCTGGTAGATTAAAGGAGATATGTGTCTTTCCTTGCGTTTCCCAATGGCTTATTTTCCCTATTTCGATAGGGATGTAGTGATAGTAGACACCGAATATGAGATTATCTTTACTTAGGGCTAATTATATAAATATTCTGCGTTTAAATAAAATGATCCACTCTCATAATAATAACTACAATTCCAATTTGACGATTTTTATATTTATTATTATTATACTGACGCTCGCAAATAATGAAATTTTTGGATATCATTAATACTGTCGCGAAACTCTAACCAATTCTCATAATTTCCATTAAAATTAGGCAAAATAATTTGTGGCAATTTTATGTTATTTAATACACTAACTTCTGATACATGAATAGATTCAGCATTGTTAGCACCTGCGTCAACGGTTTCTTCATACGAATTTACTTTAATTTTAGCGTTGGTCAGTAATTTATAAAAATTATTCTCAAATTGTTCGCGTTCTGTAACTTGTAATTCACTATCGCTGTGCAATACTTCGAATTCGCGCTGTATTTCGTCAAATTGTTGTAATAAATTTTCAAATCGAGAAAGACGTATTTTCAGTTCTGTTACTACGGGAATTTTGTCTGTTTGCGTAATTTTATTAGAAAAATCCGTTAAATACTTTTCAAACAATGTTATTTGCGCTTTCATAGCACCACGCTTTTTATTAATGTTTCTATCGACATTGTACGTTTTTAAATGTGTATATATCAATTCTGAAAGGAAAAAAGGACTTACATGTAACGTTAATGGAAGTCACCACGTGTTTTTTGTCAAAGATGGCGATGTGCGGTATTCGTTCTACCCGTGTGGCGTGTGGATGTTTTTCGATGTTTTTAATGCTTTCGATCTTCGTACTGATGGTTCTGATGTACTAACGTGCGAATCCGACTCGTTTGGACCAAAATGTTGTGTGTTTTATTGAAAGAAAATGATTGAAACTGATGTTTTAATAGCACTCAAAATAAAACGATGTGTTCGTAATGACGTGTATTAGTGGACTGTGTCTGACGACTGAGAAACATAATACAACGTGCCGTTTGGGCATGCGCATAATACAAACAGTAAAAAAATAACATAACATTCTAACAGTTTATATTTTAAAATGTTTCCGAATATAATAAATATTAAAATACAAATTATTCACAACTACCAATTAATGTAATTCAAATGCAGCTTGGCTTTGAAAAAGCCCGTTTTAAGTTGAAATTTATTTTATCTATCTTGTCGCCATCTAGTAGCGCTCGTGTTTATTTCTACAATCGTAACGAAGTGTTTTCGTGGTTTTTCTAGAAAATTGAATCGTGAAAACACCTTAACGCTTTTAAAATATGTTCCGTAACCCCGTCCGGATTTTCTAAACTTACCTTTCGCATTAACAAAACGACCCTACGGTCGAAATCGATTTTAATATAATAATAATAATGATATATGTGGCGCCATCTATGCTCCTATGAGACGATTATTTGTACCGTCGTTATAATCTTGTAGTGAAAAACACACCACTATAAATCGACTCATTTTGAGAAAAATATCGCGTTTCGACCTTATTTTAGGGTTCGAACCGTAAGAGGAAACATGTAAGAACTGTTGTCGACATCGAGCCCACTTTCAAGTGCCACCGTAGCGTAGCAGCGATCGTACGAAATAGCCCAACTTTGACGTTCCAAATCCATCGAAATCCGCTTCGATGACATTTCTCGGTCTGCAGCGGCGTTCGTTTCCCACCGCCTACTACGATCTAATTTTTGTGCGAATTTTCTCCTCTTTTCCTACTTTTAATTATTAATAACGATACGCCTATGCAGTAGACACCCCCGCTACCCTTTCGCCCATCTATTATTTCCCTTTTAATCGTGTCCGTTTCTAAAGCCTTAGCCGTGGGACTTTTTCACGCCAATTTTACACGCTATAGATAGGGCGACGCCTATGGTGTGCGACAGAGAGTAGAAAAGGACACACCTGTCGCCTTTTATTATTATTAACGCTAAACTCATTAATTTCCAAGATACGATTGATTTTCTAAAAATTCGCTTGCACTGTTTAAGAAAAGCGATTGTAATTTAATTACCAACATAAAATTTTGAAATATCTTAGTACGGACCTACTTATGCCTGCGGGTATATTTATAGTTGTGTTTTAATATACTGGGTGTTACTAAAGCCCTAATTCAGTCAACTTCTAATCATTGTATTCCAATTAACAAATGCTTTGATTTTTATTAAGCATACTCTATGTATATCTCTTACCTTTGGAGTATTATAGTTTTAATTAATTTTTCATTATTTCGATCATATTTATAAACTTAGCCGGCGCTGATTGTAAAAATGAAAGCCAGAAAATTAATATTTAATATAAAACATCGAAAAATAAACAAATCAATATAAATAAACCTGCAATAAACCGTTCCTAATACATAAAATCGGATTTTCGATGTAACCGCTATTTTGTCTAACGCACATGTGCAATCAAATGTGTTGACATTCAGCAGAATTAACTACATTATGCGCACAATGAGGTGGTGCACCTGTGCACCCATGTTGAAACCAACCTCTTATATCAAGAGGTATATCAACCAACAACTCTCTAAATTAATTGTCAAGAAAGTGTAGATAATAACGTGCTCCTGTAAAATTACAATAAAAAAAAAGTATGGCCCTAAAAGTTTCTTTCGAATGATACCTCTTCATGTTTTTTACAGACCGCTGCTACTGTTGATCTACTGTCCTGATTGCATGCGGATGAACTGTGTCATACTAATGAAAATTATGGCGGTTAACGTGATAATTCTTCTGAAAGGCAGCTTCATCAGCAAATAATATATTGAAGAACCTTACTTGTCCTAGCTGTTTTTCTAGCTCCTATTAACAAAACATCAATCCTGCTGGTGAAACACCCTGTATATAGGGAGTGTAAATTAAAAAAAAAAGCGCATAATGTCAAAAATGATAATTTGAAGCATTTACAATATCTACAAGATAGACACCTACTTTTTTTTTATTTTTAGGCTCTGCTTACATTGATAAACCATGTGTATGAATGATTGACAGGATTATCAATAGAAAGTTTACTCAGTGTTTACCATACACTTACTATCATTTAATATTACACATACTACAAGACTTGTCAATTATTGTATCAGTATCAGATACTTCTTATCGTAAAAAAACATGTTATAAAATTTATAATAATAAGTTTTTAATTGTTTTCACCGCACTTTGTATTATTATATTTTATAATTCTGGGACCACAAACTCACGTTCAATATATATATAGAGAATGATAGCGCCAAGATTGCGGGCTATATTTGGAAGCTAGAGAGATTTACGGAATTATTTCCAATTATGTAAATTCATGTTGTTTATTGTCGATTGTAGAGATTAGAATCTAGTGCAGTATGTCACACGCAGGGCTAACTAAATAATATGTGTAATGGAGCAGGGCCGTACTAGGTTAATTGCCATTGTGATGAAATGGTATATAATATTGGAGTTGGAAAAGTGTGGTACTTATCTGGTAATTTTAGTAAAATTTGTACTTGACGAGTTTTCAGATTTGCGATCAATTTCACAACTATATTTTCAATTTTTTTTATCAAAAAGGGCAATGCAAATTATGTAAAATGATTGCCAAATCAAAATATTTTTTCTTTATGTAAATGCATCTCCCTATTTTGATGGACGAAATAAACAGAATAAATACATATTTTGAACCTTGCTCAGTAAAAAGGCATCGATGTATACATATGTGACAAAAATTTTGGATGGAATGGGATCTGAAAGGAAGTAACTATTCCGAGTCGGAAATATTTTTCATACATAATAGGGGTATTGAGCAGAAACAACTTCTAGTCGCGAGGTTATGTTTACGTCTCAAAGCGTTAAATTCAAGTGTCTAAAAAGAAACCATTTTCTTCAATAGGTGGATAGCAATGCTGAAACGATCAGTGGAGTGATCTGATGAAATCATGAGAAATATCCTTGAAATTCACATAAATATCGATATCACTGGCATTTTCTCTCTGAGCATTTTTTATTGTTATCATTTATGTTATTGTTTTTCAATAAAAAATTAAATAGAATTATGTTTATTTATCTACTATATTTATCAGATTTTTTTTACACAAGCGATACTCATAATACGAGTATTCGTTTATTTTATAATCATTTTAGTAGGTATTGCTTCGTTCCTTATATATAATTTTTGGAATAATTTTATGGAGTCACACCATAAGTACCTATACAGTCAGTTAGCAAAAAATATTGGGACATACGAACTTTTCCTGTTATAAATTTCATGGTTAAATGAACCTCAACAACGACAACAGTTTTAAAATTAAAACATATTAAAGATGAATGACCACAAAAAGCGATGTTATAATCCAGTAAAACATACTAACTGAAGCTTTGTAGACGTCAATCAGTGTGGGATATTTGATTTAGTACACTCTCACAAGATGTAAAATTTTGAATTTTGGGACCGGTTAAGACGATACCGTGTTCCAAGAATTTTTGTTGTTAACTGATGGTATCTTTAATCATTTTATTGGATCTTTGGATACATATCGTTAGGAAAAGGTAAGAGATAAGATTATTGTAAATTTTTTGCTTCTTCTCAGTACTAACGTGTCAAAAGAAAGGATAGAAAATTCATTGCGATTTGCTAACACACTCTATGTTCCCTATAGGGCGAAAAATATGCTAATTAATAATAGAAATGCGTCTGTTTTACGGTATTTGACAGCAATGACATTTAAACTGATTGACAATTGATGAATGATACAAAACACCAAATATTTGTACATATCTGATGAAATCATGAGAAATATCTTTGAAATACACATAAATATCGATATCACTGGCAATTTCCTCTAAGCATTCGTAATTGTTATGATTTATATTATTGTTTTTCGATAAAAAATAAAATAAAATTATGTTTATGTATCTACTGTATTTATCAGAATTTTTTTGTACACAAGCGATGCTCATAAAACGAGTATTCGTTTACGTTTATAATCGTTTTAGTAGGTATTGCTTCGTTCCTTATGTATAATTTTACAATAATTTTATGGAGTCACATCATAAGTACCTATACTGTCAGTTAGCAAAAAATCTTGAGACATACGAACTTTTCCTATTATAAATTTCATTGGTAAATGAACTTCAACAACGACAACAGTTTTAAAGTTAAAACATATTAAAGATGAGTGCTCACCAAAAAGCGATGTTATAAGCCAGTAAAACATACTAACTGAAACTTTGTAGACGTCAATCAGTGTGTGATATTTGATCTAGTACACTCACAAGATGTAAAATTTTTAATTTTGGAACCGGTTAACGCGACACCGTGTTCCAAGAATTTTTGTTGTTAACTGATGGTATCTTTAATCATTTTATTGGATCTTTGGATACATATCGTTAGGAAAAGGTAAGAGATAAGATTATTGTAAATTTTTTGCTTCTTCTTAGTACTAACGTGTCAAAAGAAAGGATAGAAAATTCATGCGTGATTTGTTAACACACTCTACGTTCCCTATAGGGCGAAAAATATGCTAATTAATAGTAGAAATGCGTCTGTTTTACGGTATTTGACAGCAATAAAATGACATTTATCTGATTGACAATTGATGAATGATACAAAACACCAAATATTTGTATATATGTACTGTCAAGTAATTGTCATACATAAGTTTTTCTGTATGTGCATACGATTCTGTCTATTTTATCATATTTTTTAAATAATAAATGTTAATTTTTGTGGAAGATAACAAAATGTGTATTTTTAGTCATCCGTAGTTTAATTAAACACAGCTTTTAACAATTGGAAAACATTGTCTGTATATTGTTTTATACTTAAGTTGACTATAAAGTAGTGGCTTTATTCATACAAGTATAAAGCTATAACGTGCGTCCAAAGACCAAATAAAGCAATAGCTTTGTTCGCGGAACATACCTATTTATTACTGATTCGGAAAGAGTCAAACGCCAGTTTAGGATTGTCGTAAAGCGCATGTGCAATGACGGTTTCATGATTTTATTTACCACGAACGATTTCGAAACAAACGATAACAGACTATCAACTACCTCCATTGCAATCGGCATTATATTCCTAAACTAATGTTTTCTTTAGATTTTAAACAAGTAAGTTAGAGTGTTTTCTACGTAGATATGAATTCACACACGTGTCTATTTTAATATAGGTACCATCAAAAATACTTTTACTTGTATTAAAACTGTATCAAATTCATCTCTGTATGAAGCTGTTTCATTTCACGCATATCATAAAAATTTCAGTAGTGTTGCTTTTTTAGAATCCAAATTTGGGTGTGATATTTCTGATTAATCGTTCCTCATAAATGTAGTTTTAACTTTTTCTTAAAAACTAAAACAATCGACAACCATGGATATAAACGTAGTATGTAAATGTAATGTTAAATGTTCGTATGCATAGAACTGGGATATTTCTCGAACTTATGATTCTTACCAGTCGTATAGAACTGATAATTTTGATCCGATCTTAAACCAAATTTGACTGATCGCGAACGCAAAACTGTAACTACAAATTCTGAATGACGTGATCCGCCAATATTTCAACTGCGTACATGAATAGTTTAGAATGAATTCTGAATCTTATTCCCGAACAAAGCTTATATTTTCGATCCTGTTTAAGATATTTCTGTTGTTTTTAATCATAGTGGCGCCATCTGTAGGGGATTTTTAGAATGCAGGAGGACTTGCGCAATACGATATAAACCTAATAATGCAGGAATAATAAAATAAGCGAATTTAAACAGAAAAGTGTTCCAAACGATACAATTTTATCTCTCAGAAATACATCAGAGACTACATTTTTTCTTGTTTATTATATATTATTATAGTACATTCTTCCCATTTTTCTTGTATCATACCACGAAAACTCGGTAGTTTTTTTTTTCTCACTTAAATTTCTTTCTAACTCCACCTCTGCCCAATCATAAAAAACAAAGAAACATTACCGAAACCCCGTATGAGCAGTCGACCCTAAAACGTGCGTGTCAAAATTTTATTGTCAGTCCACGTTTTAGGGTTGCGCGCCGTGCTTAAAATACAGCGGGTATGTAAATCATCGCATAGGGTGGGGAGCTATAAAAAAAAAGAAATCAGCTTTAACTGCGGGATTTCTTAGCGAGGGATTTCTCGTACGGCTTCGGACTAAGCGGAAGATAATCTCGCCGTCCGGGTTTGCGTGCGAGCGAAGGTGTAAACGGAATTGTAAAATCTGCTTGTGGAATAATATTTTGAAGTATGTATTTATGTAATACGCTTGTAAATTTATCGCGTCTTTCCCGTAAAATTAATGAAGATTAAAAAAAATAAATTTATGCGATAAATATGTAAATATAGTATTTTATATATACTGTGTTTTTTTAAGAATTTATTTTTTATTTGTATTATTTGTTTATTTAACACGATTGTGATCACAATAACACCAAATAAATAGCTATATCTTATTTGCATATTATAGTTGAGAACTTTGCGACGAAGCACCCATCTTTATGCAATAAAGAGGCAACCCCTAAAAAGGTTATACAATATCACTACATCACTCAAAAATCGCGATCTTCTAATGCAGTTTGCGTATTGCTTAATCTGTAAATGTATTCAGAAAAGAACAGTATCTAGAAGATGACAGATAGCCGTTTTTTTAGATTGCCACAAAGAATGAGCTGCCTGCTATAAGGTGTTCATTTAAAAAATATTTTCTATTCTAATTCTGTTAATAATAGCAAAGTACACTTAGAATATTAATAAGATTGGAGCTTTTAACCAACTTCGATATAGATAAATATTTTCTATATTTAATTTTAAATTATACCTACTATATACCAAATCGGTGTTACAAAATATATATAAACTTAAGTACTTATTTCCTTAAATGATCGAAAAAAAAACAACTAGAATTTTTTTTATTAAACATTTCAAATATTGTAGGTATGTATATATTTATAGAAAGGCTGTTTTCTACAGATATGCTGATTAGGTAGCTTTAATTGGAAGTATAGCAGAGGCAGAATCGGCTAAATGAGGAAAAGCATACAGGATATTTTAGAAATAATTCTTCAATATATCGCAGTCTTGTTTACTGATGAATGTCAGTGTCGGGATACATAGAAGTTTATTTTAACGGTCTCCTATTCAACAACTTGGTACGCATATTGTTATTTGACGCACACAACTAGCAATGGTGCACCATACATTGACAGTTGAGTCGTACTACCGACATAAAGGCCGCTTTAGAGTTCGCAATTTTTCTTGCATGCAATGAAAATCGCGTGCAATACACAATACATTTTTTCTCCATTGAGATATATACTACGACGCACTTTTCCAATGCATTACCCTCAAAGTTCTTAAGTCAGCTGTTATTGCATCTAATCGTTCCTTCTTCGGTCTACCCCTTTTCTTTTTCACCTTCTCCTTTTTTCAGTACTTTTCTGAAATGTCTGCATTCCGGCATCTTGCTCACATGTTCGAACCATCTCAACCTTTTAGTTACATGCTAAACTATGGTGGTGTGCTTAGTCAACTAATAACTTTTATAAAAATAATTGTAATATGTTCTAACGTGTTTCAAAAAATCAGGAAGTTATGAATATTCCCCGCGTTCCTTTATCGTCTCCCTGTATGCACATTTTCTGGGTAATTTGCCAAAGAAATTCAGTGATGCCAATAATTAATCATTCAAGTGAAACATCAAAGAACCTTATATTTTTTTTGCTGCTATTTAATCTGCGCGCTATTATGATCAAAATAAACAGACTGCCAGCTGTCCTTTTTTATCAACTTCTTATTCTTGATACTTGTTAGACAATAACTTTCTAAAGTCACAACTCACCAATGGATTTTCCAAACGCCGATAATCCTTTTTCACGCTTAAATATTAGAGATAGTTGATTTGCAAACGGTATAAGTAGCTTAAAGTTTAGTCTTGGTTCTAACAAAAATTGAATAAACCGTTGCAAAGAAAAAAAATTCAAGTACGTAGTACATATTAACATCTCCTCTCTTGTATTTTGCTTAACATTATTTTGAAGCAAGATTTATAATAATAACAATAATGTAAAATAATAATTACAATTATTATTGTTTTTTTATTATTACTTTCTTGTCAAATAAACACTCTTTTGTAATCTTTATTGTGTTAGCCCATATCAAAACACTGTCTCATATTAGGACTACCTACTATCTTATATTGGGCAGCCGTTTTCCAAAACAACTAATTTTTAGAAAAATATAAAATACTGTGTTAACACTTACGATGCCTTTATTAGAGAAAGTTCTTTATCGTTCAAAATAGTAGGTGAAAGGATTCCATATGCGAAAGAGGTGAAATCCTTTCCCCACATATGCAGGAGACTGTTTGAAGGGAACTGGGGTCTTAGCCCCAAGATGACTGTGGTTATACACAAGAATAATTAGACCCATAATAACGTACGGTGTCTGTGTGCTACGAGTGCGACGAAATTGACCCCCACCACTGCAATGGAAGTCATTTTAAACCTGCACCGCTACATATTTACATACAAGGAACTGCCAGTCTACAGCATTAAGAGTTCTGCATAGCCAAGCACCGATAAGTAAATCGCACGGCGCTAACTATCAAAAACTATTAGATGAACTTAAGAAGACACCACTTTTGGGGATTTCAGGTTATAATACCAGATAACAAGGACTGGATGACAGGTACAGCGGACTGAAATGGGTATACAGTCGGCTCTAAAACAGACTACAGTGTCAGACCTGGAATGCACCATGACGGTGTGCTGTGCAAGATGGCAAGAATAGGCATCAATCCTTGCCTGGTGAGACTGGTTGGATCATACCTGTCGGGTCGTACCTTCTCGGTTAAGGTCGGGAGCGCTTGCTCTTCAGTCCGACCGATCGGGGCTGGGGTACCCCAGGGCTCTCTGCTTGGCCCGGAGCTATTCATTATTTACACCTGTGATATTCCCAAAAGTCCGGCGGTTAGTTTGGCCCTTTACGTCGATGATACGGCCGTGTATTCGTTTGGGAGAAGTGAGGGGATGGTTATTCGCCGGGTCCAGTCTGCGCTGGACCAAATTTTTCAATGGGCAGTAAGGAGGAAGATGAAAATAAATTCTTCTAAATCGGTGACGGTCCGTTTCACTCGTAGGAGAACTGTCCCATCGGACAGGATTGAGATCAACGGGGACGTCATTCCCTGGGCAGATCGGGTCAGGTACCTGGGCTCCTTTTGGATCGGGGCCTTACGTTCCAACAGCATGTTGCTGAAATCAAGGGTCGGTTTCTCGCTGCAAAGCTCCAATAGATGCCACTTCTAGCTCGGCGGAGCAATCTTGACGCCAAGTCTAAGCTGCTTGCCTGAGACCGATCCTGACGTATGGGGCGCTCGCCCTCTGCACCATGGCCAGGACGCATCTCACCACCATAGAAGTCCTGCAAAATCGCATGTTGCGTTTGATAGTTGGGGCTCCATGGATGGTGAGAAACAAACAGCTGCGGGATGATCTGGGAGTTCCATCCCTGGCGGACCAGATATTAGAACTGGCCGCCCGGTCATGGCTGAGGGCGAGCGAATCACTTAACCGCCTCTTGGCCCGTGTTATCGAGCCCCGGACAGACCCCCTCCCAAGGTTATTGTCCGTCGAATACGCGATTGTTTAGACCTCACCGCTGAGCGGTGCCCACGGACAAAAAGGCGAAAGAAACCTGACACGACCTCTTTGGTGCCTTAAAACATCGTGAAACCTATCAACAATAGTATCTCTCCGGCGGGACTCAGTATCGCCGCTAAAACATGATAAAAATGCCACGAAGACACATGTCTGGCATTAGTATGACGTGGAGACCATATATAAACCTGGAATATACGCGAAGAAGCTTAAAAATGGTCTTTCGGTAAGCTTCAGCGAATACACAACGGTGTTCCAGACTAAGGTTGCTGCAATTGAGCTGATTTGGGACTACGTAAGCACCCTACGTAAATGAGGTGGGCACCCAAAGGAAATTGGGCCTGGGTTCTCCTAGCCACTCGGGCGTGAGGGGAAATGAGGCGGCGGACAATCTGACCAGGCGAGGTGGTCAAGGTCATTCATTGGAGCTGGCCCTTCTTTTGGCATTACCAAATCCCAAATTATAAAGTCCATCAATGAATAGATATATAATCAGTCCAGAGAGTGATGGCAAAAATCACCAGTAGAGAGACAGGCAGAAGAATTTCTAAAGGGACAAAGGCCTGAATTTACTAGGGATCTAGGAAGACCGTCAAAATGATAGTAGGTCTGCTGACTGGTCATTGTATACTAAATAGGCATATGTACAATATTGGCCTGGTAGATGACGTAACCTGCAGATTCTGCCAAGAGAAGGAAAAAACACCAGTTCATGTGCTGTGCCAATGTGACGGCCTGGCGAAGACAAGGTTTCTAGTAATGGGTGTGGGGAATCCTACAGCTAGCAGGTACACAAAGAAAACCTCTCTCAAGGATGATAGGCTCTAATTAAGAGGATAAAATTAAAGAGCGTCTTCAAGAAAAAAGAGAATCACAACACATTTGGAAAGATCGCGGTGAAACAGTTCCGTAGGCCACCCCAACCTTAATCTAATCTAATCATTCAAAATTTCATTAATCAGAGTACTGAAAATAGAGAAAGTTTTTTTTTATTATTATACTGACACTTTTCTGTATTAGTTACATGAGACAACTTATTCAACGAACGGTAAACAAACTACTATAGTGAGAGGGCACGCAAACCGAACTGTGAAAATCCCGGCATTCATAGGTAATTGGGCCCGGAATATCCGACATTCATGTATCCACGAGGAGGCCTCGCCGCTGCGGTAGTCGATTCCGCGTCGCAAGGCTCATTAACCGACTTTTTCCTTCGCTCCTTATGCTTAATTCCATCGACGCCAATGTCCAATTATAAATTTCCACGGCGGATTACTCCCGCATGATTAAACAAACACAACGACATGTAAAATCACGGCGGGCGGAACAAGATGGCGTCCCATCCGGCGCTCTCGGTAATGAAGCGCGCGCGGGAGGCGGCGGCGACAGGGGGATAGGCAGCAGTCGACGACGATGACGGTGACGGGAGCGGGAACGGTGTCGCGGGGGAAACGGAGGACTCTTTGCCGGTTCAACGGGCAGAAATTGATAGGATAAATTCCGGCTCTGAATTGGTCCCGGCCAAGCGTGAACCACCGTCTGGGGCGAATACGTTGGTCGGCTTAGCGAACGTTGGTAGATACTACTACTAGTATCATAACTCATCTGCTCTATATAGATACTATAACAGTGAATTATTTTCAAAAAGCTACTCGGACATTATATCTTGAATATCCTAAAAAAAATACTTTATGATAATTAACATGCTGTAAATTCTAAGCGGTAAAGAAATAAAAAATAGCATAAAAGTTAGGTATAGATTACCTGACTCTGTGTGAGTAAATTAATCAGGAAATAAGGGATTGAAATGAGGGTCCACTTTCTCAGAAATTCTTTTTAATTAAAGCGATCGGTTTCGCCAAATGAGGATATCGTCAGACTGGAATTAAAAGCAGATTAAGAGTTGTCAAATGTTAAAATATAAAATTGAATAACACACTGAGAAAAAAAAAATTAATAATCATAAATAAAAATACAATTATCGTAAGTAAAAAGTTCAGCTGGATAAGGGGACAAAAGCACAGATTACTCAGCACTAGTAAAAAAGAGATCCTAAACAGTGATACTAACAACAAGCAATCTAAGTTACTTACGGTCTGCTTCATACCGGTAACTTATGAAGTTACTTATGATAATTACACTGAAGTAATTAAGCCAAAGAATATATGTACTTGCAGTAAGAAAAGATTTTGCCCTTGCAGTAGTAGGTGTATTGCTGTGAGTGAACTATTCTATAATGGCTATCACACCTTCATAATTTAATACAAGCTATTTAGATTACTTAGTGATAAGGAAAGAGTATCATTAATGCACGTTCACTAAATACCTGATATATAGAAGGTAATGCTATAAATATACAATATACTTACCTTAAATTTGTTGTTCAACTATAGGTAGTGCAGGAAACGAGGAAGTTTAGTGAATATTTAATATAAATTTAAATAAAAAGCAGTATTATTAGTAATAGTTTTATTTTGTATAGGACAAACACATTGATTACCTGATATGAATGAAAGATATTGGTTTCACTTTAACAACAGTTTTCTTTTAAACAATTTACAACGTAATGACTCATAAAATATATTCCTTAATAGTGAAAAAAATGAACAAAGCAATAATAAAAGATAAGGTAAATGGGGCCCCCTTAAAACATTATTTAGTTATTGAAATTATTTAAATCTAAACAAAGAACAAAGAGAAATATAGCTTTGAAGTTACAACTAATAACAAACAAAGAAATAATATACCTAGGCGGTAAACTTGCGGTTTCTGTTGGTTCTTTGTACTGGGCGTTGCCTCGGCGAGTTGATCCTCTGCCGGCGTACGTGGCGGTTATGTCCGCGGGGTATCCCTAACTGTAGGTGGTACTTGGACTGTCACTCAGCTAGCGACGGCATCCACACTTTAACTTCACCAGCGGGCGCAGATATCTTCACAATGATGGGCAATTCAAATATCCCACCACGTGGTTTAAAACTGTAATCTTGAAACATCCGATTGCTTATAGGCTCGGTGCTTCTTCTTTCGCTGGGATTCTTTATACGGATGGGGCCTTATGTTAACCCACCCGGTATTTTTAATATATTTGCGTTCCAACCGGCCTATAATGACCGTACTCCTCGGTCACTCTTTTTCGACGACCTTTCTCCACGTCCGTAACTCTTACTTGACGCTTGCGCGCGTAGCAGTCTCGGGGACTATTTTATTACTCCGCCGCATTAGCCAATCAGGAATAGTAAAACAATCACGGGGCGGCAGCAAAACTCAAATAATCATAGTTGTGGCAAGTTGTTACCTATTTAAGAAAATACATGAGTTTAATGGCGATCAGCATTGTTGATACTTCTACTAACGATGTGCTGTAGTTACATACGGTACCAGTAGTCATAAGTAATACGTTACTTACCACAAATTTGTGAGGTACGCTGTGTAATAGCTGTTAAGAAAAGCACTATTTACAGTAACAACTTGCATTCAGGAAACTGAGTTGCAGGTATTAATTAACGAGAATAGTTCCAAGTAAAAGTTTATCTATTGTAGATAGTGGTGGGAACTATCGATATTTTCAACTATCGATAGTTGACTATCGATAGTTATCGATAGTTTCAACAGTCAACTATCAATACTTACAACTGTCGATAGTCGTCATCGATAATGCCCATCACTCACTCAACTAATATGTCCTCAGAAACACATTTTGTTTTGTTTCTTGTTATTTATTATTTGTGTGTTTTTTTTTAATCCAGACTAATAAGAACTCTAACACTAGTATTTCATGGTTTCATCTATACCTGCTACTATAGATATTACAAAAGAAAGAATTAGTACTCAATGAATACTTGATAATTGATAATACAAACGTTTTTAACTAACAATATAATACATAAATAAACCTTTAAGCTACTCAGAAAGGGAAAATAAATAGCACTATACTTGTTGTGTTTACATTGAATTTGCTCTCTGCGTTATAAACTATATATGTAAATATAATACTGGTGGGCAAAATCGATAGTCAACTATCGATAGTTATCGATAGTCAACTATCGATAATCGAAACTATCGATAGTTATCGATAGTCAAAACTATCGATAGTTATCGATAGTCACTATCGATAGTGCCCACCACTAATTGTAGATAATTTTTCATCAAGTAAACACTTTACTTAGCCCATTTTTCTCAGTGCAATACAAAATAATTCAATATTTAAGTTATTTATATATGGGAGTAAAATCAATTCAAAAAATGATAAATTTCAAATTATGCCCTAAAAGTATCACAACTCTTATAACCTATAAAAAGTTGGCGGCTTTTTTGAATATGTCCACTATCATACATATGTATCAGATAGAATTTAGGTAATAGTTTTCTGATGAAGTTAATTTAAGTCACATTCAGGATAATTATTGAATAATAATAATATCAATTTATTGGCATTACATAAATACATGTATATTATGAACAGATATGCAAAAAAGTCCTTATTGATAAAATGTAACTTCAGTTCTTTCTTTAACATGATTAAAAAGTTTAGGGAAACGAAGGTTAACCGATAATTCATCAAAACACTTTAGGACTTAAACACGCAAACAGCATCCACCATAATGACATTATGCCACGTTTTTTGCGCAAATTAACATAATGTGGGTGAATGATGCTCATGTTTCTTTTCTAAGATCAGCCGTTGATTGAATTCACTTTATTCATTAATTAAGTCGAAGCTTTTCCATAGTTGGTAATTCCATAAGCCATAATCGATATAATAATATATATTGTCTTAGTAGGTACAAACTAATGAAAGATGAATCCTTCTGCAAAAATTCCTCAATTTTTGGCACAAAATATCTATATGTTTTACTCATTGGTTAGATCTTAGTAATTAGTCTCATTAACTATATCTAAATTGATATTACGATATTACGGATTTCAGATGGAGTGATTTGAAGAGAAGATTTTATTATATTATCACTAATACACAATTTGTGATTATGCACGCAGATTTAAAATTAGTTACAACATATTTGTTGGCAGGCAATTGCTAGAAGCAGTTACAATAGTCGAATCGTCGGTATATAAGAAATATTGACATTCTTCATAACATCATTAATGTACACCGTAAAAAGCAAAGGGGTCAAAATGCTCCCCTACGGAACACCATAGTTAAGGGGAATCGGAGTAGATGTATTTGAACCAATGACTTGTCTCATGCAACATTCAGATAGGTAATTCTTAACGCAGGGCCGTATTGGACCAGGAATTCCGCAATTTTCAAGCGTTCCCATTAATAAATTGTGATCTACGTATAATTTAAAATGCTTTGAATAAATAAAAAAAAAACGCAAAATCATTTAGCCTGGTGATACATACGATATAATCAGAGAAATCAGATAACAAGTACACTTGTTCCTCTCTTGTATACCTATTATTTTTCGTTTAATGTATGAAATTTAGTTAAACAATCCTTGATTTATTTGTTCTGATACGTTCTGATCGTTCTATAATTATTCTTAAAAAAGATGTACGGTGATAATAAATAGCATCCTTATTAATTAATTAATTAATACTGAAATTATTGATACCCTTATTTTCTTTTTTATACAGTGGTTTTAATAAAGTTTTCTTCGATATTATACAGGTATAATCCGTTCAGAAAGATCTAGATTTATCAATCTTGTTCATGGAAGGTTAAAGATTGAAGAAAACAGGACGCATGTTTGATCGTAACTCCGTCAATTTCTGGCAATTTAGAGCGTTCCATGACATGATTGACACAGCTTAAACATTAAGGTTACACGAAGACTTTTCGGAATAATTTTCCACTTTCACCATCCAATATACTTAAATATGAGGCTAAAGGAAGAACGCCAAATCCCATTACTATGGGAAGCGGTTTAGTCTTTTTGGCAAGTTTTTTTTCTTTTTGTCGGTTGTTAAATTGTTTGTTTTTGTTTTGTATATCATTTCCAGCCAATAAATACTTTACATAGATACGTACTGCTGTGGTCTGGCACCCCGGATTTCGTAAATTCTGTGATCTTATTTCTCTGTTTTGCCTTTATCAATGTTTCGGGCAGATTTTCTCAGAAGTTAATGTTTTATTTTTAAATAAGATTTTGTTAATTGAATTGATTTTATTTATTCTTTTAATTGTTCAATTGTTTAAATTAATTTCATTCAGTTGTACATATTGTTTTCACTCTTTAGTATATTTTTTATTTGCTCATGTTCAATGTATATTCTAGAAGTTTTTTCTTTGCGATTTGTGCGTTGCGATTGCACGCAGCTGTTGATATATGTATACGACTGTTAACTCTGTGAGGCGCTCAGTTCCGAGATTGATGCCGTGTAAGTACATGTTTATTTTTATTTATTGCTCCCATTTTGTGATTTCTCATGATTTAAAGATTTGTTCGTTTAATTTGAAACTATCTCATCCATCAAGGAACTCATTAAATAATAATTGCTATTGTATTATAGTGTACACAAATTAGATATAAGATCAGTTATTATATTTGTTCTGGAAGGTATTTTAAGTTTAAAGAGTTTAATTTTTCCGTTTTCTAGTTTGCTGATTTGTTTTTTAATAATTAATCACCACGGTTTGGGTGATTAGAAGCATTGTGCTTGTATATAAGTTTTCATTTATGTAAATTTACTTGAATTGTCCAAGTTCAATTTAGTTTGTTTTAAATTTTGAGACCACGTGGATTTTTTGATGTAAAAAGGATTATCTTCTTGAACAAATTTGTATTTTGTTTGTTAAAGGATTTTGCATTGTCCTTTTTAAATGTAGATTCATGCAGTTTTTGATTTCGGCCAGTCTTAAGCTCATGATTTTTTTTTTCCTGCAAATTGTAACTAAATGTTTTTTTTTATAATAAATTTTTAATTGTTTTTAACATCATTCAAAATTCTGTTCTTTTATTTTTGATTAAACCTTTCCAATTTTTGGGGATTAAAGGAAGTCAGATTTCTTTCACCCACAATTTACTATTCATGTTAAGTTTTAATTGTGAGAGTAACCCTGAGTTTAATTGTTCTTTTGCGCCCTTTTAAATTTTTATCCGCTGAGCTAGTAATTTAATTTTTCATTTTCATTTTTTTTTAATTCTTTTGCACTTTCTTTTGTACCTTCAGTACACAGCAGTACATATATTCAATACTAACAAAATTTGTTCCTTAGAATGGCTTAAATTTGCAAATGAAACAGTAATAATAATAATTTAAAATTAAAGTAAAGTTTAAATATGTATAATGCTGGAATTATAATTTTATAATAGACCTAAAACGCTAGACCAGTTCTAAATCTAATCTAATCTCTTAACATCAAGTAGAAAAAGAATCAATGATAACAAAAACAAAAATTATTTACTTAGGTTTAAGATCAATGCGATAAAAATGCAGGTGTCTTATGAATCATATACGTATCCTTTTTTGAATTCCTTTTTAGCAGTTCCCAATGCTCACCAAAACAAAGAGCTAATTTTGCTAGAAATCTTAATGCATAAATATTGAGGATCCAAAAAAAAACCTAGTTTATTAATTTTGTTTTTGATGTCAAGTTAACGCAAATTCCAAACGAACTGAAAAGCACAATTATTTAAATAGGTACACTTAGTAGTAGTAGTAAGTAGTTAGAGGTAGTTTATGTTTTCAAAGGAGCATATAAACTTCCCCACATGGAAATTTCGTCGCGGTGTCTTCGCGCGCAGAAACGCCTGATGTCGATATACCTACATTGAAAACCTGTTACGGTTGTCTTTTTACGTCCTTTACGGCTCACGATCGCATGATCGCTTTTTAACCGCGCTTCCCTCTGCGAAGAGAGGTGACAAATTTCAAGCGCGTCTCATTGTTGCCAGAGAGCACAGTTAAAGTGTCAATCAAGATCGTTCAATTGCGCAAGGGCCGACGGTTTACAACGCCGGACGATTGTCAGGCGATTCGGAAGACGGATGAGCTGCGCTCTTGCCAATACAATGTTTCGTAGTTTTGTTACGTCTCCTGAACGTTAAAGGATATAGGAATTAATTTTTGTATTTTGTTGCAGGTAAGCATCCTATCATCCGTTTTCTCTAGAGTAAAGTATATGGGTAAGTTGAAGAATGACTTTTAATTATCGAAAGGAGTTTAGCAAATTTCGGGTTGTTTTGTTTGATCTCCAAGTTTTCTTGCAAACTTTTTACAATATTAGATAAAGCAATTTAATATATTGACGCAATCAATGCAGACCCGCGTTAGCATTATATTATTACATGGACCGGGTAGACGACCGATGGTTAGCGGAAAAGAGGAAGGGAGAAAGACTACGGAGAAGAATTACAAGAAGGGCAGGCGAACGAAAGGCAAGCAAGATTGCGAAAGGGGCCAGTCGGCATTGCGCCTTGCCGTTCGGTCGTTCAGATGCCCTCCACCCGCCGTTGACCAGTTATTGCATGCAAATTCCTCGGAGCGAGTCGAGAGTCCTTACCGGACGTCCTCGCCAATAAAAGAAAACTAAACAAGATCCCCGAAGAATTTCCTTCGTTTAATGGCATGTCGTCGACTAAAGCTCGACTACAGTAAATTGATTTTCTCTCGTTTCTGGTCGCTATTGCAATTTCGACGATATTACAACCATAAGGAAATCCTCCGTATGGAAGTATATGACGCCCCATGTATGTACCTACTCCTCTAATTTCGTTAAGTGAAATCGGCGAATACTATATGTGTCAGGAAGATCGACCATAAGAGCACATCACTTACATTACGTAATGAATAGGGCTGGATCAATTTATATGTGATTGACATGTGATCCCTAAACCCAGTTGTCAGGGAGCTTAACTGAAATTAATGACAAATAGTTGTCTGCTCATCTGTTATCTCAACGAGAGTTTTGAAAAATATTTTCATAGATCCTTTAAATAACATTATTTAAATAGGTAGTTTATAAAATTCACTTCGCCCTAACACAAAAAACCAGGAATATTGATTGTCAATAGAAAATGTCAATGCTATTATTTAAAGCTTGTTTGCTAGATTGTTTTTATCCTGATTAAAATAGTATATCCAGTAACGTCACAAAATAATGTGTGCCAAAAACTAATTAATCAATTTTGAAAGCAAATCAAGTACTTGATTGTAAAAACTTTTGGGATAGTAAGCCTATGGTAACAATCGCACATACTGATAAGAATATTTTCATTTTTACCCACACAAAGGAGTTCTGGAGAACATTGATAATTTGCAACATGACAAGATCTATATCAATTGAATTCAAACGTTGCTAAGAACAAATTATCTTTAAAGTTTTCGCTGTGATGCAGATAAATAGTTTCTTTGTGTAGTGCTTTAGTAGATACTATCAATTATATTTAGAATTTGGATGACCACA
The DNA here is from genome assembly GCA_004143645.1 of Protaetia brevitarsis. Lineage (NCBI taxonomy): Eukaryota > Metazoa > Arthropoda > Insecta > Coleoptera > Scarabaeidae > Protaetia > Protaetia brevitarsis. The sequence goes on along the minus strand of RXPK01000067.1, from coordinate 1,162,910 downwards.
TTCTTCAACCGATGGTATTGTTGGAAACTACAGGCAGTATACACCAACAATAATGCAATAATTCTGTTGGTGTGGAAACTTTTTGACACAATTTTAGGAAAATCAAGAAAAAACAGGTCAGGAAAATGGAGTAACTACGCGAGATCCTGCCTAAAAAAACTAGCTAATTGTTATTTAATTTTCATGAAGATTGCTGAAATGGACCAGTATTCTTATAGGGCGAATGGTTATATCAGCTTGAAGAATTATGTTAACATGTTAATTTTTGGAGATTTTTGTGCCAGATTTTACTTTTTAACCAACAAAAATAACTTTACATTAATCTTTATGTTCGCTCAAACAAACGGCTTCTTTCCCATATTTAAACGAAAATTGTGAATTTTCTGTTTTTTGGTTGGCATCATTTCTGCGTGCAACTGCAATATTATATTAGAAGAATGATAATGTTATAAAGTGATGTTATTTCCAATTACTTAGATTCATACATTTGCATAGTGCTATTCAGAATTGCAAATATGAACAAAACAGATGACTAGCATTAAGTTTCGCGAAGTTACTAACTTTCTAATTTTTTGAAAATTGTAAAATTCTCTATAAATTTAACACAAAAAAAGTTAAGTTAACCCAAATTGTGTCAAAACGTTATTGAGATATCTCATCACTGCCTAGTGCAAATAAAGATGACGTAAAATGACAAACGCGTGAGTGGAGTATACACTAATATAATACAAGGAGCTGCAGAAAGAATTCCTCTAGAAAGAAATTAAGAACAGCGAAACTAAGTAAGATAGGATATTTTTATTGTTATTATCTAAAAACACACATAATGCCGTTTAAGAATACGCAACATTAATGTGTATTAATCATACGTCATTCAAATGACCTCCTCCATTGTTGATGCATTGATTAAGCCGTTCTCTGAAGTTGTTCACTACGCTCCGAGTCATGTTGGGCGTGATTGCTTCAACTTCTTGAGTCATCATTTTCTTGAGGGCGAACGTGGTGGCCATCCAATATCACCACGCAAAGAAATGACATGTCTAGGAAACATTTCCCTCACCAATGCATTAAACAGTTCGCCTAGTTTTTGCTGTAGGAAGTCACGGAGCATGGCATAGCACCGATTGCTGTTTACAGTAACACTCTCAGCATTTTCTTTAAAAAAATACGGACCAATCACACCAGAATTAAAAACAGCACATCATACTGTTACTTTTGGACTGTGGAGTGGTCGTTGATAGAGTTCGTGCGGCTTGTTTTCAGACAATTTGTCTATTTACTACTAAATGTGTCTCGTCTGAAAAAATCACATCTTCTCGGTGAACGTTCCGCAGCATGTCTTGACACAAGTTTCTCTGGACTTCGTAATCTCTTTCACTCAGTTCTTGCGCCAACACAATCTTATAGGGATACATTTTCAATTCTCGATGCAAAAGTTTTCTCATACTTCGATCAGATAATCGTAAGACTGATGCATGCTTTTTTTGCGGAACGTCGTGGGAATTGTTGAACTGAATCTCTTACTGCAGCAATATTTTCTAGGCCTGCAGCAGTCCCTCGTTGACTTTGAAGTATACGTTTCAATGCAGAACATGTCTGTCGAAAATCCGACACCCACGAATAAATGATTTTCTTATCGGGAACAAGGTTCTGTCGAAGCGGAAGGCACTTTAAGAAGTTATTGGCGATCCGCCATTTTCAACAAACTGCTCAACGTCAAACGCACGATGTTCACCTGACCAAGCCATGACGTGCCCTGAAAACGACACGTATGCAGCTATTCAAAGATATGCCCCCGTCACTCTATTCAGTCGCTACCGGCTGCACGCTTCCTCTCAAATCGGGGAGTTCTTTCTGCCACACCCTGTATATGTGATGCGAAAGATTTGGTAGTTGACTTTCCAAAAACGAAAAAAGATATATTAGAAATAAGTTATAAAGCTACGTCATTGGCCTTCTTTAACTAGGAGCGCAGACAAAACAAACATAGTATCAAGAAGAGTTTTCTGAAAAACGAAAATACATTGTTCTGTCTCACTGAACATTGAAAAATATTCGTTAGGTAAATAGTCACAAGAAAATGGAGTAACTCATAACTTGCAATTAGTCATCACAGATCAAAGCAGAAGAATGAGTCATTGTTGATACATGTCCTTGGGGGACTCCGCCAACTTCATCATATCGGTTTCGGTCGGAAATACTGATTTCTTTTTAATTTTTGTGTTTTTCTAACTTTCGAATGATAACTTTTTTCAGATTTTAGTCTGTTATAACTGGACTTGCTGATCTTTAAACGGAATACGTAACGATGACAGTATTTACGGGAAAGCCAACTCACAAAGGATATTATTCGACTTTCTGAATTCTTCGAGAATTTAAGAGGGAAAAAAAAACATTCCTCTTTTTATTTTCGTTTGAAAGACAACACTGCACCTAAACATGTGCGGACGACGTCAACTTTAGAATAAAATGCAGTCAGCTTCTCTCTCTCTCTGTCTTTTGCCGTAATAGGGCTGCCGACTTGGGTCCAATCTTAAATTTGAATCCAATGCGAATTCCTCGAGCGAGAACCGGGAATACGGAGAGGAAGGGAAATCGAGCCGAGCTACTGTTCGCTTTTTCGATCCTTTGGCTGCTGCTGCTGCTGGTCTCGTTTATTGCGCTGATTGTGTGCTAGCTGCCCTCGAGAGCCGTTGCGCCTTCTCTGAATCATAAAATACCCTTTAATGGCGTTTCCGAGCGACCGTTAAAGCAACAGCGAAAGTATAGATAAAACGAAGTTTTCATTTGAACGCACTAATTGTCTATAGTTACAATACACATTAGGGTTTATAGTAGTGTCATTTAAATAGTGTAAAAACCGTGTCGCTTATACTGTAGTAACAAATAAAAAGTGGTTTTACCCTGAGTGTTGGTAGTAGCTTCGGATTTACACCCGCTGGGGTGAAGATGTTTATTAAAATCCCAGTACAATATATTCAACGTTTCAATTTATTTAATACATATTTAAAAAACACTTTAAAAGTACATGTTCAAAATGTCCACCATCATTTTCAAGACACAGGTTTGCTAGTCTCCTCATACTATCGAACACATTTTGTAGCCACATTTCAAGTGGTATATGAAGTATGTCGCCGAATATATTTTTTTTAATACCCAAAAAGAAAGCAGTCTAATGGTATCAAATCGAGTAAATTTGCTGGAATATCCACGACCAATTTCATCATCATGCAAGCTATTTATAATGGTGTTAGAATTTGGTCCCTATAGCGCTCTGCATTTATAACATCATGGAAGAAAATTGGCCTTGTTATCCATCTTCTTGACATCGCAACCCAAACACCAATCTTAATAGGATGAAGGTCACTTTCAATAAAAACATGTGGGTTTTCTGTTGCGTTAATATAGCGAAATAATGAAACCAAGCTTCGTCAGAATAGAAAATTAGATGTCCTGATCACGTAGATTTTCATAACCATTTACAATAATTCCTTCTGCTGAAACTATAAGGATGCATATGCATATTTTTTAAGGCTGTATAAGCAGTTCCATAGAAAATGCCTGCAAACAAGCAGTCATGAAAACGCAGTATTTGAAGATTCAAAAAAATACCTATACTTGCTTGAGCAGACAATTTTCGTATAGATTTGTTTGGACTAGTGTCCATTTTTTACCTAATATCCTGTATAATATCATCTGTTAATACTCCGGTTTTCCTCCGCGTTTTCGCTTGGAAACACTACCGGTTTCCATAAATGTACCAACCTACATATCTCGATGCCGTTGGAATACGTCTAGAGCCATTTCCACACCTGAATACTCAGCAGCAAATTATTGAAAGCACTTCTGTATGGCATATACCCAAGCTCCATCAATAGTCAATGTTTCAGTACCAAAATGAGCCATCACGATAAACGTGTCTTGCTGTAACGTAAATGGCATGGTGAATCTTTAGAAAAAAACCAATTTATTTAGCAATAACGCCAGGAAACTAAGTAAAACACAATAACAAAGCAAATGACGCAATGAAGAATGGCGCTTCGACAGATCACAAACAAAGAAACAGAAGTAGGCAATTCACTAAAGTAAATTTTTTCTCTACCAACTTCAATCACTCTCAATTGATAACGGTGTTGATGTACTTACAATTTATATACCAATGTATACCAATTTTGAATGAACTTCCAAAATTTAAAACTCTTCCATGACAATTATATTATCGCGCCCCTTTGCCTTAATGGTCGGAAGTTAGAGCTTTACTAAACTTACTTACATATATAAATGAATACCAAAAGGGTACTTACTGCGGGTCTGCGGTTGGGGGTTATTAATTATAAACTACTACCTTGTATTCTACACTAAATTTATTAATCCGCGCACATTCAACTCGCGAGCGCGATGTTCGCAAAACGCTGACAAGGTTCCGATAATCCGATTGTCATCTTTAAACACATCTTTATCTGTTTCTTAAACCTAACGTATTTCTATGTAGTGGGACTTTCCGTGGCAATATTGTCAAAAAATAATAAGCACGTAAAATATGAACAGGTTGAATTTTTTTTTTTTTTTTTTTCGAATAAACTTGGTCTTACAAACTCAACATAATTGAATTATAATTACAATTTTTTCACAGAAAAGTGGAATGCAATACTTTCGTCTCTGAATAAATGTACAAAAATAATTATAGATAATAATTATTGTTATACAAATATCTACTGACCAAAAGTGAGTCCTGAAACAATGAAATCATTGTTCACATGAAATAATGTATTAGAATTGGTCCAAAGAACGAATTCATCAATTCAATGAAAAAGATTTATTAAATGACGACGGAATTTATTGAGTCATAAATCATTCATTATATTAATAAAACCAAAATTATTGAAAATCAAATGGCGCTTGATTGGCTCAATGAAATATGTTATTTTTTATAAACTTTTAATTAAAATAATGAACTCCATTGATGCAATAATCGCATTGCATTCACACAATTCACTGTTGAGTAATCATTGCAGCTTTATTTAATTGCAGTAAAAAATATTACAAGATTCGTATCAAACATTGGTGATCACCAAAAAAGTATCAAAAGAAAATGCGCAAACAATTGATCGTAAGAATGTCACCATGGCAGGGACTCGTAGTCCATTGTGGAGGAATCACCATGCAAGTCCGAAAAAGGAATATAAATGTGAGTTTCTGCCTACCAAGCGTCTTCAGCATTGTAGCAGGTATCAGTTAATACTTTATTGCGTTCATATCGTGAATAATTTTATGAAAGTTGTACGTAAAAATAACAATATATATTCGTTCATATTCATATTATTAACAAAATTATTTATTGAACATATGAAAATATAATTATCATAACAAACATTAGGTTTGTTCGCGTCGCATGAACTAGAGTGTACTTAAGTTCAATCAGGTGCAGTTAAAACTGAAAAAAAAACATTTTTAGTGCAAAAAGTTCAAGTAAGCGACGTGAACACAACATTTCCGCACTTGACAAGTTGACAGAACAATTTTAATTCATCACTCTATAAGAAAAATAAAAAAAAGGCGAAGTTGTGGTGTATCGTTACTTTGTGATTCTGACTCAGAAGACGAGGATAATACAATCATAAATCCGCCACTTATATCCTCAATAATTACTACTGGTAGGTAATATTAAAAGAGCAATAACCACAAATAATCGCAATGTTTTTAATTATAGATGAGACTTTCGACAAGTCCTTGTGGCGTTGAAAATTCCTTAGTGCATACTCTAACAATAGAATCTCCTACATATACATAAAATTCTGTCTCAGAGAGATTGACATTATCTATGTATGTCGATGAAAAAAATTGACCCATCTGAAATAATAAACATAGCAATCAATAAATTACTGATTCATGCTATTTTATCATATAGTTTAATTATTCAAAGGAGGTCAATGAATTAAACCTACCTATATTACATTTTCACTGTTTCTCAACTTCAGTCAATATAAGAATGTACAATATAAAATACCTAATTTGTCTAACAGCCGTTAACAATTGACAATTAAATCAAAGGTTCAAATGCTTAACTTTTCGCACTCGCTTCGAGACAAGTGCAGATAGTTCTGCACTTTCCACCAGGAACCTGCAACGGGCACACTAATAAATTCAACATTTCATGCGACGTGAACACAAAAGTCCTTAAAGTGCGTAATTGTGCAAATAGTTCATGCCACGCGAAAAAACTTACTATCTATGAACTAATGTACAATGATTTGTTATAATTATGAAAACTAATTTATTTCACTAATGAATCTTTACGCTGCTGTTAACACGCTGTTAAACGTCAATAAATGTACAAGTTGGAACACTAATTTCATTTCAAAAATCTGCAAAACCAAGAATAGAGGAATAACGTATGAATACCAAACTGATACGGAAAAATTTACGTTAAAAGTTATTATGTAATTGTCATCATAATTTGTAGTATTACCACATTTCGTAAAAATGTGGTTTTACATGAGTGTTTTACAGTCAATTCATGCACATGCACATTTTACAGTCAATTCAGCAAAATTTGTATTTGCTGTGTGAATTGTAAGATTTTGATATGTAAAAAATTACATCTTAGGTGATGACATCAGTGCAGATTAGCTTAGCGGATACACTTTTGTCTGTAGCTTTTGCTTTATGATTATTATATTTATTATAGACAGCCTGTGGTTAAATATCTCCAGTACATTTAATTTATTCATTTCCATTCCAAATCCACTTTCCGGAAGCACAAAGGCGGAACGCATTTGTTAAATGCGGGCAAATTTAATACTCGTTACAGGTTCAAGTACAAATATACATACGTAGATGAGCTCCGACCGCATCTTTTGTACTTCCCTCCGGGGAAGCGCTACTACATTTGCAATGTTAGAACAATACCAGAAGGGGTGCTGAATATCTTCGCTGATGTGGATGTGCTACTTGTGTATACGACTATGGGTGCATATATTTACCACAGAAGAACACTATGACTGTCGTACGCTGCTGCATCTCGGGGCCAAACCGAGGGGTTTGGTTCGGTCCCGGCACCGACGGGAGGCGAGTCGAAGAAAAGTTTCATTTGCTGACTGACGGAGGGTCACAAGTCAAGATGGCGTTTTGTTTAGTTATGTTAACTAGCATCCTCTCCCTCTCTGTCAATATTTTCCTCCATATGGATGAGTATGTCGGGGTTTTCTGGATGACGGCACAGAGAATATGTCGCGCTCTCGCCGAGTAGAAATGTAAATGTGGGCACGTCTATATATGTGCGTTGTGTTTATTGAAGAGAAACTGAAAAAGAAGTTCCCTACTTTCGACGACCTGTCTCCATACACACACAAACATACGAGATACGCTCGACGTGGGATGTAGTAGGTAATGGAACGGATCGCGATTAGATTAGATGCTTGTTAAACAATTCTATAAATGCTTATCGCGTACTTCGCGTTCTAATTCGCGTCAATTTATTTGCCGTTTTCGCGCTCTGTGCTAGAAAATGATAATAGTAGTATGCTAGGGTACAATATATAATTCCACACCTTTCCACGATTTAATTAACAACGTCTGTAGCACCTGTTTTGAAAATGCGTGGGATACACCATCGTCATTATAGAATATATAAAACAATGGCAGTAGCATACGACATTCATAATAATCAATATTTTCTTGTGACGCGCCCTTATTATCCCAAGTTATTAATTAGAATTATTTGTTGTATCATCCATTAATTCTAGAACAACACGGCCAAAACCGTATTCTAATGAGATACTTTATATTTTGTTATGTGATTGCATTGTCTGTAAGGCCACTCCGTTTCTTGGTCGTTCTTTGCTATTTACTGTTTTCGAACTACGATATTTGTTTGCCCTACATTCATTCTTATTAGTATGGTAAAACATATTAAGCAAATAACATTTGGTGTTTAAAAAAAAATCCAGAAGGGCGAAATATTACAAAGAAAATAAGCGTTAAGGTATTAAAAATATATATTTATAATTCATTAATATTACTTTATTTATAAGCTATACAGATGCATTAGCATAAACCAAATTCACACCCCTACACTGTTGAAAATATTACGGTGTTGGCGTTAATTTTGCGCTAGTCAAATATTTTAGTGTTGATTTTTCCAACTTTGCCAGACGAGTTGACTACGCGTATTTAATAGAACAGAAATGACTAGAATTTCGTGTGAATTCTTTGTTCAGATATGAGGATTGACTATTTTTCTAGACATTCAGAAGCGTCAACCAATCAGCATTTTTCCCTCGGATAGAAATATAGAAACCCCACCTATTCTAATACAGTATTGCATTATACGCACCACCTGCATTGCACGTGTACCTGTTTTCGTGTTTGATTCTCAGTATTAACATATTCAAACAAACCACCAAATGTGACTGACTTGCAAAGTGTAACCTCGTGTTATTAAACGTTAATTCCAGTGGGCATAAAACATTTCAACATCTTAATGATGTATTGGGAACATCTATTTACGCAATTAGTTTAGACTTGAATCAAGTAGCATAAACATTCACTTAATTTTATAATGGTTCTCAAAAAATCATTTTAAAATTCGTACGTTTAGTTGAAACCAAAACATGAATGAGTGGTTTTGCATATTTATAATTGAGAAAACGTCTTAAAGAGAGAATATTATAGCACTAAGAAATAGGAGTTGCATATTAAAAAGACGTTGTGTTTAGAAAATGATGTTAAAACACCCAATAGATCGCATTCATTTAGTTAAACAGCTAGTAAATTTGTCTAGTCTGGATCAAATAAAATGTGACTAGAAGTATTTTATAATTCCACGTGTCAGTTGGACAAAATAACCCCTTAACAATAGACAATACTTGACTATCTTTGCTCGTCAAATTTAAACTTCTATAGTTCTCGACAAAATAACACGAAAAGAGTGTGGACCTCTCCTGACTATTAAATTAGTCAAAAAAGTGTTAAAATTTTCAACAGTGTACTTAAACAGAAGTTATACAGATATTATAAAATATTAATCAAAAAAAAAGTAAATCTTGCTTTTGCTGGTCGCTTTTTTTGAAGCATGCATGTATACCTTCAATTAGACTATCTCATTTTTTTTTAATTTGCTCTTGCATTTGTCATAATTACTTTTTTGTTTCCGAGCGCAAAGAGAAAAAAATAAATTGTGCCAAATATAGGAACAAATTAAAAAAATCGAGATAGTCAAATTGAAGGTGTACATGTATATTTTTGTATATGTATATTAGTTTATTACCTCAATTTTGCAAAAAGCTACCGAATAAGTCGTGCTGTAAATTGCATTGATATACGTATCCGCCATATTGCATTGCCGTACGCCCTTAATAACTGTTAGCTACAGTTAGAGGTTAATTCATTTCATAACTGAAAACATTATTAAATAATTTTATTTTTATAGAAACTAAAGAAATAAAAACTCTAATTTTGTAACTAACGTTGTTATAGAATTTTTGTATATACATAATAAGTTATGAAATATCTTTCCATAATTTCTGATTGAAATTTATGTAATAAATATTTTATTTATTTGTAATTTACACTGTAAGATTACATGAATTTGTATGTTTATTTACGTGGTATAATCTTAGAAATAAATATCTTAATCTACATTGTAATATTCCGGAAGTAAATACGTCACCTTGCATAGTAAATGTGTAAAATAAAATCTGTGAATTCTAAATATAAAAGCCATTTATAATTAATAAGTTTTACACAATTTATCCTACTTGTCCGTTTTTAGAGCATTTTGTTTTAATTTTCTGTTTCACAGGAATGCTGAATTGAAGATGTAGATGTAAGAAAAAAAGTTTTTAAATATTAGTTATGTTTATTTTGTGTGTGTAAAATAAAAATAAACGAGAAAAAATACTAGAGTTTAATAAAATAAACAAGAACTTAAAACGTATTTTCAATAATAAAACAGCACTTACTATATATTATCATAAAATTATCGAATTAAATTCTTTAAGTTTATTCATAAAATTAATTACTTTCTTTCATATCGAATTTATTTTCTTCGATTTTGATCTACTATCGGGGTTAATTTTCAATACCAATCTCTGCATCAGTTCGAAAGTTGCACTGCATGTTTTCGGATATTGTTCATTGAATACAAAGTATAAGGAAAAGTAAAGGCTTCTTCAAAGCATTGGTAACTATCTAAGTTAACTAGTTGCTGATCCATATAGATATAATAAAATGCTGGACCTTGACTTGTAACAAATATCATACCCGATAGAACTGCATTAAGCTATTAATATGACCCAAAGCCTAATTAACGTAATATATAATAATATTTAAAATGTTGCGTTAATGTCAAGCGAAAGCTTTGCGGAAATTTGTGAGGACTACATCAATTCAGTTAATTGCGTAAGAGTTGACCTACCCACCCAGAACCCATGCTGCTACGAGCAAAGGAGATGAGAGATAGCACCAGAGATTTTTTCAGAACGTTTAGGAAAGACACTAATTTTTGATATAAGTTTATAGTTGGCGACATTGCCTGCATCCCCATCCTTAAAGACATGAGTTACCAATGCCTGCTTCCATTGATGCGGAAAAACACCCTCACTTAAAAACAGATTAAAAATAAGGATTAATGGTTCAATAATAGTTTCGGCACAACATTTAACAAAAATAGGGGAATACCATCCGGTCCAGATCCCTTCCTGACATCAATAGCCTTAAGTTTACTAAGCAAGGCAGAGCGTTCAATAGACTTATATGTGATACAAGAGTAACTAGAGATAACAACATTTTCATTTGAATGAAGAATGGCAACATCCTGCTCGAAAACTGATTGGAAATATTCGCTAAATAAATCACATACTTTCAGCTCCGAAGATGCAACCTTACAATTGAAGATACGAGTGGATGAAGGTGCTATGTCGCATTTTAAAAACTGTCTTTTTTGCATGAATCAAGGTGTTTTGTACCCATCTTTCTCATAGCACCATCGAAAATTCCAGAAATTCAAGAACACTCGAGTCTTGTGAATGTATGAAAGGGTTATGTTACAATACTTTTGAGAAAAATTACATAAAAAAACTTAATTTCTGAAAAAGTTTCATTTTGTAACATAACACCTTCATCCACTCGTATCTTCAATTATAAGACATTGAACGCGAAGTGGCAAATGAGGATTTTCAGATTTAACATAATGCCAACAGTTTTTGATATCAGATTTAATACTGCTTTCTAATGAAAGAAGCCAGCAATTATAATCATTTTTTATGCTGAACTTTAATCGCCTTCTTAACGGTGAGAACGTTTCAGAATCTGATAATTGACCATGTTTCTTCCATCTGTCATGTGCCCTGCGCTTATTATTATAAATTTTGATCGTTGATGACTTGTACCATGGTGGAAATGAAAATTTACTAACCACTTTAGTAGGAACGAAATTATTAATAATGTGATTAAGTTTTGAATAAAAAATATTAACTGCCTCAAGTGGTTTGTTACAGAATAAAACGACCCATGAGGTCTTACGTATTTCATTATTGATACCAAATTGTTTAAGCCAACGTTCACAAATAGGATAGCACAATTTCTCACTGCCAGCATAAACAAAAGTAAAAGATTTATGATGAGGATCTGCGGTAACAGAAGGCTCAATGGACTCGATCACCTCCATCAAAGGTTTGTTGCATAATAGGAGATCCAAAACACGATCATTTTGATTAGCAATAGAGCAACATTGTTGCAAATTTAGTAGAGATATCATATCTACAAAAAACAACAGGGCGTAGAAAAGAAATTCCTTCGTCCTGCAACCACCTGACGCTAGGTAAATTAAAGTCACCAACGATCACAAAAGTGTCATTTAAATTTTCATACATCAGGCTTCTAGTCTAGGCGGATCAGAACAAATGATAAGCAAACGATTAAGGTAAAGTCAGGTAAGTGTGTAACCGGGGCAAGTGTGTAGTTTGGCTACATTTATTTTCAAAATTAAAATATGGATGTCCTCTGTTATATTACTAATGTACTAAACTATATACTAGTTTTACAAGTAAAAATCTCCTAACGTGTAATAACTTAGATATCTTGTAAATTAATCATACCTTATTAAAAAGGCATGAGCATAGTATTGCACTCTTGGCCGAACTAAAGGATAATGCTCTTAATATATAAAATGCGGAACGGTTACACACTTGCCCCATTTTGCTGGGTAAGTGTGTAGTATTGACAGTGTTTAAAATTAATTTTTTTTTCTAGTAAACCGATGATAATTATAAAAGGCGTATCTATTGAAGGCTTACAACTGGGCATATATTACGTAGTTCTATGTGTAACATTTATCAAAATGTCTTATTATGTGAACAGTGTTACATTTTCTTCACACTATGCAATTTTTACTACACACTTACCTGACTTTACCTTAATGAACGTTAATTATTATGCGCATACGAAAATTCAAAATGACATTCAAAATACATAATATATTATGCATTTTTTTGAGTGTTTCCAGGATATTTTAAAGATTCCTCCAGTATACAATCTGATTCTATAAAGGGTAGGTGATATTTGTTATGTAATTACATTACCTTATATATTACGCAGTTCTGCTTAATTCAGTTTGCAATTATGGAAACATTTTGGATTATGTTATTGAAAATTACATCCAATTTTATCAGTATATATTCCTAATATACTCGACGTTGTTAATTGTATTACGTAAAATCGAATATCCGATAAGTAATTTGTTTTCTAATTTCGCGTAAACAAAGTAAACGCTCCATTGTCGAATAGATTCTTTGATGTTTAAGTTTGAACGTCAAGTCGATCGAAAACAGCATACGGGTAGCCACAATCGTAACCACCTAACGCTTATAATCATCGCACAAATACGAGTTAAATACATTTTCTAGAGAGTTAAATCAACTGAGCGCAATAACGCGCGCCTAAACGCCATCAACTAATACGCGATTCCATTAATTTCGTCTGGGTTATCAAATACAAATTAATCAACTGACAGGGGGCCGTATTAGAGAATGTAACGTATGCAGAGAGGCAAGGGGACGGATCTCGCAGCCCGTAGCACATTATAAATATAATAATTCCGCGCGCTTCCTTTGTAAGAAAATCGATGTACATTATTATTATGTCAGAACTTTCGTTATTGGGCAAATGTTCTGAAAACGGGCGGCGACGGCTCCTACTCCGCAGATTCATGTGGATGTTGTACGCCGGGGGCTTCGCGGACTTCAAAGGGATCTGCATCTGACGCTCTGTAGAGTATATATAAACCGGGAGCCCTGTTACGTTTACCTGATCCGTCTAATTTACTACTAAACCGTTGTAAATGTTGGATTAACGCTCAGTTCTTTTTTATCACACATGACGCGCACAATCGTGAATTCAACTGAATCCTGTGCGTTCTATTCCGCATGGTCGCAAATGTAATAAAAACTTTGTGCTCTAATTCTTTCAATCTTTCGTTTAATTTATTTTATATGTAATAAAAATGAAAATTGTTTGCAGTTAGAATGGCTGCTCATATTATTTCAAATATAGTCCTTTCGAAAGAAAATTACGACTGATGAAGAGGGATAAAAATTTCATGCTTTATACGTTTACGAAAATATCCAGAAAGGATATATTTCGTAAACGTTATTTCAATACGTCACTGACAAGAGAACACTGACAACTGCCAAATTCCGATTTCTATGAAACTCTGCAGACTGAACGAGTACCATGGTAGAAACATTACACAAGTTCTTTGTCTTAAAATAACTTTAACTGCCAAGTGACGAAGTGACTAACAATTATTTAAAGATAGAACAACCATCGCCTCCACCAAAAAAAAAAAAATATTGCAGTATGTATTAGAACGTATTTATAGTGCCATCTTTTGTGGATGCTGTTGAAATAAGCTTGTAAATAAATATAACTTTATGAATTACTCTTATGAGTTAAGCATGGACGATGAGTATCTACATTTGAAAGAAGCAAAACGTAAAACATGGGAAAATTCTGCGTACTGCTGTGTACTGAATGTACCAAAGAAAATGCAAAATGGAAATCAAAAATGAAAAATTAAATTAGCTAGCTCAACGGATAAAAATTTAAAAGCGCGCAAAAGAACAATTAAACTCAGAGTTACCCTCGCAAATTAAAACTAATCACGAAAAGTAAATAGTGGGTGAAAGAAAGCTGACTCTTTAATTACTCCAAAAATTGAAAAGGTTAATCAAAAATAGAAGAACGAAATTCAGAATGACGTTAATAACAATCAATAATTTATTATAAAAAAAAGGAAAAAAAAAATGTTAATTACAATTACACAACAAGAATAGACTCTAAAATACAAAAGGACAATGCTAAATCCTCTAACAAAGCAAACAACAAATTAGTTCAGGAAGTCCTTTTTATAACAAATCAATCCACGTGGTTTCAAAATTAAAACAAACTAAATTAAACGTGGACAAAACAAGTAAATTTACAAAAGAATAATTTAAATACAAGCACAATGCTTCTATTCACCCAACCAGAGGTGATTAATAAATAATTACAAATCAGCAAAATTAAAAAAAAAGAAAAAATTAACTCTTTAAACTAAAAATATCTTCCAGAACCAAAAATAATAAATGATCTTATATCTAAATTGTGTACACAACAATACAATAACAATTATTATTAAACGAGTTCGTTGATGGACGAAATATAATCAAAATAAACCGAAACAAATCTTAAAATCATATGAATAAACAAAATGGCAGCAATGAAATACAAATTTACATCTACTTACTCTTGTGTCAATCTCGGAACTAAGTCTTACAACAGTCGTATACATATAAACAGCTGCGTGCGCTACGCCCAAAGATCATCGAAGAAAACTTCTAAGAAGGACATGAACTACATGAGCAAATAAAAATATATTAAAGAGTGAAAGTAATTTAAAACAACTGAACATATAAATAAATTAATTAAACAATCAAATCAATAACTAACTCTTATTCAAAATAAAATATTTGAATTTGTTGGAACCCCCACGAAACATTGATAAAGGCAAAACGGAGTAAACATGAACATGTACGCAACTTAAAAAAAAAACTCTCGCGAACACAAGGTGTCCACAGCAGTACGTTAAAATTCATATATAAAGAAAATGTTTTGTGGTGAACTTCATCATCATGTTAAGTTATTCTTGTTATAATGTCAATTATATTGTAACTATCACTAAAAAAACAGCATCTGATTTAACCCCTGTTATTATTTGACATATATACTACGTAGGAATTAATTGCCGCAACGTTTAAACTGGAATAAAAGACCACTTTTGGCCATCCTTGAGTACTTCGGGCGCAATTATATGTGGAGCACAGCTGGTCAACCATGTCAACTCCACCTTTCCTATGATTGTACATTACTATTATTTCCGGTTTATCTGTTTCCGGGTCCATAGTATCATCGTGATGCATAATAGATACTAATATGACATTCTTGTTTCTTTTAGGTATGTATGAAACTAATATATAGTCTTTGGTAAAACCAAATATACTTGTCTTAGCCGGACGTTTTACTGGATTCGAAAACTCTTTTGGTAGTTCGAATTTATTCTTTCTTACCGTGCTGACAGTTGTAAGTTTTTTTATCTAACAGTTTGTTTACTAAACTCATACTGGTAAACCAGTTATTTAACGTTACGTTACGACCTGTATTGTATATAGGTTCGCAAAGCCTCATTACGATGTCAGCCGGAGCATTACTTGTTTGAAATGGCCCATTTGGTTGTTTTCCTACATATACTTCGAGGTTAGCAGTATAGTATGTTTTTGCATCCGATAAAACAAAAATCTTGATTCTATACTTATTCGGCTTTCATGGTATGTATTGTCGAAAGCCGCAACGACCGCGAAAAGACTCCAGCTTCTCATCAACCGTAACAAATTCGGGCAAACTGTAGTCAATTTTGCAGTTGTCGACAAATTTGTTGAAAAATTCTCTAATCGGGGATAATTTATCTAGTTCTTTCCTCTGGGCGCGAGTGTTTTTATCATCGAACCGTAACGTACTAAGAAGAAAGCGAAATCGATTCAGTGACATCGTCAGATGGAATATTTCGACACTCGACCCATCAGTTGCCCATAGCTCTGTAGTATTCAGGTGGTTAGCTTTCAAAATGCTAGCGTAGTACAATAACCCCAATAGAGCTAGAATTTCTAGTTTGTCAGTGAAGCTAGCGTCGCTTGAACGTGAATAACTTTTGGCTATTGACCTTATAAACTTGTTCGTATTTTCTACGATCAGATCTAGCATTTGATCATTGATAAAATATCTCCATATATCTAGTGGTTTTTTTAGTGATTGTGTAGCTAATTTGGATATAGGAAACCAACTCACTTTATTTTCTGATCTTATCCTGACATGTTTTCTTGGAACCAGTTTTGACCATTTACTAATGTCATCCTTACCGTAAGAAAAGTCTCCAGTCGTTTCTTCTTCATTGTCATCGTTTTCATCATCAGAAATTTCTTGTTCACTCTCTGAATCAGTTTCCCTCTCTTCTAAATTATCTTCTTCCGAATCCGAAAGCAAGTCGTCGAATTCTGGTTCATTATCATTGTCTAATTCGTTTAGGACTTCTTGCATTAGTTTTTCAAGACGTGCTTATTCTCTTTCATAATCACTCGTGACTAAAATCAACAACAAATCAAGCCTACTTGAATGTTATTTGTATATTACACTACTACATGCAACGCAGAAGAGCGTATTTACCTTCAAAACAGTATTTCTCCTAAGTTGATTTTAAGACAACGTAAATGCCCGTTTCGGTCTCACGGACCGAAAATGTGTCTATAATATAAACAACTTCACAAATCTAGTTCACGTGGCATACTGAAGCCAAATACGTCAATTTGAGAAGGTATATAAAAAGCGAAAGATGTTGTGAATTAGCTTGCTTAGAAAAAGTACATTTAATACTCGGTCGGTCTCATAGACCGGAAACAGGTACTGGAAGGGTTAAAATTACAATTTATGTTGTTGTTATGAATATTCATAGAAATTAGTCGTCTGCTGTAATTATTCTCTACGTCTAAAAAATTACAGGTTCATCAGAATTAAAATTGTAACCGGTATGTAAGAAATGGCTAACCAAACCTTTGAAGTATCTTTTTTGTATTATGTTATAACTATGTTGTTTAATTCTTTTTTTTAAGTAACTGTGATGTTTGTCATATGTAATTCGTCTTACATTGTTTGCATTTATTATTTTATTATTATATATTATATTATATTATTTTACATGCTATATTTCTGATGTCAGTTATCGGTATAGCTTTGCTTTTGTGTTATTGAAGATTTTTTTCTTTAAAGAAGATTTATTTATTATGATCTGAAACTTAAATAAAAGAGAAAAATTGGAAATTAATAACAAGAATTTCGTACTTTCAAATGTTGACAATTCGTTTGCAGCAAGAACGTAGTAACTACTTCATCCATTGGTGAATAACGTGGGATTTATTTTAAAACTGAACAACTATTCCAGTTTAAAGTAGCAATTATGAGTTAACCTAGTCAAATATGAAAGGATTAACAATTTAGAAAAAAAAAGAAATCTTAAAGAGTACGTTCAACTATCGTGTGATTCTTTACTAACATTAAATGTCAGTCTTATCTCGAATGCATGGAATGCCTAAGTACATTTCCTCACACAGCACTCTCACGAGTCGACGATACCACCCAATCAATCAATCAAAGTTGGTTTCGATATTGGGCTGCTAGAGATAAGAAAATCCCCTAGATCTTATGTATTTTTATTAAGCTTATCGATCAATCGGAACTGTTAAAGGTAAATAACAAATATTGGTTTAGGGCACCGTAAAATCGTATACTAATTGTACTTCGGATAATGTAAACGGTAGCACCTGGACAAGGGAAGACAAGACGACAAGATAAAGAAGGCGACGAAGTGCGTAGGAAAGAGAGGATATAGGAAGGAGAGAAGCCAGCGCGTGCGTTCGTAGAACGATGTCGTAGAACGACCGGTAGATATTAGAAATGCTTCGGCTGTATGAATAGTTCTTCTTGCGGTGTCTGTAATTTATATCATTTACGATTAGAGTTTTATGGGTCCCTCGTACGCATGCATTGCGGCTGTAATTTTTAATTATTATGTCAGATGAATGGGATTACATATCGTACTGACGTTACGGCTATTCGCTGTATGTAATAACGTAAGTATTCAGCATTACGATCGGTTTGAAAGAAATGTTATAGTATTTATACACGCGGTTTATGCAGGTCGTTAGCTTTAGAAAACATATGTTATAAATAAAACTATGTAATAATTATGTATTGGTATTTATATGATAAGTATAAGAAACGTTTGCTTTTCAGTGCTATGCTTATACCAAAAAAAAAAAAAAATAGTTGCATAAAGCAGGTGCCCGTATTAACATAAGTAGATATCCGCATTTTTTATCTACAATTTTTGAATAACTTGAATAAGAGCTGAACATATATTCAAAATCAATTTGTTGCATAATACCACTAGCAGCGTGGACGCATTGTAGAACCATCAAGGGCGCACATCTAATGCAGTTAGTTGGGCTTAAGTGCGCCAGATTATAGCGACGGGAGTTCCGCACGGCTCCCTTCCCACTCCCGGCCATTCAATAATGCGACATTAGGACGGAGCATTGAGAGAAAAAAAAATGAAAAGAAAGAAAAACGTTCATGTGACATCGCATATGTCGGTGTGCATCCGATAGATGGACGGGGATTATCCGTAATTATGCTCTCTAAACATAGAGCGTGCCCTTTGTGCTCCGTCCTTATGGGAATGAAAAAGGGGTGCAGTAGCGCTACACCGCGTCCCGTCATAGATAGATGAACAGACCAGATAAGATAAACACACCGTACAGTCCTGGGTGACTTACATTTCCGCCGTACAATAGCCCTTGCGAATGTCACGATCATTATAGATACTTTCGACGGGGTACCAACGATACTGCGACCTACTAAGCGAGGGTGACCTGTCCTCCTGACGTCCTCTCCATTACGTACGGGGCGCGTGCATTGCACGGGCTTTTATTACGCAACGACAAATTGAGATTTTGTCCATGTCACGAATGTAAATAAAAATGTTGTTTGCTATGGAGATTTAAATACATTATCTGTTCCATCTACATTGTGTGTATAACGGTGCTTTATAAAATAAATTTTTAGGAAACCTATGTATATATAAAAAAAAATTACAGTCCCAAAATTCACATCTACTTGTAGGTACCTCTCATTCCATGACTTTGACTATGCTTGCTTCATAAAATTAATTTAAACGATTAGAATTGGTAGTTATCACGATCTTTCTGATTTTGGCATGTCCTAATAATCTCACTGACGGTCCTTCTGTTCATGCCATCAGCCTTTTTGGGATAACTGGAACTGCTTTTGCACTGTTGAGTTTTCCGAGCCTATCAATGGTAGAAATACAAAACACAAATCAGAGTCTCCTATATATGTCTTCCCAGAATATGCTTATACACACAAAAAAAAAAATTAATTAATTTCTCTTGGTAAAAATCACTTTTTTTTTGATAATGTTCCCTACTGCATATGTACAGAAACTTAAGGAACATGTCGAAAAATAAGAAATTTTTCCATAATGCAAGTATTTTACGTGGATGTTATAAGAAAATTTTTGTTTCTCAGAAAAAAATCTCTAACATAATATTACCAAGAAAAAATATTCATATCTCTTAGGAAAAACCCAAAATTTCTTACAATTTGGAAAATTACAGTCCTAAATATAGTAATTTTCAAGTGATAAGGACATAAGCAAGGTGCCCATGGGTTAGCTTAGAACAATGGTGTGCTGCATGCGGCTCTTCGTTGATTCAAGTGCGGCTCCATTGAAAATTACTTTTTTTTTTAAATAATATTTTTTTTATAATTATATTTTTATGTGTTTTGTGAATGTATGTTGCAATTAGATAAAAAAATGAATTTGTGTACCTAAATTTTTTCTCTCTTCAAAAAATATAACAAACTGAATTGTGGCTCTCTTTGATCTGATATGTGCCCATCACTGGCTTAGATTATTCTGGTTCGTAAGCAAAACTGACATAGTGTTCGGCTACGTGTGGTTCTGTTTTCTTGTTATTTTAGAACTATTATACATCAAATAATCATATCAGTAGGTGGTATTAATTCATATAAGAAAATCTGTTTGTTTTTTGAATGGTTTAAAGTCTGTTACGCATTCTGCTACAATTTGAACATGGAATATCCGAAACAACTTGCATGCTGGTTGGAATTAATTCAACATTATCTGTTAAAAACTCACCCACACACTAAAAAATTTAGGTAATTTTTCTTGGTAAAAATCAGTTTTTTGGATAATTTTCCGCATTCAGTGGGGTAAATGTACAAAATGTTTTACGTGAATATTAATGCAAAAATTTAATAATAATAATAATATCTATTTATTGGGATCATAACAAAATACAATAAATTTCATATTTCCCACAAAGACCAAATCACCATAATAGTGCTTTTCCTCTGGCCTTGAGTCACGTCCAAATTTAGTTGGTTTTAGCCGAAAGTATAGCCTTTGATATGACACATGTTTAATTTATCCTACTCTTCTTTTATACAATGTTCTTCTTCAAACACGTTCTCTTTCTTAATAGCTGTCTACTATCTGAAGATAACCAGAACCAAGTATATTTCAATTCTATTTTCCGTAAAAACCTAGAAAATGCCAAAAAATTTAAAACCACAAACAATGTATCTGTCACTTTGACAGATCCATATATATATTTTTGGTTCTTAGAAAAAATCTTTAATATTGTAATATTACTAAGAAAAATATTAATAATATATTATTTTTTGGAAAAAAAACATGACTATTGAATACCGGTTTATTATGTATATTGTGAAAACTCATGTATTTAGCAGTTTTTTTTTTCTCCATTCAGAAATAAAAGAATTTTGAGAAAACTACTTGTGCATTTCTTTCAATAGTAAATTAGCATTATTCTCACTTGCATTGAAATCCATTTGATAGTGAGTTATATCATTAATAAATATCAGAAACAAAACAGGTCCCAAAACACTGCCTTGAGAACACTGTGATTAATCAGTATGCTTGTAGGATCATTTATTGTATTACCATCATCTTTTAATATTTTTAGGTTTATGAGAAGTGCCTGTGAGTTGATGTATAATATTGTAGGCAGTTTTAACAGAATTGAAAACTTCATTAATTTTACTTGTAAAATACTTATGTTTAACATCACTTTGCGACAACCGTCTTTCAACTATATTTTCTTATTTATTACCTTCTTATATATACATGTTAATTTATACAAATTAGTTAATTGAGCTAGAGAGGGGTGATTAATATTTAAAATATCGTTATACAACATTCTTTAATACAATTACAAGTATGTATGATCTGCTAAAATTTAATCGTTTACTTTAAAATAATGAGATTTAAAATGTAAGTGCGAGTGGATTATCTTAAATAACGCATAATTATTCTCTATACTTAAAAAAAGTCAAATTTCTCCTTATAGGGTCCATTATCTGATTTGCATAATTTCTCGGTACCTGCCGTATCAGGTAAGTAGTGGATAATCCCAAGTAATGCTCATTGATCAAACCGTTATATCTATAGACAGACTATAAGACCTCTTTCATACGATACGGATTTTACCCGATCCGGTGTTATTGCTTTTTTCCGTGTAATCTGGTAAAACATTACTTTAAATGCATAATTACACACAATACGTCAAGAAAAAGTTCGTAAACGGTTGTCGTATATCAGCCGGATGGTTCGACTGGGATTTCACGGTAATGTTTTACCAAACTATACGGAAAAAGCAATAAAATCGGTCCGGATAGAATCCGCATCGTGTGAAAGAGGCCCAACACTACTTCATGGATTGAATACACCTACACTGTTGAAAATTTTAACACTTTTTTGACTAATTTAATAGTCAGGAGAGGTCCACATTCTTTTCGTGTTATTTTGTTGAGAACCATACGAGTTTAACGAGCATTTGACGAGCAAAGATAGTCAAGTATTGTCTATTGCTAAGGGGTTATTTTGTCTAACTCACATGTGGAATTATAAAATACTTCTAGTCACATTTTATTTGATCTAGACTAGACAAATTTACTAGCTGTTTAACTAAATGAATGCAGTCATTTGGGTGATTTAACACCGTCTTCTGTCTTTTTAATATGCAACTGTTATTTCTTAGTAGTATTATATTCTCTCTTTAAGACGTTTTCTCAATTATAAATATGCAGAACCACTCATTCAAAGTTTTAGTTTGAACTAAACGTGCTAATTTTAAAATAATTTTTTAAGAACCATTATAAAATTAAGTGAATGTTTATGCTATTTGACTCAAATTTGAACTAATTACGTAAATAGATGTTCCCAATACATCCTTAAGATGTTGAAATTTTTTATGCACATTGGAATTAACGTTTAATAACACAAGGTTACACTTTGCATGTCAGTACACGTTTGATGGTTTGTTTTGTATAGGTATGTTAATACGCAGAATCAAACCCGAAAACAGATACACGTGCAATGCAGATGGTGCGTATAGTGCAATGCCGTATTAGATTAGGTGGGGTTTCTATATTTCTATCCGAGGGAAAATGTTGATTGGTTGACGCTTCTGAATGTCTAGAAAAATAGTAAATCATCATATCTGAACAAAGAATTCGCATAAATTTCTAGTAATTTCTGTTCTATTAAACACTCGTAGTCAACTCGTCTGGCAAGGTTTGTAAAAATCAACACTAAAATATTTGACTAGCGCAAAATTAACGCCAACACCGATAATATTTTCAACAGTGTAACAACTGTGTTGTTCATATAAAACCGACACGATGTTCTTTCTGGATTAATGCTTTTGCGCTGATCAAACACATTCTTTTTTTCTCGTTTCGCTCGCTTGCGCGATATAAAATATGAATATATATATCCCGTAACAGACTCTTAACTAGTACCTAATTACCAGTAATCAAAAGAGGCAAACTGGCTAAATCTCTTAAAATATAGCGTAGATATATATAGAACAAATGGAAAAGAAGGAAAAAGAACCAACGACTATAAAGGCGCATAAAAGCATCGGAACAGCGTCGAACGTTAGAGAGAAAGGATTTCAGTTCGCACTGCTAACGCCCGCTACATAACGAAATGCATAAATAAAAATACGACGGAAGGCAAGCAAACACAGAAAGCTCGGGCGGCTGAGGCAAGCGACGACGCGAAGGCATCAGAACAGGCGGCGCGCGGGTGGCATTAGTCGAAGGCTTCAAAGCGGACAAATAGAGAGACGTGTAATTGGTCTAGTTTAGCGACATGCAAATCAAAGGAGAACTGAAGCAGGGAGCGCGTGACAAAACATATCGCCTTACCCAGCCGCAAAACGGAACCGACACCATTCCAAATCAACCGGGCGCTGGCTGTATTATGTAGGAGGCGGCGCAATTACTACAGTTACGTAAGGATATTAATTATCCCGACGCTTTTATTTCTAATTTGTCTGCGAGGATAATGACATGTCCTCGTCCTTGCCGGTCCGACGCTTATGCGAACTCTTTCTCCCCTCTTCCGTGGAGCCGGCGGCGCGGCGGTGGCGTTGTTTTAATTAAATATTTTGTTTTTATATACTGTTAATCGCTGATAATCGATGTTCGTTACATCGAATAATTTTATTGCAAAACCATTGTAACAACAGAAAACTGGGAAAGGAAAAAGGTGCCCTGGGAAGATTTTTTTTAATAAGTTGTATTACTAATCAAATAGAGAAATGATTGAGAAAAAGAATGGTAAACAGTTTTATAAATAATGGAGAAACAATTAATTTTACTAAAATCATTTTACGAGGATAAGATATACTAGCTATATAAAAAGTATATCGGCAGTTTATCATAATGTCGATGAATGAATACATCATTTGATATTAAATTTATGTGTGTGTGTATACCTATTACTTTACGCATGGGCGTTTCTATACGCATGTGTTAGTAGTTATTTCTAAAAGTAAAAGTGTTAAGGTTATTTTTTCACTTGAATATTCATAAGGAGCTCTCATCAATGTATATTTTGAATACGCAGTGACCGGGAAACTTGTTTATGCAGTCTCATTTTATTTTCTAATTCAAATCTTCTCTCTTCATCCAAGGTTCTTACTAGTTTCACTTAGGGCCGATTTCTTCAGTCAACTTTAACTGACAGATAAGTGGTAATACTTATTTTCTTCACCCATTGATAAATGTTATCCTTCGGAAATGTGGCGCAAAAGTTGTCTGTTACTCGACCCCACCGATAAATTATTATCCTCAAGTTAATAGATATGTATTGCATTAACATAACCTCATTACTTTTATTTACAATGGTAGAAAGGCACACAAGAAAGCTTTGGTGGTTTAAGATCTAAGCCACCAAAGCTTTCTCGCGTAAAAACGAATAAAAAAGTGTGTAAAATAGATTTATTAATGGACTTATATTAATTTATATGCAACATCTATCAATGATTCTTTTTCTAGTTCGGTAAAGTTAGGACAACGTTTGTCTCTGTCTTTTCTTGTATTCTAAAAGAATGTAGAATTAATGGAAACAAATGAAAATTTAACTCATAAATTTTATGCGTTATAAAAATGTGCATGCTATATGGTAGCCATGTGTGGTATATAAATTCTATATATTGTAAAAATAAAAACATATAAGTTACTTACGTCAATTTCAAATCCAGTAAATCATAAAAAATATTACTTATCCTAAATTGATTTGCGCTAACCGTACCTTAACTATTTCGTTTTGTAGTTGTGTTCTGCCAAATGATTCGTACACACTTGTGCAGTAACCGTGTATTATTTTCCTTGCTGAGATTAACAGCTCGTATTTTTACAGCGTTGTCAAATGCCATCTTGTCGATTTCTATCCCACGGATAAAATTGCTTGCAGTCATTTGAAGAAATCTATTTTTTCATATCTTATAGATAACACTATCCAACAGATACCAATATGGGAGATTTATCCTTGGCTGAAGAAATCGGCCCTTAGATGTATTTTAAAAATAATTTGATAACAAGAAAAGGATATAAAATGTAACAGCAGACAGCCAGACGATGTGCAGTTGATGTAGGAAATCTCTGCATTTGGCAAGTCCTTCAAGGCATTTTTTTTCAGAATGTTCCATTCAGGAAGTAAAGATAATCAGGAGTGATATACCTACACATTGAAAATGAATATTAGAATTTGAATAGTATATTTTTACAATAGTATTGACAGATCAAAGTTGGATCCAAGTTAAATTCAAATGAACATTTTTTCTTTTTTTTGCAGTGTACTTATTTCATTTAGTCTAATAATGGTTTTATATGCATTGGCATTCCAATTGCATTGATATGTCAACAGAAAGACATGGAAAATTGCTGGAAATTCGGTCTCGTCACAATTTTATGTGTATAAATAGTTCCATACTTTTTGTACAGTAATTAATTTTAAGATTGAATCGCTAGTCTACTGTAAATCGGTCAGCTATCAGTTGTTAGAATATTTGCGACCATGGAATGACTTTAGTTATCTCCCAGCATGCGCCAAGGAACAATGGAAAACCATGGCAAAAACCTTACTCTGGGGGCACCTATCTTTTTCAGAGGTGTAGACCTTCTCTCTCCCATGTGCACCGCTTTTATCGAAACCTCTTCTGCGATGAAAGTTACCAGTCTCTTCCTGGGGTTAGGAGTACCTACTAGGCGCGTCCCCGGAGTGGTGGATAGGGTAAAGGTCATCTTGTCAGGGTTTACTCAAGACGAGATAGTTAGTGGCGGCTATAAGTTCGTCCTCTCTGCTTAAAACCAAAGCAGGGTGAATGCAGACCGTTGCCGTGAACCACTCCCCCCTAGTCCGAGCTGTCGTGTCGTGACTAAGGGTTTGCACAGGGTTCTACAACGATACCAGTTGTTCCTTTCGGCTACCGAAAGCCCAACTGTTAAACCAGGTCCCGAAAGGGACGGAGGGGTCTTGGCTTAACTGCACGGACCGAGAAGAGACAACCTTAACAATAACCTAAATCCTAAGGTGGCGGACTAAGCTGATGGGATGCGTGGCTGGATATAAGACCAGTCTACTAGTCCAACCTTGGGGCACCTGGCGCACCTTACTGTATTTAGCCTTGCCTCTGCATGCGAAGCTCTGTGGAGGTGGATCTTTTCTTCCCTAGCTACTCGTGGGATCAACCATGGTGGAAAAACGTTTATTAGCGGGACGACACCGCTAATAAACAGGAATTGGAGCAGGACCTCCATAAGAAGCTTTCCACTTCCAAAGTAAGAATACCTCACAAGGAAGGAACAAAGGGAGAAGCAAAACGACTGGAGCAGATTGGGGAACAGGATGGCATCCATCCCCTCTCAAATTGCGTAGCACTGTGCAACTCAAGGGCGTTGCACCTGGGAGCACGTGAACTCGAAGGGGGAGACTTACCTAACTTGGGGCCTTCTAATATCCTACACTTTCTGAAAGGAATAGGATTGGAAGGCCAACTGTAAAACAGCAAGAACAGGGGACACAATAGATCTTTTAGGTTGCAGTGTAATATCACCCTCGCAATATATACACACACACATGTACCAGTCTCGTCGGATCTCTGATAAACGGTTGACACTGCATACTGACTCATATTCAGCGCACGACCGACTTCACGCTGACTCTGGCCTTGTTGCAATAACGCAACCGCTTTTTCGCTTGTTATGTTCATTTCTAGATAATATTCTTGGATATTGACGGTGGAAATGTGTAGCGGTTGACGTTTCACAGTCGATAAGATAAAAGTTGACATGGTAAAGAGCTTTTCCACGAACGATGTCTTGTGTTTTGTCAGGAACAACATATTGTAGGGTGATCAAAGTGCAGAAAAAGTGTAAATTAAAAGAGTGTGCATTCATTTTAAAGCTAAAATCTTGAACTTTAAGGTTTTAAAAGTAAAAAGGCAATTTAAGTTTTAGTTTTTATGCCAGAGATATTTTTCTGCGAGTATGCTGTCTGAGTCGATTTTTTTTGCTCTCAAGTGCTTCGTATGTCTATTTGGAATTATAAATATTGTATAAATTATCTATTCTACTTTATTATTAAATCAGAATGTTGGCCAACACTAGTTTCTACAACTCCAATTATCGAGATTTGAAAAAGGAAGCTCTAACTCCTAAAATTAAAATGGTTTTCCTGGAGAATGAAAGGCTGTTCTTTTGGAAGGACAACCGGTAAATCTGAAGGACTGTAGGCCGACGGGTTGGACTGGCAAATGTGGTGGGACTGGCTGAGATAATAGCCAAAATGAGCATCTTTAGTTGGGTATGTGAATTTACATCAAATGAATTCTAATTTTTTTCAATAAATGTAGGAGCAGAAATAATGCCCCGATTTACTAAAAGGTAACGTCAGAAATAGGCCGAGTAATATAATATACATATATACCTACTTATATTTCATAGATCGAATAAAATCATGTTGAAACATGAAAGAAATGATATATATTTTTTATAATCAAATAAACAATTGTGCGATAAAACGCTAGTAAAAGATAAAATCCTAAAGTTTTATTAGAAAACAATTAAGGAATTACCTACCTTCATCAAACGCATATTTTTTAATTGGTCCTTGCTTTATTAGTTCACGTTAGCCTTTAAATAGAACGCCATAATCACCATTATCGTGGTAGTTGCGTTGTTGTCCTGAGAGATTTTCGTGGTCTGTCCGTCGAAAATAAATCTGTCAGCGGAGAGACAGAGAGCGGACGTATTAAAACTTTATAATTACGATACCTGTTGGCAATATAGCGGATGAGGTGGTGATGTGGGGATTCAAACGAAGGCACGTATATACCTACTCTGTGTATATTGTATATATTACCGCCGTTCCTAGCTTCCTTCCCCGAGGTTTTGTTCGCTCTTCGTGTTCGCCGTTCTCTCTGTTCCTGTGTGTGTGTGTGTGCGTGTCGATGCTGCTGGGAGCGATCGCGTGAGGCGGTTAGGTGTGGTTGGGGTAATTAGCGCATTAGTCCACCCCGCCCACAGTCTTCACGCACCCGCGCGCACTAAATTACACAGTCAAATTAAAACGACGACGATTTCAGCCCCGTCCCTGTTTCGCCGTGAACGGCAACACATTGTTGCATTAAATAACTGCGATTAGGTGTTTTGCAGAGGGGGCTGTGTGCTCTTATCTTGAACGTTCTGACTGCGGGGAATTAATATATTTTTATGGCGGTACTTGGGAATAAATGTTATTACGTCAAAAAAAACTGTTTTTTCACTGCGATTTCATCAGCTTTTCATTTAAATCCGCTTTATGAATTCTAGACTTGTACTAATATGTATTTTATTTCAATCAATGGCACCCACTGTTCATAGCTGTTGCGAAGCTAAGATAAACTACTTCCACTAACCAGTACAAATAATGTAGAAATTATGCTTGTTCCAAATAATAAGTAAGACGTGCTATTAAAAAGTACACAAACAAATAATCGATAATTTACTTGAAACCGCTCGAAACTAAAAATTCAAGCACTCATCAATGCAAAGTAATTGCTCATTTAAGTACAATTGAAGTATTTTAGTAGTAGTGAAGTACTTAGCGTATTGATACTAGGAATAAATGAATAGTATTTAAAATACTTATAACAAACGGATGTATTTCAAGTACTCTTAAATAATTCCAAATTCTAGTACCATACTGAGCTAAAATATACAGGTGTAAATGTGTGTTTTGTAAATGTATTATTTTTTTATATATTTTCAAGTCTTCGAGATGTCACTTTCCCCCTGCCATCTAAAAAGTATTATAGCTGTATCAAAAACACTCTAATATGCAACAAATTAATAAGATCCCTTAAAATACTACATATTTATAATGTATTAGCTACAAGTTTTTATTTTCTCATTTTTTACTGTGATATTCGCCCAAAATTTAGGGTGCCTATAACATTTGCTCGCGCCTGTATAAGTAATGACATATTTTTTGGAACAAGAATGATATTTAATGATAATTAATAGAAATAATAATACTTATTTTTAATAGGGCACGCCGTGGCAATTATTTGACCAGCATAACAGTTAAACATCAAATCTATCAACAAATAATTTTATGTGAATACTTTGTCCTTTTTACAAGTCAGTGATTGTTTATTTTTTACTTAATTACTTAAATAGCATGTCTCTTGTTCATAAACCATTAAACTAAGATTTAATGTTTGTTTTTTATTTATAATAAAAACATTGTGAACATTAAGTCACAACAAAATACATACAAAATATTTACACGTAGTAATTATTTTTAATTATCAAAATTTATAGCAATGTTCAAAAATATATCGTCTTTCTGTTAAGCATATTTCTACCCTCTTTTGTAGTTTTTTCACCAATTCTACGAAATGAATAAAAATGCCCTCATTATTCCAATCTTCCTATTTTCCTTTGTGGATGCTTCTTTCTTAAACACACTTCTTTAGGTAGCCCCAAAAAAAAATCACGGAAAACTTATTGCATAAAACAAATAATTTTTTTGATAGCTTTCTCGTTGAATTCTTATTAACTATTATTAATTAAATATAGTGGTTGTTTGGTAGGTTATGGTAATAAACAATTACCCTAGCCTACCAAACATCGGTAACATAGTCTATGTTAATCATAGACGAACGACATTAAATTTCTTTCCATTTTCCAAAAAGAAACGCATTATTTGTTTTGTATTTTTTTACGTATGCTTAATAATTTGCGGTTTTATTTAGTTATATCGCGTTTATATATTAATCTGACTTGAAAATTAATGGAAAATTCATTGGATTCCTTTAAAAATACAATATCCTGCATGAAGCGTTACAAATGTTTAGTGTGAATTGAAAGGACTTTGTGTAAAGATTAATTTAACATAAGCAAATATATAGGCTGCTATTTAAAAACATCAAGTTAGCTTGGGCGAAAGTTAAACAAATGTTTAGGACTGTAGTGGGCACCTCTATATAATTATATCGATTTTAAATTCTTAGTTGTTGTAGCAAGCTAAGTATTTAACGATTAATTTTTGTGGAATTATGGCTTAATTGAAACAAAATATATTTAGAAACTATGTTTCCACAATTTATTGTCTTCCTGTCTTCCTAACCCCTCTCGTCTACAATGTTCAATAAAGTTACTATTAAAATTACATAATGCAAAGATAATGATAATTAAGATTTACGTAATTCATTATTAGTTTCTATTACTTCTTTTTTTTTTTCTTTTCACAACATAAGTTGTTGTCGAACATAAATTTAACATTTTAAAAAACTGTATGAGACAATTACACTTATTCATTTTAATAAACTAACATATACTTATGTGTGACACACGATTTAAACATTTAAACTATTGAAGAGTAAGTATGAGGGAGTGTACATAGGGCAAACAAAACAATACCTAAAACAGAGGATACAACACCATAAATCATCAAACAATATTACAGCTTTAAAAAAAACATGAAATAAATAATAAACATGGTTTTAATTTTAAAAATACTAAAATTTTAATTAATGTAGGAAACTATTATACAAGAAATGTTTTAGAAATGATTTATATTAAAAAAGACAAAATAGTATAAATTTCAGAACAGACACAAATAATTTATCAAAAAATTATTCATATTTGTTTTAAAACTTAATTTAACTTTTACAATACATTGTATATTATTATTGATCTACATGCATATTTTAACATGTACAAAAATATCACTGTTAACAAAAAAATATTTGCTCTACCTTTACCGAGAACATAAAATACATATTCTTCAATAGTTCAAATGTTTAAATCGTGTGTCACACATATATGTTAGTTTGTTAAATTGAATAAGTGTTATTGTTTTATACAGTTTTTTAAAATGTTAATTTTATGTTTGACAAACAACTTATGTTGTGCGAAAAAAAAAGAAAGAAGTAATAGAAACTAATAATTAATTACATGAGAGGAGTTAGGAAGCTTGAAAAAGACAATAAATTGTCGAAACGTAGTTTCTAAATATATTTTGTTTCAATTAAGCCATAATTCCACAAAAATTAATCGCTAAATATAAAAAAAAAAAATGGCTATTACATAGATATTCAAGAAATCAAGCTAATTATGTGTAAATGGAATATATGTATGATATTCAAAATATGAATATCTAAAACAAATGCATGTACAAACTATGCCGCCTTAACCGAAAGCTTTCAGCAGAGCCTTTTTTTACAAAAGCGTAAGTAGCACCGTTGTCAGTACAGATAGACATATAGTAGCTTGTATAAAATGTTGTTACTTTTCTTCGTAGAATTTAAAAATGGAATAATATGTAGGGTGTTCTATTTAAAATAACGGAGTAAGTATGCGTTTTCCTTTGGAACAGCCTGTATAGTCAAAAGTATTTTTTGGTTATGCAGCAATGAATTCTGTAAAACTTTTGTAGGAAATACTTTTTTCTAAAATCAAAAATAGAGCCGTAAAAGACTCAGTCTTGGATGGGACACTTGCACATTCCTCATAAGTGGGGAGTCGACATAAGCGGACAAAAAAGCTGAAACTGTGGGTGTCCGCTCCTGAGGCCTTTCACTGTACATGAAGGTTGATGACATAAAATATAAAAGTAACATAAGAGTTATGAAAAGGGGATTTTTTTAAAGGAATCGGAAAAAGAGTGCACATTTATTAACGTATTATGAAATAAAATATATCCAGTAGAATTCCAAACAAAAAAATTAATCCTTTAATTAAAGAAAGCATACCAACTGACTGACTGGAATAAAATAGTTAATTCAAATACATAGAATCCAAAAGATGTAAGCGCATTTGATGCTGTTGCTTTTACAATGTCGCTATATGAGAACGCTGTGCACGTTACCGATGAATTTCTACCAATCAACAATATATCATTCGACTAATGACGAACGATTGAAATATGGAAAGCCTTCACGTACTTACTCACTATAGGGAACATTAATAGAGTAAGCGGTTGCTTGTTTACAAACTAGTTTTTCTATATACGCAATTATATATCTCTCCAACATGTGGTATTTGTTAATGATCATTGCGTTATAGTAATATGGAATTCGTCTTTTTTCTGCAGTTCTTCTTTTCAGTTTCACCGTCGTTGAACTTTTTATTTGTACGCGTACAGCCTACGTTGTTAATCTGTTTTCTTCTCTTCCTTCGTGAGTACTGTCTTCGCCAAACTGTCGACTGCACGCTATATATATATATATATATATATATATATAACATCCTCTATCATTATGACGTCTTTTCATCGACCGCGTTTATTGCGTCCACTGATAGCGCAATATATATGAAGTTTGCGATTGGATTGTACCAAGGGTTGTCAACATTAAGCTGTACACTTCTATATTTCTATCAGCTCATAGTTATTCCCCATTCATGAAATTAATGTGACGTCTTTCCATATGTCGCCATGTGACGTCATGGTATGCAGCGGTATGTTTACCGCTTATAGCAACAGAAAATACTTACTTTCAAATAAGTTAGAATGAACTCCACCCATGTTGCATAATCTATCTATTTTTTTACAGCCCCATTTGGATTTATGATTTCACTAACGTTGGTTATTTCTTAACTCTTATGTATGCCATACAAATACAAGAGCTACACTACAAGGCGCATCTCCGCAAAAGTATTGAATAATGCCAATTATTTATGTAACTCTTATTTTTTAATCTAAATTTTTTCAATAAAGTTTTTGTTTTTTGAAATTTATGTATACGTTTGTACTATTTCAGATCACACATTATTCTACGTACAAATAGTTACATTTATGAAGGGCACACACAATAATATTTCCAAGATACTAACGTAATAGTCACACACGAAATTGTTGTTACTTGTGCCTCTGACTGCCGATATTTTTTGATTGGTTATCAGTTGTTATTTTTGACAATCAGGTCGCTGTTGAAAAATAATTTCTTGTGAGTTAGTTTAATTTGAGTGTGTTAAAAATGGTTCACTTAAAGAAGAGTAAATCTAATATTTTCGTCATGAAAGGTATGTGATCGAAAAATTGCGCAAGCAAGAAATATGCATATTATTCAATTACGTCTATTCTAACCGTACTGCTTACGCAGACTTTCCAAAATTTATTGAAAAAATACGCAGACATCCGACCGTAAGGAAAGTATAAGACGGGAAAGACAAAAAACTGCTACTGGTGGTGATGCTGCAATAAATATTTTGCTGGCGGTGAACGAAGACCCGGACATCG
Source organism: Protaetia brevitarsis (assembly GCA_004143645.1). NCBI lineage: Eukaryota > Metazoa > Arthropoda > Insecta > Coleoptera > Scarabaeidae > Protaetia > Protaetia brevitarsis. The sequence goes on along the minus strand of RXPK01000067.1, from coordinate 1,129,621 downwards.
TGCAAAATCTTACAACGTGACTATAATATCAGAACGATCTGTTCGTAAAGTGCCTTAAAGAGAAATTACATCCATAAAAAGTGCATTGTCTAAAGACTAAGGCAAATGATTTCGATAGAAGAAGAAGCGATTTTGTGAAAATCATGAGGATAGCGTTCAAAACAAATTCGGATTTCTGAACAACGTTTTGTTTTCTGACCAAGCCACGAAAATAATGTTAAATGAATATGTTAACTACAGAAATAATGTCGATATTAGGCTCAGGAAAACCCTAAAGGCTAAAGAGCTCACTCTCAACGTCCTTAGAAAGTGGATGTATAGCAGGATTATCAATGCTAATATTATTGAATCATCTATGGCACGTTACAATGGAGAAACTTTTAATTGACCAAAACGTAGTTCCGACATTACAAAGCTATTTATCTCAATTACAATAACCTCTGGTTTCAACAACCGGGCGCTTCCACACTCTGGTTAGAGGTCAGAAATTATCGGAATAATTTTTCCCCAGCCTATGGAGGGACGAAGTGGGGCAGTAAAGTGGCCCGCCAGAACTCCAGACTTAACCCTTCTGACTTTTGCTAATGGGTTACATAAAACTATAAAGTTTATGGGAGCAGCGTAAAATCTCCGAATTAGAAATATCTATAATATATATATAAAAACTACAATATCAAAAATTATAAACTTATTACTACTATTACTCTTTACTGAAATGGAATAAAATTGATCACATTAGATTTTTGTATAGCAAAGAAAATGAAATACGTGCCAAAAAAAATGCAACAGATCGAAGAAGGACACTCACAAAGCTGGATCTTAACAAAAACAATGCCTGCTTGTAAAAAATCGCTGATAATCATATTGCCCATACCTGTCAGAACTACATAAACGAAGAGGAAGTTGAAATTCTCCCTGGCCCTGCTCGCGGAATGGGACGTTTCAGCGCCGCCGTTTCATCGCCGCCGTTTCAGCGCACGCGATTCAGCGCCAGGACTATTTTCAGCCGCCGGCCGATTCAGCGCCGGGACATTCAGCGCCGGCCAATTTCAGCGCCGCATTATTGAATGGTTAAACTATAGATAACTTAATGATTCATAACTTAATGATCTTAACTTAATCATTCATTCTTATGAAAGAATTTTTGTAACGACGTAATATTTGGTTGCATGGGATGTTCCGATGCGGCCGTTCGAAGCCGGAACGTTTGACGCCATATGCAGGGGAGATGATTTTAAAACATTTTTAATGCGTCCTCTCCCGTTGTTAAACGAGAAAAAAAATATCATTAAAAAACATTCTATCCCCTCCCTTTCCCCCTTCCAATGTTAAAAAAAATATATATGATTTGAAACATTTCCGATCTGTCTTCTCCTTTCTATGTTTCGAAAAAAGAGAAAAAAATACCATTTAAAAAAACATTCCCCTCCCTCTCGCCCCTTCCAGTGTTAAAAAAAGGTCTTTGAAACATTTCTAATGCATCCTCTCTCCCGATGTTTCTAAAATTATCTAAAAAAAAAATATTCACCCCCTCTCCTTCTTCCAATGTTAAAAAAATATGATGCAAAACATTTCTAATGCATCCTATCTCTTGATGTTTCGAAAAAAGAAGAAAAAATATCATTAAAAAAGCTAATATACCCCTTCCCTCTCCCCTCCTTCCAATGTTAGAAAAAAATATGATCTAAAACATTTCTTATGCATCCTTTATCCAGATGTTCTAAAAAAAGAAAAAAAAAATATCATTAAAAAAGAACAATTCCTCCTCCCCTCCCATTCCCCTCTTTCCGATGTTAGATAAAATATGATTTGAAACACTTGTAATGCATCCTCTCCCGATGTTTAAAAAACAAGAAAAAAATATCCTTAAAAGAAATATCCTCTGCTCCCCCTTTCCTCCTTCCAATGTTAAAAAAAAAAATATGATTTGAAACATTTTTAATGTATCCTCTTCGAATGTTTAAAAAAAAAATTGCCTTCCCTCCGCCTTCCAATATTAAAAAAAATATGATTTGTAACATTGCTGATTCATCCTTACGATGTTTCGCAAAAAAGAAAATTATCACTTAAAACAGTCACTTTCCAACACTAAAAAAAATATGATGACTTGTGATGTGTCCTCTCTCCTGATGTTCAAAAAAATCTCTGCATCATATGTTTAAATCAAATTCAACACGTTCTGGGGTCGAAACGTCCTAGAATCTAGACCGAGGAAAAACACCAGATAAAATAAACTCTTATTGAGTAAGATATTTAATTTATCTGTTTTTCTTTAGATGTAATCTGAAAAAAAATATTATCCTTAAAAACAATTTTCTATTCATCGAAGCTCACGACTCCAGTTGCATAGGATCTCATTATTTTACTTAATCAAGACTATGTTTATAGACAGAAAAAAGGAGTGTATCATAATAAATTCGAAAAATGTTACATAGTAGTTTGCAACCAATACACATGGTACAAAAATTTCCATAAAAATGAATCATCAAGTTATCCATAGTTTAACCGTTCAATAACGCGACGCTGAATCGGCTGGCGCTGAAATGTCCGGCGCTGAAACGTCCCGGCGCTGAAATGTCCTGGCGCTGAATCGGCGGCGCTGGAAACGGCGGCGATGAAACGGCGGCGATGAAACGGCGGCGCTGAAACGTACTAGACCCCTGCTCGCTCACCGGATTTAAACCCGATCGGAGGATGTGTGGGATATGATAGGTTGCTGCTACATAAGGCGTTTACCATAAGCAGCAAACACCTTGCAGGAACTATCGTCGTCATTTACATTATGCCTGAATGAGATCCCATAAGATACCATTGATCATCTCATTCAGATGTAACATTTTGATTGATAAATTTTTGCTAATTGTTGGTATTTTTTCTAATTGCTATGATTTACTACTGAAAACTAGTAGTTATGAAATACTACTTGAAACTTCAGCCTTATAACTCTTTAAGGTGTTGCAATTTTTTTGGCACCACAGTTACATCTATAAATTAATTCCAGATTCTTTGTTCTGAAATGGAATAAAATCTCTGTATTTTGTCAGTTTATTACATGGATAAAAGTGAAAAAAAAGTATCAACACTATTGTAATGATAATTCATACAAATTAGTATATAGCATTCGTGACAGAGACAAATTGTTAGTCTGATGGACCGAATATTATCGTAGGATGTATATAATGTGGATTTTCTAAATAAACTGCTGTAATATTATAGTATATATATACCTTCTTTCTTTTTAAAATTTACTTTAATAACAACAAACAAACAGATCTATTTCATATTAAAAATAAACAATGCAGATAAAAAAACAATCTGCCACCATCGCCTTCTCTTGCTCTGCTATCAACCCCTCAAAACTAAAGTTTCCTACAATTGTTAATATATTTCAATACTTAATATTCTAGTGCTAATACAAGCAGCAATCCAATGCGAAATGTAATTACTTTTAAAATTGGGGAGGGTAATGGGATAAAGATTGTTGTACATGTTTATAATGCAAACATATTTATTAAGGTCGTCAAGAAATTAATAACTAATATAGACATTTAATCAAATTTATATATAATAAGTTTTATATGATCCTTAGGTAAACCCGGATCATACTCATGTAGATCTTCTAATGTCATAACGTTGGTTAGATATTTTGCGATAATTTGTACATCAAAAACATAAGTGTAGTTTAATTAATTGTTACACATAAATTTGTACAAAAACAAAATGTCTTTGTTGTTGTAAAACGTTATTTCTGAATTCTGTCATTAATAACACATTTTTTGTCATGCGATATCTATTCGAAATTTGTTTATTTTTCAAATCTTATTTATAAACAAAGATTACACCTCAAGAAAATGCATGAAAGAAACTTACATACCTGCTTAGAAACTATAATGACATTTAGAAACATTATATGTGTATGAAAATGAGTTAAACATATACTGATGTAAAGAATACATTCTTCTGACGAATAATATTTAAAATAGTTTAAAGTATAATAATTTCAATATAAAATAAAAGGTGGAACAAATACTAAAGCTATAAAGGAGATTGTCTAGAAACTGCGGCTTCACAATTCTACTAAGATATTTAATACCTATTCATAGTTTTGTATATAGTTCAGAAACTTGTTGGACTGTTATAGAACTGCGAACCCTAATAGTCCATTATTTCTATATCAGCTTGGGCTTGTGATAATTTTGTAGTCTATGCTTTTGATTTCTTATTTCATTACACTTCACCCAACACTTTCGGTTGCGTGGACAAACTTTACACATGACACTATTACCCGTTTGTTATGATGAGTGTAAAATTCACTGAAAGATACTGTGCGTCAATTTTCCGTATATTCCAACCCACACAAGGTACTACTGGCTGTTATTTTTGAAGTAATAGCATGGATTATTCGATGACGGTTGCTTTTCAGATGTTTGCACAATGCGCATACGTTAATTCATTGCCCTGTGTACCGCGACAACTTTCACTCACGAGATGCAGCAAACGGTGTAAAAGCTAAAAATAGCTAAAGAATACAACCTGTAACCCTCATAGGTATAACCAGCACTGCGCATGTAAGGAAAACGAATTACCAATAAGAGCAGAACTGCTGGTCACACCACCCGATTGTTCACGATTTTAACGAAATGGAACATTTATATCTTAAAAAATTATAATTTAATTTTTTATAAGAAATATGAATGTGTTTGAAAATAAAGAACTAGAGAACTGCTCCAAAAATGTCTAATATTTTGCTATACGGGTAGTACGAGAATCCTTTCATACAAAATCGCTGTAATAACTAACAAAGCATCTATTCTGGATACTATTTACGTTATTCAAATTTGAAAAAAATACATCTGTATGTAAACTAGAATGAAAATTAAACACCAATTATTTAAGAATAATAATAATAATACTCTTTGCAGGTTTATCACTGTGTTTGAATGATGTGTGGAATAAATAGAAATTTGCTATTAAACAAAGAATTTTCAACCGAAAAGAAAAAAAACGAATAATTAATGTATTGTTATTAATGTATCCTAGATAAAATAGGTAAATAAATTTTAACAACTTAAGTGGATTGCCCTAAATTGATTTGACTGAATTGAAAAGATATTATTTCTTTTTATTAGCTAAAACTGTTTCTTTTTATTCATAATTTACAAATCAAAAAAAAAATACTGTAACAGGAAAACTATTATTATTATTTTGTATAGTTCTGGAGTGAATTCAATTTTCTACAACTCGAGAAATGACCTTGGGATTAAATAATTATTACTTTTTGGGGCATCGAAGACAGTGAATTAAACATGTTTGTAGTAAATTATATTTCTGTAACATCCCGAGTTGTGGAAATAATGTAAGGAGATGAACGAGCTGCGAGTTCTGCGGATCGGCTAGAATAAACATACTACACCTAAGCATTTTTAAAACTCATAATACAACCATACCGATGCAAAATTAATAAGACGCTAACACCCCCTCCCTCGCTAATCAATGGCTATAACTATGCATGCAATGTTGTCAGAGCTACCGGACGTCCCATACGCGAAATATTATAAACATTATTTAGGATTGGACGTCGCATACGCGGAAGGATGTCATAATTTGTATATTTGGGGTATATTACGAAATTCCGCAGCGCCACACTACAGTATTTCGCCGAACTAATTAATACACAAAACTTTCATCGGGGCATCAAAATAACGTCCAGCTAAAAATCGTTTTACAAGGTCTAGGCAGTCCGTACATCACATTAGCATAGAATGTTTTGTGGCGTCCATATACGGACGTCATATGACGGTGGACGCCACATGCAATGCACCCCAACCAATGTGTGGACGTCGTATTATCGAAAGGACAAATAAATATATATATAATATATATATATATACATATATTATATATATATATATATAAATATATATATATATATATATATATACCACCGAAAAAGGTAAAGTTCTCTATCTGTATCTCGAATCGGTTCAAATATAAAAGTCTATAATGATTAGGCGAGGGTCTCGTTAGGGCAGGTTGGTTTATTTTATTCGAATGTGGGTTTTGATAATTATGGACCAGAGCGGAAGCCTCGGTGCCCTCGAGGCTGGCTTTCCGAGAAGTAACAAGGATTCTTTGTGCCGTCTGAATAACTAAATTACTATATTCAACCTTAGCCAAATACGTCCCATTCGGACCATTTGATTCTTTAAGGCGTTTTAGTTCGCGTTAATGAGACTTCGATGGTTCAGAAATTCCAAATAAATGGTAAACAAATAAGAGATGGAACATTCTTAACGATCATTAAACAACTAATTGTGCATTTAGATCGAGTTTACAGATTAAGAATATATGCTTTAAGATTCATTGATCACGTAGCTCACTCAAAAACTATTTATTGCCGACATATATCATCAATTAAAGAGCTAAATATATTTTTTGTCTATCTATAAGTAGTTTCACAGAAACTTATATATCGCGTTTGTACTAATCCGTCTATTAATATCCACTGAACAGCGATTGATTAATAACTACTGCCATTATTGTGTAACATATACCCAGCAGTTCGGATTTGTTTAACTATTCCAGCCACTAAAGTGGTATTGTTAAGTGCATTGCTTTGTAAATATAGCTTTTAAGTATGTGTACATAACCATGCATGAACTACAGCACAGATCGTAGAATTACATTGGTGTGGCACGAAGAAAAACATTGTTAGTACGAAGCTATTTTGTGTTTCTTTTAACAATTTTAGTAATGTGATGGTTTAAATTGGTGAACATTGAGAATAGGCAAAACCCAGAATTTAATTCGTTCTGCTATACGCCTTATATTTTTGTGTCTTTCAAAAGCAACCCGATTATCGCTTTTGAAAAAAATTGTAAATTTGTAATACCTAATGTTATATATTATGCCTGTTTTGCGAAAAAATTAGAAAAGTTGTTTGTTGTGACTATTATGTTATTCAAATTTGCAATTCGTAAATCTACAAACTTGCGCATTTGTTTGTATATATACCTACCTTATTTGTGTACTCCTGACAAAAGAAGATGCCGAAATATCAATATACATGTAAACGTATTTATTAAAGATCATAGTTTTTTACATCAAAAGCAAACATTGTATCATTGTTAAAATTTAAACAATTATTTTCGAGAATTCGAAACAAATTCGAATTGTTTCTCCTGACTTCTGGAAAAATAACATTCATAGATTTTCTCAAGTACCTGATTGAACCCATCAGCTAATTACGGTAAACGTAAGACATACATAAGTATACAAAATTTTGACCATGCAACCAATTATACGAATGTATCTCAAATATTTGACATTGAGAATTTCATTGTAAAATTGCATTTTTTTGCCAAATTCATTAGGCTACTGCTATCATGAAACTGCTTCATAATTGGTCTTAAAAAGGACTTACAAATAAAAATTTTGTGTAGGTAAATTTGGAAAACATTTTAAAATAAAAAATACATTAAGTTCTTATCGGGAATACTTATCTACTTAAATGTAAATACTAACGTATTTTCTTCGCAATTGCATATGTTTAGTCTTTAAACGGCACGTACATACATGAGTCACTTGTTTACAAGTCCCCACCTAACCAACGCAAAATTATTCAAATGTTTTTGTGATTTTATATCGACGAAAACAACAATACAGAGCATATCAGTTACTTCAGCGAAGATCGTCTAGTAAAATATAATAAATATTTTATGCACAATCACACATATTTCTTACAAAGAAAGGAAAACACAATTTTTATTTTCTTTGTTTGTTTACATAAGCAAATGGTTTTTTTTTTTTTACTTAAAACACTATTATGATGTATTTTTCAGGAATAACTCCTTTATTATATTTTATTATTTCATTTTCATATTTTTTTCTTTAAGAAAGATATGAATGGTAATTTATTTTGATTTGAAATACTATAGTTATTAATTCGCAATGTCATCCTAGAATAATATTACTCTTTATTAATACAATAAATATTAAATATTCTTGAACCTACTTTTTATTGCGGGAAAGTGCTAAACCCAAGTCCGTGTGCGACGGTTCTCTACATATGTTTCTACTTTCAACAGTCGATCTTCGACGGCCGTTTGTGCCTGACTAACACATTTGTCTACCGCGATGTTGGGAGACCCTTCCCGGACAGTGCCGAGCACTGACGAGATGACTCTATCAAGCATCGAGCGGTGGGCCACGAAACAGCTGGCCCCATGGCTCTTTAAGAAGGGCCGCTCCTACTGCTCCTTCCTATGAATCCTGCCATGAATTTTGGTGGTAAATATCTGAAGCCAGCGAAAAATAAATAAGTCACAACGATGGACATAAGACTTCTCATTTTTCACCATAGGAAAAAAACGGAAGTTTTTACAATATGGACGCATTAGGATTGCCAGCTTTTATATGTGTTCGGCGAGGATATACTTGGGCGAGGGGATATCAGGCTAAAATTCGTATGTTAGTAATCGGTGATTAATAAATCATTCCTCATTAATTCAATAGCGGACCTTTCTTTTAGGTAACAACATTATTTTTGTGTTGTAGATTATCTATCATATCCTATTGTATCACTTTTTTTTATTTTGTCGCGAGACGAGAACGAATGGCAACCACATTACGCATGTACATTGTGTTGAGAAATGGTTTTGCGTAAAATATTAAAGCGACTTTATTAGATGTATAAGATTCGCTAAAATTCAAGAAAAAATATGATATCGAAATTAATTCCTTTCCAAAAGCCGTTAGTTTCTTCTTAGAGCATTTAGAAGGCGCTAAACATAAACAAACAAAATATGCAAAAATCTAAACGCGGTCATAACTTTACCCTTCTTCGAAATTATAAATTTGCAATATTTATGCAATTCATATATTTTGAAAGTACTGTCTAATGTAGTCAAGTTTAGGTTTCTAACTCTATTAAAAGATTCTTTTGTACATTTTACTTTCACGATAGCTTTGAAAATATGAATTAATTGTTTTGATTTCCAAATTTAACTCTTTACAAAAACAGTTCCATGATACCTGATCCGTTTGTAATCAAATCTTCGTTTCTCAATGCAATGACGATTAGTGTTTAGTTATGATTTTGTTTTTATTTACAACAGAACCTTTAAGAGAATTAGAAAATTCGCTTAAATCCCAAGCAAGGAACAAATATTTACCTACCAATATCTTTTAGAAATGAGATAATTTTTCGCATCTTTATCACAAGTTGAATGTTACACAAAATTCCTCTAATTAGTTTAATGGATTTAATTTGATTTTTAATGAATTACCTACGGAGAAAATAATTAAAAATGAATTCTTGTACACAGTAATTTTCATAAAAGCAAACCTTCTTTTTTCGAAAACGGATAACAAAAATTCTATCGAGCGCTTTCTGCTCTAACATCCGCCTAACGTAAAACACGAGTTTTTAATCACGCTGGGTTCCCCTACAGCTCTTTATGCAAACCTATGTAGTAATTTCCCATCTCAATCAACCCTTACCAATTGCACAAATTGATTTCGGAGTGATGAGGGGCGCGCGCGCCCGGTCGCCCGTATGTTATCCGTCGTCGAGGGGCACCCTAATAGACGGGGTTGTTCGTCGGTCACATGTAACATGCGAGGAGTGTGTGTACTTATGAATTATTATATCATAACTGGTATATTGCAGCGGCCCACTTCGTTATTTCCCATCAGACAGGGTTGGTCCTAGGTCGTCGACTCCTAGCGGCTGATAGTAGCTTACCTATTCTCGATGGGGAGAATCGGTTAACCGAAGTCAGATGTATAAGTGGTTGCTATTAATGCGCTTAATGCTTCGGTTATTATACGGATTTATAAGTGTGGTTTTTTCTATTCGGACGGTAATGTATGTATTGAATGGGATGAATGTTTGCACTCGCTTACGGATATGTCTGTTTATCGTATGGGAATATATATTCTCGCCTGTTTGTTTATTCACTTATACACAGAGGAAAGATAGTATTACTAATGGTAATAACGGTTTGAATAATTGGTTACAATTTAGTTTGATAGTTTAGTTGCAATTTATGATTTACGGCAGAGATCTTTGTTTTTTACATCTAGACGGCAGACTCAAAAGAATGACTTGCAATTACTTTAAGGTAAATACTCGTTGAGAATACCTTTAAGAAAATATGAATTTGTAATATACTAGCTTATATAATTGAAAGAAATCACCTCCTTTAGCGGAAACAACCACTTCAAGATTTCTTACATTTTGTGCACGGCCTATCTGAACGACCTGAACAATCTCTAAACAACTTTTGACTTTTGTTTTTGCTGTAGCTTTCTTCGTAAATTTTTTTTTAACTATTTGTGCCATATTAATAAAAAAATGGACAGGGTATTGTCTTTGGTATCTGATACCTTGGTCATGAGGGCGCCCATTTTATTAAAACAACGTCGACGGCAGGTTGCTGTGGCCTTTGCCTTTTCAATCTGCGCTTCTGTAGCCCAAGGAAGCCTTACTCCCGATATATACAGGTGTCCCAACGAACTGGGTCATTAGATTTTTTTGAACTTCTAGCAGGAATTTGATTTTAAAACTTGCAGTGTAGTCATGGCCCACTGTGGTATATTTCGATGCAATGAATGTATCGAGTCATTTGCAATTGGTTTACATGACAGTTCCCTATCCCTAAACTCAACCGTTTTTGAGATATTTGCAATTTTATTGATTTTTGACGTTTGCACTGTTTCAAGTGAAATTAAAGAGCTGATGAGATAGCAGATATTTAGTGGTTCTACTAAAGTCGATGTAAATACAAGGACGTAGCTATAAGGTGTTATAGCAATAATCACTGAATCACATACAGGTGTTCGAAAACGCGCCTACAATGTGCATACCTTTAAGTTAACAAAACTTTTTTTTTCAAATGGAACATGGTATTTTTTACTACATACGTCAAAAGCTATTAAGAATAGGTATACCAAATCCTAATATCAATCGATGTAGAATTTAACGCTGCATTCAATTCTGTAGTAAAAAATATCATGTGCCATTTGAAAGAAAAAAGTTTTATTAACTCAAAGGTATCCACATTACAGACGCGTTTTTGAACACCCTGTATGTGATTCAGTGATTATTGCTATAACACTATCGACTTTAGTAGAACCACTAAATATCTGCTATCTCATGAAATATTTGATTTTATTTGAAAGAGTGCAAATGTCAAAAAATCAACGAAAATGAAAATATCTCAAAAACGGTGGAGTTTAGGGATAGGGAACCTTCATCTAAACTAGTTGCAAATGACTCACCAAATTCATTAGACCTATAAAAATTATACCATTCCATTTAAAATAAGAAAGTTGATGTCAACACCCTGTATTTTCCTTACATAGATCGCAGTAGGCCATGTCTACACTGTAAGTTTCAAAATCAAATTTTCACTAGAAGTTCAAAAAAAATCTAACGTTCTAGTTCGGTGGGACACCTGTATATGGAGTTGCTATGGGTCCAGTTTCCTCCATCGATATATCTCTTTCTTCATCCTCCACGAACTGAACATTTTCAACCTTCATAGTTGAGAAAGCTAGGTTTCATATCAGTAATTCTATAAACTTGTACTACCCGAATGAATTCCTCATCATCCATTGTTATAAATATTTAAAAATATATATAAAAATAAAGCTGAACACAGTTAGAACCCCACACAAAATAGAACTGTAATCGAGATTCTTTGAGATACGTTCCAAAATTCCTTATAAGGTCAACTGCCATGTGTTTATTTTCTTTCAACAAATTCTTTAAACTCTCAGTTTACTGTTATTAAGTTTTGTTGAGCAGTAACATTACATCCCCACAGATATATAATATATAATAACAATACATGCAAGTACAATGCATACACACCTAGTGAGCTTTATAAATTTTAAAGGATAAACAAATTATATTAATTGGTAAAGTATGCGTGAGCGTCCAGATGCTTTCACAATAGTCCCAACTCAAGCTTCAATAGTCTACAATACGTAAGTTTGCATGTAGATATGGTACAATTTAAAATAAATTATGTATGTCCTATAGACTTGACCAGTTGTATCGAAAATAAATATATAAATATACACAGTAGCTTGCACCATTTAGTACATGCGTTAAGGTAAAAAAAGGTCGCACTCTAAAGGATCTGAAGGCGACCATTTTCGAGGGGAATATATTTGTACGAGATGTGGAAAGCTGGTCGTGCGATGGTAGGCGTATTTTTTTTGTTAATAATCCGCAGTCGTTGAAAAATGCGTCAAAATTTGCCGCAAGTTTGGCATCGATTTTAGCCCACGTTACGAGTTGTCACTGAGAATGGTCAGAGTCGTGGCCAATCACCAGTTTCAACCGTATTCTTCATAAATATGACTATTAACTACAATTTCTATATATTTACATATTATTTGTTTGTTTCAGGTAAGCACCTATTCATTCCTCTAAAAGTGCGGTGAGTAGAGAAGTATAAAACTGCTCAAGGAAATGCTATCAATGGAACCGTGGAGTTAAGCTTATTTTTTCTCTACCTTAACGAATCATTTTCTAGGAATATATCAGCAATAATTGTGGTTAGTTAGCGATTGCAAATAACTTTCGCTTTTAGTACGTTTTCCAACTTTAACATACTATACCAATAGAAAGGCACAACTTCGCTTTATAAATACACAGATAGACTGGGAGAAGGAAACACCCGAATGCTTCAAGCCTGAGCAAGCAAGAAAGAAAATATCGGATCGCTCGCTTGGGCTCGTATTGTTCGGATACTTTTTTCTTCAAGTGTACCTAGTGCTTATTTTAGCAGATAAGATTAAGGATCAGATGCAGAGGAAATATCGTGTTTCTGCGTTTAAAATCTGCCAAACGTTAATAAACAACCTGCTTATACCCATTTATTAAAGGCATACTTAAAAAATTGTTAACATTAAATTCAACTTGCTAGATGTAAGTGTAATTAACCCATTATAGTCAAGTTAAAAAAAAAACTTATTCAAAGGCTTTAAATACTTTCCATGTCCAAACTAACTAAAAGTGACAAAATATGAATCAAATCGCCATAAAAAAATGTAAAACAGTGTTTATACTGTATATTGAATTAATCCATTAGTTTTTTCTCATTGTATAACTACTACTGATGTTATTTTTGTTTTTTAATCTAGAGCAAATGATCAATTGATAGTTATTAACTGGTGATGTTAAACAATGAATATAATACCTGCAATAATCTTGTTTTTATTATTGATTAAAGTTTTTCAGAAGATGCGAGTAATTAATAATGTCAATTAGGCTATAAAACGTCAATTATTGCGATTATTAAATAAGATATGTGTTCAATGGTCACAATAGCTTCAGTATTTTTTTTTTACTTTTTGTAATTACTGGAAAACTTTTTAGCAGTATAAAAATTATAAAAATATAATACACAGGTGTCTCATGCGAACTCCAATAATCAAGCAAAGTACAATTTTTTTATTTTACATGGAACGGGCTTTTTTTTATTATTATACTTTTATTTTTTTACATAGTTTGTTAACAATTTACATATATAACGAATGTTCATCTAGAAACCTCATCAAGTTACCTGTTATTTTTTTTTGATAGAATGATAGAGCGAATGAGTGAAGTCGTACACTTGTAATTTCCAGAATAATTCCGTTTTGACAAACAAAATTTTAAAGTTTGACTAAATTTCTCATTTTAATAATATAATAATAATAATAATAGTCCTTTATTTTTACTGCAAATACAGTTTAAACTATACATATTCATAAGTTTCATTGAATATTACAGTTGCAGCAAAAAACTCGGCGTGATATTCAGATATGTCCAATAATGGACATCTGCTCTTTCATATCACCTAATGACATGAACAAAGTAAAGCACTCTAACCATAATATAAGAAAATGAAAATAGAAATTGTACGAAAATTAAAATAAAGTAACTACAAACGAGGTTGCCATACACTAGATCGATCCATCCTGTTGCTGTTTCAGTTCCGCTAGTATAGCTTGCTTAAATGCTAAATGTGATAAGCTCTTAAATCTATGACTTACTTATTTGTAGTGTTTTGCAATGTTATATGAAAAACTTTTTTCTAAGAATGAAGTTCTGTGGAATGGCAGTGTCAGAAGGCCTCTCGTTTAAATTATAAACGTCTGTACGGAATGTGATCTTATCATATAAATATTGCGGTATTTTTGTATCAATTTGTGATAGAAAGTTAGTCAGTGCAGCTTGCGTCGGTTGACCATATTTAGCCAATTAGCCTCTTTCAATTTGTAGGATACATGCTGTCTCTGCCTCAAACCACATATCAAACGGATACAACAATTTTGAATGAGTTGAATTCTTGGCGCAGTTGTATTGACAATGAGTCAATACAGTGGTGATACACGATTTATTTATTTAATCTTACAATTTTTATATCTTTTAGCAATTAATTGTTATAGTAAGCAAATTTTTGTGTATACACTGTAAAAAAAAATACAATGTACACAAACGAAGACTATTCAAATTTATTTATTATCTATGGAGAATGTAGCGAAGTTATATTAAGAACATGTGACACTTTCGCTGTACGATATCTAGAGTGGTAATTGAACGACCTTGCTATACATTCAACGTTGTATAGTGCATCTAGCCTGTCGTAATCGTTACCACGCGGATACAGAATATAACAATATCAGTAATGCCCTAATTGAGAAACTTAGTTTGTGCTACTTTTACTACTGTACCAGCTTCTCTACATTCCCCCTTTTTTTTTATTCTGTGCAGTACTTCTATCAAATCTACACAGTAGTTTACTTTCATTGGCTATTTATCAAACTATTGAAATTTGAAAGACGTCAACTATCTTTCATCCTGAAGTACTGCCGCCTCTGGTGTTCTGTAGTCCCGAACTTTTATTTCCTGTGACACTGACAGAACGCAGATGCCGTTTCCTAATTAAAAAGAGCACATTGAATGTATACCGGGCTGGTGTTTTCTGTCTGGGTGTGGGTGTGTGTGTGTATATATGTTGTAAGTCCGTGCGCTTGTACGTGTTTTTCACCATAAACGAGCCTCGGTTTCTGTGTGCGTGCAGTTCGAAATGATAACCGACGCCGTTCGCTCACTAATTTCAGAGATAGGAAGAGAGAAAGAGCCCGGGAGAACAAAACGTAAAAATCGGAACTATGAATTAGAACAAAGGCGTCGCTGCAGCTCTAATTAGGGCCGCATTGTGAGGGTTGCTACTCTCCGGACTGTAGTGCGCCATGTGTGTTTACAGTTTTAAACCTTAGAACGGGAACAAACAAGTCGAGGTACGAAAAGAATAAATAAATTTTTATTTACATTTTTGTTTGTTGATTCAGGGCTACAATTTCGCTTTTATAAAAAAAAAGAAGAAGAAGAAATGCGAAACGGAAGGCGAGCAACATAAAATAATTGTAAACTATAAAGCGCCTAGTCTTGTTACGACAAAAGACAGGAAACAGTTTTCCTCCTATAATTGCACAGCCTGGATATATGATTTATTTGTTGACAATATCATTATGACATTCTTAAGATCAAATTGGCGGATGTGTTTATTTAAAATATAAACAAACTGATTGTCGATTAAGTTTTAAATCGATAATACGAAACGTATATAATTTACATTGATGTAGAGCTTAAATCGTTGCGTAAACTATTACGGATAATTGCCTGTTTTTCTGCAGTATATCGTTAAATGTAATCTATTACCATCATCGACGTTTAGAAATTAATGTACAGTTTTCTTTAAAAAAAAAGAACTCAGTTTACGTTTATTAATGAAGAGTTTCATGTTGAAACTGATAATATGGCAGCATGTGCTGTTACAACTACCGTAATTACAACTACCGTAAATAAGGCGCTGTGTGCTAGCAAATGACTACAGGCATTGTAATTTTGTGGTTAATCTGTAGAATTACTACCATGGACAAATAAGTTAGTGGTCCAATCGCACCATAGAAATGTCTAATAGTTTCAAGCGAAGCGCCGAAGAAATATCGAGGTGAACGATTGTACTAAAAATTTTGCAATAGCGTGCAAAGATATTTTACTATTAACCGGCAATTTAATCAATAGTATCGAGAATGCATTTTAAATTTAATAATTAATTTTCTTTAATCGTTTTTACTGCTATTACTAAAGAATTATTCTAAATTGTAGTAAATTTAGATGATCTTTTTAGATAGAAAACTTTCTTTCTTTCTTTGTACATCGTTAAACTGAAGCATATTTAAACAAAAGCATCTATTATTTGTTTCAAATTCTTTTCAAAGTTATGATGACAACTTAATCATTCAGCCAATTTTATCCTTAACTCATTACGTGATATTCTTGAAGGATGAATTACTAGAATATGAGTTGGTGTTTGAGCTGCGTCAATTGTCTGTTGCATTGTTTAGAACCGACGTTTCGGTGGTATTTCTACTGCCGTCATCAGGGTAGCCCTGATAAGGACTATGATTTGCCAAATCCATAATGACGATGAAAATGTATATTCAACCTTGGATATAAATTTCCTATGTGTTTGTTCTGTATTGTACATACTACTGTGCGCGATCGTATACGGAACCTACATTTATAGGTGATATGTGGGAAAAACAAGCACAAAATAACCTCTGCTTTTCTAGAAGTTAATTGTGAGCTTTTTAAAATATTTTTTACAAAAAGTTTCGTCATATTTTTGTTGATTTAAGAATTTTTACTCTTTATTGTTCCGGTGTTATAGTGGTTCTTGAATTCTGATTATACCTTGTTAACTCATCAGAGTGCCGATTTGATCCTTGCTTTTTTCTTGTAAGTTGTGGGCGGGTTTAACCGGAAGAAGGCAACTCGGCCAAAAAGACCTAGCGTGCCCCCATGTCCATTTTAGCCCTATCAGTCAGATTGCACATAAAAGTTCGCAATTTGGCTGAGAATTAACTTACCGACTCTGGGTTCGTCCAACCGATCGACTCCAAAGTGCGTCTGCAAAATTTTGAGAGCAGCTTGGCTGTTGGAGATGATTTCTACCCTTCCATTCTTGCGCAGACTGTTTGAGATGCCCTTAGCGCAGGTCTGGATGGTTTGATCTTTGTTACTCACTAACACTTACTCACTAGCGACGTCCACACCTTATGCAATTCCAGACTTGGAGCACTGATAGCCTTTGGTGTCGTCACTATGTATGCAGCTTCTTTCAAATTTCCTTTTTCCTATCCATTTTCTTTGCACAGGATGGAAGCATTTTCCCAATCTATTCTATGATATGCTTCCCAAGCATGCTGCACCAATTATGAGTTTTTAGTTTCTTATTCCCTGCAAATCTTGTGTTCTTCTGTTCTTATTTTGGATGGCCTGCCCGTTTCATCAATGCACGGACGTCCACATTCATATAGAATGCTGTACACATATGCACAGTTTTTACTTCGTTGGTTTATTCTGGTTAAGCGTGACCTTTTTGTATTGGAGATCCTTTTTCTGATAGGCCCTTTATGTATGGAGTTGTGCCTGTAATCTGGACTTCGGTTTTTTGCCTGATCGCGTTTGTTCTTTGTTTTTAATTTTGGATAAATCGAAGCTCACCTAAGAAAGACGTCAATTTCTCGAAAGGAAAGTTTAGTCAGCTTGAAAATTCTGGAAATAAAATAATTATAGCTATATAGTTTTGGTAATAATAAGTTTGCAAAAACATTTTCGTGAATATTGGATTCTTTTTGTAGCAACTTATTTCTTTGAGTTTTAAAGTCAAAACATTAAAAAAAGAATAACTTTCTTTTTTAAGCAAGGGCATCAAGTTTTGCCTAAGTGTAGGGACTTTTCTTTATTTTCTATATTTCTTTTTTAAACTAGGTTGTCTGTTGATTTTTATGCCTGAACACCCGCGAGCGATCAATGGCTTAACTAAAGAACAAAAGAAAGACGAACAAACGTACTCTCAAGATACCACAACCTGTTTGGCTAGAAATTTACATTCGCAGAATTTGGCCTTTGTAGTTTCCGCCAAAGGATTTAATTTAAAAATAAATTTCGAAAATCTGTAGATACGCAATCGTTGCTAGTTTATAGGAGATGTATAAAGATACATCTTATTTTCTAAGTTGAGTTGAATGTTTAGAAATATAGCCTGTGAAAATTTGGTAGTTTTTTACTTATATACGCAGGAAATTGACCGAGAAACCAAGAAAAGTGTTTGCAACTCAACAAAATTTGTAAACTAGTACTGTAACAGTCACGCTGATACTTCCATATCAGCCAACGTTTGAGATCTCGACTTTTTTGTGTCATTGGACAATTAACTATTTCATCGGTGCTTTAATTATCACCCGTTACGGCTGATAATAATTATAGAACGATTAAGTAAAAAAAAAAAACGAAATGTGAAATTAACGAACCGTCTTATGGAAAGCAGTCTTTACAATATTATTTTAGTGAGACACTAGAGACATGATTTCTAGACAGAAAGCAATCAACGTTTATAAGAAGAAATAATTAAAATCGTTTAAGAAAATCAACTCCCAACAAATTATGCCCAAAGGCAAATAAATAATTGGAGTAGGTATATTAGACCACCTCTCCGGAAAATCAATACTCAAGATGCACATAATAATTTCCCATTTTATTAAATTGGCAGCGGCTGTTATGCGAAGTTACTCGTGAATAGGTGCTCATGACAAAAGCGAGTGGGCGGCTTCAGTTAGTTAGCCTCCTCCGCGCGTCGCGGCGTTAGCGTCGCTCTAGGCGGCATCACTCAAAGACTTTATAAATAACGCAACACAATCTACAGACGTCGCATCTGTAGAAATTTTATTAGGGCGCCGAGAGCGAAAAAGAAAATCTGTCAAACGCTCTCAAATTTATTTATAGTTTATATATAGTACTTAGTACACTCCTTATCGCGTAATGGCTTTAATTAAAATATCTGGAAAGTTAACCTTTGTAGGAGGTAGCGACACGTACTTTGTGATGCTCATTCGTTATTGCAAGGAGTTTTCTTTTGCTTGTATAAAAAAAAATATCCAGATTTAGATTTTGATTAGATATATTTATTGAATGCAAAACTATAATTGTAGATATTAGTAATACTTTACTTAAATTAAGTGAAAATTTATTATTTTATTCGTTCTAAATATATTTTATTTAAAGCAACATTTTTGGATGTATTTCTAAATAAATGCAATTATCAATCTAATCTAAAATGCCATCACATAAAATACTGTTTTTTGTTGTTGCATCAAATGAAAACGTTTAGTATTTGTAGGCTACCGAAAAATTAAGAACTAAGAGTCTCCATCCTTCCGCATTGTGGGGTAATTGTGGGAATCAAGCCCAACCGTAGGGGTATGATGGACGAGCCTCCAATGTTCACATGATAGCTCCCATGCCAGATAAACTATGAAATAGCCTCGCCTTCATCAAATCATATGAAAAAATGCCAAAACCGTAGTCATGAGTTTCGTTGTCCGCCATCTTTCGGTGAAGTGATATCGGCGTTTCGAACATCGGTAGCTAGTACGCTAACGTCAATACCACTCCCCGGTAGTTGCACAATGCGGCAGTTAGCCTGAAAAGAAGACTATACCCATGGGATTCAAGATATGATCAATAGATATGGACACCAAAGAAAGAACCAATATCAAAAGAAAGAAAAATGAGAAATATATAATAAATTTTCATTGAATTGTAGGAGAAACTTGAAAAAGACGAATGGTAAACATCGCAACTTCGCATTTTGATTGAAAATCAACATATTTATTGGCTAATATTTCTCAGATTTTGGCTATTAATAACTATATTCCAATGAGTATTATTTCTTTTGGGAGCATCCAACCAATTGAACTGTATGAAAACCTGTACCGAAACTTTTTTCGCAGTTTTAATTTTGTCGTAAAACATATTTTTGACACAAAATTTTGAACACAGTAAGAATCGTTAATCAATATTCATCGATTGACACAAAATTGAGTATTTCTAAAAGAAATAGGTACCTATGTAATTGTGGTTTAGCATTATAGTGTTTGGAAGTAGTAAAGTGTATACCGGATGTCACAGCCCATAGGTCCGCCTCATAACTTTTTTATTTACAAATATTTTTTAGTAAAATTCTAAATATATTAGTATATACAGTACATAATGTTCCAATTATTTAACCTATCTTATAAATTTTTATTACATCAGGTTTTATATGGTCAAATTTAAAATGTTAAATGAAACACTCTGTGTATTTTGGAATATTCTGTGTCCGGAAACGTATAATTTGTTATTTTTCGTTTAGGTTTCCAGAAATATTTATTTTTCTATTTAGAGTGCCACAAATACGCTAGAAATATTCTTAACCACATTAACATAACATCAACACTCAGAAAAGTTACTGTGTTGAATTAAGAAAATTTGATTTGTTGATTTTTTGGTTATTAAGACCAAAATTTGAGTCAAACCAAAGCAATCTCTCGGATTCTATAAAGAAAGAATTTAGTTTGTAATATTCCAATTAACAATGAAAATGGTTCCTTTAATATTACTAGAAAGTTAGCACGTTTTTTTCCATTCAACTAAAAATGCGGTTAAATAGACAAATCTGAAGCATTAAATCAAATTACGTTTTGGGTTGTAGAAATTGAAGAATATCAGTAGGATAGTAGTACATCAATGTTGTAGCAATTTTCTCCCTATATAACACAGCAAAAACGTTAAATACTTACATGTATTACAAAAATCGTCTCATAGATGCCGTTTCTCGTATTTCACTCCAGTAACATAACATATGTTACACAACTAGGGTGATAAGTACGTTTCTAACATAATAATTATAAGAAATTTTTTAATTCCTTAACCGCATACTACTGCGGCGGAGTAATCCTCGCGATCAACCCCCAATATGCGGACAAACACTTAGCGTATTTACAATATCTACCGCATATTTCACTCAAATAAGAACGTTGTTAAAACAAGATTAAGTATTTATAGTTCGTTCAATTAAATATTCATTTAAATGGAATATTCGAAGTTTGATAAATTGAAGCATGATATATATTTGAACTAACTAAGAGGATTTGTTTAATTTGAGTTAAATGTTGCCGTATAAAGCAAGAGATTGGAACATTTGCTGTTATTATTTTGAATACATTTTGAATTTTATTAAAAGATATTTATAAATAATAAAATAATGGACAAGGACTTATGGGCTGAGACACCCGGCATATGCTCCATTTTTATTTTGATGTTATTATTGACATTATGAAATATGAAACGCCATATTCGTAATTTTATGTTTCTCCGAATAATTTTCATCACACGACCGAAATAGCCAATCAAAAAGCATGCACTTCCATTATCCGCTTACCTATTAGGTATACAATTACAGCTTTACGTTCATGTTTGCCGATTGCATAGATACACACGTACATACGTAACATACACATATCGTCCGTCTACGGTCCGATCGGCACACATAATCTGTAATATCGTTTAACCAGAGGTACCCAAACACAAACAATTCGCGCTATGTGCAATATCGGAGTAGTATTTGAATTCCTGGAAGTCGTAACTATTCGGGCGGGGCGATCGCGCGGAATTTCATCAACTCCGGCGACCGGAAGGGCATCGCGCCAACCCTCTCGACCTCCCTTTCGCCCTCCAATCTCTTGCCTATTACTACTACTACCACTACCCGACGCCGCCGCCGTCCGTCCGTCCCGCTCCCTTCCGCCCCCCACTCCAACTCCCGTCCCGTGTCGATCTTCCACTGCCGCCCGCCGAACCCGAACTCTCCGAATCACTCGAGTGTATTGTAATTACCCCATCTGATTAAAATAACTTCAAAGTGGGAATCTTGTTATTAGATACTTTCTACGATAATTCTGCCCGATGCCGCTGTTGTTGATTCTGGTATCGTCCGTGAGTGTGAGTACCGCTCACGTTTCCTACACTTACACGATCTTTTTTATCTGTTTTGTTGGATGAAACAATGCTGTTGGTTGAAATTGTATGGAGTTTCGAAGAAAAACAAAAATTATTATATACAAAAAAACCGAATTATTTGCGGCAACAACATATATTTTGTCAAGAAAAACTTAATTGGACAAGATGTTTCGTTATTTCAAATAAACTAAGATTAAACTCAATGTTGCAGCAACAAAAAGATTTAGTCGAAAGGCTTAATCATTTTAACCAAATTATTTCGTAAAGCAACTACAATATCAGTTTGACAACAAAACAAATTTTAAAACAATTTAACGGAATATTTCGGATGTTCGAGACTCTCTACCTAATTGTTCAGAATAAATTTCATTGAATTGAATAACACTATTTTTGGTTAAATCAACAAATTGTTGTTTTGGTATGTTAATCATGAACATCTTAATCATTTTCTTATATTAGTTTTCTCCCCATACAGTATAGCTGTGTACTGGCTGAATTAAATGAATTTGCAAAATGAAATTTACAATGAAAAATAAAATTTGCTAGCTCAACGGAATAAATTTAAATTTACGCAAAAGAACCATTAACCTCAGAGTTACCCTCGCGAATTAAACTTGAATCTAACCACGAAAAGTAAATTGTGAGTGAAAGAAATCTGACTTACTTAATTACCCGAAAAATTGAAAAGGTTTAATTTAAAATAAAAGAACAGAATTTTTAACCCAAAGATGCTAATTAACAATCAAATTTATTATTCAAAATGGGTTAAATTACAACTTGTGTAGAAAAAAACCGTGAACTGAAGGTTCTGGCCTAAAATAAAAACTGCACTTGATTCTAAATTACAATAGGACAGACAATGCAATTTCCTATGCAAAGCAAAAGATTAGTTTATTCAGGAAGATTCTTCAAAATCTTACAATTTCTATCCACGTGGTTTCAAATTAAAATATACTAAACGGACAATTACTAGAAATTTACACAAAACAAAATCTAAATGCAAGCACAAAGCTGCTACTCACCCAAACCGAGGTGATTGATAAATAAAAATGAAACAGCAAAATTGAAAACCGAAAATGAACTCTTTAAACTATAATGAGAGAATCAAAACCAAAAAATATCTTCCCGAACAAAAATAATAAATGATCTTATATCTATAATGTGCACACTTCAATATATCAACAATTATTATAACATGAATTCCTTGATGGACTAAATAAAAGACAAATACAGAATTAAATTAAGATATCAAAAGAATTACAAAATGGCAACCAAAATTTAAAAACACGTCTGCTCACGACAATAGTCGAACAAAGAAGCCCTTGACAAAACTCTACAATTGTTTTTCTTACAAAAATCCTTCTCTCAAACTCATACAACGCAGACGCTTACAACTCAACGACAAAATCTAATAGAATAAGCATTAAATCTACACTCAAACAATAGACACATAAATGAATGGAATTAATTTAAAAAAACTTAACACTTAATTAATTAAATCATACAATAAACTCTTTAACTAAATTTATACAAACTAAACATAAAATTTGTGAAAAATTCTCGGTTTACTGAACAACAGCTCGGAAGAAAGTAAACAAATCAAAATATGCAACTCAAAATACACTCAGCGGTAACGCGGGTAGTCTAACCATAGCAGTAAGCATACGTAAAATACTTTATATTATCGCTGAGAATATTTATATAATAAATTTCAGTTAATAGTGTTTATATAGTATAGTAAAGAAATGCTATTTATTGTTAATATAAGTGTCCAATAGCACTGATAATTGTTGATAATAACGCTTAAATTTCTCTTGTACTTTCTGTAATGCAATATTTTATTACTATTTAATCCTGTAATGCTTACAATGTTATTTTGTATTAAGGTAATGGTATTTAAAATAGTATCTAGATAATAACTAATAATATTTTCAACGTCATCTAAAAATACAGCATGCAGTAATATTATAGACACTTTTAGCATATTCATGTGTGCATATAAATAAAACAGGTGAGATAGATAGAGGTTCTTTGAATTACTGGTTAAAGATGTTACCCCAGAAAATAAAAAAAACATATAATAATAATACTAATAATAATATATGCCTTTATTTTGTTTCTTTGATAGATACAAAACGGAGTGTATATATGTATATACAAAAAAAAGAACTATTATAAAATAAAATAAAAATGAGGCAGTTTAAGTTGTAAAATTCCAAAGAAGATAATCCCAGGGCATGGTTCAGTAATGTATACTGATTTCACCTGACCCTGTATTATATGTATATTTATTGCTATGGAATCTAATTTAGAGTCATTTAAAACAGGTTTCAAAGCCAAATGAAGAAGTAATTGAAAGTTGAAGAGCGTATTTGGTTGCCTACTTCACAGGCAAATTTTGAATTTGTTAAGAATGACTATAAAAATGGACCATCTTAGCAATAGGTGCTAAGTATAGCCTTAATTATAATGTCAACTTTATTTTCTATGTAATTCAAGCTTACCTGGTATATTTTTATGTTTTTATTATATTTTGCTCCGGGAGATTTGCCATTCTTCGGGATGTCTATTTGGTAACTTTTGCTGTATTGCCCTCAAACTAGAGAAAATAACGGTACCTTAATGTCAGTTACGGGTATCTATTCAAAATTAATGTTGGCTTGCCTGATAGCGATAACAATCGAAGGCTGATTACTGGTAATTTTAGTTTAAATCCTCATTCTGTCTGTGACCACGAAAGACGACGGTTGATATTGAACTCCTATAACGATTTTTATGCCACACTATCAAAAACATTAAAGTTCCATGAAGTGTTTACCTGAAAAAGTATCGATATTGCTGCTGAATAATTAAATCCTTACTTTTACCTGTAAAATTATCGAGAATTTCCTGTAAAATTTCTTACGAAGAATCCCGGCCAGAATACCATTCCATGCTATTGACCGATACGGGGGCCCGTCGAACCGGAAGTCCAACCTGTACTCAGCCTGTCCGTCCAAATTAGAGTTGCCTGCTACCGCAGTCAAGTTAGTATTCCATCAAGTTTATCCCGCCTAAATAGAAAATAATGAATTAGTTTCAATTCAATATTAACTAGAAATAAGATTTTTATAATTTATGTTCACTATACGTTAATTTGGGGTTAGATTTCTTTGAACCGCCATTAGTTTTAGGTAAGTTAAGTAATAAGTTTGACATTATTGTCTTTGTAATTTCACTTAAGAAAATGTTATAGACGTGATGAAATAAACCAATGTATTACAAAATGATGGACAGACTTTTAGACTATTTTTGTGCTTATTAACATTTTTTACATATCCTCTCGCATCACTGGCATCACACTTTCCACATATCTTTTCAATCGATCTTGGCGCTACTTTTCTTACTTCTTCTTGAGTATATTGCTTGCTATTTTCAATTTACAAGTTTCCACGAAATATATTAAACAACAGAAAATGAATCGTTTGAGCTCCCGCCACAGTGACAGTGTATCC
Source organism: Protaetia brevitarsis (assembly GCA_004143645.1). Classification (NCBI taxonomy): domain Eukaryota; kingdom Metazoa; phylum Arthropoda; class Insecta; order Coleoptera; family Scarabaeidae; genus Protaetia; species Protaetia brevitarsis. Next base: position 1,104,217 of record RXPK01000067.1, on the reverse strand, counting down.
ACTGTAAACGCACTCTCAACGCGTTTAATATAAAATATTGTTATTCCAAAAATATGGTACTGTCATTCCAAATATTAATTTTATGTAGTGTTAACACAAATTTCTTAATAAAAATTTTATTAAAACCTTTTTTCTCAGTGTATAACATCATTTGAAAGTTTGCCCATCAGACTATTTTTCGATTTGTTTTCGTCCGATGATATGGTAGATACTTCAGTATGTTTTATATAGTTACCTAACAAAATGCATAGAAAAATTTGCGGGGGTAAAGTTTATGCCGAATAAATTGTGTACTAAAATAGTTAAAAATAAGTGAGATCCAAAATTAATTTTTAAACACTGTTTTTGGTTAATTAAAGATTCCAATATCTAAAAGTCGAAGAATAATTTTTTTTTTTTTGTTTTTCACGTTGATAATTACATCACTACAAATCTAGGTTCTAAGTTCATTTCATTGAGTAGTATTTCATCTCATTTCTTTAAATATAACTTAAGTAAATGTAAATTTACACTTTCGTATAGATACTTCTTAAAATTTATTAAAATTAAAGAATATTTCTTAATTTTACACTGATTTAAATACTTAGTATCCCTAGCACTTTTAGTAATTAATAAATTTACACCTCCACAAATTCACTCCGATATCGAGAGAGCTCGCTATAAGGGAACGAATTTAAAGTTATATAACAATCTACTTTTCCTCTAACATACCGATTTCAAGATGATCGCATCTCTGCCCATTCGACCGTCCGCTGTATAGCATTTATTATGCAATTTTGATAATCCTTTATTTCTATCCATCACGTCCGCCCTTCATCTCCGTCTTCTCCATCACAGCGATGATCATTTCGCCCGTCCGTGGATATGCGCCAGCGTAGCCCAGCGCAACTATGCGATTACATCCAGTACGGAATTTCTAAATGAGCATTGAGATGTTATAATGGCGTTCACCCCCCCGCGGGCCGATTTGATTTGGAGGGCGGCATCCTTTGATCTCACCGCCCTCGCCAACCCCTTGTCCGTCCGTGCGCTTTTACGTCTACTATTTTGCAAGTGACTCATCAATTTTCTTCTCGCTCGGCACACGTTTGTTTAATTTCCATGTTAGTTCGGATAAATTAGTTTTTTTTTTGCGTCGTCTCCCTCGCTGGCTCGTTAGCCGCTGCAACTCGAGCAGTACGCGTAACAGCTTTTCTTAAATTCCGCCCTCGTTAATTGTTAAATAAGGTTCTCTTAGTTGTTGGAAATGCATGGGAATTCTCGCTTATGACACCGATTTTATACGCTAATGATTGAATTTTATGTCTATAGCGCCTCTAAGGTTATCTGTAACTTTGTAGGCATACAGGGTGAGTTTTTTATCTTGAGACAACGGAATATCTCTAAAACACCGCGAAATCGAAAGAATCCCTCAACAGATGCTCTGTGATGTATATAATGGACAAATTTGGAGATCACCTCCAAGAATGTATCGATTGCAATGGACGACATCATAATAATGTTATTTTTAAATGAATATGTTTCTTAAAGGCTTTTTAACGTAAATTAGTATGGTATCAATAAAGCTGCATTTTATCCCTTTGTTTACTGTAGCGAGCTGTAGTAAAAACTTTCGGAACGTTCCGCAATTTTGCCTTTTCGACAATCGTCTGCTCTGCCAGGCCGATCCGACCATTCCAATCGGAAGTAGTTGCACGGCTCTGCATCATTTGATATCACATGCATATAGTAAAAACTTCTCATCGTTCCGTTCCGGGCTGACCAATCCGGATCGATTCAATGCGCGTGCTATAGATGTAACACTTGAACAAGTTCCTAAAACTCGTGCTAGATATTTGAAAATACTTCATTCGAAAGAACTTTCCTTCATCTCCCAATATATCGGGAAATAAGTTGTTACGCTCTTCACAGATTTCTCTTTTGAGATTGATGTTATGAATCTATGGTTTATGTTTTTTTCTTAATTTCTTCAAATGCTAACGCGATCATAACATCCCCGTCAGAGTCGGAAGAATTCGATGTTGTTTTTTAAATTATGTATATTTAAACTAAAAAAAACCACAGACGCAGACGGTGCGTTTGTTGTGCGGCAGCTTGCACACAAACAATTGAAACGATCATTATAAAAGCGCTTTGTCCACACATGCAACGATTTGAGTGAAATAGACACACGTTTACCGCAATAGCACCAAGCGTTTCGAAAAAGTAACAGCTGGTGATAAGATTGCTACAGAATGAGAAGAGAAGTAAAAAAAAATGGTGCAAATTGTGTAACGACGTATCTTCACAAGCAGATATGCTAAGCTAGTTTTGCGCAAAATTCCATAAGATTTACTAGAGGGTCTAAACTTCTGCTTATGTCGCTGCGCTAGAGAGCTAGAGCAGCTGGGGCTCCTCACCAAGTGGGCCTATGCCCTGTTATGATCACCCTCATGGAGGACGGATAATGTAATTCGAGTACGTGAGAACTGCTTTCTGGAACGGCTTGAGCAACTCCTGCAACAGCTTAAATAACTTCTGTAACAGCTAGAACAACTCCTGGAACAGCTTAAACAGCTTCTGGAGCAGCTTAAACCACTACTGGAACAGCTTAAATTGCCCCTAGCACAACTTAAACAACTCCTGGAACATCTTAAAGACCTGTTGATGCTGTTTAAGCTGTTTCAGGAGTTATCCAAACTGTTCTAGGAACTGTTCAAACTGCTCCAGCGGTTGCTCAAGAAATCGGGGAGTTGTTGAAGCTGCTCTAGGAGTTATAGTTACAATAGACTCACTACTCTGACGTCAGCATCAGTCCCCCATGAAAGTGGTCCTTATGGATCCTGGTGTTTGGAGTTGGAGACTCGTGCGCATTCTGCTTTATACGTGAGACTCAGCCAAAAGTACGCAAAATGTATGCAAGGTGCTATTGCGGTATTATTAAAGCTAATTTTTTATTGGTACCACAGACTAAAAAAACTCTAATAAGCAAAAGTGTGGTTACACAAATTATAAAAATTTACAATTGCTTAGCTGGTGAACTAAAAGAATTAGATACTAAAAAGGTTAAAAACAGACATACTTACCTAATTGAGAGAGCATTTTATACTATTGAGGAATTTATACAGTCGAGTGGTAACTAAAACTATCACTTTTATGTTTTTGACAAAAGTACTCTTCGATTACTTGTATTTTTCAAATTATGTTTTGACAATGTATTTATATGTATATTTATATATATGATACTTATATATTTACTTTACTATACATTTTTACTCTTCAACATTTTACATTTTTATAAAATTGTATGTTTTATGTATTAAGAATGACTGTTTCAACGCCTGATGGGCACTTTACAGAAATATATTATATTATTATTATTAACTAACTTCCAAAGCTTGATGGATGAAGTTTCAATCCGATCAGTGCGTGTCATCTCGCAATGTTCTTCTGTTAGTTTCAAAACATGTAACAACTTCTTTTGTGACCATTGCAGTAGTTACACTCGAAGTAATGCTTAATTTTGGAGTAAAAACAAGCTAAACCTATTAGTAAAAAAATGTGTTTTTTTTCTCTTTATAACTCAAATGATGCACATTACTATACCTGGTGAAAAGTTGCAAGCTGTCGATTGAATTCTGGACGACTGGAAACGGGAACGACTTCAACTGTAGGCATAGCTACGCACGAAGCCGCAGATTAGATTTATTAACGTTCACAAAATTGTTATAGTTCAGCCGAATTAAGTTGAGCCTGATTTTTTTTTCTTGCTTTATTTATGAAGTTTGTAAAAGTAATATTAATTCCAACATTACATTTGTATTAGTGAAAAGAGAAATAATAAGACAATACTTATTCGATAACTAAAATCTATTCATGCTTCTTTTCTATTTACATCGAAACATCAGATAATGTAAACTATAAATTTCAGTGACAGAGGTCATAAATGACATGAAAGGAAAAAAAAGAATAAAAAACAGTTTTAAAAGTCAATAATCAAATAAAATAACATAACACAAACATAGATTCTAGAAAACCTAACAATAGTAAATAAAGTACCTATTCGTCGGTAATATAGTATATTATTGGAAAAATATTGATGTTCCGGGTATTTATTACTCATTCATTCATAAAATTCCAGGCGACAGTAATAATCGTCGAGTAAAAGTTCTAGAGATTTGCTAATTTTGGATGATCGATACTTATTCTTTTGTAAAAGGTTAATAAAACGTTTGCACTTTTATTAAATCCGCAAGCAATTTATTTAGATGTCCTACTAGGATTTTATTCCATTAATGCACAAACTTATTTCGATATCACTGACATTTTACGCTAGGACATTTTTTTTGTTATTTATTAATGTAACCGCTGTTTCGAAACGTCTGACTGTATTAGCGAATCATAATCGCGCTAGGAATTGATCTTTCGGGATAATTTACTGCAAATAAATCGTGTGTAACTTCTGCTGAATTGCCACCGTAAAATTGTTTCACAATCCACGGGCCTATAATATTCCCTTTTTTATAGAATCATTGACCGCGATCAAAACTTACTAACCGTTATAAAATTTGGGGAGCGTACCCGTTCCTTAATATCCAGCAACGCCTTGTTAAGAAATGAGCGATATCAACTCGAACGCCGGTTAAACTAAGAGTGAATTTACACTTGTCTTTACGTATGCCTAGCGAATCGTTTCCCTCGCCCCGTAGTAGACGGAATGAGGGCTATGTTGAATTGATTTAAATTGAAGAGATCGATGTGGTGATAGCATTTTGCAGTAGTTATACAAGGTGAGTGCTTGCCGTTAGACAGCGATAGCATGCGGATTGGAGATGGTAAATTGCAGCATATATCTGACACACAATCCCCAACAGAATAGCATGCGTACTTCTCAACTTCGTTAACTGATAGAAATCATATTTTCATCCTTCTTTGTTCATATTGCGGCAATCGACAGGTGGAAAGTGAGTGGTGTGTATGAATATGGTAATTTATAGCCAACTCTGTATAATAAAAAAAAAATTTTGGACTTTTATTCATAAATCTGTATCTGCCGCCGTCACCTAACTACTATCATCATCACCTTCAACTACCACCCCCCGTGCCTCCGCCACCGCCGCCGTGCAGCTCATCTGATAGCCTCGCAGGCCTCATCAAGCCGTCAAATTTACATTTTAAACAGAAACGAGACTTCTTTTTGGCCCCGCATTCTCGTTAAATGCAAATAGCCGGGCCCGTAATGAAGCGCGCGGAACGAGAACGAGACGGAACCATCAGTCGGCGCCGGCCGTAGAACAAAGCGAGCGAATCAATGGGCCTTAAAATGAGAGGAGTCCCGTCTCTCCACTAAAAAATATCGCGCGCGCGTTCTCTCTCCGCGGAAAAAGAATCGCAAATGACATTCATCTGCTTTTTTTTTCTTCTAAATGCCGACCGTCGCTAACGCAGATGGATGGATGGATGGATGCTCGGCAGTGAGTAGTGAAACGAATGAGATTCTTTAATATCACCGTCGTTATGTACTCTAGTGGTCTTTTTCCCCGTTTCGCATTGCATTTCGCATTATTTTCCTCTATTTTTCTCCTCTCGCTTTGTGCATAACATTACGAACATTAATATTTTCCCATACTACTTCATTTTCCACAATCAGAAAGCTTTCTGAGACTATTATAAAAAAAGTTGCATTGATCACATAACGAATGTCTTAAAAGTAAAATGAATGGTATAATCAAGATGTTTTATTCTATACTTGACAAAAGCATTTATATTTCTGAGTAATAATTTCTTGCTGCGTGTCATGTGTTACTGTAAAAGCCTTAAAATCGATTGAATTTAAAATTTACTCTCTGAATAGAATGTTGAACACTGACCCAGATATTTTTGTGAAGATGTTCATCGTGGATATTGAAATAAAATTACATTTTTCTTAGAATCTTTTATTTTTATAGTTGTTGACCTGGGGCAGTTCCAATTTTGAGCCTCCAATGCCATACAATCAAATAATTTTCCTGTGATTATTAACAATATGTATGTGTGTGAATATTGGAAGGGTGATATTACACTGCGACCTAAAAGATCTATTGTGTCCTCCTGTTCTTGCTGTTTTACAGCTGGCCTTTCAATCCTATTCCTTTCAGAAAGTGTAGGATATCAGAAGGCCCTAGGTTAGGTAAGTCTCCCTCTTCGATTTCACGTGCTCCCAGGTGCAACTGAGTTGCACAGTGCTATGCAATTTGAGAGGAGATGGATGCCATCCTGTTCCCCAATCTGCTCCAGTCGTTTTGCTCCTCCCTTTGTTCCTTCCTTGGGAGGTACTCTTCATTCATCCTGCTCCGGTTTTAAGCAGAGAGGACGAACTTATAGTCGCCACTAACCATCTCGTCTTGAGCGAACCCTGAGAAGATGGCCTTTCCCCTATCCACCAACTCGGGAACGCGCCTGGTAGGTACTCCCAACCCCCAGGATTATTAACAGTAACAAGTTGTAATTATGTTTGCGCCCATGAAACAACTTTAGTTATATTCCAGCATTCTCCAAGGAAAATCATGAAAAACCCTTACTCTGGGAGCAGGACCTGGGAAATAGCCCCAGATCTTGGTACTGATAGCCAGAAGCTAGAAAATTATGGTTGGAAGAGACAACCTCTACGTCCTTTCAATTCCAATAACTGTTATTTCCAGTAACTTCTCGGCTCTTCACACACATCATGAAACTGTTTCTTCCGACGGATCTACGTAATGAGCTGAAAGCAAATAAACCAACAGCAGTACCTACTCTAATATTTAACAATAACTTACTCCTAATTACTCTTATCAATAGTAATTAAATTAAAAATTTATAATTCGCATTTTAATTCAGTATCGAAAAAGCACGTAGCATGCTAGGCTTCCTCATTCGGCCATAAAACTCTTCACATCCGTTGCGAATCGTCTAAAAAGTGCATAAGTTCATAATCGCCTAAATTTTGTCACTGCTATTTAGAATACTTCATGTTGTACATAAATCGTATTGAAAAATCAAAGGCACAATTTTTAAATTTAATAGTGATTTTATGTCCATAATTGGATTAGGCTTTCATTTGAAAAAAAAGGTGTAGAAAAATAGTGTAACCCAACGTTGAACGGTGTTGGTGTCCGGAGAGGTTTCGACCGCGGCGCTACACCAACGTTGTTTGCAATGTATTTTTATGGTTCTACTCAGTTTTCAAGATTTTTAAATTTAGACTATTGCATTTTTTAATTTAAAAAAAAAAACAATTAATGCACCTGAAGAAGACAGAAAAGCTGAAACCGGCAGTGCAGATCGGTTTTTATTATCAAATGTAGAAATAAAATTGGATTTAATAATTGGGAAGTATTTTTCTACACCTTTTTTTCCAAACATTTTTAAATTGTTTGAATAAAAGGAAGGGCTCGATCTTGTTGACTCAGGTTATGTTGGTAATTATGCGATTAAGAACATGTTATCGTTTACCATTCGGCGACTAGTAAACGACGCTTTCGCCGTACTGAAGTATTTTCAAAGGTTTTCGACTGTCCAGAATTATTAGCGCTTTTTAGCTATTTTCTAGCTAGCTATCTCGACGCTTGCGAACGCATCCATTCTTTCACGTCCCTGTTATAGATGAAATTGATTTTCAAACCCATCTATTAATAGAAAGTAAGCAAAAGGAATAATTTGTATTATCCAACGTTTTTTAATTTTTCATTCGCTTTCGTAAGGCGGAGAACAGGGACACAATTCTCGGATATGGGTCGCTACGATCACAGTAGGATGGTAATTTCTTTTTTCTTTTTTTTCTCATAGTTTCTTTTTTTGTACTTTTCCACCTTTGTATTTCTGTTTACTTCCTTTTCTCCTGTGAATTCTAATTTAGCAACTACTACATGTTACATGTTATGTATTAGTTGCTAAATATATAAACACTTCTTTATGATTGTACACACTATAACCTTGGGCAACACACAACGATTTTTCAGGCTGAAATCGATATTATGTGCTAAGAAGTTTTGATAAAAAATATCAGACGCAAATCAATAAAAGAAATTCAGTTAGAGGCGGTGCTGAAAGCACTAGAGGCGCATAAATGCAACTCGAAACTATTTGTCATAATAGGAGTAATCTGTCCTAATCTATGTACCTGAGCACACATTCATTTACGACAAATGAGGAAGCGAGGCACCCTTGCGAAAAAGATATCTGCGGAACAATTTCAGGAAGATGTTCCTGCCATTGACATGACAGCAACTATGATAATTAAACAGCAAATCAATTTCTGGGCAAACCGAAAAGTGCTCCGAAGTAATTGTTTCTGTTTTTGCAGATTATTGCGGATTTAGAAAGCACCTACATAACTTCGGACTCTCTGATCAGACTAAATGCCGGCTGTGTTTGAAGGGTAAGATATTCTCTGTCACTGTTCTGCCCTCACGAGAATCAGGTACGTTATCGTTGAAAAGGTTGATCTTTTCCTAGAGGACCTGGAAACGATCTCATATTTTGATGCTAACTATAATTATTGAGTGAAGAAAGATCGGTGAAAGAAGAATGAAAAACCTTTATTATGATAAACATCTTCAAGACAGTAATGATGATTCGATAAATAAGAAAGCACGACTTCAAACTTCGTCGAGGAAAAAAAGTTTTGCTTTGGGATATGTACGAACAACAACGTTTTAAATTAATGTCAGATTGAGTTTTAATTTCTTTTTTGTCTTTTACAATTAATCTTTCTGTTCGTTCAAACAAAAAGGCTTCTTCGGCGTATTTGAAAGTAAATTGTTGTTGGATTTACCATTTTTGGTTAATCAATGCATGAATTTTTGTGAGTCTAGTAATTCGAAACTGTATATTCGCATACCTGGTGGAACCCTGAACTTAAGCTAACTCCAATAGAAACAACTTTTCAATTTTTATTTCAAATTGTCCTAAGCCACAAATGCTTTTTATTATGTTCTTATTTGGTATTTATCTTCGGAAGAAATTATTTATAAAAATATTTTTTTCTTGCAGTCTCGTGGTAAAACGAGTTGCGTCAGAGCGTCATGCACAATAAATTTTTCACATGTCAAGAGTGAGTCCCTTTCATGTTGGCTTTCGCATTTTTTAATAATCTTCGCGATTTTAATACCCCCGTCCCAGATTAAACGTATCTGTTCCAATTCTCGATGCGGCCAGATTCATCATTCAGGAAATTTTTGCACTAGAAAAAATGAATGCACGATCCTCGGCTATGTTTCTAATAAGCATACAATGAAAAGCCCGTTCCGCGCCAGACAAAATTCATCAGTCTCTCTCGCATATTTTAGTGCTCACGGGGTAAACCTTTGCTCGCCGCACATCCATGACGGATCGGATGAATTCTCCGGTTTCTGGACGTTTCGGAATAAATGATTGGTCAAAATAGAAAAATAACAATGAAAAAAGAAATGAGGCATGTATATCTACATATGAATTAACAGTATATATCAACATTTCATAATGAACACCAGAATTATTTATACACTAAGAATTATGCGCGCTTTTGAATAAAGTACTCGGAGCAAGTGTCATAAATTAAGACTTAAATGTTATTACCTGCGCCAATACTAGTCTAAACCTTTCTGATATTTACTTTTACTGGGAGTAATTCTTATTTACCGAACACTTACTTTGGCAGGAAAGTCTCAAATGACTTGCGATGTGATACATATAAGTTCTGTAACTTTTAATTCTGATTAAAACTATGTGCAGGTATGTTAAACTCATTAACCACCATATTAAGCATTATATATTAAACTGCGAACCACAAAGCAAAAGAAAAAAAATGGAACTAAAGACGAAGCGTAAATGTTATTAAAAACATAAACAAATTACTACAAACATTTAAAACTTTTCTTTGTTTTAATTTCACATTATTTAAATGAAATAATTGACAGCGTTTTTCATTAAAACGAATCAAGTCTTCAAAATCTGGTTGAATTTGTTGTGCTGTAATTATTATTAAAATTGATTGCACATGCTTGTCCAGGACTGTCCATACTTGTTCATGAATAATGAATAACAAAAAAGATCACATCATGAAACAACTAAAATACGGAATATCAGCCTATGCTCAGCAAGTGCAGGCTCAGTTATCCGCATCGCCCTAAATACAACGCTCATGTTGCAGAACATGAGTGTCTATCCAATTCTTTCATGTTTCACCAATGTAAACACTGCCGTACGAACATGGAATTCGTTAAAGCTTCGAAAGGATTACGATATTTGACGAGAAAGGAGTCTGAAACCGTAGGGTTACGTTTAAAGACGGTTTTGATTTTGTATTTTGAGAGGATTCTCCCTATACTGACGTCAACACCTTGCATGTGGGGAAGATAGGCAAAATTGATGTGGAGTAGGTTCTATTTGGGATATGTTGGATCTAGCATGTAGGTGTCGGTTACTGCTTTGCTAGATCTGATGTCTAGGATAGTTACTCTTGATTAGGATATCGCTAACATGGGATAGCTTTCTAGATAAGGAATTAGGTTCTAATATGGCAATAGCTCCTTGGACTAAGGAATTATGACACCGTTCTTCTGGGCAGGATGGTGGTGTAAAAAGGCATTTGGTGTGTAGATTTGCGGTAAACGGGACGCCCTAAAGAATCATCAAAGCGCCCATTCACTAATAGGGCCTCTAGGAAAGGAGAAGTACCGTTTGACTCGACTTCCACAATTTGATGGAACTGTCTTGGGGATTAAGGAATGGTAAGAAATTGTTTAAGGAATCACGTCCATGTGGCCAGACTACGGTGTCGTCAACTGAACCAGCATTTCGCTTTCTGGGAATAAGAGGTTAGGATTTGTTGTTCAAAAGCCTCCATAAACATGTTGGCAACGAAAAAAACTCATAACTGCATTCGGAACCTGTTCGCAGTAACAGCCGTGGAACTGGAAACAGGTAAAGGCAAAGCAAATTTCCACTAGATCATCCGTTTGGAGGTTGGAAGATGGAATTTCACGAGTTAAATGGATAATATTGGATATAAATATATAATAAATAATGATTTGACATCGAAACTAACAAGTAAATCCTGGGGATCTACGGTCACTCCACTCAATCTGCAAGCGAAATGTCTGGAGTTTTGGATAATGGAATCCCTATTGCCAGTGCAAAGTTCGATGATCTTGAATAAGTATTTGGGGAGCTTGTAGGTGGGACTGATGATGCTGCTAACAATAGGACGTAAAGGAACATTGGGTTGGTGGATTTTGACCGTATAGTTTAGATGCATTAAAATCACTAGGTATAGTAAGATTTATGGAATTTGGAAGGAATTAATGGTGCGTTTTCTAATGTACCCGGCAGCAGTAATTATTTTCAGTGTGTACTTATAAAGCGCCAATACACGGTCATAATTTTTACATACTGATTAATACTAAGATATATAATAAATTATTGTATTAATGATATACATATCATTATTTATCGTTCGCTTCAACGCGAAAAGAGTACAGTGCTTACTTTTCCTAAGTATTCGCCTCGCTTAGGTGTCAAATTCAATCTACATTCTTCTGGGTGCTTTCATGGTTCCTAACGGTACCTATATATATTTAATTAAAGAATTAAAGTTGTCGTATGTTAAGAAAACATATTAGTTTTGATAGATCGTTGAATTCCTTCTTCAATTGAATGGTTGTTTTCCTTGTTATTTCGTGTAAAATTTAAAAACTGCTAACGATTCCTTCCTGCCCTACATTAATAGCCTGTGGTCGAATAGCTTTTGCTGGAGCAAGGTTTCTCGTAACCTTTGGAAAGATTATCCGAAAACTGAATGATGCGGTAGATGACGAAGTAAAAACCTTTCTTGATATTCTCGCACCGATTCGCGTACATTTCCATTGCAACAACCATACACGGATATGATATCGGCATACTCTTCAGTGCCATAAGAGTACATTTTAAGATTGTAACTGAACACATTTTATTTTGTGCTTGCTTCTAAACATACTTTCTTTTGTTATTAATAAATCATAACAATAGACATGAATGAGTATTTTACATAGTTACAATCAAAACTTTAAGGTCTTCTATTGCCTTAAATAATTGAAATAAGACATATGTCCCAAGGTGTGAGAGATGAGCTTTCATATGACAAAGTTTGTCGGTGAACTAATAATTCACCCTGTATAATAATGTTCAAACTGTATTGATATGTTTTATGTTTTTATACTCTGTTATATAGCCTTATTTTGTAACATGACTCTGAAGGTGGCCCAGCTGGGTCGTCTATAAGCCTAATTATTCCTTTAGTCTTTTACAATATTAGTTTTGGGGGGCCACAAAACAGTTACTGGCAGCTCCCGTGTTTAACATTGCTTGTTCCAATGCATTCTCGCTTTAGTACGCCACTGGTAAGGATAGCGGAAAAATTTATGTAGAGGCGACACGTAGGCTGAGAAGGATTGCATGTGAGATCCACCAGTAGTAAAAGAAGACGAATGAAAAGAATGCTAAGAGCCTAGCATGTAACAGCAGTAGCAGTAGTTACCGCTGTAGTTATTAGCTTTAAAATTTTTAAACGACTCAAGAGTCCATCGGACAAATGTAAAGCGGAGTACAATTTTAATGGCGCTCGTTAGGTAGCGCTGCACTCCATTGTAAAAAGATCTCCGAGTAATTATTTTTATAATTACTAGTCGAGCGAAAAACACTGGCAGGTAATCAGGCGGCCCTCCTCCGTCACCTCCGACGTCCTTTCTACCTTTGTTCGCGCTGTCACCGGCAGATTTCGCCTTTTGACATAGAAAACAATGACTAAAAAGTGTAACGTTTCTAGCGCCGCAAGTCTCCCTTCCTCACTCTCTCTCTTTCTCTGCAACTAACTACCGCAGTCGCTCAAATCACCGTGCAAGAGCGATAATTAGAACATGTAAAGAGCAAAATTAAACCCCGATCGGGTAAGGAAACACTGAGTCAATGTGTGTCTGTGTGCGTGTATGTGTTCGTTTTTATTGAATTTCCTGTAAGCGGAGGTAGTATAAAGAATGGATGGGGAGAAAGATATTTCACAAGGCTTCCTGTTGGTAATCACAAATTATTTTAAAGGATTTTTACTACACCAAGAGCAATGCAGATTGGAATAATATTTTTTTTCCTTTTGTATGTACACGTAGGTGTATACGTTTCTTTAGATTTTGACTTTTGACTTTATTTACGTGAAAACGTTCCTCCCATTGCCATAAGCTAGATAGAAAAGTCTTCCTCCATTGTTTCCACTCGAGCGAGAGGGAAAGATAAAGAAAAGCGCGGTCAACGTCGGGGTTTGCTCAAGAAGCCATAAATGGATTAGGAAGGACGAGCAATCAGGATAATAGGCCGGACACTTGATCCGGGATTTCAGCAATACGGAGCGTCGTCCTCGCCATCGTCCGCCGCTTCCCCCATGTTTACCTCCACCAATCACTTCCGATCACTCATTTTTGTACAATTGACGGTATCCACTCTAATTTCCGATCGGCGACGCTTCACTCAATAATGCTCGTTCTGTGTGTCTGTCAACATCTACGAAGCAAAGAACGGAACCTCTAAGTGTATCTCTTGGATTTGTTAAGTTTATTAATTCTCTTCAATTTCGTTTCAGTTTGGGATGCTTTTAAAGAATGAAAGATATTTACTTTTATCTATTGTATCTTGTAATTTAGGCCAAGGTACCAAAATATGATCAAACTTCTCAACTATACTGAGAAAAACATTTCTTTGTTGCTAATAGATATACATTAATAGATTATTCTTTCAGATAGTAGCAAAGGAGTATTTATCAGGTGCTAAAAAAAAAAAAAAACTATTTGAAACAAACCGATACAAACCGCAAAGTAAAAGTTCTTTGTTTGGAACAGTAACGCATATTTGGTTGTAAGAAACGAAGTCATTTCAAATTAATAAAGCATATCTTTAGTTTAATAATTTGTTTATTTGATTAAAATAAACTATTTTATTAGAGAGACGCCAGATGTTGTCCACGGTATGGTTTCGCCATAATAGATTTCTGGTAAATATGAAATTACAGGTGTTAACAAATTGACTAAAAAAAAAATCAACGCCAGTTGCCCCTTGCCCGTCCACATCGAGGATTGATTTCCACAAATCAAGGGCAACCCTATGCAGTGGAGGACATTCGTGAATCCCAAAATACAATCAAGACTGGTTTGAGAATGTATTCGAGAACTGAATAGCTTGACAGGCCGCAATAAAGTCACTTTGCTGCGGATGCCCGGTCATTCGGTAATCGAAGGAAAAAGCCGATGAGTTAGCTAGAAAGGAATCATCTGCTTCATACATAGGTCCAGAACCTGTTCAGGAGTGTCTTAAAACATAGCACGAGAGCAGATAAGCAGTTGGCTCAAAAAGAAACAAAAGAATACTGGAATGATACGAGGCAAACTTATTAAGGGACCATCAAAAAAGAGAGTCATCTTCGCATAGTAACAGGTCTCTTAACAGGACACTGTACACTGAAAGGACACCTGCAGAAAATTAGGATTAGCACTGAAGGTACCAACTGCAGACTGTATAGTGAGAAGGCTCACCACATTTTGTATGAATGCGAAAAGGCAAGTAATTTTTGGTAAGGCAAAAATGAACCCACACTTTATCTATGAAAATTAAATTATTACAAATCATCCCAACCCCATGCTCCACCTAAAAAAGGTACTACACGAGGCTACCTATTCTAAGTACTATATCCATAACAATTGCAATGTTCCCACTATAATTAGATAATTTCCCTATGATTCTTAATAACAAAAATATAATACAGTAGCCTCGCCACCATATGAATACTACTTTTGTGAAATGTTGAAATATGTGAAATGTGATTAATTCACATAATCGCGAGTCTACTGTAAATCACTCAGCTATCAGTTATTATTAAATGCGCCCATAGAACGACTTTCGTTATCTCCCAGCATTCGCCAAGGACACTGATTATATAATAATACTTATATAAAATCAATGGCCACGGAGTAAGGGAAAACCATGGCAAAACCTTACTCTGGGAGGGTCTGGGAAGAAGTCCCAGACCTTATTACTCATAGCCGCAAATTATTATTATCCTTCTGAATGCTAAAGAAGCAGCCTCCTCGTCTCCTTAAATTCCGACAGCCTTGCCGTCCTCGCGTAGCTGCTCCCTAAAAAAAAAGAACCCACAGGATTACTCCGATCAACCAGCCAGAGACCAATGGGAGACCAAATACAAAAGCCAAGAAATTTTGCAATGTTTCCAGAGACTTCAGGTTAGACGACTTCCACAACAATAAAAGAAGCGATACCAGTTGGCGTTTGGTGATTATTTATCTCATGAGAACCAATTATTATGATTAACTCTATAGTGCTTTTAAATACACCTGTTGCTTCTTTGGAAGGCGACCAACGACCTATAAAGAAAAGATTGTTATAAGCTTACTACACTTGAAGGCATGATGAAACCTGCAATTCATCCTCATGTGAGTATGAATAAGTAAGTATGAATTTACTTCTATAACGGACAGGTACTGTAACAGCTGAACACATTCTATTATAAACGCTTTACAGTGCATCTTATATACAGTTAGCTCTTAGTTTCTTACTATAAAAGTATAAATGAGACCGCATTTGAAGAAAATGAAGTTACTTTACTCAAAAAGAAATTTAAAAATCAGCAATACTACTGATACTACGTTCGAAGTTCCTACAATGACACAATAGGTAAGTTAGTAGTTCCGTCGGGCGACAATAGATAGCGCAGTACGTACAGATTGTATAGTAATGTCATATTTTCTATCTTTACTATATAAGGTTGGTCGTTCGTTTGTTATGTCTACCTTGTATAAAACTGATGTCGACTATAGACAATTAGGCCTCTTTCACACGAAGCGATTAGTTGATTCCACTAACTGAACGAACGGTTTTCAAGGAGCCTGAACCCTTTCACATTCATATGAAAGGGTTCAGGCGGTTCCCAATCATTTGTTACATCAGTATATTCTTTGACAGCCGTCTGTTCAACTAGTAGAATCAACTAATCGCCTCGTCTGAAGAAGGTCTTAGTTTACTGAAATAGGAGAATAGAAGAACCGCTATCTTCACTAGAATTTCTGTGCTCATAGATATTTATATTTGCCGCTACAGGCCAAAAAACTTTGCTATTATTTGTTTAGATTTAGAACATCGTGACGTGATGATTTAAGTAATACAATTTTGACGTAAATTTACTACTGCTTTATCTGTAACTGTACTAACTTTATACGAAATAAATAGTGTCTTTAAGAAAATCATTGATATCATATGCCCCAACAAATATTTTTTTACTGTTAAGCTAATTTATTTGAATAAAAGGTATTATTTTAAAGAAATAGTTTGATCGCTTCAAAGAAAGCAGCAACATTAATCTTAAGTTACTATAATTATCTAATTTAAGTAAAGCTTCTTTTTGTAAGATAAATTGTTTCAAAGATATGCATTTCTTTGCGGAAAAGAATGTTTATTCTCAATGTAATTTTATCTGGAGAGAAATTTATATTTAATATCAGAAAAAAAGCGGTGGTGGTTCTAGATGGGTCTAGATGGGTCTATTGGTGTTGCTGTAACTCTAGAAGGTTAATTCAGAAAGCAAAATATTGAAACTAATGAAATCGTTGGAAGTTTTTGTTATTAGGTACACGTTATTTTGTTTAAAAAAAAGGAATAAAATTTCCATCTTAACGTACATACATACTAAATAAAAACCTGCATTATAGACGCTATATCTTCTTTTGTTGCGTTTTAACGCATATGCTTAAACATATTCAATAGAGTACTAAATATTAAAACTAACAGTATCGCATTACACTATATGCCTGAGTGGCTTATCTAAATAGTAAACTTCCTCGCAAACGCTAAACGTTGCGTACGTCTATTACAATAATTACGTTACTTAAAACGGATAATAACACCTCAATTTGACATACAATGCAGACGTATAATTTAGTCAACTGTCGAGGGTTGTGCGTAAATTTAATATATGATATTTGTACGGGAACGCTAATTACTCTATGGCGCTGGAAACTAGGAACTTGGCGCGTGAACAATTGCCGTTAATGCTTCGTACTTATTTATATACATATGTTTGTTGTTGCATTCAGTACCGCTAATCATTATGCACACCATGATAATTGTTGATATAAATGTGTATATAGTATGTTTATATGTCTAGTATCGTTGCCTTGTTTTCGGACAGGGACTTTCATTCAAAAGAAGCATTATTGTTGTTTGGTAGGTATAGATATGCTGCGGTATGGTATACGTTTGTGCAGTATCTTTTTTATGTGTGGGTAGGTATTATGTATCTGCCTCCTGTCGTATAGTACAATGAACCTCGCCTTGTTCAGCGGCAGCACCGCGAACCCCACAATCATATTGTAATATGCATAACACCGTGCATTAAAAAAAAAGCGTTGAAATACGTAGGTCTATAGGGTGCACACATAATACATTGTATACACACATACACGTATTTTCATCTGTTTGTGTACCTATATGGACGTGCTCTTATCGTATCTTTCCGACGCCTGTATTTACGTCAAAAAAGATTCTCGATAGCAGCACGATTTGATCATACGTGGAAATTACACGGCTCCTATTATAATCTTTTTCATCTTCTCAGCACGGAATTTAATATATTCCGAGTCGACGTCGATATAATTTCATATGCGTACACATCCACATGCGCATTTATCATCTCTTTAGCCTTACACGGTGCACGGCGATAATAGAGATAAAAGAGTACACATACAAATATGATTTATTTGTATATATGTTACGTATATATACGCGGGCTTATCTTTAAATCTTCTCCGTGGGTGCCGGGAACACGGTGGGCGTTCTATATCAGATAAATTTTGGATTATCCTAAATACGCCTCTAATAATAATATGACGTAAATTCGTGCTTTAATAATAGGGAACACAGCAAATGTGTCACAAAAATGATGTACCTACTTCCTGCAAGCGTTGAATAGCATTAAAGAAAAGTTAACAAGCCCTTTCAAGCGAATCTGGATGACCGGTTAGTCAGAGTATCTGCCAGCAGATGGCCAGAATTTTTCCCACTGTTATATATATATGTGGCTCCACGCCCGTACGGAGCTTCGCCGCCTTGCTAGAGCTCACCAGATTCTTATTGGCCGAATAGATCTTGACCTATACCATCCAGGCCGATTTCTCTGGCTTTGATTCCTATTCTCTTCCATGTGCTGCGATTTTGTGCCAACATCTTCCATCTAGATTTGACTCCCATTTGCCTCAGATCCTCTTCAACCTCATCCATCCATCTCACTCTTGGGTCTGCCTCTCGCCCTTCTCCGTCATATTCCATTCGGTCAGTGCCCGCATTTTCCTCCGGCCTTTCCTAAATAAATGCCTAGCATTTTATCCTCAACATTTTTATATACCCTAATACATTTTTACCGCCCAGTTCTTTCATTATTCAATTGTTAGTTCGTCTTCTGTACACTCCACTTTCCAACAATACTCACCCAACATTCTTCTTATCATTTTCCGCTCCTGAAATTAACAGCATTTTCTCTCCTTCTTTAGTCATGGTCATGGCTTCAGCGGCATATGTTAATATAGGTCTTATCAAAGTTTAGTACATTTTTACCTTAGTTCTTTTTGAAATCTGTCTATTCATGAAGTCTTTTTGTTTGCGTAAAACGCTGCGTTCGCTTGTTGTATCTTTTCCTTTATTTCTTCTAATCCTATCCCTGTTCTACATACAGTTACCCTGGTATTTAAATTTGCTGACAGTTTCAAAAGTGTCTCCTCTATTTTTAGTTGATGTTTTCCTTTCATCTCCTCCTATCTGCATATGCTTAGTTTTGTTTTTGTTGATTTCCATCCCCAGACATTTCCTTTAGCTTTGACTATTTCGTAAATTTCGTCTAATATTTTCTTCTGTTTCGCTACTAATGACTAGGTCATCCGCATATCCTATTATTTGTGCTCCTCGGTTTCTTATGTTTCCTTTATATTTAGGCTTCTTTGTCATGTACTCTATTACAAGATTAAATAAGTTGCGATAAAGCATCTCCTTGTTTGACCACTTTATTAATTTTAAATTCCTCTGTTTGACCTGTGCTAATCTTATTTTTTGCTCTTGTTTCATTGAGTGTCATTGCTATTAATCCTTCTAAGTTTAGTAGTGAATACCTAGTTCTTCTAAAAATTCTCATTAGTTGTTGTCTGTTGATCTGAGTCAAAGGCTTGCTTGAAATCAATAAACATTACTTCCAATCCTATCCTTGTATTCGTTTCCTTTTTCTATTATTTGTTTAAGACTGTGTATCGCGTCACAGTGGAATTTTCCTTTTGGAAACCGTACTGGTAATCTCCTATGAGGTTTTTAATGTTTATTAGCCTTCTTTGAATTAACGTTGGTAGATTTATAGACCCGTGTCTTAAAAGTGTGATGCCTCGTAGTTACTGCATACCGTATTCATTCCTTTTTTGTGTATCGGAATAATTATTTCGGTTTCCCAGTCTGTCGGCATTCTTTCTTTTTTCCATATCTCTAGTATTAGGTCATATATTTTTCCTTGTAGCGAAACTCCACACCATTATTAATCAGCTCGATACTTATTGCCATCGTCTCCTGGAGACCTTTCCATTCTTCTTTGATTTATGATTTGAAGTACTCTCTTTTGTTGGTTTCTTGCTTTTTCTTAACTACTGGGTGACTTTCATATGCCGTATTTGTGGCTTGTTCAACCTGAGTTATATGCTGTTCGTTAGTAATTCTCTAAATGTTCCATCCATGCTGTTTTCGTCTGCTCGACATTTTCTGTCAAAAGGCCCGACTTGGTTTTTATATTATTTTACTTTAATCTCATTATTATTTTTCCATTTATTTATCATTTGAATAGCATTTTTTGAGTTCCTATTTCTTCCCTCCTCATCTAATTTTTCTATTTCATTTTCTATCATTTTTTCCCTCGTGTTTCGTTTAGTTTCTTGGCTTCTCGTCTGAGATCGACATATTTTTTCCTTTCCTCTTCTGCTCCATCTTTACAACCACTTCTTCCTCGCCTCGTTTTTCTTTGCTACTGCATCTTCACATTCTTTGTCCCACCATTTCATTCCTTGGTGAGTTTATCTCCGCGACCTAGATGTTTTTCTGGCCGCCTCAGTCACAGCTTTCCTTATTTGGGTCCAGCACTCCTCTATGTCAAGGTGTTCATCCATTTGACTTCAATATTGCCCTAGCTGCTCTATATATTGCTCCTTTACCTTCCCTTGCGTTAATCTCTCTATGTTGATCTTTCTATTTCCTGCGTATTTCCTTGCTTTTTGACATCTTTGCTTATTATTGGCTTTTACCATGTATGATCTGTGTCTGTACTTGCGTTCCTATCTGTTTTCACGTCCCTTATTGATGTTTATTCGTCTTTTCGTTATTAATACGTGGCTATTTGATTGCCATCATTTCTAACCCGTATTTTCCACGTCACTTTTTTCTGCTCGTTTATGTTGAAACTTCGTACTTGCTATCACTAGCCGGTTCTTGCCCGCTAAGTTGCATAATCTGGTCCCGTTGTCATTGTTTTGTCATGTATTGTAAATTTCCGCCACGTCCCTCCAGAAATCTCTCTACCACTTGCGCATTGAAGTCTCCCAGCAGCAACGTTGTGTCATAATTTGGGAATTTTCTCTATAATTCCTCTATGGTTTCATAAAATATTTCTTTATCTTCCTCTTCCGCTGTTCTTTGGTGCATATACATTGACTATCGATATGTTAAATGGTTTTCCCC
Organism: Protaetia brevitarsis; assembly: GCA_004143645.1. Classification (NCBI taxonomy): domain Eukaryota; kingdom Metazoa; phylum Arthropoda; class Insecta; order Coleoptera; family Scarabaeidae; genus Protaetia; species Protaetia brevitarsis. The sequence goes on along the minus strand of RXPK01000067.1, from coordinate 1,083,451 downwards.
TTAACCTAGATACGCAATACGCATTTACGCCTATACTCTATAATATTGTCTCTGTTTTTCCTAACACCAAAAATGCCTACTCCATTTTGGCCCTGTTTCTCGTCTCCGAAAACAATATAGTGACCCATCTTTATCAATTTTCCGTGTTTATTCCATCTAGTTTCTTGGATTGCAGCAACATCTATATTTTGCCTTCCTAATCCCTAGCCAACTTCTATGTCCTTTCCTACCTCCAACATCGTTCTTATATTCCATGTGGCTATGTTCAATATGTTTCTTTTCTATTCTTTTTGCGCGTAGATTGTTTCTCTTTTATCTTCCGACTGCTCCTTCTCACCATGTTCTTTTTCTTTCCCATCATTGTCCCATCAATCCTATTCCATGTTGAGTCACTCTTCAGATTATCGCTCTGTTCACTTCCCCCTTCTTTATTCTACCACTTGAGCCACTTCGTCTACTTTCACCCATAGTCATCTACTTAGTATTTTTCCAACATTGTTATCCAATATTCCCTCCCCCTTGTTTCTTTTATCAGTTGCTTCTTTGATTTTACGTTTTCTTTCTTCATATCCATGTTCGTCGCCATATTCATCATCGCCGTGTCATATCCTTGTTGTTTCACTAGTTTTTTAACTGTGTTTCTTCCAAGCATGCCTTATTTTTGTCCCCACTGTTCCCACTGTTGCGAATATAAAATTTTACCAACGTTTTATTTTATTTATTTTTATCATTATTTATCTCTTTGTTATTTTTTTTTTTTGTTATACAATAAAAGTCGGTTATAACGTCTTCGGTATTAACGAACCATGTTAAAAGTTCTGTTCGATTTCGCATTTAATCAATATTAACAATATGCCTTTACAACGAACCCGTATATTACGAACTTTAAGATATAACGAACCAGCTAAAACGAATACAGCTTCATCTGTAGCGAACTCCTAGCCAACAATGAAGCATTATCGATCGGAGCACTGGGGAATAACCTTCGCTTACATTGCTTGCTCCGCGATAATCAGTGCTGCCAACTTGGTGAATTTTCCACAAAATCTGGTGTATTGAAAGCACGTCTGGTGTACACAAATCATATTCTAGTGGCTAGTGAAAAGTTTAGTGCATTTCTTTAATTTTAGTATAAATCTAGTGAATTCATTGAACAGCGAAGGCTAATTACATCAAAGTATAGCAAACCAAGTAGCGTACTCTGGCCAAGATAAGTTCAGTGCATTTTATTTTGTACCGTATAATGTATGTTATGTAAGTCTACCATTCCTATTCTATGATATGGAATTTAGATAAGTCTTTTGTAATTTAGCTTTCCTCTCGAATGTTAAGCCTATATGATACGATAAAAGTGTATCATTTTTTTTTAAGAAATGTCCAAACTTTGTTACGAAAGTTACATTACAGAAGTTTAACTTTGACAGCCAAAGATTTAAAGATATAATTCAGGGGCCCCAACATACTTCACAGTTGTTTATTTTTGCAATTACAGACACAGCTAGTCTTAATTCTTCTATTGTAATTAAATTTAAACCTTTTACAAAATAATTTGTGTTGACCGAAATGCTTGCGCACGCGCACACCATAACCTTGACCGGCTTTGATAATAAAATTTGTTGCAACAATTATTTTTTATGTCAAAGTAAAATTTGATGTGACGTCATCAAAATCTATTAAAGTTGCCATTTACACGATGAGTTTGAAGTGAATCTGAACTACTTTGACACTAAAAATTTAGATACTTTGATCGTGTCATATAGGCTTTAGAGTGTATTTTCGTTTATATGGCAATGAATTTTAATGCTAACATAAGTACATACATTTTTAAAATTTCGCACCCAATGTACAAAACAAAATGGTAGGAGGTTACCAAAAATTTTTCCTAAAAACCTACTTATAAAAACGTGAGTGGCGTTACTTGGTTTTCCTATACTTTAATAGCATATATGTAAATAAATAAATAAAAGTACAAAATAAAATAATAAAATAAATAAGGATATACATTATGATTTTATAAAACACGGTTATAGGTGTATATTGTTGTAAATTATTAATATTTGACGACTACCTAATAAGTGTTGTATGAAATTCATAAAAATTATAATAACAAACGAAATAAAAGGAGATTTTTTAGTAAAAAAAATATTAATTACTTAAATATATAAAATATTTTTTTTGCTTTTCTTAAAATACTTAAATAAAGTAATTCCTTTTCCAATTCTAGTGATTTTCTAGTGGAATTATAAATCCAATCTAGTGAAATATGTCTTCTGTCTATTAGCAACACTGGCCATAATTGTTATATCTTTAGTTTAGTGAAGTTATCCAAAGCGAACGGACGTTTGTAAAGAAAATGAATAATTTGATGCAGAAGCGAAAATCGTTTGCACTTAAAAGATGAGTGTCAAGTAATTTATGATATGAAAACCAAAAAAAGGTTTGCTCTAAAAGAAATCTCAGTAAATCTACTCTTGGCACAATATGGAATAAGAGAGACGAGGTACTTAAAGCATTTGAAAGAATAAACGGGAAAGTGAAGAAGATACAGAAAGAACAAAAGCAGAGGAGTTTGGAAAACAAAATTCACGGTGAATTTGTGTGCAGTGAAAGTTGGATAGATAGATGGAAAATACGTGGAAAGATTGTTGGTGCAGCAGCATCAGTATAGACAACAACACGGTCAGCAAGTGGATGAATAAAATCATTTTATGTACATATGTTTGTCTGTAAATGGTTATGTGCTAACGTCGTATATACAAATTTTAACATGTTTTTTTTTTTTGTAATTGACAAACAACAATATGTTGTGAGAAAATAAAATGGAGGTCATCTATAGGGGTTTACGAAAATGGATCGGATATATACCGATACACCGAAATTGAAAGGAAATCATAGCATTTACAACAATGTTCTAGAACAGGATAAAAAGACGGTAGATACCTTATAAGCCAATTTTCGTAAACCCCTTATATACAATACCTATAATTAATATTCACTTCATATAAAAAACTTGGAAAAGACGTTAGAAAATATTGAAACGTTGTTAAATAGAGAAAATTGTCTTTCATTTAAGCCATAAATCCACTAACATGTTGTCGCAGAATAGAATGTATTGGCTAACTAATAAACTTCAAGAAATTGTTCCCAATAGTCAATTCTTTACAATAAAATAAAGAAAAATTAACAGATTGCCTATAAGTAATTTTAATTATTATTTATTTAAAAATTAAAATGTAAGCTATTGTAAAAGCAATGCCTTAAACATAATCGCCGCTTAATCCTGTCTTTCACGAAAGGCATACGTTTCGCGTCGTGAAAGCAACCTTGAGAATTAACTTTATTCATTTTCTCGCTTCGCACTGCAATATCCAGGCCAATGAACTATGTTCATCCCAACGCTAGTGTCAAATGAACTTGCATCTAACCGCTTAATATAATTTCCTAAATGTAAAAGGCCCAACAGACTGCAGTGTTTCCAAAAGTTCATGTGAGATGGCTCCGATAACGAAAAAAAAAAAAAAAACTATCTCGATAAAAAAAAGTTAAGAGTCAAATAATAGGCAGAAGATTATTTATAAATTTTATGAATAAGATTACTTTTTTTAATGCGTTTCGGGAACCAAGCCTATATGCCACCAATTACAAAATAAAAACAAAACTCCCTATCACCAAAGTAAAACAAAAGACAAAGTTTCACGTTTCGATGCCCAACGAAACGATTTAACTATAACAAACAATAGACCAATGGATAGAAAGGACAACCCCACAAAAGAATAGACATAGGACAGCTACACTAATTACGATTTTAGAATTTTTAATAAAAACTATTAATACCTTGAAAATCTATGCCTAATTTTGCCTTATAATCTGAACAATTAGCTGGTTGAGTGACTTTTAGTTTCATTAGAGATGTTAATAATAATTTCCTCTGCTGCAAACATTCTGATATGAAGTGGTTTAAATCACATATACCACCCGTAATTACATTTATTATTTATATCTTTCCTAAAATTAAAAAAGAATAAACGAAGCAGGACTCTGCGGTTTCAAGATTTGTTGTGTAAAATAACCATACAAATCAATGTTAGTCAAATAATATAATTATTTATAACTAATAAATATTCTTACGTACAACGTACAGCGTAATGAGACAACAATCAATCTGTCGCTGTGGGTTTGTGAAAATAAATAATAAATAATTTTTTATTACCTAGTAGCTTTATTCCTTATTACAACTTCGCATAAGAAACAATCATTATAGAACTAGCTTCCGATGATATAGTGATTCTAGTGCAATTACATTTTATAACGATGTTCTTTCTCAAAATCTAAATATTGGAGCCTTAAAAACTGATGTTAATGCGGTTTAACTGATGTGTATAGTGTTTAAAGAAATATTGAGTAATGTTTAATCAATTGTTTAGCAAGTGACTTGGGTGGTCTGCGTTCGAGTCTGAAAAATTAAGGAAAGAAGAAATACAACAGTATTTGATTCAGTTCGGTTAACATTCAACATTTTATCATAATATTTAATTAGCATCTTTCGAGCTCATATTGCAGCGCAAAATCAATCCGCTTGATAAAATATCTATTTTTACTTGAAGAACTTTGATAATCATATCAAGGAGAAAAAAAATGAGTTTCTAATTTCACAACGTTTAAAGTTGCAGTGGATAAATTGACTACAGTTATTTATACTTAAATTTAAAATAAATGTTAAGTGGAAAAGTCCATCTGCATCGACTTTATTCCATATACAATTTTGTTACATACTCGATAAGGAGAATTTAATATTTACACCCATATAAACCTGTATGATACATATTAACGACTAGTGGGTAAAGTAATGTGACAGTAAACAGTAGATACCTAGTTCAGAAATCGATCCAGAATCATTACCATGTACGCAGTACTCGGCGCCGGCTGCTGACGTCGCATGGCAACACTCTGTTAATGTTTCAACAATTCTTACTCCGCTAAAAGCCTCGAAATAGAGAGTGGGCCGAACGCGGTAGTCGCGTAAAGATAATTCCTCTTTGAATGTTGTTGCTGCTGCGGTGGGTTTTGAAAATAGAACGTGATTTACCTTTTATTTCCTTACATGCGGAGAACCTATATTCTTTATGCATACACTTCAAGGTACTAATGGCGTATCTCGCATTAGAATTGTTTGGTCGTTCAACGTACAGAAAGTAATCGCTACTTAGTACAACATTTACAAGTACGAGAACTGTTCACTTGATGGGGATAATGTCTATCCTATTAGAATCTTTTGGCGTGTTGAACTTATATGAGTGTGTGTAATATTGCATGAAAAAGTATTAAGTGTAGTCTAAGTGTTAATGAACGGACTTTGTACAATTAGAATCTATTACTCTATAATTATCATGAATTGAAATTGCAGCACTGAAATCTTCAATTGAACATTGGTAACAATGAATATAAAGCCGGTTTAAAATAACTTTAATTATTATTAATAACAACAAAATTCTTCCTAGAAACTTTCCAAGTACGAAAAAACATCGCTATGAATTTTACGGCCGATTGTGATACCCTAAACTTCTTGGGTGATTTTTGTTTAATTTTTTTTATCCTACCGCTTGGACTTAGGTTCATATAATGATAAACACATCTTTAGTGAGAATTGGACTGAACACATCATCTCGGCTTTCATTACAAAAGTCCAAAGACGTGCACGTAACATTTCATGAGCTCTTGTGAGCATTTAGGGCATCCATTTTGCGCTGACGTTAAGGATACCAACATGATCATGAAGGATTTTAAGAATTAGTGTAGCAGATACTCCAATTATTACTGCAGTTTATTTCTTCTTTAGCCTAGCATCTTTGAATGTTAGTTTTTCAACTTTTTTTTGAATTTAGTTCTAATGTGGTCACTTCAAACACCGCTCCAATCCCGGTCCCACTACCTGTTCTACTTGAAGAGGCTTCTCGGGCGAAAATCCCCTCTAAACCGATAGCATCTCTTCCAGAATGGTTTCCACTGAATTTTGCTGTATATAAATATATATCACACTTTCTTCTCACGATTGAGTTGCTTGATCGAAGATATTTCAAAGATTAATGACACAATTATGATAAAACATATTGTGATAAATGTCATATCACATTGGGAATTAAAATCAGTTTTCAAAAAAAAAATACAAGATTATCAATCGAAAGCATAAGAACAGATTAGAATCTTGTACATGAAATTGCAATTTAAAATGCTTAGAAAACCCTCAATAAATAATCAGATAGTGAATTAAGATTTTTAATTTATAAATTGAATATTTAAAACCATCAAAATTAATCCAATTTTAATGAAAATAATAAATTAAATAATTATAGGAAATTAAATGCTATCTATGAATAACGGTTTGCACTCTCATACAATAATGAAAGAAAAAAAATTCAAATCATGTTAATTTAATGTAAAAACTTAATCAATTTGTGATCACATTATTATAAAAAGAATATTAGCAATAGGCTTAACGTTTTTTTTTTCGAAAATAAGGGAAATTTTATTCGTTACATCATTGGATCCCAAATCTGAATTTTGTGCAACACCGTATCTTCACCGACACGAGAGAATTGGGTTTGTCAAATCATTTGACGGGAATGCCGAGTCCTGATTGATGATTTAAATTTTCGCAAAGAGGCGTTTAACGCGAGAAAGCGTCACGTTGCTTGGTGAAAAAACTGAGACGAGAAATCAACAAGGGGTAAGAAGAGGCAAGACCTCATTACAATTTCTCATCTAATTTTATCTACAATTTAGAAAAACACAAATATAATCAGCATTAATAAAAGAGAATCATAAACATTTGAATACTTTTTCAAAATCGTAAACCTAAAAAAACAATCCCTGACCAAGGAATTATTTGTTTATGATATAAGACACATTCCAGCCCTCACACTATCTACGATCAAGTTATGACGAGTGAAGGCTAGCAAACATTGCTTTTAATGTGATATCAGAGAATATATAAGGATAAAACGACATAGAAACTGACATTTCCTTGATATCGATCATTGAAATCCAATTAATTTCGTTAATTTGATAAAACTAATAACCTTCATTTCATCTATTTTTGTATTTATATCACACATAGAATAAGTTTAAATAAGAAAGAATTTCATCTGAAACTAATCCTGAATATTCATAATACACCAATCCAAGTATTGCCAGCTGATAAGTTCACTTTTTAACCTTAAATTCTGAAAAAAAGATATTGATTTTATAAGAGGTTTTTTTTTTTTTAAGCTAGGTTAACCTACAATAAGTAGAAAGAGTTTTATAAAAAAGATAAAAATATATTATAGAGAAATAGTCTTAAAATTTCATACTTTTCATATTGTCTTTTTTTTGAAGCACATTTAATATTTCATTTAAAAAATTGAAATGGTAATACACTTTATCGCGCCCTGCGCTGTGATGGAATTTATACTTATGAATATTACATTTTTTGTAGATGAATAATATCTATTAATTAATTGAAATAAATAAAAAGAAACCCAGCATGAGAATCTTTTATCGATTAAAGTAACCGTTCCCAGGTCATGCGGTTCTATGAGTATTTAAAATATAGTGCGACCCTATATACAAAAATAAATAATAAAATAGAATAATAAATTGATTTTACTCTTACAAAATTTTATCTGAAAACAACGAAGGCAGAACAATATACAAATAAAAATATTACACATAAAGAATGATTATTTAGTGGTAAAGAAACAATGAATGTCGCCCGTTTGAAATGTTACTGACTGATTGAAATTATTAAATTTAAATAAAATGCAAACAAAATTATGATTTCGAAACTATTAATAAACAAATAAAGTAGGCGGTAACACTTACGATTTGGGTGTGATCTTGGCGTAGTCGGTATGATTTTCGGCCCGCTGTATTCGGCTCTCTCGAATGAGAAATTCTCATCATACGGTGGCACAACATGGCTGATAAAACGCTATCTAATATAATTGCAAGACTACTCCTTCAGGAAGTTTGTTCTTTGGCATAATAGGCACTCGGCAATTACAGGGCTACGCGATGGACTTTGAATAATATATATAACTGTGTTGTGGCTAGTACCTAATGGCGGGTCCATATGCAACCGCTCTCCAGCCGAACGGCACGTCCACTCACTTTGGACGCTGGCTGACGACTTCCTTTGTTCGCTTGCGTACCTACGCTCTCCCACATGCTTCCCTCGGCTGTCCCCGTTGCGCTGCTGTCCTCGTGATCGCGGGAACTATCTTTATTTGTTCATTCATTTCTTCACACACACACATCAGAATGGAAATCACAAATAGAACTAAAATACAAATTCTATATGTTTTATATGTTCACATAAATAGAATGAAATCGAATATCTTTTATTAAGATTGACATTCTAGGTGCCTCATTACAAAATCGAAATATATTTTTTACTTTGATTTAAATTCTGAGTATTTTTATTGACTCGTTATTCAAGGGCATCATTGTAATGTATTTGTTATAATAATAATAATAATAATAATAATGAATCATTGCACACATTACAACTTAAAGAAGTCTCTTACTACTATACAATCCCGCCCTTCCAACAATTTAAAAACATGCCCTTGTATATACTCTTTCTAATACACTTTCACAATTTCTCTATTTATTTTAATTTTCGATTGATTAAACAAAATAATAGACACTGGTAAGTACATGATTTTTTCAAGTTCTATTTCCCGAAAAGTCTAATATACTTATATATTGAAAACAAAAACATACTTTACCTTGTTACAATTGATAATCAATAGCTTTTCCGTTATTGTTTTCCTAATATAATAGGCACATGCATAAATCTGTTGTTTTTATAGGTTAAAGTACGATTAATAAGTAAAATTAGCATGACTAACAGGATATGTGAGTATGTGAACAGAATACTAAAAAAACGTAATATTGTTCTCCCTAAGTCAAATAATATATTCGAATATTTTATAAACTCTATGCTATGTACCGGGTACTATTGTTGTTCATCCATCCAGGGTCTCCTTGCAGAGGAAAAAAGTTTATTTTTAAATTTCCAGTGAATATAATAATACCCTCGCCTTAAACGATAAACCGCTCTGACAGCATCCAACGGAAAAAGAGGATTTCATATTTTGCGCTTACGGGGCTTAGCCTAGGGATGGTGGAGGATGCAAAGCAGATATATCGCCGGCTAGGGTGGATGAAAAATAAAGAGACAGAGGGACAGAACTAGGGCGGAAGAGATAGAGTGCGAGGGAGACAGGAAAACGGCGCTCGAAGAGAGAGGATGAAGTGAAAGCGACGAAAGTAGCGCTGAGGATTGAATATTACCTGGGCTGTGGTGCCGGCCACGCAGAAGCGCGTATGTCGTCGGAGTAAAAAGTAATTGCGCAAATTAGGTCGAAAACTTCAGTAGCGCACTAGAGATAATAAGCATTCTTAAGTTTACAAAAAAAAAGTATCATCGGCATCCAAGTTGGATGAACTCGAATAAGGCGGTAAAACACGATTTTTACACATAACGAATAAACACAGAAATTACGAATAAGTAATAAATTTAATCGTTTAACCTATTTTATGTAATATAACGTATACGATATATCAAAAACTGCGGTGACCTCTATATAATACGCTTTGATAACATTTCTTTTCCAAACAGCTGTTTACACCGCAGCATTTGCATTCTTATGCCGTGATATCGTGACGTACAAATGTCAATCAGGCGAGTTAGCCATTATCGTTAAGCATAATATAAACAGTAGTAATAACATTACTATAAAACATTCTCTCATTCCTAATTGGACTAACGATTCACGATTAAAACTACACTTGACGAAGCTATAGTTCTAAAATTAGCGTAATTGCCATTCCAATGAAGGAATTTTTTTAATTACAATTTTTTCGTCCATATACGGTTTTAGTACGTTAATATAGATTTATAACTTCTGTAAATAAGAACAGCATTATTGATATGAAGATCCTTTAGAAATGTTTATCGGAGTTACATATGTTCCTAATAAAAGCATTTCTTTGAAATGTTTGTGTATATTAGATTATGTCACTTTTCTTGCCACATACAATGTGTTGAGAAAGTAACGCACAATATTCGTATAACTTTTTCTTTATTACCTAATTTTTTTTATTGATTATCTAATTGAAAAATTCGCTGACGATAGTTCCCTTAAGTGGCATGTCTCTAATAAGGAGGATTTGGAAATTTAATAAATACTGACTTCTTCAAAATCTACGAATGATTTGGTGCAAATAACATCAAAATTAAATTATTACTTTAGAAACATCACACTACCATCAACATATTTATTAATAAGAGTTTTCTTTTGCCCTCTTCCGAAGTTAAATTTTTGGGGATTGTTGTGGGGCCAGGCACGTGCAGTATCTGCCTAGGAGCTTATCATCTTCTTGCTATGTTCTCAGTCATAAGACAGAACCTTAGTGAGCATATTGCAAGAAATGTATACTTTGTTCTCTTTGAATCACGCATGAGATATGTCTTCCTTGCTGGGTTTCATCACTACAATGAACTTATTTCAAATTACAGAAGCGGACAGTGCGCATGGTCGATAAAGTGGAAGGCAAAGCCAATTATCGGCCTTTATTTGTTTCTCATAAAATTCTTACTTTATATTCTTTGATTGATATACCTGCAATAATTTTAATCTTCCAAAGACAGAGGCCTCTCTTTGTAAAAATTCTCTTTATTCCGTGGGTTTCTCTTTTTTCAACAAACTTCCGTCTTCTATAGTAGATCCTTCTAATTGAAATAAATTTTACCATAAATTGAAGGCTGTATTGTTGGAACCAGCATTCCACTCATTTGATGCATTTACTTATTATAAATTTTGAGTCATTCCCTCATTGTGTACATACATTTGTGAAATACATTTCTATGTGTATGTTTTTGCATGTGATTTACATTTACGTATATTTTAATTAATTGAAATAATTATTTTATATTATTAGTATTTCTTAATTATTGCCATTTTTAATATCAGACAAAAAAGTGGATGTTTTTGTTTTCTAACTATATTAAATATGTATCAGTGTTGGGCAAGTTAGGGGAGGCGATTAAATTTCTACAGCGATTATACATACTCCTGTTTTGTCGGCCCTCGAAAAACCGCTGGCCAACACTATTCCCCACTCATGACGCGAATAAACACGAGTATATCTAGTCGCTGTTGAAGTTTAATCGCTTCTTCTATCTTGCCCAACACTGACATGTATAACCTCAGTTGTTGTTGTTTTTCTAATTATAGTTATTACTATTTTTTACCAACAGTGCTGAATTCTCTATTCCTCTTTTAGTATAATGACAGAACTATATAGAACGCGCCTATATTGCTTTAACCAGAGAAAGTTAAGAAAGCAATCGGCTATCATTATTTCTAATGGGATACAGTTGCAACGTTTGAGAGCTGATAGCTCCTATGACGCCCTCTGGCCAAAACAACGCCACAACAGCATCTATATTTGTATGTGTCCAAAGAGTATCCAGAAAATCGGTTTTTATAGATAAACCAGTATATGCGAGAAACGTTTAAACGAATGGTAAAATACGTAAGCTACGCCATATCATATCTAATGCCTCTCTTTTATGACCGGCAGTAGATTGCTTTATCATTTACAAGATATATCAAGGTACACTTTTTGTAATGAGAAAAATTTAAAACAAATGGAAATTATTTTTAACAAAAAATAAAATTATTTTTACGGCAGAATGATAATACTTCCTACAGTTAGCAAAATAGGCTGTATGGTACTTTATCAACACCCTGTACAAATCTGTACAAACATTCAAATTGGTGCACAGAGAACGCTGAATATAATTTGGAGTATTAGAATAGCAGATATTTATTATGTGTTTTTACAGCAAGAAAATTGAATACACGGTTGTATATTTTTGTATCATGATAACTTTATTATTTAATTATTAATCATTTATATAAATTGTTATATATTGTGCATATTATATGTGTTATTAGTATTATTATTGGGTGGTGGTAAATGTGATATGGATGTCTGCTTACCCTGCCTCGCGCTATCCAGAACGTTTAGCCATAGTTATCTTCAAAGCAGTAAAATTACTCCCTCCGATTCGTGTGTCTGGTATTTAGTATCAGTGTTAGTCAAGTCTTAATGCGAGATAGTATAATTCTAACCTTTTACGCATTGTAAATGTAATACAATGTCGGGCGTGGAAAATTCCAGAAAACGACCATTGTTTCATAATGTAGAAAAGTAGTATATTGGTGAATTCCAGAATTTACATTATGGTGGTATCAAAATAGTTTGTACAGTGTGTGATAAACAGTTATTGTGCTGGCACAAATCGGACTACACATTGGTAATGGTGCATCTGTTTCGTTATCTACCTATAAAGATTATTTTAATTATGCGTATATTACATCCGTAGATATTGAACGGTCTTTTTCAAAATATAAACATCTTTTATCATCGTGACACTAAACTGCTTTTTAATGAGAAAAATTTTGAAAAATGTAATGCAAACTTTGCCACAGTCTCTCTCAGATCATTTCTGTTACTTAAACAAGTTACAGGGCTTATGTATAATATTTATAGTTAAATAAATAAATAATTTTGCTATAACTAACAGCTTCTTGCGGGTTTCGCCGTGTGTCAAAACTTTCGCTCGACGTTTCGCTGTTCATACTGACAGCTTCTTCAGGATAACTGAACTGAACAGTTCAGTTCATAGTCACACTCGCCGTGAAAGCCTACGCAGTGTTAAATAATTTTGCTCTTTCCCGACGCTGTATTGTATACTTTACAGCGCATCCATTTAAATTACATCTACTACAAGTGAACAAAATTAATGAATCAAGTCGATTGTTGCAGATTTTTGATAGGAATTTCCGCTTTGAAGAAGAATTTTTATATAAACGCGTGCAAGTGGGATAACAAATTATTATGAAATTCTAACTATAACTGGCATATTAAAGATTATTTTCTATAGTAAAATATTTTTTCTTCCTATATTATTTTAAACGTTTCTAAATTAGTTGACTACTATACAAGTTAACCCAACAACATTTTAATTATTTGTATGTATAAATAAAAACAGTTCTTGGTAGCAGTGTCTACTTTATTATATTTTATTTTAACTTAATGTAATGTAGAACTTTTTTTAACTTTATGAATGTTTCATTGTATGACGAAATAAATTAAATTAACCTCTTCCATCATACGTATATTGTACAGCAAGGACGTATATCAAATATTTCAGAGAACTCCATATTATTCCCGATTGTGACGCGGCTCTTTTCGAAGAAAAACATTCTCCAATCTTCTTTTTCTTTTAATTAATGCGGGATATTGTTTGGGGACAATTCGGCCGTACCGAAACGACAAAGAGCGACGGAAGGAGACGAAGCGGGACGGAACGACTTCGAGCAATTTAAGTTGAAATAGGCATCGTCGAGTTTTCATGGAGAGATCAAACGGACGACGTGATAACTTCATCTACACATGGGCGGGCCCGGAGCCAGGGTTCTAGGACCCGGATCGACCGGAATCATTGGTCCGGCTCTCTCTCGCTCTCCTCCCGCTATCGCACATGCGTACCACACACAGACGTCGCCGTCTTTGATATTGAAATGCCGTTTCTCCAATATGTTGTTTTCTCTATAATTGAGAGAGGGAGAGAGAGAGCGTGAGAGGAAAAGAGAGAATTTCCCCGATCATATCAACAATATCGCCGTCATCGGATGAATAATAATTTCGTCATATATTATCCCGCTTGGTTAAATAGCAAAGGATTCCTGCGAAAGGATCCGGACTATAAACGGATCCCCTATATATGTGTGTGTGTGTAGGTACCTATAAATAAATTTATAACGCCGAGGTTGTGCGAGTGTATAAACCTTTTAAATTAATCAACAACACTCTGCTGTTTATTTTGTATTCATACGAACATAATATAGCCGTCCATAAAGCTCTTTCGGCTCTATTATGTAAGTATATTAAATTGTTTTCCGCACGTTTCCTTCGTTTGTGTTAATTAATTTTCCTAAATATGCAGTGAAGATTTTGGGATAAAGAGATACAAAGAAAGTTTACTTGCTATTAATTAGTTTTGCAAATTAAATTCATTATTACAAATTATCTCACTTTTTTTAAGTAAAAAAAAAAAACATTAAATGGTCAAGTATGAATACAAATACAGAAACAAAAATTCTTAAGATGAAAGTTATATTTTAAGTTAAATTTATTTATTTAACACTGCTTGTATTTAAAAAGGTAATTTGTTTCTTCAAATATCTATGTGCTCAACACTTCGAAACAAGTAATAGTAAATATTTAGGGGGAAAAAAGTGAACCATACATATATATTTAGTGGTTATACTTTGTATATACATATCTTGAAACTTATGAACAAAAAAAAACGTCAAAAGGCATATTGGAAACCATTATTGCCGAATTACATTTAAGATATAAATGTGGCAGATAAATTTCAAAACCATCTAAAGAACAAGAGAAACTTACCCAACACAGATCATCAGACGAAGAAGTCCGATATTCAGTTGCATTAACATAGTTGTCTTTCATCTTCACAGTTATAGTACCACTGTGTACACTGTAGTATACAAAAAAATAATAGATGTGAATAAAAAAAAGGTCTTAATCCACAATTATCATTTATTTTTAATTACCGGTTTCATTTTTACATCATTACCACAACGATTAATGCTGTGGATCTACACAGCACGTCGATAATATGAAAGATTAAAAAAAACAATCGATTTTTGACCGTGTGGTTTAATCGTTTATTATTCATTACCAAAAATCAACAGCAGTTAACAGAAGAATTGCTTACTTTATTTTTGAGTTTTTTATCTTGAGACAACGGAATATCTCTAAAACACTTAATCAGATCAAAAAAAGATCTTAATAAGATTTGTTATAATGTAGGGAGCTCACTGAATGCTGCCGAACTCGATCCCCCACTTCACCCCCTCACAACTTTGAAATCTTAAATGGGAACCCCCATTTTGTATTGCAAGTTCGGATTCTCCGCCATGAAGTATGTAGTTTTTGTTTGAAACTTTTTTTCGATTCGTAACAGATTGCGCTGTAATCGCAAAAAAACATTATTGTAATCGTCTAGAAAAAATACACAAAAAAGAGAAGCAAGCAAACATGATTTTGTGTTTTTGTATTTTAACATAAACTAACATTTCAAAAAGCCATGTGTTCGAAACTGTGCCCTTTCACTTCGATACATTTATTGACAAGCTGTGAATACTTACACATTGTCCGATCTCTATTTAGATTATTAATTATTAATCCAATACAAATTAGTTAGTAGTGTATAGTGTCCCAGGGGATTGATATATATAAATTGAAATTAAATTAAATCAAAACCTAAAATTCGTGTTCCAATCTTTTTTTTTACTTAATATCTTCGGTAATTGCCGAAACATGTCGCAATAAGATATTAAATAAAAAAAGGATTGGAACACGAATTTTAGCTTTTGATTTAATTTAATTTCAAATGGAGGCTATAACATTACAAGAGAGAATTGAAATGATTTACATAAATTGCAGAAGAGCAGAAAGGAAAAATGCGGACTTTAAAAAAGACGTTCTTTATTTTTATTCAGTAATATTCTAAGATGAACTGATTAATCACCTGAAGGGAAAAATGAGGTTTACTTTGGTAATCCATATAACCCAAATGGTGACAAACCTTATAACAAACTTGTTCCGCTTCGGAAGACCGGTTACAGGCATCTTCCAATGAACGTAGGAAACCGTTCTACACTGGAATGCTGTTCTCTCACGTCAATTTTCCTTTATTAGAGTATGATTGTATGACCAGCTTCATGACCTCCATCAACAGACATGCCTACAGACACGATCCATAAAGTATTTCTGTGCCAATGACCGGATGAAATGATCCAAAGGCTTGTGTTGAGGCGTAGGTTACCGCTTTGCGATAACCTACGCCTAACCTGGATGATAATATCTCCGCCGGTTGTTAAAGTTCTTGCTCAATATCCCATTATAAACGAGCCTTGATAAGACGGCTATCCTTTATCTACCATCTAGCAAGACGCCTGATCAGTACTCCCGGGTATAAGCACCACTTTTTAGTGTCTTATTTCAGATCAGAATTTTACGTCATTTGTATTGTCCGTATCCCGCTTGTATTTTTACCAACATAAGGAGATAATATTCTACGAAATATGTAATTTTTCTTCATTACTAAGCAAATTTCTACAAGTGGGAGGAAATTACCTCATTTATAGAAGTATTTTTGCATCAAAAGTGAAGTAAATTTGCCATCATTTTTTAGAGTGTACAGTTGAAGTCCTTCCCATTTCCAGTCGCCCAGAATGCAATCGACAGCTGGCAACTTTTTACCATATGAGCAAAGTATATTATAATGACTTTTATTTCTAAATAACGCTCACTTTGTTACTTGAACAATAAACTAAAACAATCCTATTCAAAAGAATTTATTGGATGTCTTAGTAGGATAGAAGCAACAAAATTCTTTCACTAAGTTTATCTTATTACATTAACTATATTTTTAGTTAACTCAACAATATTTAATTAACTAAAACTGTTTTGTTAATTTAATTGTTGTCGTTCCCTCAGTGTATGTACATGTATTATTTTGAAAGAACATAATTAAGCTCTCCACACAACTCTAAATCTTGTCAATTTTATAGCGTATTCCTAGTACTTATTTTAATCAGCGTATAGTAATGGGTTTCCTCGACATCATTCTGTTTTGGGCGGGCATGAAAACAATAATACTATATTCTGTGTTGAATTAACCTAGCCTCTTTTTTCTCTAAGCATAGTTGCAGATTCTGGTAGGAAGAACCAGGATTTGGCACGAACAGGATTTTTACTACTGAAGTTAGAAAGCCCCAGAACTGATAGCTACTACGCAAGCCGCCATGGATGATAGGTTTATGATGGAAATAAAGATATACTAGAATGCACCTCTTAGGATAAAGGAAAGCGCAATAGATCTGAAAAGACTGCGCAGTGAAATAGATTCGTAGAGTCAATGCAATCCTAATATAATTGTCATTTAAAGATTTCAGTGAAATGATAATGCTGGTATTTTATTACAACTGTTGACTATTAAGTTAATTAAGAGAATTTATTGCTACTGTTACAGAAATTAAAATAACTGTATCGTAATTGATAGTTAAAATACTTAAAATGTAAGTATGTAATTGAATGTACATTTATCATAACGAACGAAGTTTTTGAAAACATGTGACCGCAGGAATGTAAATGAGCTCGTTAAATTATCGTTTCCAGATCGATCTTGGTAATGTGTTAATCTAAACCTTTGCCATCCTCGTTTGTTACTATATCCATTCCTTTTCATGTTTTTAAAACTATAAACACCGACAATAAAGTGATATCTAATAGTAAGCGACGCAATAAGTTAAGTGTGTTTATGGAGGCGTGCATGTGTGCCACCTTTTGTAAGAATCAACAACTCTCGACACGGTATATTTGACACATCAACGCGGCTCGTGTGATTACACATAACTGCATAAAACCGGGGCGTTTCTTAACTGGCCTAATGACAGAGCATGACGAGCGCGCTTCCATCCTTCACATAGCGAGTCGAACGCTCTCTGATCCGGCGACGTTGTCTTTTCAACGCGCACCTGTTAAGTCTCTACCGCCGCACGAAGATACCGTATTATCCGCCTTAACCTGCCGCTGATTAATAAGGGAATTCGCCGACTGTTTGTTTAAAACACACGGAGGCAAAAAAACTAAGATTAGCATTATAGATTCGTTTCGGCCATTACCGGATGACGTATTATTTTGCAATGATATTTATATATACCTCTCCTTCTCCTTTCCGGGGCTATGTTGTTTATGATCCTTCTATAAGTTAGTTAAACGAGAGTCTAGTCGTTTCGATAATCGCCACGGCGAAGACGATGATGATGATCCCGTCGAGGTAAAGTGTGGTTTTTAATGACCGGTTTCATACCTCGCTCCGTTCTGTGAATTGGGTGCCGAAAAGTCGGCATCCCTTGAAACGACGGACAGACGGAGATCACACGAACGCGGTGTAAATCTGTTCTGCTTTGTAATTTTATAGTAATAAATACCTGTCGGTGATGTATATGACCGCATCTCGGGATTTACATAAGCGAAAAAAAAACAGGCAATGTTTCTTGTTAGTAAAACAAATAGCTATACCTACCGCAGTACGGCCATGTCATGATTAATTGTTAGGAAACCATACCGCAAAACTACCTTTTGGTGGAAGATTATATTTATATGTGAAAAGATATTATTTCGATCATAAATCAAGTAATTATAGAACCTCAAAAATGTTATTATGAAATTCGGAGAAAGAGCCAGTGATGGTCACACATCATGGGATACACACCTACAAAGAAATTCATTCATCCATTCAGTATGCAAACTCATATCAATAACATCGTCACGTTTATCTATACAGTGTGCATGCGGTCAACCTGCCGGTGGGTACATTAGTAATAGGGTGTTGACTGAAAGTACGAGGGACTTTGCTAAACTCCTAACGTGTCTTGGCCGTCCGAAAGATATTTAAAAATATTTGCAACACTTATTCGATTATATAAAGGTGAGTTATTCTCGTCTTTAACAATAAGTGATTGCTTATGCAAATACAGCGAACATGTTAGAAATTATAGGTACGTTACTAAATTGATCGTTTATTATTAGAAAGAATATTTTCTAAATCACTCATATTCTTATGTGGAACACATTTGCTTTTACTATTTCATAAA
This sequence comes from Protaetia brevitarsis, assembly GCA_004143645.1. Lineage (NCBI taxonomy): Eukaryota > Metazoa > Arthropoda > Insecta > Coleoptera > Scarabaeidae > Protaetia > Protaetia brevitarsis. The sequence goes on along the minus strand of RXPK01000067.1, from coordinate 1,064,642 downwards.
ATGTTGTTTCGAAACGTCCAACCGTATCAGATATAGGATTGGGTTATACGAATATGGTTTCAGAATAGTTAACTGAAAACAAATCTAGCTTTTTCCTCGAAATTTGCCCAGTAAAATTTCTACGACTTTTTTTTTCTACTATGGGGTATAATAATTCGTTTTTAGATTGACCGTTATCCTTACCCACCTGAAACGCAGTTAATTAAGAAATGTGTCCGCCAGAAGTAAAGGACTAAAGAATGCGAATTTAATTTAACTAATGTATATCGATATGCGATAACAAGAATTTTTGCTATTATATACTTGCACTCTGCCAAAATGTTTAATTTCTAGCCTCAATCGTTGACGTTATAAAGAATATACTCTGTCGGACAAGCTTTTACTATGTATTGATGTGTAAGATAAAAATGCAATAAGCAAGTAAAATACTGTTTTCAATTTCTATTTTTCATTTCGACGTTTGACGTTACCCATTGACAACTCGTGTGCGTTCACTTGGTATATAGGATTACATATTATGCATGTCTCCATGTCCATAATTAGGTTATATCGTAGTAGTAATAAAATTTGTTGCATTTCCTAATTGTTCTAGTGACTAGTTTGGACTAGAAAGTCATCTTCAGAAAGAGAAGAAAAGCAGAAATAAATCGTTCTTGCCCGAGAATATTTTACCTTTTTGAATTTATTTAGTAAATAAAAAAAAAGATCTTGATTTTATGAAATAAAATAATTTATATACAAAGCACGAGAAAACTGTATTATACATGGTATTAGAAATATAATACATTTTTTTTTATGTTTCTATATAGTCACAACAACAAAAAAAGCACTCAATAACTAGTATTATACGAATTCAATACACAGATAAAAAAGATTTTCACATTCAAAGAAATATGCTTTCATTTAAAGAAATGGTTCTTTTGTATATATTTGTTTCGACAAAAATTTTTGTTTGACATTATTTACTTGAGTCAACAAAATATTTATTTAACTGAAGAGTAAATATTTTGAAAAGCGAAAATTTAATGTTTTTGTTTAAAGGAAATACATTTTATTTTGATTTAAGAAAATCGCCATACTGACTTCAAATTATTATATTACGCATAGATTTGAAATATCGAATTTGTATACAACAAAAAGCGATTGTTATTTGCAACAAAGTATTTTTCTTAACACACCTTTGGTTATAGTAAATAATTAGTAGATTTAAATAATATCAGAAAATATTCATGTAAAACAAATAATTTGGTTATAAAGTTTATTTTAAGCAAACATAGTATTTGTCAATTTAAGTACATATTTTCATTGAAGTAAAAATAATGGCATTTTACAGTGTATATTTAAATTTAAGTGATAGAATTTGGTTAACGCAACAAAGTCGTTTTTTTCTTTTTTCTTTCAGAGATATACAGACATATACAAAGACTTAAAAATATACTGGTTCGGAACACGAATATCTTTCAATAGGGACATAAACTTATGCGTAAACACTCGCCACAGTCACTATCTATCCACCCATTATCCCATTATATATACTATATAAACAGTCATAGCATATAAGTGGTACTATGAACATTGCGTACCTATCTAAAGATGTAATCTGAAAGGAATTGGCCATAGAAAAAACATACAATAATTATAATCTGATTATTGAGTAATATGTTATCAACAATAATTATATTCACCAACTTGGATGCACCGGTAAATATCATCATTATATTAATCATTAACAAGTATAACAAATAGTAGTAAAAGTGTAACAATTACAGATCTCTACTCTATAAAAACTTTTAACACAATTGTGAGTAACAAAGACATTCAGCCCTATTAAAGAAATCGTTAAAATTGATGATTTGTATGTCGTTTACTTAATGAGCATCCTGTATCCAATTGCAATTTAACCATGTCATTGCCTGTCATCGTTTGCGTCCATATAAACGATCAAATTTAGCGACTCGTTTCAAGTAGGTGTTAAGTTATTAACGACTCGTTCAGCAATTGTTTGGCAATGTTTTCAATTTAAGCAATTGCGTAGCAAACGTAGACGAAAGGTAAGATTTTGCTCTTTCTTTATTTTTTTTTTAATAATGATGATTATGAATAATTAATAGTTATTTGTATCACTAGGCCAGAAACTACAGTTTTGCGAGTATGAGTACGTATAAGAACGAATACTCGCGAAAGAGTTTCTGGCCGTGTGATACACAATGTTTTTTGGGTCGACAAATCTTAATTTTAAATTGAAAATAGAAAAGAAATTTTGACACTAGGCAGTTGACAGTACAAGTTGGCACACATGTTACATACCTTAGTATTTTGACGTTTACGAGAATAAATCTTTTTCTGTAATTTTCTTTCTGGTTTAATATCTAGGTATTTATCAATAATAAGTGCAATGAAGACATCAGTTCATCTTAGCATAGTTGAACAGTAGCTTAATGACAATTTATTACACGTCTGTCATGTGGAATCTAGTGTGGCCAACCTTTAGCGACATTTTTACCTGCCTAGGTAGGAAAACGGTAGTTTTTCTGCCGCTTTGAATTACTACAAAATAGTGTTTCTGGATGCAGGCGCAAAAACCTTATTTAGACAAGCTTAGAATATTTTATTCTTTTTAAATCTACAAAAGACAAAAAAAGTAATACTATATCTCAAATTAATTTAATTAGGCTTACTTGTTCTTTTTTCTCTTTTACATATTTCGCACATACTCAATTAGACAAATTATGATTTTTTTTAAATCTTTATTTTTCTTCGCTCCCAAAAGAAACATTGTACCTAAATTAGTGAGGTGGTAACGCCATCTTAATTTATCCTTTCAATTGAAAACTGTATATGTATATATATCTCTGGCTCATAGTTACTATCACAAAACTTTCTTCCGTTTTAACTATTAAAATAAGCGACGCGACGTTTTTTTCTATTATGGATACGAAATACCAAATACATTAAAAAAGACTTATGAAATCGTTAAATGGGATCGTTTAAAAAAATCCAACGATGACTGCTGAAATGTTTACGATGTGATATGCCCGATTATTTGTAAATCCGTATCGAAACGTATAAAACAAAGGACAAGTAAATGGAAAAATATTTTGATCATGTTTCTTTTTTTGATGGATAAGTAAAAATAAATTTGAGCTATATTGGCTATTTCACTAAATCAGGCTATCTTACTAAAACGGCTCTGTGATAAAAAAAATGTAAAAGGTATTGTCGGATCTATTAATAAAGTAGAGAAAGGATGCCATGAAAATGGAATTAAATGTGCGTTCTGTGTTTTGTCTGAGAATCTTTTTGTTCTATTCACCGACACAACACAAGACACGTTTAATTTAATTTTCATGTTTTCTGTCAATTTTATTGATAAATCCGACATTACTTTTTAAATTGTTTTTCGCAGAGACGAATATCTTAAGTCGCTCCACAGGCGCAGGCGTAATAATAACTCATGGCTGATGATGCCCCTGTAATTGCCTGTTGGGGATGCCAAGGTATGAATGCGATCAAAATTGCATAACAAGTATATGAATATTAAATGTCGCTATATGTCACAATGAAAAAAGTTGTAACCGTTTCAAAATAGATTTTACAAATTGATTTGAAAAAGCGATTTTAAAAACCGGTTTTGAAAACCGATTTAAAAAAACCGGTTTTAAAAACCGATGTCAGTGAAACCGGTTAACCGGTTTTTGATATCTGGCGATTCCGCAGCACTAGTATTTAATTATCAATGACTTTAGACGTGTTAATAATTGCTCTGAAAGACAGTCATCCAATAATAACCATAATCATATCGAGAATATTCAAATTTACTTGCATCTTCCTCTATATATACGCGATCCCGGCACTATTTGTTTTACCCTTCCGGAAAATCAAAATTCCAATAACTAACCATCCACGTGGATCAATAAGACCCACTCCACTCTCTTCGTTTCTGTATAGCGCCGTTTTCTTAACCGCATCATCGGCGAGAGCGACTCCTCGCTTAAAGTGCGCGCAACGGCGAACGACATTAACGGGGAGGCCGCCTTCTTCATCTTTTTCCCATTTCCTCGCATCCATCCGAATTCGATGACATATTTAACGTATTACAGTTGACTAGTTAGCCGCAATTTTACTTGGGGGACGCGTGGGGTGTGGTGCCGTTACCTCCGCTGCCGTTGCTGCTGCTGCCGCTGCCGTTGCCGCCGTTGCGTCTGCGTTTCCCGATTCGCCGTCCGTCTTTCTCTCGTTGTAGTGGCGTCGTCATGACGACCTACGCTTGCGGCCGCTCTGGAATATGGAGATGACTTGTACGTTACCTATACGTACTCGTATATCGTACACATGCGGGATGCTGGAGAGAAAGGAGAGAGAGAGAAAAAGCACGACACATACATTTACACGCACACACATACTCACACACATTTCCACACAAAACACGCCGAGCATTACGGAGACATTATTTATACAACTCGCATAACGTACAGTGTTTTAAAAGCGCGTTCGCATCAACTCCCCTACGTCTCCTGTACACATTCTCCTCTTGTGTATATGAAGTGGGAAGTTATACTATGACTGTCTGTCTGTTTAGAAGAACACTGCTTTATTCTTTTATTGCATGTAGTACATACGTATGCATGTACGATATTATACGTCCATTTACTCGTGCAACTTGAGAAATGCGTTAATTATACAGTCCGCGCAATCAGGGCTACCGACCTAAAGAGGATATATGTATAATTCTCCATTACAGCGATCTGTTGTAGGCATGCAGATCCGACAGACGTTATTATTACGTCAGACTAATGGGTAAACAGACAGATAAATGTAAATCAAATAATCAACAAGAAAATCTCTCTTATAATGAGATATGTTAAGTAAAATCAAATAACGACTATCTAATAACTCATCTTGGATTATTAATTGCTATAGCGATGGAAATTCCAAAGCACCAAAAATCGAAATGTAATCGATTTCTAAAAAAAAAATCAGAATTCACGTCTCAGTCATGACTAGAGTGGTCAGACGTGTCTGCTTACACGGGCCGCACTCGCCTCGCGCTATGCAAAATGTTTAGCCATAGTATATCTTCAAGAGCAGTAAAATTACTCCCTCCAATTCGTGTGTCTAGTATCTAGTATCAGTGTTAGTCGAGTCATAATGCGAGATATTACAGTTCTCCGTATATAATAACGTTTTACGAATTGTAAATGTAATACAATGCCGGGCGTAGAAAATCTCAGAAAACGACAATTGTTTTGTAATGTAGAAAAGTATATGCCAAGATAGTTTGTATAGTGTGCGATAAATAGTTATTGTGCTGGCACAAATCGGACTACATATTGGTGGTGGTGCATCTGATCCGTTATCTGCCTATAAAGATTATTTTATTTATGCGTGTGTTACATCCGCAGATGTTGAACAGTCTTTTGCAAAATATAAGCATGTTTTATCATCGCGACGAAATAGTGAGAAAAATCTTGAAATACTTAATGCTACAAACTTTTCAGCAGTCCCATACCATTTCTGCTATTTAAATAAGGTAATGGGCTTATATATAATATTTATAGTTAAATAAATAATTACTTGTATACGTTAAACGTTAATGTCACATATATCAAACTTAGTACTGACCTGGCGCGCAGACGAAAGTTGAGCACACTAGTCATGACATGACGCAATTTCAAGCAACTCATGACCTGAAATTCTTAGCAATGGATTAGTAGAATACGAGTTAGTGTTTGGACTGCTTCCATCGTCTGTTGGACTGTTGAAATCCGACGTTTCGACAGTGTTCCTACTGTTATCATTAGGGTAGCCTTATAAGGACTAATTTTAAAATCAGCAATGAAATTGTGTATATATCTGTTGAGTATAAATTGCCGATACGTTTGGTCTATTATGCTTTGTTACAATATTTCCAGTATATATGTTAGGGATGCCCATAACATAGAAACTTTAAATATTGTGAAACATGTAAGGACACCTCGATATATAGAGATCTCAAAAATTTGGCGTTAGTAGTTGCTAATTGCAACGCTAAAATAGGGAGTGATTTTTATTTAAAAAAGCACCATTTTAAATTTGTACACGTTGGTGTTAATACTTACAAAGCCCATCTAATTAATACCGAATTATAATTAGTTACTTTTTTTAAATAATCAGTAGACCTTTATGGGCTTTAATAATGACCCTTATACGTATACGTATTAAAAGTTGCACTTAGAAAAATTAAATAATTAATATTGTATTTCTATTTCTATTAAAATCATGTATTTATAATATTATTTATGAAGCGCAGCAAATGTAGACAATTGTGCAGATGTTCAAGGAATAAATAAATGTATTGTTGTAACAGGCAAAATAAAATCCCCTTCATGAACTACATTTTTGAAAATAACACGTAAGAATTATAAAAATATACAAAAGAGGATTCTATAGTAATAAAATAAAACCCTAAAAACTCTGAATTATTAAACATTCTTTCATTCAAACGACTTAAACGAAGTAAAAATAGGAAGGAATACAATTACAAAAAATTGTACTAAACTAAACAATTTGTTCCTTTTTAACTTTGTATGTATGTATGATACTATTATGTAATTCAAATGAACTAATATTTTTCTCGATGATTCAATTCAAACTTAACATATAATTTGTTGAATTAACCAAATTATACATTTACGTTAAATACCCGACACCACTTAGGCCCTGGCGGCCATTATTATTGCAGTGCGATTGTGAGTATCAATCGTTTTGGCATACAATTTGGAAAAACAGTCAAAGTACAGCCAAGCTATTACCTCTAATTCCCATTTTTGAACATTATAGCAAGCTTAAAAATGCCTTTTTAGTCGAAACTAGTCCCTGGAATTCACAATAAAATTTAATGGGGGTACTGCGCTACGCATTTTATTGTAGTATAAAATTATCCAAAAACAGCTAATTTGAAATTGTGAACACACCATAGCATCAAATTATCCGTAAGTGAGTTTATAATAAGCATACACAATTATTAAAATCATTTCGCTTCTTTGGCACAAAATAATACTCAGGCCATTAAAAAGCCTTCGTATCTTTTGATTAACTATATGCATAGTTTGTTTGACTAAAAACTATGGGTAGGAGTTTTAGGTTTATGAAAAGTAAAATAACAGAAACCAAAGTGAAAATGTCGACTTTGAGTGAAAACGCTTAAAACAGTGTTGGTAACCTTTTAAACTGTCTGTTTTCCCATCGCATAATACAAAATCCCTACATTTCCCTACGTCATGTTTAAATGTTCCCACACTTTTCACTGATTCAAAACACTAATTAATACAAACATATTTTAATATTAAAAGTATACAAAATAAAGGCATAATTCTCCATGTACAATATTTATGAATATCATTCGGATCTTTCTCTAACCACCCTTGAAATTCTTTATTGCTGAACCAATCTTCGCAAATTTTTTTTTACGATATTTGTATTTCTTTGCCTTGCTTGGGCCCGCACTTTCGCTACTGTTATTACTGCGAACAAAACAAACATTTGCCATTTTATTTTAATTAATTTTAATCACAGATACTGATAGCTCAAAAAGAATTGAAAATATTTGAACCTAACCTATAACCTTACTCAAACTACCAAACTATGCTAGCAACTACAGGTTATGTTATAGTTACGTTGATCAATATCATCAGATATCACCAATTGCAGAGTACAACCATTTTAGTGAAACATTAAAAATCTTAGATTTTATTTTTATTTTATTTCTCTCCAATTTTTCCTACATGTAGGGAAATTTTCCCCATGTTACCATCAGTGGCCTAAAGCATAAAATTCCAGTGTTTTGTTCCTATAAAAAATGGAGTGAAACAAGAATAAACACTATACAAAACTATACCCACGATTTCCTACATTTCAGGATATTAACCTTTTAAGTATAGCCTTTTGAACCTTATATTTAGTTGAAAAAGTTTTAGTAATGACTAAACCAAGAAATCGCTTAAGCATTTAGGAATAAGGTGAGGTCGTAAAGTTGTGTATATCTAAATTAGAACTAAATGTGAATTATAAACTTACCAAATTTCATTAGAAAAGATCATTATTTTTAATTGTTGGTTCGGTTAAAATTATAAGTCATAATAGTATGTCAAACCAAGTGCGTGAAAACACATTTGACCAATGAGCGGCCACTAGTGCATAAAATGCTACTTTATTCACGCTTTTGAATGCTTGACGATGCCTATTATACAATATCAGCACAAAAAGTTATTTTATTTTTGTTGCTTCTAAATTTCACTCTACGTCTTATTAACTCGTAATTTTAACCCAATCTGCATTCTTTGGAACATTATCAATTTTAAGCCCTAGAAAATTAAATGAATAAATTAAGAAACTTACTTAAATATAAAAAGACAGAAACAGCGTTGAATTATCAAGTAATTACAGTATTACCCCGGATTTTTTTCGTACTTATTTGAGAATGAAAATTACTTAAATTTATTGAATATTTATAAATATAAAGTGCTATTCTCTGCGTAGATGTGCATCACGTTATAAAAATTTGAAACACACATCCTCTTTGCCTAACTTGCAATATAGGAGTTAATGTTGCATAAAATCATTCCCGATTAAAGAATCCTCCAAAGGGGCATGTTATTATTCTTGTATTATCTCGGATGATTAATTTATTAATTTCTTAGGAGCATCCTCCTTACGAAAAATGATGCGTACTTAATATTATGAGCTTAAAACTTTCCCGGACGAGATAAGTAAAGCTCCTTACCTCTTAAGTTTTTTAATTATGCTGCGGAGTGGAAGCTCTCTGACGCTGACGATGCAAATCGTATAGCCCGCGTTGACACACAACGGACGCGACGTTGAAGCCTCAAATATTTCACTGCTCCCATAATCCCCGGCTTGATATCTCCTCCATAGATTAAATATGTTAATAGAAAGAAATCTTTATAAATGCGCCTTTTTATTTCGAGCACCGTGAATCAAAAGTCCACCGGCGAGGATCATAAGTATCCCATATGGTTTTTATCGTTTATTTTGCGAGAACAATAGGTGAATCGTAATCCCTTAAGTTAATAATCATGAATGAGTAATTCAATAAGAAAACATATGTTTGAATAGGTTCCATAATATGTTAAAAATAGTCTTCTACACACGGAAAAAATGTGTCAACGACAAATTGTTCTGATTGACCGAATATTATTGTAGGATTTAAAATGTGTAAATAATGTTCTTTTTGAAACATATTGTGTAGTTTTGTTGCACAATTTGTTGACATAACCTAATACCTATAAAAGGAGCACAAATTGCATATTGCTTGCCGCAAATCCAATAGGGAATCTTCAGCCGAATTTTGCGTACATTAAAGCTGGGCTGTTGGATCAAGGAATAAAGTGTCCTTAATTTGAGAAGTTTCGATCTCATTTATTTTGTTCTGTATGTGACGTTGCGAATTCTCCTTTGCCGGTATACAATATTTTTCCGGTAAATGCACCAAATCGACTTTTTATTTGTTTGAGTGAAATAGGAGAAGCGCCCATCTTTAAAAAATGGCTATATCACATCACATACACCTATTGAACGTATATAACTATATAGGAATAAAACTTCGCCATAATAATGCTGTTTAGAAAACCTGTTTACAGAAGTCTGGGCTAGGTTTAGAAGAAAAGTAATTTGATTTTATACTAATTTGAAACCTTATTCATTTCTTTTCCGTACAAGTTTTTAACAGCATCCAATACCTCAGTAAAATATTTGCATTTATAGACTATATAGATAATGTAAGGAATTCCTCTAGACTTACTACAAATCCTCAGGTAATTTTTCATTCTAAATTCTCCCAGCTTAGCGACGTGTCATGCCAATGCAGCGACGGGCAAGAAATACGTGAAAAAATAATCTCCTTTCGGAGGCCGACACGGTTATTTAGATAATGACCAGTTGGAGAAATTACCACAATTAATTACTGACTACTTAATAGTCCCAAAGTCAGCGGATGATTACAGTAACTAGAATTAATTACACTGAGCGCGCGGATGCGAAGCTCCCGCTTCATTATAAATGCTCGGCCGTACGGTGTGATGGGTCCACGTTTATTACGTACCGCTATTATAATATTTGAAACACATAATAAGCTTATATTTATCAGTTTTTATTATCTTCTTACACCGTGTTGTCCGGTCAACATGAAAGATGAAGGAGGTACACGAGTAGATAGTGCAGAAAACATTATAAATAAAATGGATTCACCCAAATAAACGTCTAGTGTTAAAATGCACAGTTGTAATCGTTATAGTCTAAGATAAAAACAAAAAATTGTAGATTTTCAGTATAGTTATAAGACAAGTCTAGACATATTTTTTCACAGTATCTATCCACAGTTTTCAAATATTTGACCTAGCTTCAAAGAAATTCCTGTTTTACGATCTATAAACAGCCAGTTTTTTTATCCAGATTTACTTTGGTTTACCTACTACCTGATAGATCTTTCTGGTTTTGAGTTCCGTTTGAAATTTTACTGCTCTCATTTTAGGCAGTATGACGTTCATTCATTAAAATCGTATTAGACACAGGTGTTAGTTGAAGCAAATGTAAGAAATTGAAAAAATATTGGACGAAATAACCGGCACAAATAAAAAAACATGTTCGAGATAAAAGGAACAAAAAAAAGCACGATAATTTCAAGTTGAGGATGTTTTCGCATTTTCCTCAAAAATGATTTTGCCTGTGAATGCAGACATAATGATGTAATGTATTATATGGTGGCTTGTTTGTGTGTTGCTGGCGAAGACCATTGATATCTATTGACATATTATATCATCTCCACTAAAATTCTGCTGAACCTTCGAAAAGGATTTTTTACGTGCCAAACATCGCATTGACGCGGGACTTAAAATTTTACTTTCAACTCGAGAAAGAGAGATGTTCGGATTTTTTTCTCACAATTAGAAATTGATGCGTCTTAGTCTGGGATCGAATCCGGGCCTAGCGCATAAAAAACGGACATCCAAACCGTTCAACTAAAGTATCCCTAATCTAATTATTTTAAACCTGTGTATGTGTATACAGTAGGATTATGTCGTTTTGTACATACACTTTGTTTATAAAAAGCTAAATAATTGAACTCATCCTAAACCCCGTGCACCACCTGAAGATACTACACGAGGCTACCTATTCTAAGCACCATATGGATTCCACAACATTTGAAATGTTCGTACTCTGACTAAATAATTTCCCTATGATTATTAATAATAATAACAAAAATATAATAAATAGGTCGGCTATTAGTTGTTATTATATTTGCTTCCATGGAAGAAGTTTAGTTATCTCCCAGCATCCGCCGAGGAATAAGGGAAAATCAACTTCCTCTTGTTACCGATAGCCAACAAATTATTATTATTGTTATCCTTCTCGGTTTGGAAGACGCAGCTTCCACGTCCACTCAATTCCGACAGCCGTGCCGTCTTCAGGTAGCTTTTTTATTCTTCTCGCATCATGAATTTGAGATTGAAACGGCAGAAGGATGGACAAGTAGTGATTTAAAACATATAAAATATAGCTATTCTAATATTTAACAATAATTTAATCCTAATTATTCTAACCAATAGTAATTAAACTAAATAATTATTTTAAATATTTACTTATACACTCCAACCATGCTAATAGCTATAATTTAACACTAATTTAGGCCACGAAAGAGTATGAAACATTCATTTATAAATACGTACTTCTCTACTAACTGCTTAATTCTTTGTAGCATTACTAAAAAATTTGCACCATTTTACGATCCACTGGTTATCTCTAATATCTGTTTGGCGTCGCGGCCAATTTAATCCCTTAACTAATGCCTTAACTTCCGTACGCGACCGCCACACATCAGTGAATGGATATTCAAATAAAGCATCCACCTCACCACATCCACAATTCGAATCATTAACCCTCCAATTCTACATAAAAATTATGTACATTGCTGTATGCTAAATTATTTTACTTCAATTTTCTCAGTATCCATTTTTGTTATTATAACCCTTGCATTAACTCCTGCCTTCAATTGTTGTCGTACCATAGAGATAATAAGGTGTAAGTAAACTTACTTTTACTAATTCAAAAAAAAAAAAACAATCGAACTACATTTGTACCTTATGAAACTACATTTTGTTAAAATATATTATATTTGAAGTTACAATGTTACCACAATATTAAATCTGGTTAATGATAAAATAGTATAGACTTCATTATGGGCAAAAATTGACTCACAAAACTTTCCTACCATACGGTTACAGATTGATGCCTTCAAAAAATTAACTTACGACTACCAGGTGGGTCCATTGGACCCAAATGAGTTTTAAAAGTATTTTCTCTTAACTTATGATAGAACTAATACACTCGTATTCACAGACTTTTCAAATAGGAGGTATACCTATCTTTATAATTTTTGCAGAAAACATTTTTTTAGATTAATAAATTTTACAGTACAAAAATTCTTTTGCTACTTTTACTGTTGTGCATACACTCTAAAAAATGATGGTAAATTTACTTCACTGGTATGTGAAAAAACTTATGAAATATAAGGTAAAATTACACCAAAAAGAGGGTAAACATCAGATTACCTCAAATTAGGTGTAATTTTGCCTGGTAAACCGACTTTGAGGGAAAAATACTTCAATAAATGAAGTAATTTTCCCCTACTTGGGGAAATTTGCTTAGGAGCGAGGAAAAATAACATATTTCGTGGAATATTACCCCTTATGTTGGTAAAAATACAATATGGACAATACAAGGGACATGAAATTCTAATTATATATATTATATATATGCATCTGTTATTTGATTGGGACACAAAATGTTTTTTTTTTTAACATTGCATTACATTGCGTCGCTTGATCAAAAATTAAACCCGTTACGAGAATGCACTACATAGCCGTCGACTATACAACGCGCAAGCGTTTGAGGTACGCAGCTTGAATACAAGTGCGGCATCTACACTGATGGCTTCAACGCATAAATGTAAATGGTGTGTTTTTCATTTTGCCTTGCAAATAAAGATTGAGGTAAGTTCATTTTACATTAATTATGTATTGAGATGATTACCATGTACTTAGCTATGACAGCACACATAAATAATAGACATACACCTGCGTATGGATATCTAATATGATATACTGGGAACTTAACCTCAATTCTGTGAAGTCGCATTCTTTAATGGTAGAAAGACAGTTATTCGGCCCAACAGATTCATTTCGTTCTGCATTACAACAAATGATGGCGGCATATTTTAATTTTCATTTGCAGTACGCAAAAGAGGCTTCTAACACATTAGAAGTTCTGCAGAGGTATTTTTTTAAAAATATACCCTGAACAGGGCAACAAAAATAAAAAAAAAACAAATCCAAACTCAACTTGATAAGATTTTTTAATGTATTTTGTTAGTCAAAATTTATTTTATGGTTACATTCAACTAGATCTTTGTATTATGAATACAACCAATTCTTAGTAATTATTGGCTTTTCTTATCGATCTTTCTCCCAAAATGTTTACTCTTTAAAACATTGCTTATTAAATTTAAAAATTTATTGAAATTATTGTAAACTCTCTGTAATCCAACTAATTAATATATCTTTCAGAAATTATTAAAATTAAATCTAATATTATAAATGGTATATTTTGAATATTTAAGTGGAGAATTTGCATTAAGTTCTAAATGACATAAACACGTTATTAGATAACTGAAACTTAATATTTCTGGATGATAAAACAAACTAATAATCGATTATTTCTAATTTTTTTGTTGTTACTCTATACGTATAGATTGGGCTTTATACGGTTGAACCGCCTTTTATGTAAATCCCCAAAGTCAGTAATGTGAAGGAATCCCCTTATTATGTGGAGTTAGAGATTGTGTGGTAATTCAGTACTACAGGCTTGAATAAGTGTTAGTGTTTGCTTGAGTGATATGTTTGATTTCGTCTACGTATATTTTTGCTCTTCAAAAGAAAATGGCACATAGAAAGAATGCAATCCTTTCACAGCAGCAGGCGTTAGTGGTAGAAGAAATGAGCGATATTGTGGTACACTAGTGGGTACCAATCTTCTAATGATGATGGACAGGTAGACGCCACCGAAGGTCTTCCCAGCGATAAAAATGACAGAAGTGTTGTAGAGAACTGAGCAAGTTGCCAAAAGAGACAGAAAATACGTTTTCAAATTTCTTTAATGAAAAGGGTGTATTACCATAAAAAAAAAACATTTTTTTTGTACTTCCACGAGCAGTCAGAAAATAAATATTAGATAGATTTTTAAATGAGAAAAATATATTCTACAGTGACATAAACTTAAAACTATATAGAATCCTTCAGATACACAAGTATAGCTGCCTCTCCGATACTTACTAACAAGATTTTTGCATATGAAAGAGAGAAGTAAAGGAAAACATGGGGATTAAAAGAAAGTAACGCAAGAAAGAAAAGGACCATTGTTGCGAGTCATAGTGGGCCGACCATCGTTTCCCCGCTAAGTTGATCGGCCCTTTCAGTACGACTTTGTTCCTGTTATGCCCAAGACAGGCCCCAAAATCATCGCGTGGTATAACACCTACCACACAACTAAACAATTGGACAGTAACATGCCTCGCTGCCTACAAGAAGACGGGGATTTATACCACAAGGGCTAACCCCAAACGAGATTGGAGACCACAAGAAACCACAAAAAAAATAATTTTAGGCATTAAGTCATAATTTTGTGGCCAACTAACTAAGTTAAATTATCCTGCACTAATACATAATAAGTAATTCTATTATTAGTAGTATTAGCTGTATAACAACTTTTAACCATTATAACTACTTATATACCCTGTTTTGGAGAGAATATGATTGGATGATACTCCCATGCTACAAACTACACCATATAGTGATCTTTTGCGGATGTGAGGGCTTCTCGCAAAATTCTTGTTACTCCAAAAATGGTAATTTTGTTTGTTAACATACACCACTAACTGAGGAGAGAATGTTTCTCCTAAAGCAAAGATATGTTGCAAGTTACTGTAAAGACTAACTATCAAATCTTCGGCGCTTATCGAGAGCCCAATTATTTTATATCTTAACTTCGTTCTTAACATTTTTTATAATGTTGCATTTTGTTGATGTTTTCGCGTCGTAGGTTATAAAATCTCTTTCGTTCTTTTTTAAGAATTCGATGAATGGCAAGTATAAAAAGACGGGCAAGGAATTCACTCAAATACTTCTACTTTCGTGAATGTTTTAGATAATAACAAAAAACTTTTGAAGCATATGATGGATTGGCAGAATATAATAAGAACCACAAAATAAGCACTAATGCCAGTTCGAACATTTTAAGTATGGCACCCACTCTTTTTAAAATTATATTTATCTTATTGGAAAATCTTAGATATTTATTCGAATTATTTTAAAAGTGGACGCTTCTTCTAAATAAGCCAGCTCGAACCAAAATTTCTTCAGAATTCAGAAATACTTATTTAAATATATATGGATTGGTTTCTTCAAAATAAGTCCGGACAATGCTGACAGCACAGTATTATATTTGGGGAAAAGAAGTCCTTCTATATTTAAATCAAGTGTCACCAGAATAAAAATTGCTTTGTCATTTCAGAACAAAATGTGAGTTTTCCAAAATGCAGGTACTTAAAAGTGGAGATGCCAAATAAAGAAATGTAACCCCTCTGATTAATAGAAACCAAAACCTTTAATCTAACGCATTTAAGCCATCCGCATACCCGGAAAACAATCGAAAAAAGAATGCGATGCTATTTTTTGTCCCTTTTTGAAGTGATTCTGAAAATTAATTAAAAATCTGTGATAAGGTGACTCCGTCCTAAGTATTACATATTGCTAAAGTGGTTAATAAGTATCTGTTTCTGAGGTCAGAATGGTCATTGCGTAAGTGGAAATGTTCATTACTAGAAATTTATACTAAATATATAATACGTGTTTGTATGAAGTCTGATGCGTCAAAGTTATGATGTCTTTCATACGTTCTATTCGCCTTAAATCGGGAAGAATTGGAATTTGTAGAATGAACAGAACTATTGCTACTATCCAAATATATTTTTTCAGTACATTTTCTTCTGTAGGTAATTAAAGATAGAGCGTTACTAACTTGGTTGTATATCACATGCTACAGGTTTTTCTTTGAAAAATTTATTATCATCATTGTAAAAACCAAACTAAGCACTTCCGATACCCATCAGATTCGACGCTGGAATAGGTTTCATTTAAATGCGTAATTGCTTTCGTTATACCGTTTGCGGAGTAGGTCGGGGCCTTTAAGTCTCGGTAAATCGTTAGGATACGTGCGCAAATCGTACATTGTATAACGTTCTACGCGTGTACAGTAAAAGCGTTTCCATACATGCGGGGGTAGTTTGCATGAATAAGTAAACGAGCAAGACAGGAAGCGAACCCGGTAAAATAGTACCATAGGTAAATAAATCTCGACATGTTTATTCATAAATGCGGCAGTACCATATTTAACTCTCTCCGCACAAAAGCGGACTAACAGGCAATGCAAGCAGGCAGGTAGGCAGGCGGACCGTGGCAATCACACTTTATCGTGGCGACTTCCATGTTTAACGACACTTAGGCCTGTCCGGTGTCGTCTCGTTGCAGATTGTATATCATGTCCTAAAAAAGGCAGATTTTTTGTTTCTTGATAGCTGTTCCTTATACCTTAAAAGCCCTAATAAAGCAGAGAACCTTGAACCATGCATTAGGGAAATATCTCTTATCTGCTTAAAATTTTGAAGATGGCACAAGACAATGAAAAAGAACAACCTACATATAAAAACCAACTTATATCAAAAAACAAATGTGTTTTAGATAACATATATAACTTTCTATGAAAAACATAAAGAATCACTAAACACTATATAGCTGATAATAAGGAGAAGAGATTAAATAACAGAAAAATGAGGGCAAAAAAAATTAAGTCGCTACTTATGGACAACTTCACATAATACTGTATTAAATAAAGATCTCACTTCCATCTATCAATGGAATACCAATAATTATGTCGATAGGTTATTTCAGAACAGACTTCTAATTGTAAGATTTATTATTTCCACTATTAACTCCCTCACTTACAATACCTCCATATTCTTGTCTGATACGCTTTAAAATTTAAAACAGTTTTTTTTAGATATGCAGTCAAAAACCTTACAAATTTTTGTTGAAACAAATAACAACTAACTGTTCCTAATAAGAGTACCTCAGTCTCGTTAGATGTACAATAAGTATTTACCAAGGTTCCCAAAGATTTTATATTAGAGGAAATAGCATCTTGATAGTCGATAATTAGAGTATTCTTAGATCATTATGTTTTTTTTTAAGAAGCAGTAAATTAGAAATTATACAAAATGGATGCTTTCTTTTTTTTATCCATGGATGGGTGGAAGCCGAAGAAGGCAACTCGGCCAGAAAGATCTAGTGTGCCTCCATGCCCATTTTAGCCCTCTCAGGTTGCACATAAAAGTTCGCAATCTAGCTCAGAATTAACTTACCGGCTCTGAGTTCGTCCAACCGATCGACCCCAAAGTGTGTCTGGTACCTCTCCCCGTCCACTGCCGGGCAGTTGACAAGAAGGTGAGCAGGACGTCAACAATGAAAATCCAAAAAGTTGTTTGTGTTGACATTAGTTATTTACTTTGGACTATATTTTCTGTTTCTCAACTACTTGTCAGTTTTTAAGCTGGCGACTCTGTTTAACAAATGTATTTACTTGACAGTTGACAGATGGCTTGACACCATTTAGAAGAGGTTAAAGTAAAAATAGCGAAAGATAGGTTATATCACATATTGTGTGGTTGATAATAAAGAAAAATAACAATTCGCTCTGCCCAGTGACATTCATATCCCTCTATCCTAACCCAAAATCTAATTATGAATGACACTTACTTGTATTATTTGATTCTCTTGACATAAAACACACTCCGCTAATTGTATTAAATCAGATGTGTGCTTATTGTTTGAATCGCTACATCAGTCTAATCAATCTAATAACCGATCTATCATAGGATAACAAAGCTGAAACATATCAAATACAGGGTTATATACATAATTCTTACACATATCAAATTATACCCTTAATTCCCTTTTTAAGCGTTCTATGTTTCTTTGCGACTTGATTTCATCGAAACCTACAATTAAGAGCATCGCATTAAAAGCCGATTGTAACACTTTGCGTAAAATCTCTTTCGAGCATCCAGCAGCAATACCAATTAAAAGAATGCTATAATCAAGTGATAATAATGTGAAATGTGTATTTGATATATAGATATGCACCTACCTATCCTGAAATTCATGCCAGACGAAGCAATAGTCCTCTGTTAACGTGACAGGGAAGAGTTGGCTAACCCCATGCGGTACATACGTTTATTTAGTACGCAGTGCCCAGTTAAGATTCCTATGAGTAACCTCAATCTGTCCCTGCTCATAAAGACTACCTTACGGAATCTTTCCTCATTCGGTTGAGAGTTCCAAGAGATTTACAGTGTTTTACGCTGACGAGTCCATTCCAAAAGGAGCAGTGCCTAGCAGCAAGTTGGAATCTGACAAACGTTTTGATGCTGCCATATGAGCTACCACATGTCGGTTCTGGACCTAAGAACGGCAGCTCGCTGGGGTCCCTTGCTAACGTGTCAGCTATTTCATTGCCTCTGATCTCAGGGTGACCCGGCCGAATGTAACATTAAGGGTTTTGTTCCAACATACAGTTCATGACGGTTCACGATCATGTGAACCAATCAGACAACGCATTTTAGTTCGCGAGAACTCCAATCTGTTCTCTGATTGGTTCACGTGATCGCCAACCGTTCGCGAACAGTCCTTAAAATATTCCTCCAGCTGTTTAAGTTTTCTGTGGCACCCCAGTACCACCTCAGAGTCAAATCTGCAAAAGCTTTGAGAGCAGCTTAGCTGTCGGAGATGATTTCTACCCTTCCATCCTTACGTAGGCAATTTGAGATGCCCTCAGCACAAGTCTGGATGGAAATCGATGTTGATGACACATGTAATTTAAAAACTGAAATTAATTAATAACGTTAATAAAACATCTAACATTGCATTATTTATAATCGGCCTGTATATATGACTACATTTGAGATAAGCATGTCCTGCTAAAATACTACTTTTTATTCTGGTTGTTTTTTTGAGTTTATGTATTTCGATATTTAGGCACTTATGAATTCATCGAAACAAATCCAATAGATTAATGTTTGAACTATAAACTTACACTTGGTTATCTCTTTAAATGTGTACCTACTGTTAAAGACTATTAACACAATTTTAATATGTAAGCAAAGTCAGTTAAGTGTGTAACCGGGGCAAGTGTGTAGATTGGCTACATTTATTTTTAAAATTAAAATAAGGATGTCCTCTGTTATATTACTAATGGACTAAACTTCATACTAGTTTTACAAATAAAAATTCACATCTGCTAACGTGTAATAACTTAGATATCTTGTAAATTTATCATACCTTATTAAAAAGGCATCAGTATAGTATTACACACTTGGCCGAACTAAAGGATAATGCTATTAATATATAAAATGCAGAACGATTACACACTTGCCCCATTTTGCTGGGTAAGTGTGTAGTATTGACAGTGTTTAAAATTTCTTTTTTTTTCTAGTAAACCGTTGATAATTATAAAAGACCTATCTATTGAAGGCTTACAACTAGGCATATATTACGTACTTCCATGTGTAAACTTTATCAAAATGTCTTATTATGTGAACAGTGTTACATTTTTTTCACACTATGCAATTTTTACTACACACTTACTTGACTTTACCTTATTATGAATACTTTATTTTAATTGTTTAAATTTGTAGTATCTTTACGTAATTTAATTTTAATTTAAAAAATAGTCCTTCAAAAAAAATACAGGTGGCATTGAAACGTTACAACGAATAACAAGATAACTATAAAGGAAGGACAAAGAACGCTCGATTTTTTGCGTTTCATTCATTAATAATTAATTCAATAACAATAAGAAACGCCAATGAACACTCATTTGAAAAATCTTTTACACATAAACATCAAATTTTATCCCGCGATTGAATCGGCGAAGGTATCCCCAAAACGTGTAGGCTTTAACGAAAATAACGAGGAGTGTCGAAAATAGAACGATGAATAAAAGAATTTTCGCAGGAATTTCGTCAAACAACCCGCTATAAAAAAAAGGCGCCCTCACTTTCCACCACCAATTAACAGGTAAACGAAGTATACACGTGTATACATAAATATTCGCCTCGCCCAAGGATCTTCCGAAATAGAGGAGCGACTCTGCGGTTCTTTGAGGAGCCGTCGGCCCGTGTTCTTCACAGGGAAGCGTCTCTGTCTATCCAAAGACCTGGAGTACTTTGATTCCGGCCGCACTCCCATTTGATGGACCCCGACGGACGTCGCTTTCGCTCAGTTCCCGGCCGTTCACGATGCCGTCAACATTAAATCCGGCCCCCGGAAAAGAAGAAGACCTCGTCGGTGCACTTATACTCACTCGAATCCATCGTCTAAAATTTTTATTATTTCTTCGAGATAGAATTTAAAATTGACTTCCGTCGGGTCGTTGGCGTAATAACGTTTCGCGTATAACGGGCTCAGTTGATCTGTGGCAGTAGTACCTAACCCCATCTAGCGGGATATTTTTAACTTCGGAAGGCCAAGACGAAGATTTGCATAGATCCGTTTGAAAGTTGGATGGAGCGGACTAGTTGTGTAATTGGTGTAAAAAAGCGTTTCGAGTAATTGTTCGTTCAATGTGTACTTAGTTATCAGCAGTTATTAGCGCAATGTGAGTTTAAAAATCGCCTTCTCATGTTCTACTTTGTAGGTTGGATATTGTCAGACAGGAAAAATTTTAAATCGAATCGGAACGACCAATTTTAAAAACGAAAACATGTGCTCCTCTATTTATGTTAATGCTTCAAAATTGTGTGAGACTATCAAACTGTAATTGCCATTTTAGGAAAATTATTGTAAACTCAAACTTATCAGTATTTGGAATAAATTTACACCAAAATCTACCAATTACTAGCGTAAAGCGACTAAAATAAAAAATAACTTAAATGAAAATATTATGTTGCGAATGGTCACGTAAAAGTGGTAATACTTTCCGCGATTTAGTAATTTAGTTTTAAAATTTCAATCCATGACAAAGCAGAAACGTCAACATTGCGAAAATGAAATAACCAGAGCGAAATTAATAAATCTGTACTTGCACAAAACTGGAGATCGAACATTAAATAAATACAGTGGAACCTTTCTACAACGGACACTCACCGGCCTAACGAATTTGTCAGTTGTTTGTCATGTGTACTACGGAAGAGTGTACAAAAATATTCGGTAAAATTTTGTATTTAATACAAAGCATTAAAAAAAAACATTAAACAAATTTATATATACATTTATCCATTTTTCTAATAAACAGTAAACTAAAAATCATACAAAATTAAAGATATAAAACAAAAAAAAGTAAACTACAAATACAGTAAAATAGAAAATAAATCTAAACCACGTTAAATTACGCCTCTACTTATCACTGGATGTATACAAAAATGCTATTAATTCATTCAGAGAATTGAACTAGGAGGAAAAAATATCTAGAGGTTTTTTACTAGTGTAAGAGAAATTTTGTCACCTTTTTTACGAATTTACATAAATCAATTAAGCAAAATGTGTGTTGTACCACCTATGTTTTTTTATATGGTTTTGCAAATATTCGTTCTGAACAGGTAAATTTAAGTCTTCATTACTAAGAATGATCTGCTCGCGTCCGTTAGAGACAAGTTCTAAATACATTGATTTCCCGTACTTTCGAGCTGGAATAAGTAGAAAATTATCTGTTAGAAGAGGTTTCACTGTATATTTGTTATCCTAATATGTAACTATACAGCTTAACAAAAATCTCGTGACAGTGGTGAGTCATTCTGCACACATTGTACTGTAGTGGGCAAAGCGCGTATACGATGGCTGGTTTATGGTGACACGTGAGCGTCATTGCTTAGCTCTGCCCTTTTTGCCAGTGCGCTACTTTCACCAGCGATTTGCCGATGATGTATGTGATATCACTATACGTTATTTTTATAGTTAATTTGATCATATTTAGATTTTCTTTCATTTATGTAGTGAAAAATCACATCCGAAATTTAAAATGCATGCTCAATTACCTACTTTCACATATTTCACTGTCATTTTGATAAATATTTCGTTATCTAAACAATATTGAGCCAGCCAATAACAGTATGTATTTCATTGTAATTTTTAATTGAGTATATTTTTTTAAATATTTGAAAGCAGATCTTTATGGAATTGCTCAAACAAAAGAATAGTTTAACACTTCTATATGTCTAAGATTAATTTCGTTGCATTTAACTAATTCAAGTTGCCGAGATAACTTCATTTATGTCAGTCACATCATGTGTCAAGAAAAAAGTAAACATTTATATTTCGCAGTTTTTATTTCGTATATATTTTATTATATATTTATATTAGCAGTACATAAATGTGGTCATAAATATCTTTGATTTGAAAGTTAAAATTTGTCTATATTTATTAAAGTTTACTATTTTCCAATTCAATTTACAGAACATTAATTGTGTTATCGTTTGATCCTTGAACTTTAGATTTGATAAAACAGCAATTAAATGGTGGATGATATTGAAAGAGCGGCCAAAAGTTAGGTCAAAATGATCAGTCTTACAAATATAAACAGAAACATATGTACAGATGATAAGCGTTGTTTCTTCTACATTAAAGATCGAAAGAGATTTATGTTTCCTATATTTCTTGCAAGTTTTTACTTTTGATTCTTACAAAAATTAATAATCTATATACGTATAATGATAATATATAGAATTTATGGCTATGACCTACAAAGTTGCGATAAAAAGGTGACATTAAAATTGTCTAATGTATGATGCAAAAAAATAACAATAATAGTAATGAAAAAGATAAATAGACGAGACAAAACAACATGTTAAAAACAAATTGTATTAATTAAACTCTCCCAAAATCAAATCAAGGTTTATTCTTTACTTCATGTTACATATTTGTTATTTTTATCTGTTTTCACAATGATAATTTTAATAATCTTGTGGTACAATAAATGTGTGTACGTATCACAGAAAAAGAAACCCAAACTGCACAACAATCACACAACCACCATTAACCCGACTGCATACGCGGCGTGATTAACGCAAGTTCTTGTTTTAAAGTTAGTTAAAGTTACACAAGTAAGTATTTTCTTAGGAAGTTTGTAAAACAGTTTCAAACCTACATAATTTAGAAAGATGGTCATTTTTGGTAAGGGTAACACTGTGGATATTCTTAATTAATATAAACTGATATACAATATGATAACACTGATAACAACTAATATACAAAAAGGTACACCTGACAGGACACGAAACCGGCTAAACAAGCTTGACAGTGATAAAACGCTGAATACTCCAGCAATAACCCTAAAGATTCACTTCTGATTTGCTCCAGAGCACAACCCCTACAAACATATTCCATAGGCCAATCCAAAATCAATTAAGGCATACAGAATTGAAACTAACTAGTTTGTACACATTACACGTTTTAAATTTCTAAATAATTAATAAATTGAATGCAATTTAGTATCCACATCACTATACAATTGTCAATATTATTCAATTGTCAGTTGCTTGAGAACCAACAATCACTTCTATAGTTATCCAAATGCTATCTATTGCGAAAACGGAGACGCTTGGTTAGTTTTATCTGCATTCAAATATTTCAATCATTAGAGTAAAGTAAAAACAGTACAGGATCCAACACAGAAACTTGCGGGACACCTAAACCGACATATCGATAATCCGATTTATAGTATGAAATATGTAAATTTTGTTTATATATTATACTAACAAACTGATATCTATTACATAAAAGAAGAGTTCAACCAATCATATGCTACGCCACGAAATACCTGCTGGTATTCTAGTCTATATGTAGCGCCTATAGGATTATGTGTAAATCAGTAAGCATGTATTATCCCATACAGGCCCGTGAACATTTATAAATAGGGACTAAATCTATGCATAAAAACTCGCCATAGTTGCCAAACATGTTGCAATGACGATGCAAAATCACGCCCACCGCCCTTTACTCCTGCATGCACAAACTATAAGCGGCAGTACTAATCTGGCACGCATTCAGGAATGTAGGTGTATTTCCTCTTACCTGCGCCCTTTTACTTATTTCTTTTTCATGTAATTTTTTTTAATCTTTCTGGTTATTTCTTTCCACTAGACTCTTAATTTACACATGCGAGGAAAAGGTACAGTAATTAACTGAGTGGGTTGTGAGTTCTTAGTGGAGTTTTTATTTGGAATTGTGGCTTACAGTTAATAACTTATTTCATAGAGTACAAAACGTTTCGATAAACTCGGCTACCTTTATCAATTGCTTAGTAATGTATTTTCTATATTCATCAGATATCCTCTTGAAGCTTAGTACCATCTTTCCATCCATGATTGTAAAGTTCGTGGTTTGGTTTATTTATTTAGACGAATGTAAAGAATTACTGCATGTAAGAACTACTAAGCAATTGGTAAAGAAGCTGGGTCTATCGAAACGTTTTATATTCTAGAAAATAAATTATTAATCGTAAGCCACAATGCCAAACAAACACTCCACTAAGGGAATTTCACTCTTTACATTCCGCTAAATAAAGAAGCCACCCAAGAATAATTAACTGATACCACTCTGGCAGCAGTGCTTACCAATTGTCAAAATGTATTAATAAGTAATCCTGCTTGCACAGCAAAGGCCGTACAATTGTTTTTGCAAAAAAAAAGATTATAGCTTATAAGCACAAGAGCCGCAACAGCATAGCACCTACTTACACCATTAACATGAACGAGCTCAACCCTTAATGACCTACGACAAGAAATTATTTATGCTGTCACCAGTATAACTATGTACTGAAACTCTTTTACACGTATAATGAGGCAATTTGTTCGAACATTTACTAAATTAAGATTTTAGTTAATTTTGAAAACTTCTTAATTTTTTATTTTTATTTAGTTTTCTTATAATTTCTCTTTATTTTTTTTAGCATTTAGAAGTATATTTTTAATTTATATTATAAGAATCCTTTTTTATCTCTTTTTCATGTTCAATTTTAGAACAAATCTTTATATCTATGTTCTACTCATTGTTATAAGAAGTTTGTTTGGTTGGATATTTATATTATAGATGTAAAATCTCAATATTTCTTCCTACAATGATAAGTTTACTACACAACCCCTAGTATGGAAAAGAATTTGTAATAATAGCACTTAGTTCTGTACCTATATTTCAAATATTACAAAATATACGCTCTAGTATGAATGGGTATCGAAGTAGTAATCTCTGAAATGGTGTTTACTCCGTGAGAGCGTACTTGTGAAATCCAAGGCCGAGCGTGGCTAAAAGTCGACCGTAGTACGTTAGTAAGTGCGTCGCACGATTCCTTTATGATCAGTACGTTTTGACAACGTCTTGCTGGTATTCTATGGAAAATGATACTGTTCTATACCTGTATATACTTATACAGACTTACAGATATGCATAGAATCTCTTAGACAAAAGTCTGTAATGACCGGCGCAGTATTTATGGTATATGTGTATTATATAACAATTACAAAGTAAATGAAACTACATATAATCTTTCCACTTTATGTTATGTATGTATTTTTCCCATTTAAGATGATATCGATTCAAATATAATTCTTATTTTCTTTCCAGGCCGGCAAGATCGGACTGGGCCCGACCGGACATCTTGGAGCCGGATTGCCGTTCTTCTGCCACAACGGTGACCCATTGTCGCAACCACCCCCCGCACACATGGGAATCCCACCGTACCAGTTGGACACAAAGGCCGGCTCCATGGGTGAGTACGGACGCAACCCGCCACTCAGCCCCGCCGACTGGAGGCGTCTCGGCCCGCTGCTCGCCGCCACAGGTACACCCGCAGGTGGTGGGTCGTTCGTTCAATCGTTCGCTCCTAGCTAACCGTTCATTACTTCGAATTATTCGAATCGCACTAAATGACTAGACACGTGACACAGACACTGTTCCACTATTAGGCAGAACGTTTTGCTATTTCACATCAGTTTCGACATTTTTTATTTCCTTTTCTGTTTCCTTATATAATTCGCTTCGCTATTTTATTTTAAAGAGCTAATCCACGACGAGACAACCTCCAAATCCCAAATTAAAAAAAAATCGAACGTTTTATTATACCTAATTCCTTTTACCTCATAATGTTAAAGGAGACAGGAACTCCAGAAGTTTTAATAAATACATGTCTCATCGTGGAAATTTAGCTCTTCAATAGGGGAATCCAAGGCGGAACAAATACGTTTAACTTTGAAAATGATCTATCAACATAGAATGACTTAATAAAATCGAACTAAACTTTAGAGACTGCTAATTCTATGAACACTAATTTACAGAAAAAAAAGCTTGTAAAAGATGATAATAAAAAGAGAATCGATGACGCGAAAGTATGCATTTTTTTATTCTACTCCACATACGAGGCAAAAGAGGATTTCATTATCATATTTACGAGGGATGTTTTTTAAATTCACGGAATGGGGTATAAATAGTATTTATTAATTTTATTTTTTTATTTTTCAATTTAGTTTCCTTGAACAGCGATATATTGCACACATCTCTGTATTAGTTTTTGTAGACACAATGTCAATTTACGGCAGCTTCCAATGATATTTCGTCCTTAGAACGTCTTCTTCGAAGGTCATTTTTCAAGTTGAGAAATTAATATATGGTGGGTGGTTAAATACTTCAAAACCGCACTATGCTTTAAGCACCTACAGCATGTCAATTTTGTATGCTCTCTCGCAAATAGGTTAAGATATTTGCACAGTATGTTCCTGTGCCTATGCTTCACCTTTAGGTCTGTAATCTATTTGCAGAATTTCTTCAGGATCCCCATAAATTGGTGCCTTACTTTTTCGAGTCGATTGCTGGACTTCGAACTTCTTTGAAGTTAACCTACCTTCGCATGCAACTGCTTAAGCAAGAGTCGTCAAATGGAAGACCTTTGATTGAGGATCACAAAAATGAACCCAGCCTTTATACCCAGTCACACTCATCCCAATAGCATCTGTCTGTTTGTCCTCCTCACAGGGCTCTAAAAATTGTTAACAACAGCCGACGTGATATTGCTTTTATTTTAATGAAGTGTAAGATTTTAGGAAACCCAACGCGTACTGATATTTGACACTCCAAGATGTACATGAAGGATTTTGAA
The DNA here is from genome assembly GCA_004143645.1 of Protaetia brevitarsis. Taxonomy (NCBI): domain Eukaryota; kingdom Metazoa; phylum Arthropoda; class Insecta; order Coleoptera; family Scarabaeidae; genus Protaetia; species Protaetia brevitarsis. Next base: position 1,037,336 of record RXPK01000067.1, on the reverse strand, counting down.
GCCAAATTTTTGCAATGTCGTTCAGTTTTAGTCGACTGTTTTCCATAATGGCAATTTCAACTTGTAGTATAACGTCACGTGGTCTTCTACGGCGTCATCTTCTACGGATTCCCAGCCTTATTTCAATACTCTGACTACTTATAAATCATAGCTTTGCCAAAGCTGGTGTCCCCGTAAACAGCTCTCACATCATTTAAAATAATAACTATGCTTTTCTCCTGTTTCTTGAGTAGTTTAATAACTGCGCTGTTTTTCAAAGAATTTAATATTTTTACTTAATCGTTTGACTGCAGCAATACCATATGAAATTTGACGTTTCTACTGTAATTATTCACAATCAATAGTAAAAAATAAAATAGGCCAACTTATACATTCTGAGAATTTCACAAGACAAATCGTTAGTACAAGAATTATGTAGTTTTGCTGATTTTCACCCAGAATCCATTCCAGAAACACTGAGTTTCAGCATTTTCTGCAGTGGGTACAATGGTTGTATCATTTTCTCGCCTTTTATCTCAATCATTTGCTATTTTACTGGTTACATTCCCCGTTAATATTTTGTGACTCTTGAGATAGCTGAATATATGTAGGTTCTGATGATAGAAAATCGTCATCAATGAAAATATTGTCTAGAGGTCATATTTCAGTTTTCCTGAAGCCACTGATTATGATTTTAACACAAGATTAAAAACGCTACTCCAACTGACGAAATTTATGACAAACTTTGGCAAGGTTGCTTCTTATATAACTGCACTGCATTCTTATAATACGTATCAATAGCTTTCGTTAGTCACACATCTAATCGTTATAAAATTGAGTGATTTTCTCCGAGCAAGACCAATAATTCGAAGATTTTTTTTGTATGAGTTTAATGTCCATCAAACAATAGTAGAACCAGTATTTTGGTATAAACTTTTTATACCAGAGAATAAACGTTTCGGAAGTAATCCAACCTCGATCAGTAATTCTGCCCAACCCCAAGTATCAAACCCAATTCAAACACTTGTTGGTGTTTTCTTTTGCACGGAAAACATAGTAGGTATGTAAGATTCACTGGCAGAAAAACTGTTGCAGTCAGGCCTCTTTCGGATGATATTTTCTTTTTGTCGCGAGAATGTTGGGTTATCCCTTTGGATTGCTGAAACTATGCCTGTTTCATCACAACGATAAATCTTTTCATCGAGAACCATTCGATTAAATCCCGTACAACGAGCTACAGTAATCGACTCAAGTTTCCTCAATCTTAAAACATCATGTCGTTTTTTAAAGCGTAAACCCAATCTTAGCCTGCTATTTCACATTGTTTGTTAAATCACAATTAAAATTATTAGCTGCTCGCTCTTCTAAATAGCTAAAAAGCTCCAATTCCCGTTATTCAGTAAAAGCGCATTATTTGAAACAATTTTATTAATTCTTCTCAAAGTTTTCTCTTTTTTGCTTGGCACTGTGACAGTGTTGATTTCGATACACCCATGCTACTGAAAATCTTTTACATCTAATTTCATCTTGAGAGTTCGTTTATTTCACCTAAAATTTCTAACCTTCTGGAATATGGAAAACATATTTTTTTGCCAAAATTTTAACAATCAAGATAATGGTTTACCTTAAGAAAATAGTTATAAAAAAATTACGTTTGGTTAATCCCAACACACAAGTATTCTCTGTTGAGTGAACACATTTATGTTTCGAGAAAGCACATCCATGAAATACCGTAACTATAAACTACCATTTTTCGACAAGTAATGGCAGCACATTACAAATAAAATATACTTAAATCTCATTGTATTTCTCTGTTCGTTCCGCCCTGGGTTCCCCTAATATTTCTTGTAGAAAAACGTAAAACCAGTTTCTTTTTATATTAGATATTTGAAAAGGGTGCTTGGATAACTTTGTTCATAAAGAAGATTTATGGTGATGGGTTGTAGTGGTGGAGAGCAATGGGTTTATATCATTTCCATGCTTCATTAAATGTTTATCCTTAAATAGTTAATATATAAAATAGCTAATCATAGCACCCCAATTAAATTAATATATACTTAATTGTTGAAGAAATACTTACGAAACCAAGAGGTGACCTTTGTATCTTAGACATAAAGATATTTATTACTCTTAAGTATGGGATTTACCAAACCATAAATAAGTATGTAATGAATAGCAATATAGATTAGCCATCATGTACACCGACATTTCACATATTTCCTACGTAGATAATTAAATTTAATTTCCACCCCAATGACCAAAAAAATGTCATCCTAGAAAATTAACGAATTATAGTCCTTTGTGATTTCCTTTAACATATACAGAAGCGATGAGCACTAATTCCTTATCGTCAATAAATTCACCTTAATGAACTGTCAAACTAATTCCATTTAATTCTTAAGTAATTACCACCATTACCAGTTCGATAGTGGTATTTTTTAATGAGCCAAAGGTATTTCCTGAGCAGTTGTCGAGCTTTGGAAGCCGTGACAGTAATGAAAATGTTGACTATTACAGACATATACAGTAGCACACAATTCTCCGCCTGCAGAATTTCAAGATCGCTAACTATAAATTTAATTAGGGAAATCTAACCTATATATGGTAATAATGGTTATATGGTGAATTAATTATACTTAAAAAAAAAATACTTACTTTAGTCTAGAGAGACTTTTTATATATCGCATTGATATTGCAAATAATAGTATAAATTGAATTACCTTTACAAGGACACGTATTGTAATAAATGAGTGCCTTAAATCCTATGGTACCTATTTTCGCAGCTATTTTTCATAAAGCGTGTTTAATGTTCTTTTTTATGAAAGAAAAGAAATTTGGGGATTAGTAGGAGTTGGTAATGAACATGGTACTATAAATATACAAAAATAATCTCAAATTGTCTTATGTGATATTTAAAACCACTAAATGCTTCATGAAATTATGGAGCATACTCGTGATGCTTTTATAATTATGAATGCACTCGTTTGAGTGCTTAAAAAATCTAATTTGCAAAACATGAATATTGGAGTACTTATTACTTTACTTTTTACAGCACACCTACTTGTCAATATATGTTAATAATTTGAGAAATATTGTTTTAAAAAGCGCTTTACGTTAACTGATACGTTAGCTCATTCTGGACAGCTTGAATAATATTATTTTTTACTAAAAGAAATTACTGGAAGCAATTTTACTGCAAATCTAAAGGGAAGTAGTAGAACCAAGTTGCTATTTTTAAGAGTTAACCGCAGAGATGTTGATAATTTTATGGACAAAACGTTATAATTATGTGACAGTTTTGTGATATTAAATTAAAAATAAATAAGTTAAATTTATGTTATCCACTTATTGAAAAAAAAAAACTGGGAAGCTTTATACATTCAAACTGAAGCTAAAATCTAGGTCTAACATAATGTTTGTTCAAAATAGTAAACCAAATTATTAACATGTTAACAATCGGGCATTCAATCTAATTTTGTGGCATGGTCGTGACTTTAGTGTAGAGGATTTAGCTTAGCATTTTATTGGTAATTACATACTAAACTATGGGTTATCAAACTATTGATGCAAATAGTTGACTTTAAAACAATGGTCTCATATGTGTCAAGCCACTTATTGCAAGAAGTAATATTGTCAATATGTCAAGAAAATCTGTATAGAGACATTTTATTTTTAAGTATTTCTATACTGTTAAATAAGTTGCATACGTAAAATAAATCATGTGAGTTTTTTTTGTCATGAGGTGCCCTGTATAATTCTAAATATTATATAGAAATTAGAATGAATCGGAAATTAATAGTAGTGATAATATAACAAGCGTATTGATGAATTTTATGTTCTTGGTATTTGCCAAAATTTTGTAATAAAAATCAAATCTTAACTATGTATTTCTTTATTTTGGCGTTTCGCCAATGTACATATTGGTTTCTTCAAAAAAACTGTAATATTAAAATCAAGTGTTAATGTCTACATTTCTTGGTAATTTGAAAATCATATCTTTAAAATTATATTCTAATCTGTGGCCCAGTGTAAAATATCTTCACATGTTCTTTTTATTAATTTAAAAATAAAATAAATGATTATTTTTAAAATTTAATTGTGAACAATGAAGCCTTTTCCTTAGAATGATTTATACCATTAATTTTTCCTGACACAATATTAAACAAAAACATGTAGATATTAAAACTTCATTTGAATATTAATTTCCTGAAAGAAGCGTCAAAATACAATGGAAAAGAGAAAATTTAAAATGATAAGTATATTTATGCAAGAATTATAGAAAAATATAAATAGAAGTACCGTCACGTCAGTGTCACACATAATGTCGGTCGATGCCATATATCCAGGGCCCGGACACATCAGCCTATCGTCGCCAGTTAATCGGATAAGCGCGCTCTGGATTCTACTTTTAACTTTAATAAATATATATTTGATTGCAAACTAATACTTTTGGCGTTTATTTGTTGTTTGTTTTTTCTAGCTAATCAAAGTAAACTTATTAAGTTTACCCACTATTGGGTAAGATATTAATTTAATTTGAAAGGTGTGGATTTGTGTTTTGCTAATTCATTTGCAGTTTTAAATAAAGTAATATTAAGTAGGTGATGTATACTGGATGAGTTAAATATTTAATATTAATAAGCTCATGACTTGCGGTGTTATGGAATAGAAAATATTTACTGCATTTTATAATACACTAACGGTTATTTTCTTTTGTCTTTCTGGATACCAAGAAACAGAGCAGCACTTTATACCAGAAAATATACCAAACCGAAATGTAGAATACAAAAAGATATCAGAGCTGTTGAAATATCTATTGCAAATAGTCAACCAATTTTAAGGCAATTTTAAACCGTTTTATGTCGGCGTGATTAAAATCCGCGCCTTTTGGTAATCTTCAAAGTTCAAGTAGGAATGTAGGTGATTTCAGAAATGACTATTTCCACGTACCTATTATTTTTCATGGTTTACGGCTATAAAAGTAAATTCGTATTTTTTACTTTACACTAGTTTAATGTTCTAGGAAAATGAAGAAATATTGTTACAAACATTATGTGTTATTTGCATTCCAAGTTTTTTCCAAGTCTATATCTTAATATAATATATAATCTTATGTTTAGATTTTGCACTACGCCACTGATCACACTTTTCAAGCTGAATATCTTACTCGAAAAGTTTCTTCTATATCTAATAATTCTCCCTTACACTGAGAATAATCCGAATACTTTATTCTTTTTCTTTTAAATAGCAGCAAAGGAATATTTATTAGGTTCTAAGAAAAAAATATTTAAAACAAATAGTGATTTAGGTAGGAAATTTCTTCTTTATAAAAAGAAAATTTGACTTTAAAATAATCGATATCATAATAGTAAAGCATATTTGATCTAATGACTCTACAATTTATATTATATTCAAATAAATATTTATTTGATTGTAAAAAACGAAATTATTTGAAATTTATAAAGTATATATAGTCGCGAGCAAATGTTATAGGCACCTTTGGCAAAACTAATGGGTTTTCATGTTTTTCTTGAATCTTTTTTTTTGTGGAGCAGTTATTTTCAACGTTTTTTATAATCGTCTTTATGGTTACAATAGTTATAGATACTTTTTGAAAATGTATTATTTTTTTTAAATATTTTTAAAGTCTTCAAGATGTCACTTTCCCCTCCATCTTTAAAAGTATTATAGCTGGTACTGAAAAACACTCTAATTGCCAACAATTAATGAGATCCCTTAAGAAATACTACATATTTATAATGTATTACCTACAAGTTTTTATTTTCTCGTTTTTTACTGTGATATTCGCCCAAAATTTAGGGTGCCTATAACATTTGCTCGCGACTGTATCTTTAGTTTATTAATTTGTTTGTTTGACCATAAATAACTTATTTTATTAAGCATATTTATGTAAAAACTCCAGCTGTTGTCCACAATATGCTTTCACCCTCATAGATTTTCTGTGAATATGAAATTACATTGACCAAAAAAAAAAAAAACAGTCGAAGCTAGTTGCCCTTTGCACCTTCACATTGACGTTTGATTTCGAATAAATCAAAGGGCACCGAACGCAATGGGGAAATTGTTGTGATAAAAGTACCTAAGAAATATTTATCTGGCAAGCACCTAATATAGATAAATATTTGATAGCTGTGTCTGCCATGTAGAAAACTGTAGTAAAATTGGAGAACCGTCATCTTCACGGCAATATCTGTACTCGTAGAGTATCTTTAACATATTTGCTACTACAGGACAGAAAACTTTGCTATTACATATATATTTAGAACATCATGACGTGATCATTGACGTAACAAAATTTTAACGTATGTAAATCTGCTACTACTTTATCTGTAATTATACCGTCTTTGTGTGAAATAAATACTTAAGTTTCTTTAAGAAAATCGTACTTGATATCACATATCTAACAAATATTTTTTTTTTTGCTGTTAAGCTAATTTATTTTAATAAGAGGTATTATTTTAAAGAAATAGTTTGATCGCTTCAAAGAAAGCAGTAACATTAATCTTAAGTTCAGCGGCGGTTGGTGCTTACGTTTTACAAGGGCCATTACAATGATCTAATTTCTTCGTATAAGTTCGTAACATGTTGGTATTTCGGACGATAACACACGAACTTCCTATGACGTATGCACCAGCCGCCACTGCTTAAATTACTATATTTAATTCAAATAAAGTTTCTTTATCTAAAATATTTTTTTTTCTAAGATATGTATTTCTTTGCGGAAAACAATCTTTTTCTCAGGATAGATAGAATTTTCAATAGAGATTTTTAAGGCTTAATTCTAATCATTGCCGAATACACGTGGTCACTTGCGTATGTTGTCCCGACTCCTACACTTAAATTTGATTAGCTAGACTATAGTTTATAGGCAGAAAAGGGGTTGAATTTCGAAAATTTGAAGTAAAAGTAGGATACAGTTCATACCTACTATTTCCATATTTTTCTTTAAACATTGACCAGATGCAGTTTATGAGTGTTACACTAGTTATTTAAACTTTCTTGTAGACTACATACATGGTTGTCGGAATATTTCTAAAAAAATCTAGTTATTGTGTTAAAATACGTGGCTAAATCTAGTTTACTCCCTTCCCATAGGACACCTCACATTTACAGCTGACGAACCTAATTATAAATTGTCTGGCTCCATCCATATCAATGTAGGATAGATGCAAATATATTACACAGACTTACGTACAGGGATATATGTATACGCAAATATAGGTAGCAGGTATACATACAAGCGTCGCGCAAGAACCTTCTGTTGCGACCGAACTTACCGTGCTCTTTACCTCTTGATCAAAAGGTTCGGGTTTTGTTCTGGAGCGACGAGGTTGAAAACCGTCATCTTTCTTACGACGGCGTATCAATTAGCTCGTAATTGGATGCGTGTGTTTCTAACTCTGTCGCACCCCCGCTAACGTCATGACGCCGCTTTTCGTTCTTTCTTCTCTCTCACAGTCTGGTACATCCGCAACCGTCTACACGTCTACACGAGCGTGTGCATAGTCACACACACATAGTTCGTTCTCCACACGACTTTATATGCGGTCGGAATTCTCGACAGGAAATGATAATTGGATAGCTACTGTACGTGTATATGTGTGTGTGTGCGTATTTACTTTAGGTGTATATGTATGTAGATATATTGTGTATAATTTAATTGTCCATTATTTTGTGCGCTTGTCGATGCGAAACTAAATTGGTTTGACGTTCGTATGGCGTTTCGCGATTGAAACGATTTCGGTTTACAATTAATTATCGGAAAATTTCGAATTTTCGACCGGTGCTGTGTAGCTTTCGTTATTAGATGTAATGGAAGTTGCGAAGTCGAATAGACAGGTGTACATTATTAACGTAAAATCTGGTATTTCACTTTGATCTTCATTTTCTCAAACACAATTTAGCAGCCATATAATACATACAATACATATGGAGAAGTGCGTTTATTTAAACGATGGCATGTCTACATTTGAAGAGTATAACTTCTAAAGGGCCTCTAGTGCTTTAATTTCATGCATAGATCTAGATCATTTTTATGTAAAATCAGTATTCCTGAAATAATAGCACTTATGGTGAGATTCTGAGCAAAAAGCTGTAAATTTATAAATCTATACCTTACAAAAAAATCCGTAAGGCGGGTAGTTACAGACATAGCTACAGATAAATATTGTGTACAGATTTTTAAAAGTAAAATAGTATGCAAAATTAACTTTTGGGACTTGGGAACTTTGGTAAGAGTAATTAAGTCTGTGAACACCTGTAACTTATCAAGATGCAATTATGTAGGTAATCACTTTCTATGGTAAATACATTTCTATATCTTTGGGTCTATGGAAAGCAACTTATTTGAAATTAGATATACAGGATTATATAAGACAAATAAAAATAAAAAAAATATATATTTTCTTACCAAAATGGTTGATTTTAGATGGTCCATTTTCTGTAATCTTCTACTTTCTATACTTATCACCCAATATTTCCAATCAGAAAATCTCTGCAAAGTGAGATATAAAATAACATCTTATTTAGAACATATTTAATAACAAAAAGTAACACAAGTCTAAAATTCTAGTTAGAAATCGTGTCATTATAGTGATCTGCTGACATACTTTGTATTTACCATATGTTTGTATAATCCCTGAACTCAGATGTAGTACCTGGCACCATAAACCTGTATTGTACAGGTTTAACTTACATGATATTAATAAGTACATGTGGGATGTATTACATTCTTTTATTTTGTTGCACATAAATGCATTTCCATTTCATTTAATAGCGTTACCATTTTATTCCACTTTCTGTCGATGTAATCATATCCTAATCGTCCTATTATAACAAATCATTTTACATTTAGATGTATAGTAATTTTCAATTAACTGAAAATATATTTCACATCGCTCACTATTGTATTTTGCGTTTTATATCGTTTATAGATAATGATAAATAGCATATACAAATAGTAAATACAAAACATGAAGATATATGAAACATAATAAATTAATAATAATCAACATAATCTTACCTAATATTTTATCTTTTCATTTGAGTAAAAAGCTTCTTTGGTGCTTGAACATTTTAGTTTAAATAAAATGAAGAGATCAAGAGATGATATAATAATAGTTGCACATGATTACAGTGCCAAATTCTGTAATTTTTGAATCTACATGAAAATGAGTGCTAAATATGTTCCGTACAGAAATCTACACCGAATAACTATTTTTGTAAATCCATTACAAGTCTCTTTAAAGATTTTCTGAAAGGTACAGATTTATAAATTTCCTATTTTCTCAGAATTTCACCATTAATAACTAATGTAGGATTTGCATAAGTCTGAGGATCTATAATGTAGCAATGTGCATAATATGTGATAATATTTTTCTAATTAATTTTCTTCGACTATCGGCAAAATTGAACAGCATAAAACATTACTGTTTCGTACGTACATACATACTACTATTTTGCCTAACGTTTTGTGCAAATCGAAGAGTCTTATTGTTGCGCGTATTTGAAAATGTCAATTTGTGTTTGGACCGTGAAACAAATATAAGGTAATTAGAATTCCGTTTTATTTAATAAATTTTATGTTTTTTTGTAAATTTACACATTTTATTTATGGTCATTATTACCATTAAAAATTGGTTATTTTGAGTATCACAAAACGGCGAAGAACTGCAATCTTCAACGTTTGCAAATGCTATGTACAAAATAGCCATATCAGTTATAAATGTTTACAGCTCTTACAGAAAATCTGATAGGTGCTATAAATTTGCACAGAATCGTACTATTAGACTCTTTAGAAATCGCGGGTATAACTTCTATAAAGGGTTTACGATTTATACTGTTCTTATCAACCGTTATAATGAGTTATATATCACCAAATTCGCGTTTAGAAGTCCCGCAAACCACACTGAAAAACCGATTTATTTGATAATACCAAATGTTTGTTTAAGTTAACTTAAATTGATTAAATTGGTTAAACAATATTTGTTAATCAACCAAATATTTTTGTCATTTAACCCTTTATTTATTTGAAATAACGAAATATTTTGTTGGATTAACGGAATTTTCATGATAAAATTTGTTTGAAATTATTTTGTTGTCCTGAACAAATTCGTTTTTCCTTATACCTAAACACTTTTTTTACCATTTTACATCAAATTCCTACCCTCATATAAATATTCTTCTCTTTTAATTTAAAGCTTCTTCAGGGTATACAAATATAATGAGCGACTAGTAAAAAATGCCAACCACTTTAAAATACAATCAGAAATCCGCATGGTTAGAACAACGAATCCATAAATCTAAATTAAATATTTAGCTGTGGTGCATAAAAAAAAATAGTTTATGTGACAAGTATACGCTTTACTAATCTGAAAGAAAAGTTCTATATTCAAATAGTTCATGCTCGTTGCAGTAAATATGTAGATAACTAGCGTAAATAGAATAACTTATTGTTAGAATATATTATATATGGTATTACGGGTATTTACTGTAGCATGGAAACATCAAGCACATTCATAGGTAGATATTTAGTATGTACCTAGAATAAATAACACACTGCTTTTGTAATTGAATTGGCGGTAAATGCTCTCAAATTCAATATTTTCACAAGAGTAGTTAATGACCAATATCATATTATCGATTAGTGAGATTGTCCAAATTTTTAGCTATCATGAACCAACAATGCTACTTTTGTTTGGCCTTAATGTATTTACAAAACAAGCAAATTTCTTGCTAAGAGAACTGTATTACCTTCCGCTGCTTTAGTTAGTCTGACCACTCTAATAATAATTTAGCCACTAAATCACATACATCAAGCTATTTAAAAACGCATCTCTAATCTCTCCGTAACTTGTACAAAATTGCCTATAATATGTTAAAACTACTAGTTTCAAACAAGTAAAATCATATTATCTGTTGTAGCATTATTTGATTTTTATGCTCTACATATTTGTCATTAGCAATTTAGTAATTATTAATAAATTTTGTTTAATTCTAGAGAATCTGTGTTAACTATAAAATATTAGCAAGCCTGATTATGACTTAATAATAATAAATTTGCCTATTAATATATCAACTTTTTGACAAAGTCTTTCGAAATAAATTAAAATTACGCATCGTACAAAATCGTAATTTACTATTCAATTGGCAGCAAGTAAAAATGAATGCGCAATTCTGCCATGAAATTCTAATTGCCATTTTCTCGTACCTCGTGTTCTGCTATATTTGTTAAAAGGTATTTGAAAATATATGCAGAGTGACAAAAAAATAACAGAAAGCTGCTAATCACTGGTTAAATACCAACTGCATTAAATATATATGTCTATAATAAAGGTATATTAACTCTTATTCTCAGTCAAACAGTTCAACTCCGTTCATTGCTACAGCAACCATACTTTTTGTATACATTTTGTAAAAGTTGTTGGATGCTGTTGGTCAGCGACGGCTGGTGCATACGTCACTGTGTGGGCTATTGCAGTAAATAACATTAAAACAATAATGTTACGCATTTACACGAAAAAATCGATCATTGCAAGAGCCCTCGTGAAACGTAAGCAGCAGTCGTTGCTATAAGTGCAAGATTTTTGAGAAAAATCAATGTTTACTGTACTTTAAATCTATTAATCTAATTAATCGATTACAAAAAAAATAGAAACTTGAAAGTAGCACAACTGATTATGCCAAAAAAAAAAAATTAAATTGCAAGCCACCTCTTATATATGAAGCACATCATTTTTTATGAGATCGCTATTTATTTATAAGCCCTTTACGCTGTTTTTTGACACCTTGTGTGTGCGTTTTTGACTTTTCTAAAATATTCTTAGTAAATTATTTTTGCACCTTAGTTTAGAATATAAAACAAAATGTAAAATCCTTCAATCATTCAGAAAAAACAATAGTTGAGAAGCTTTGCTGTATACTTTCATTCCACAGTGCATTTTTTTATTCAGCTACTACATAAATACGTAGAAAAAATGATGAATTGCTTCGCGCAAAACATTTTTTAAAGATTGATAGTGAAAATATTTTGAACCTCCTGCCATAGTACTTACAGCATGCCTTGAGGCAGTTAAGGAGAAGTTTATATATACTTAGCAAACATTTATGTCCATGACAGTGTCAATTTTAGCTACTAAATAATCATCTCCGTTGAATAATAATAAAGCATATTCATATTGACAAAGGAATTGCCAACTTCAAAATTGTATTTATTCATAACATGTTTTTATATATGTATACATTCATTGACAAAAAAAATATTTAACATATACATGCAAATACACGTTTATTCTACACAATGTAATGTGTTTAATGCTGAATTAAAATTCTGTAGGCATCATCGTTAAATTAACGTTAAAGTTAGGTAGCAACATTTGCAGTCACGTAAGAGAATATTAACAAGGATAGGAATTTTGATTGCTCCATTCTGCTAGCATACATAGTTTTACAGCTAGACAAACTGTTTAATTAAAAAGAAATAAATTATATACGTAACAAGCATGTTAGGCTACATGAAGAAGTGATGTCTGTCTATTCTCTGTCCATCCAAATACGTATCCATTACATATAAATTGCCGTCCATTTAGATATACAAATATCGATAAGGAACGTATTTTGATGCAAGGGAGAGAGGACCAACAGATTTACCTACACGCACTGGCTGGCTTGTATACAAATTCTTTGCAATCGGGGAGAGCACAATGGGGTTCACATGGGACAATGCGTCTCAATGGAACTTGTTGATTTGAGCAGCGGATATTGAGTTGCAGCACAATGACAAGGAGGGTTACCAGAAATATTTAATATAGCAATTTGTAAATGGAAACCCGGATTATGTCATCGTGAATGATCGGCAAATGAGAAATTATTTAAGGGTTATTGGGCACTTTCGTTGCAGCCGTTTTCGTATCATCGTTGCACATTTTATCATCTTGATGCCATTGATTCACTTGCACAATAAAACGACATAAAAGCATGACGTTGTAAAGCGCAAAAATGCTTAAATAAAATTGAGCATTCGGAAGTTGCATGTAGTATTTACTGTATACGTCAAAGGAATTTATAATAGCATTTAAGTAATATCTAACATACGTGTGGGTATCTACATCTATTTTGGTATGCATTAAATCCATTTTCTTTAGATACGTAACACTATAAGAGCGTTAAAAGATAACATTCAATTATTCTAGTGTTTCCGTTCGATCTAGATGGCATGCGGTGTCTCCTAATAGTAGATAGCTATCGCTCTAAGAGAAGCACATACACATACATAAATACCGAAAGCCAGAACATGGTTAATGCATTAACCAGCGGAGAGATTCTGTAAGGTTAGAGGCAATATGCTTTTACGTTAATTATTCAGCACCTTCGAGCTAACATGCACAGCATAGGTTTACAATAATGTTTACCTATATATGTGTATTTAATGCAGTTGCAACTACTTTAAACTCTGAACAGTACATGAGGTTAGTCGTTTTTTATACTTGTGCCTGCGGTGAACAAGCTTTTCGTGAGCGATATCCATATATGCAGCAATTAATAGGAAGCTTTAGCGCTCAACAAACCTAAATAGTGCTTCCGTTACAAGACAAACAGAAAATATTTATCGCAATATGAATCTGAGCATCCGAATGTATTTATTTTTTGTATTATGCAGTGTTTCATTCTATATTAGTGAGTTGTTAAAGGAACTACGAATTTCTTTCATTACTTTTGCCTCCTTATTCGTCACTAAATGCGTGTGAACTGTAAGCTTATATCTGCTTTTATTATGTTGCACTTCACAGATTTAAATTTTAAGATTCTAAAATTTCAGGATCTGTTCTAATCTAAATTTGAGATTAGAATTTTCAGTTTCCGCTATTGTTTTTTTTATCTGCGTTTGATTTTAACAACTTAAAAAGAGCACATGCATGGAAAGCTGTTTTTCTATCGACTAAAGAAATATAAAATAAATATACAGCAGAGTTTTGCACGGAACTGGCTAGTTTCCTGGCTTAACAAAACTCTTCAGCTCTTAGCAGAAATACATTAAATTTGTTAATTTCTTACTGTAAAAAGTTTGCAAACTATGCAAAACTCTTGTTTCAAAATTTGTGGTTTGTATAATTATAAATTATAGATTATAGTATAATATCAATATAAAAATTCTGTAGTCGCTTTTTCTAAAATATTACCAAGTTTTTTTTAGCGCAAGTCGCCATAAACTATGAACTGTTTTAAATGGAACACCCTATATATTATTAAATTTATGAATTCACCATGAAATTTCCTATCTTCAACTGTTTCTCAGATATTACGATTTTTATGAAAATGTTGACATTTACACTATTGTATGTAATTGATCAATTTTCATTTACTGTAAGTGCCAGAGGTCTTGCATTTTAAAACTAACAATTACTAACATTGTTTCACCAAAACGTAGTAAAAAGTTCCTGTGGTATCATACATGGTGCCTAAAAATTAGTAATATATCAAAGAATTGTGTAAAAGCTGTAAAATTTATTTTTTCAAATACAATACCCTACATATTTTTATTTTCTCAGGTGCAGAATTAAATTCTACATCAATTTGCTGTAAAATTCTGTACAAATTGTCAATAGTTTTCCTTTAAATTAGATATTCGTTCCCATATAACTGTAGGCATAAGAAATTAAATCTGATAGATTATTGAAGTACACGGTGACCAGAAAAGCATGGATAAACACCAGACAGAGCGCTTCTTTGTTCAATTCTGAGGCTATACGGGGTTATACGGTCCTTTCTTAACTCACACGAAACCATCAAAACTTAAGGTGTACGACTAAAATTTAGCAAAATTCGTTAAATTTACCTATGTAAAATCATTGGGGTGAAATTTAGAAATGGAATTGTCTAAAATCCATTGACGTAACTAATCGATTAATACCAATACTTTGCATTTTTAACATTTCTTCATTGGTATTTTTTAAATTAACGCATATATGGCAACGTGGTATAGTAAGGTTGTTTGTTTGAAGGTAAAAACTAGTTATCAATTTTTTTTTTCGCTATACAACTTTTCTCAATTAAGATTATCGACTCAGAATTAAACAGATATTTATCCTACGTGGCCTTTGTCCGCATTTTTCTGGCCACCGTGTATAAACAAATTGTGATAAGTTTAATCAAATGAGGTGAGGACCCAAATTTAGCGAAAATTTTATGAGAGCGTTTTATGGAATCATAAATAGTAATTTTATTAAACAATTAATTTTTGTGAAAAATAATAGATTATTGCCAAATAGGTGACAACGAAATTTAAACAATTTAATATTCAAACAAAAATCTAGCGAAAAAAGTGTTGATTTTTGCCATCTCGGAGAGAATAATTTAATTTGCGGTGACTACATATCTGTACTTGAGAAATAGAAAGGTGAATGTCCATTTTGATAGGTTTGAGATATTGGCAAATTTATATATTCGAACAACGAATTAATTAAATGGAATATACTTCTGTTGTGACACACGCTTAATTTTTTTAGCAAATGCGTTATATACTGAGGAAGCGAATTAAGTGTGCGTACTAGGATCAACCCATTTATTTGGAGTTTGGCTCTTTTAGTACTCAGGTGCAGATATTATCTGTGGCTTGGTGCAAGGAGGGCCGATGTAATGTTTTTATGGTTTTTTTGTTTTATGCCTTATGTTGCTACAAATTTGAGCAAATTCTTAGCTAGCTAATTATCTCCAAACCAGTGATTTTGACATTGGCCTTGCACCAAGGTACAGATATATAGTAACATATTTATAACATATGAATAGGTATTACTTCCCAACGTTTTACTCATGGTAAGTTACTCTTACTGTAAAAAAAAAGCAAAATATTAACCTCTTTCAGTGTAAGATTATTTAACAACAAATTTAAACTTGAAACATATTAACCCGATTCGTTGTTACTATCTGCTGGGCTTCCGGGCTGGAATTGCGTCCTGGGTCTTCTTCTGGTGGCCCTGAAGATGTCCATGCGAGTATGGACGAAAGGTCGGCCAGATGAAGATCCAGGACGGGATTCCAGCCCGAAAGCCCAGCAGATAGTATGGATAACGACCGCCAAAGTCTACGTGTTAGTCGAATTCTTTGTTGTTTATAGACAACCTAATTTTGCGTTGACTTAACATATCTTTTTTGTCAGTGACTTCTTTATCATTGGGATTGATAACTAACGAGGAAATCTCAGATATCTGGTGATAAAATAATGAAGTAGCGTCAGCTGTCATTTTTTCTACACATCAAAGCCGCTGGCATAAAGTAATTATTCTTGTCTTATGTCTTGGCTGGTTATACAAATTAACCTATAATGACAAAATTGGTAATGTGGTCAATAAGAGAAATGGTGGTGGAATTATAGTTATGTATTTATTGGTTTTCTTTAAACAGTAATATGAATACTAAAGATGAAAGCAGATCTATCGATGAAACATTGGATTTGAGCAATCTTACAAATGGTAGCAACAGACTAAACACCAGCTGATATTGAAAAATCTAGTAATGTTTTGTCTCATTTAAGTAATATAAGCTAGAAAAACAGAAAAGAATGATAAGTTCGTCCACGCCGATTTACGCCACTGATGAAAAGAAAGAGAGATGCACTAACAAAACGTCCCATTTTTTTGGCGTTCTTCAATTTTTTTTTTAATCGCAAAATACTATTTTTAAAATACCCAACTTCATTTACACATTAAAACCTTTATATTAGTGAGTAGCATAACAAAAATCTTCAGAATTCGAAATATGATAGGAAGTGTTAGGTAATAAGGAAGATTTTTATCCGTGCCGATTTTATTTTTATATGATACCTATGTATATTAACTATTTATCAAACTCGGTTGATTTTTTGATCTTGTTATTACAAATATATTTTTAGAATGCACAAAAATTTGTAACTATTGCATTACATGAGCGCTGCAAAATTTCTTGTAATCGACATTGTTCTTTAATTTTAGAACAATATTCTAAGTAACTTATCGAAACATTCGTTCACTACATTTTAGTACAAAGAATTTTGTGTATGTATTAGTAAATAAAAACGACTTTCCAGTTACGAAAATTTCGTGAAATATAAGCAAAATGCACATTATCAACATTCGTGTAATTTAAGAAGTATTCGAAACGAATTCGAACCAAACGCGTAATACACGTTAACCTGGCACGTTCTTACCATTCCCCTACCTGTCTTGGACGGGCGCTACTGTTGGTCGAAGTGACGTAGAATTTGCATCGTTAATTACACGACAACCTCTGATACCCGTTCGCACTTGCCAGCACGCAACGAACCGCTAAATGTACCATCATAGCCTATATACAGCGACTACTTTTATTAATACCATGGAATGCCGTGAACCTGCCGCCTGGTTAATGGTAATCATTTAGGTTATGGACTAGTAGCTAAACGAAGTGGAATCGATATAATAATACGATGATATTATATATGAAAGGAGTGTATATAATAATATAAGCAAAATAATTGATGTCTCAATTACCCGCAGGAACCTGCTTCACTATTAGATGTAATGGTAGATCTCTTAAACACAATAAGTTGAAATTGCCTGAAAGGCGCAAAGCGATGAAGTCATGAGTCCAGAATTACATTGGTTGATTAATCATTGATCTTTTGCATAAATTGATTGATTAGCCAATATGGAGAAGATATTTTATTGATTCTTTTTTTAATTTCGTAAAACTTTAAAACTCTAAGCTTCCTCTTAGTTCTAAAGACTAGGTTTTCGTTGCCCCTTGTTCACCTTTGTAATAGGCAATTTAACGAGAATAATTGTTTTTCTGTGATTTTTCTAATCAGTAATTTCAAAACTCGCAATATAAGCAGTATAAAAAAAGTATAAAATGAATTGAAAATGTAGAAACAGAAAAGTTCTGTTATGTTATATTATTCAAATTAATCCAATTAGTATTTTCAATTTTTTAAATATATAAATAGGCAATTATAATAAAATATATACGGTGTTTTCGAGAAAATGATTAATTTTTAAAAATATTGTTAATAAGAAAAGACCAGTGAAGAGGATTAACACGCTATGCTCACACTACATAACACAAAACATTATTTAATTGAAAATATTGTTTTTAATTGAGTCACATTTTTTTATACACTTTTATTTTTATTTTTTTATTTTAAAAAACAACAAATATGGACAACAGAAACATTTTAAAGTCGTTGTCAAAGTACAACTGTTGTTTTAAAATAAAAAAAAAACTATAAAAAAGAAATTGTGACTCAATTAAAAGTATTATTTTTAATTGAGTCACAATAATTGTATATGTTTGAAAGAAGGCTATGGAATACTAAATAAATGTAAATATACCTTTGAAAAAGACAGAATTCCGTTGAAACGTCAGGATAACAATGTAATTGAATTAATAACAGGAATTAAAACATGGCCACTAAT
Source organism: Protaetia brevitarsis (assembly GCA_004143645.1). Taxonomy (NCBI): domain Eukaryota; kingdom Metazoa; phylum Arthropoda; class Insecta; order Coleoptera; family Scarabaeidae; genus Protaetia; species Protaetia brevitarsis. The sequence continues at coordinate 1,018,911 of RXPK01000067.1, read as the reverse complement.
CTCAAGAGTTTTATTTTAAAATTAATTTAATCTGATCGAACTTGTAAGAATTAACCATCTAAATACACTGTATATTATATTTTAAAAAAATATATTTTGTTGTTATCTGTATAACATAACAGTCCACTCTTCCAGATTTTTTAATATTAGAAAAAAAAATAACGTTATTTTAATTCCGCCTGACAAAATCAAATGAATTTCAGCAATGGGTAAAGCCGCAGTTACGCGGTTGATAGTTCGACAGACTAGTATGAACCTCAGATCATGGAACATACTAAAAGTGGCAAAATGGGATCCTACTATTGGAAAGCAAGATACCAGTGTAAGATATAGCATAATCGTTAAATAGACGCTAATTGTATTGGGGATTTTTGGATATGAATCAATTCAGAAACTTAGAATCCTTATTTAAAATTTAATTTTTTAATTTAAATAAAAAATCATCATCATGGATATATATTATGGTTTTAGTCAATGCACTTAAGGATGTAATAAAGAAAAACTGCGATTTGTGGGGTGTGACGGCATTATTAACGTTCTAATTTCGTTTGAATAGTGAAGAAGGGAGTCGCCCAGCATTAGGCTTGAGGTGTCTCAAGTAGATCAGCTAGGACTCTGACTCGACATCTAGGGCATGGTGATTTTAGAAACCAACGACCATCTGAATACGAGATCTTTATCTTTAACACACATGCTTCCAAATTATTTTAGGTTTTTTATACCTTTTCAGATCTATTGTGATTTTTTTATCGTAGAAACTGATTTCTTGGTCTTCCTAACTAAACCTATCATATTTAAAAGTAGCTTTTCTAATGGGGCTATGCTCTTGGATTCTTTAGCCCAATAGTAGAAAGTTTGTCCTTGCCAAGCCTCTTCCTCTTGGCAAAATTTACACTGATGTCCTCTAGTAAGTCTATTTTTTTATTCGGTCTGGAATGACCAGTCAATAATCCTATTGTGAGAAGTAAGAACATATTTTAAAGTATTTTGTATTTATTGAAATAAGACAAATGAAGGCAAATTTCATTAGAATAAGTTGCATATGGATATGACTTCTCCGTCTGCTGCAAAAGCATTCCTTTCCAAAAAATGTTGCTTAGTTCCTTTATCCATCAGGGGCGAGTCCCTGATGGATGGATTTTTTTTTATTCAAAGCAATATACTTTACATCAGATATTTTAATATTCATTGGAATCAAATAAATGTGTTAGTAAGATTGTGCACATCATGATGCAAAAAGTATTTATTCATGACTTGACATTATGTAACTTAATATATCGCAATTATCAATAGCAACCAAATATTAAAAGTAATTGAAATCTCTGCCTGCTCTAATCATGTTTCCTTCTTCTTGTTCTTCCTAGAACATTTTGATTCTTGTTGCAAGCTGGGAGATTGAGAAACTTAACTAAAACCATCGATGAAATGTTAATATCGGTACTGAAGCCGATCTCTTGAGCACTAAAACAGTACGTAATTCAAATACCAAGCGAGCGCAGTATTTACTGTGCTGATAATGACGCGAAACAGGTTATACTAAAGCACGCATAAAAATGCAAAAACTTCAAAACATCTACAAGAACAAAAAGATAAAAGAAAAAATGGCATGCATTATTTGTATAACAACCTTTTCAAACAAAAAAAAAAATATTCACTTGTCATTTTAAATGTTCCAATGCATAATTCTAGCGAAGGATTGAAAAATGTCTAAATTCAAAAATCAAAAATTTAGAGTTATGGAAAAGAAATTATCTAGATATGGCTTTATAGAATATAAGTAGCAACAATATAACTTATGAAAAACAATTGCTAGCGTGCAGTAGAGTACAAGTAAAATTGAAACTAACTCAAAAAGATACCAAATGAAATTAGATTGTACTGTCAGTGATTGAACAGATAAATAAAGATATTTAACAAAATACAAGTTGTTAACATGACAGACAAAAATATTATAATCATTATTACCAAATACAATAAAAGTTAATGTATTAATTCGAAGTAGGCTCTAATAAAATTCACTGTTGCCAGAATTACCACGCATGTTGTAATTAAATATACGATTAACGTACTACTGGACTGCCATTTTAATCAGTTCTTCGAAAAGTTAATATATCTAAAAGAGTTTATTACAATTTGCTGGATTATATAGCCGTTTAAAAAAAAAACTAATAAAGCAGTCTGGTGGAACACCCTACATGTATAAAAAAATCGGTCAAAATTAAACATTAACATATTTTTTTAGTACGTACATTCTTACCCGCAACACAAGATGTTTTTAGACAATCAACATTTTTATTTATAATTAAAAACCAATCAAATAGGTACCGGAGGGCAGACTTTCTAATATACCCACATTCGTAAATTGATAGTTCATTATACCCCCGAGTAAAGATTATGCCGCGCATATTCTAAAAAAATCTGCCCAATAATCACTGGCTATTGACTTAATAATAGATATAAATCATTCAGAAACTGATCGGTTCAATCTAATCTAGAACATAAAGTTAATTCAGCAGCTGCAGGTCACTATAATGCGTCAAGTAATTTGGGTTACACACGGAAGTTGATGGTTTCTTTAATGTATGAAGAAATATGCAACCACGAATTTGCGATAATTATTTTTTATCGAATTTTGTATTCTATATAGAGTGTGTCAGAACTTTATTTTATCTATAACTTTAAAACATGTATTATGTTGTTATAATTTTCTGATTTCTCGCAACACGTAAAATAAGCTTATAATAAATTTAGTATCTAATAACGCTTTGATGTCCAACAACGTATCATACGTTCTGTGTTCGCAGTTTTTATGAATGAAATCATCGCAATTCAGCGCCATGGTTGATTTCATGCTTGTTTATGCTCTTCAGAACTTCGATGAAGCACCTACTACTAATCTAATCAATCAAAAACAACGCAGACTGAAAAAGCTCAATCTAAAAGATCAAAGTAAAGAAGGGCGGCCTAAAAAAGCGCAGCTTTCAAGTTCAGTCCAAAGGCTTAGCTTCAAAAAGGCTGGGCGTAAAAAAGCTGAGTTTCATAGCTCGGTCGAAGAGAGCTCAGCTTAAAAGAGTTCCTCCTCAAAGCTCAACTTGAAAGGGCTGGGCCCAAAAGAGCTCAGTCGACAGGTAAGCCTAAAAAAGATTAGCGCAAAAAGGTCTACCTAAAGAGTGCAGCTTAAAAAGTTCAACCCAAACAAAAATCCCAGGATAAAAAATCTACCTGACAGGCTGGCCTAAAAAAGCAGAGAAGAGCAGCCTAGCGAAGTTCAGTTCTAAAACAGCTCAGCCTAAATGAAAATTCATCCTAAAAAGCTCAGTCTAAAGAAATTCGACCTAAAAAGGTTTTCCTAGAATGCTCAGCTCGAAGAACTCAACCTAGAAAGCTCGACCTGATAAGCTCAACCAAAAAGCTCAACCCAAAAAATCACCGCCTAAAAGTTCAGCCTAGAAAAATCTGAAAGTCTAAAAAGCGCATAACGAAAAAGACCTGCCTACGAAAGCTACAAAAGCTAAAAATGAAACAGTCTAAAAAGCTTAGCCTAGCAAGCTCTGGATAGAAAATTCAAAATGATGGGCGTAAAAAGTTCGGTCTAATAAATCTAAACATAAAAGCTCATTCTAAAAAGCTCAACTTAAAGAAACTTAGCCGAAAAGAACTCGACCTAAACGCTCAGCCTAAAAGCTTAACCTCAAAAAAGATCAGTCTAAAACAGCTCCAGACTTTCAAACTTAGAAAGGTCGACCAAAAACTCAGTTTAAATAAGTTCACTTTAAGAAAGCGCGCCTAAAAGCTCAGCCAAAAAAAGTCTTCCTAGAAGCTCAGTTTAAAAAGCTGTTAAAAGTTCTGCGGAAAAAACTCGGTCTAAAGGGCTAGCCTAAGAAAGCTCAGCCTAGAGTTTCACCAGCTCAGTTTAAAAAAGTTTTGTCTAAAAGAGCTGAGCCTGCGAAACGCAGTCTAAAAACGGTCTAAAAGCTTTAGGCTAAGTTTTTGTCTGAGCTTAAATAAAATTTGATTCACTTAGTCTAAGTGGTAATTAAATTACAATCGCTTTTCCCAAACAGTGCAAGCGACATAATTTTAAAAAAAATCAAAGATATCTTGGAAATTAATGAGTTTAGCGCTAAAGTTTGTTATATCTTATGTTTTTAAAAGTTACTGGCGCTTTTAAAAATGCAATAATATTGGGGGTATTATATTTAAAAAAAGAAAGTTGAAAGCTGTACCGAGATTACGAAACGCCCTATACAAATCCCGATAATTTTGCGATATAGAAAAATTATAATTTTACAACAGTTTATAAAAAACTATTTTCCTAGCTGTCACTGAAACACCCTGTATATCGCCTGCGATTGTTTACAGCTTTTGTTTTGTTTTATTTATCTCTGTATGATTTTTTCAAAGTGATAGAAGAAATTTAGTTTGTAATTTGTATGCGTCATTTATACATACAACATTCTCACCAAGTTATGTAATTTGATTATCTAAACTTATTTTTATTCAATGTATGATCATAGTGCTGATATTATTAAAATTAGAAAAAGTGACAGATATCTTGTTTAGTGATCTAAGTACAAAACAGATTTTAAAAATATTCCACGCAAGAATAACAAAAATATATACAAAAAATGATAAAACTGTAACGCCTCTGTCCTACGAGCGACCCTGCATCCGTATGGCGTAGCTGTTAGCAAAAAAAAAAAAGAAAAAGTTGAATAAACGCTGAAAATGAAGACAATTAAAACGGTGAGCAATGCCCGGAATTGAATATAAAGAAAAATCAACAACACGCTAAACAGCAGTGATGAGAGAAAATTAGATTCGAGTTCAAAGGCGGTTCCTCTCGCGAATTATGAAAACACCTCGAGTCCTTTGAGGAAAAGCGCGATATGCAAACGACCAAGATAATTAGTATAATGACAGCCACTCCAATACCTGTCTGACTTCCTGGCCCAATTTAGATACTCCTGTTTTCGTTGAATTCATCACTTGTTGAGTGACAAAGGGATGGTTGAAAATGGAACGCTAGACGACGCCGACCCGACTGATAACCACACGCGCGTTATTGCTTCGCTTGTTTTCACGCTTCCAGCTTTTTTTTTTATTGAACTTTAATTCGTTTATTTTTTCAAGGTAATATTTTTTTAATGGAGTAAATTTAATCGTATTTTAGGAAGATTTTTAACATTTATTTTCTTATTGCTATTAACCTTCGTATTAACAGTCGTGTATTTTCATTTTAGTTATTATTAAAAAGATGTGCTACTGGGGGCGCTGTGACCCCAGCACGCCTACTTAAAAGTTAAGAACTAAAATAAATATTTTTTCTATTTAAAATTAACACAAAAAATAATATTGGCAAAGAATATAAATTGTACCACATTTAGTAGGATAAAAGGCCCGAAAAGGTGTGGAAAGTCGATACCAAACACTGGATGGTACGGAACCCATCACTGTGACTGTCCCAGTACAAATTTTATCTTGCAAATATTCTGATTCATTCATTGATGACTTGATCTCTTTATCAATTTCCTGTCTTTTTAATTTAAATTCCAACTTGTTTATTGTAAACTGGTAATTTTTTAGCATTATTTGGTTGTGGTTTTTGGCTGGATTTTTTTGTTGATTTATTGTTGAAATATTATTTTGTTTCTATTACATATGCGGGGAATCGCTTAGTTTTTCGAAATTCGAAATGACACAAACAAATTTGATCGATACCATGTGCATTCATATTTTATATGCTGTTTGCTCTGAAAATATATTGTTTTGATCTACAACACAAAAGTTCAGAATGTATATGTAACAAAAAGGAACAATATTGTGGGGGTACATCGCAATAGCAATTTTATGAAGATATTTGTGACGCATTTGTTTCGGAAAAGTTTGCGATTAGAAAGCTTGAAAATTTTCGATTATAAGACTAACCAAAAAAACACGAAAGATTTCGGAGTTTAATTTGTTTAAAATAAAAACCATTTTGAACACAATCGAGTCCAAGTAGTAGAAGCATAACAATGTGATATACAGTAGTAATATGTCATTGTGGTAGAAGGCCGTTTAATGTCCACACTTATTGTTGACTTTAATTATGTCAAAAACTAGCAAGCTTTTACTAAATATTGTACATGTAACTTATTCTGTACTTGGGCTTCACATAATTTATTAATTCATTCGAGAGCCATTTCCATATGTAAATACTTTAATAAGTACTAGCTATGAAAAAGAAACACTAAAGATATGTACCTTACCTTTAATATCTCTACAGAGAAATATGCTCTAACCGCAGCCAATAACTACCTATGAAATAGAGACTTGGTTAAATGATAGATTATCTATTTGGTGGTAAGCATAAAAATAAAGTAAAGACCTTCGAGAAACGAGTCTTCTTCTTCAGGATAAAATAAAACAAGTGCAATGGTATATCAGGATAAGAATTTACTTCATTTTTATGCACATCACCTAATCTATTTCCAAAATTTTCAAGTAAATTAATTTGTTTTTTCAAGTGTATCTGACGATGTTACAAGTAACAAGATCTGCAGAAATATAGCATCGGTTTTCTTTCTTTATCAATTTCAATTTGAAACACATTCTGGAAGAGTCTCCTTCGTACATAAACTTCCGTATTCACGAAATACCAGAGTGTGTGATGCTTTTCCCAAAATAGTGTTTATTAATTGGGATTGATTTCTCCAAGGTTAAGATTTAACATTGGCTTAATTAATTTTCGATTTTTAAACAAATATTTATTGTTTATCAGGCAAATTAATAACGAGCAATATTCAAATCCCCTGCACTTCAGTTTTGCAACATAGAAGGGTCACCTTCGGAACTAAAAAACCTATTGTAATCAAAAAGTATATTATTTGCTGAAAAAAAATTAGAAAAATATATAATAGATTTTTTTTTTGATAATATCAGTAAAAACGAATAAAGAAAATTAATTAATTTAAAGCGATGTTGCTGTTATTGATTAAATGGGCCACTCACTTATTTATCCGCGCACTGGGTATAAGAGTTACAGTTCATACAACTTCCTAAGTACCTACATACATACATGTATTTGTACGATTGTTGAAAAGGCACCCCACCCACAAACACCCGTACGTTATCATTAAAGCAGTCACGTGCAGTAGATAATCATGATGCGGTTTTAATGACGAACCAAATACTGCACTTGACAAAGTACATACTACAGATATTATGCGGTGCAGAAGATATAGGGAGGCACCGATTTATTTTTAGACCACTTCAATTCCTATTATAAAGATTCGATAGATATGAAGTTATAGAGGGATAAATTTGAGATACTTATATGATGAGCTAGATACAAAGCCGTCTTGATAATTTAAGCAGCTGCATTAACTACATTGACTTTTTTAATCCCTGGATATAAACACATAACCTCGGCGCTATCTTTTATGGGGCCCTGTGCAAAACGGGATTCCTCTAGCGCGAGGAGAGGACGACATTTGAAGCAAAGTGAGCTATGTACCGTATCTGTGTCGTAATTACTAAGTTTTCAATTCATTCAGCGGCGACCCCTTCATTATTTTGGTAGTTAACATACATGTCTCATTTAGTAGTTCCCATATGGCTGATACTGTTGTAGATCGTGGGAGTTTCAATTTTGTTTATCAACGGTTTCTGCGATATAAACGATTGCAAAATCGTGTTTTTAAAGTAGTAGACTTTCGAAATCTGTTCGTGTAAATTTGTATTCACGTTCCACATGTTGCCGGCAAAATAAGATGGCATGTTTGACTACGACTTTTATCGGCTAAAGAACTGCTAGAATTGTCGAAAAATCATATGAAAGTAGGGAAGAATATGATGTGTAAGAAATGGAATAGAGTGGAGAGAACTCGCTTCAAGATGCGCGATATACTTCTGCTTTGAAGGCAGCCATTTTGAAGGTTGATGATAGCGCAAAATTTAATTTGAATACACCATTCAAGCAAGAAAAACAGTGACGTATCTACTTTATTCACCCTTTATGTACAGCAGAACTATTCACATATATATATATATATATATGTATTATGTACAATATAAATATTTTAGCACTCATTTTATAAAATTAGAAAAAAATATAATAAAATAATAAATAAATATAAACATGTTACAACTATAAGTTTGTTCGTAAAAGCAGTCAGGAATGGTTTCCAACTGATTATTTCGTTTTACCAGTGAAATAATCATCGTTGCCTAGACATAATTTTGAACATGAGTGTGAAGGGGTCCAACAGAAATGACTAGTGGTTGGTTGATCGCCCTATGAACAAAGCTTATATAATACAAAATGTGTACCTATTTGATTTAAAATTAATATTATTTGTTAAAAATTCTTAAAATTTGTCTGTAGGTGCGAATGATCTTCACAAATGCAATTGAATCGGGGAGTTGGAAAAGGGAACATGTTAATATGGGATAAATTCGGACATGTCTACCTCAACTTGTTATAGAGCTTTCGAGTTGCTTCAAAGTTGTTGTCATGTGCCTGCTAAAACAGACGATACGAAAAACTCACAGCGGTTTTTTTTTTGTATTCAAACAAGAAAAATACAAACGAAATCAGTGATACATTTTTCCATGAGTCAAAAGTAATGATATGAAAATGCTGAACATTTATATCGATAAACTAAATAATAAATTATTATATTAATATTTATAACAGAATCTGTAGTATGTATTGGACAAACAATAGCTGAAACAAAATAGTAAAGTACATACTTCAGTTTTCTTTTTAAAGGATGCTGTTCATGTTTTAATGATTCAACGATTCAATCATTAAACTCCCCGATGACATTATAGTAATTGTAAGACTGATTGGGATCTTTGCTATCGTTAGTCTGTAGCAAAAAATTAAGCTGGTTGTACTGCAATTATTTTTATATTATCTGCTTTCATAATGAAGTCTTCTTTCTTCTTTGAAATATTTCGAACAAATCAATGTGTTTTTCAACCAAGTGAAACCACATCAATTTTTACCCGAACGTTTCACCATTGTTTCAATAGTTCACGTCGGAGAAAACTACAATCGTATTTTCATTGTTAAAAACGTAATTTACCAAAAATACATATAATTTTGTCGATTCGACATATACTTACTTATATGAAAAGAAGCACCTTTAGGTTTAAGCCTTCGGGTAGTGGACGCCTTGGGACTGCACACAACATCTCATAAAATTACGAAAAACTCGCTAAAATGCACAATTGGCTTCGACAATGAGCCTTCAAAATGGCTGCCATTGGTCGGTCGCTCTAAAATAAAATGCGCACTTGCCGAAGCGCGTTCTGCCCTCTTTATTTCTATGTGTGTAAGACAGTGAAGATCTTGCTTGAATTATGAAATTCAGATATTGGATAATGAATGGAAACGGTAATGACGGGATATGTAGAAACACAGAAATATGGCAGATATCTAACTCTGAATTAGTAAGTTTTCGCTTGCAAAGGTAACTCATCTTTTTTCTTATAAGTTGGATATGTTTTTCAACGCCACAGTAGATGCTTTTCTATTTACTGTCTGGCTCACCTCACTTCAATTTTGTGCGTTAAGCTACGAACTATTTTTAGTACGTACTGCGAAACCTGCCGACTAATTGAATTCAACGTGAATAGTTCGTAACTCAAAACATGAAACTAACGTGAGGTGAGATGGTAAATTGAAAGTTCCTTTTACAGCACAGAATCGTAGAAGAGTCAAATTTATACTGTATTCAATTGTTATTAAACACGCTGAATCTATCCTCAAAAAAATCATACATACAGCATTAAAAATAAAATTAATTAGTATTAACATCTCTGACATAAAATTGCCGAAACGTCAGTTTTTTCTGTTATATAATTATTCTTTTGCATAAAGTTTGTTCGCGTCGCATGAACTATTTGCACCTTTATGCACTTTTGCACACAAAAGTTCTAAAAAGTGCATAATAGTGCAAATAGTTCATGCGACGCGAACAAACTTATAGTTTTTAAATCTGTCGCCATGTGACATCTGTCAAAACAAATTTAGGGGTTGTTGAACACGCTGAATCTATCTTCAAAAAAACTCATACACAGTACGAAATATGTTGTTAATTTAAACAAAATTTTAACAGAATCTGTTGTCTGTATACAACCATAAGCGAATTTTGTAAATCTAACTAATAAGGATTATATATTTTATACAAATTCTACAAAGTTGCTTAGTTTGTATAAATCGTAAATAAATATAGCTCTTGATGATCCATAAACATTTTTTAAACTTCAAGCATGACAGATATGTCGGTATGTGCACAATGTTCTTGCTGAGTGTGCATTTCAAAAGTACTGACCATTATTTCCTTGTACTTCATATATGATTGGGTTTCGTAAAATCAGGTGCAATTCCTTAATATATTCGCACTTTTTGCTTGTGAATGTTAGTCTAGTTTTCATAGTCTATTTTTTACATTATAATTCCTCGTATTTTGCAACAATCCACTTAATTAAATAATTTACTTAGTTAGAAATATAGACTTAAATAAAAGTTTAAAATATGGCATTAGAAAGTAAGTAGTAAAAACATGCGGCCTTATGTTATGTGTATCTATTACTTACCTGAATTGATGATATTCTGGTAACCACAATATGCGACACCATTGTATTTAGCCCTAAAATACAATTTTAGGTAAAAAAATTATAGTTTCAGATATTTTAAAGTATTTTCTCGTTGCCAAAAAACGATAGGTATGCGCCCTTAGTGTACTTGACCAATATTTATTTTTTACTGTGCATATATAGCTGCAATGCAGCAGTTAAGTAAAAACAACTTCGCCACGTTAAATTTACAAAATTTGCTATTTACATATCTACGTAGATAACAAACTTGACAAAATATTTTTGCTCTGCACTGAGAAAAATGAAAATGTCGGCACAACAAAAATTATTATTTTGAACTTTTTGCATTCACGCAACCAGTTTTCGTTTAAATCAGCACAGTTAAATTTTATTGCAAAACAGTAACTTCATTGAAAGAAAACGCATATTTTAGTTGAATTATATATGTTAATTCAAACCATTATTTGCTTTAACCGTCAGTGGAACTACAAAATTAGTTAACTGAATGCATGTGCCGCCGATTTGAACAAACATTTATTTTAATTCAACATTAAGATTATTGGATGAACCACAATTGTAGATTGATTCAGCAACTAGTGCAACTAATTCTACGTAATTGATTTAAACATTCCGGTGGTTTGAGCATTTTTAAATACAAAAATTTGTTGAGTAAAACAATTATTGGTTGAATTTTTTTCTCGGTGTGTAGGTTCAAAAGCGGTGAAAATAGATCTATATAGCCATCTCAATCCTCATCTAGATATAGTAATCGGTTTTAGAAAACCATATTTTATTACTTAGTACTCTCTCTAAAGTAATAAAGCAGCAATGTTCCAAAATATTTGAACATGATTGTAATAGAAATTCTAGTATTACAATCAAAACTAACTAGTTGACCTAAACTAATTGATACAGTGAAAATTTACGTCAATATAAGCCATAGTAAATTGTAAGAAACCACAACGAATAAAAAGGGATATAAAGCGGCATTATTTAACTTATATCCGAGGATCCATTTATCTGCCTACCGTGTGCCTACACCTGCTCCTTTGTTCTGTCTTCTTACCGTTTAGACGTGTGCATTTTTTATTATCCCCGGCTGCTCTCGCCCGCCCTTGTAGGTATATACGTATAGCGGCAGTCCAGAGAAATTTCTGCAATAATTTATATACGAAAACGTAAGCGTAAAACAGCGCCTGTAACAACAATACAAAAGAGAAACCAAGCAACACGTCTAAGGCAGCGGAAGATGAGATGAGAGGTCTTGTTCGTGTCACGACATATCTACATATCGATTACAACTGCTGCGAAACGACGAACAAAAGATTTCAGAAACTCAACCCTCTCTCTTTCCCGTATGTACGGTCGTTAATAATTACACGCGGCTTAAACTCGACGTTTTATTGTAATGACAACGGGGAACCCCAGACTTTTATTACATTTGTCATTTGATAGTCTTCTTCTGCAGCGCTGGAGATCGGGCTCGTTCTCTCCGCCGAATCGAATTAGGAATTGATTATTTCCACCCCTTACCTATTTGCATTTACCTTGCTCTCGCTGTTCGCAACGAATAAAAAATACGTGAGCTCTCTGTACGGCGTTATTTTAGCATAAAATAATCTGGTTCTGGTTGGAATTGATTGATGCATCCCCAATATATTTAATTAGATATTGTTATCAATGCTGCAATATTTACAAATATAATGCACGCATGATTTATCATATTTGCTATTGGCAAATATTAATGACGGACCGCTGCCAAAATCCATATCATTGTATGCGCTCACAAAATAAAAAAGAAATGCATAATCTTTTGATATCATTAATGTCAAATAATAGATAAGATTGTAACAAAATCCTCATAAAATACGCTGTTGTATATACAAAAGATCTACTAAAGACGATTATATATAAAAGAAAACATCTGAAACATTTAACATTATAAGGAAAACAAACCAAATATATTTAAAATTCATATAATTGGTACCTCTGCTTTCCTTACGATACGATTAAATTGATAAAAACTGATTTTCCTTAAAATAAAAATGTTACCTACACAAGTACCAGAAAGATATTAAGTAGAATGAATATATTAGAGATCTTAAAATAGAAAAAACAAAATCAACAATAGCATAACACTTCTAAATGAACAAACCGACCTTGCTAAACAACATTTCACTTAAGATGTTTAATATATTATACTTTTAACGTTCAAATCTTCATCTTTCTCAGCCTTTTATTTATGAATGTTGTAGCTTAAATATTTTCATATAAATTAAAAATTTCACTTAACATCTAAATTTAAACTTCAATGTTTGCGTCTCGATGTTTTCATATTAAAACCTGTATTTTCAAATTTTATTTTACTTTAGGACCAAATTTAGTATATATTGTCGATTCTAGCAGAAGATGGAGTAATCCGAAACTAATGCTAGAGTAAACACTCAAAATATCTTTACCAAACAAATTAAAAGTATGTTTCCGTTCACCCTGTATATTTTTTTGAATTACTTTTATTTTATTATCAAGTCTAATTAGCTTTAGTTAAAAAATAAAAACTGTTTCAAACATCTAGCTTAAATATGCATGAAATTGTGGTCTATATTTTGAAGGATAGTTAATTATCTGGTAAACGAGTTGAGTTAGGGAAAGAAACCTAACCCCAACTTGCCTTTATTTAATCTGTACTATTAAAATATGTCATAATATACAGGGTGTTCGTTTTAATTTTTAACAACTTTGGTGTGTAACTTTTCTTTCTTCTTCTCTTCACCCTGTATACTTCAAAATAATTTTGAAATATGGTCCTTCTGAACCTGTATAACCCTTAACAAACAAACAAAATTGAAAATATGTTACCACTTTTCGTATATAAACCGAAACGAATGTAGTGGCCCATCCTGTATATGCCGCAGACAAATCTACTAAACAAGTTATATTATACAGACGGTTTTCAGAATTATTACAAACCCAGCAATATGCACGCATGAAAATTTGTATTTCGTCGTTTGAAGGGAGTATATTATTAACCTTTCGTTTTGTCTAATACAGAGCCATTGTGGATATAGTCAATCGTAAGTAATAGAGCCGTGACGAATTATAAATTGATGAATGTGATATAGTAGCGGACTGACGTTAAGGATTTGAGATTTGAGAACCGTCTGTTTAGATATTCGGATCAAGAATCCGTATCGGTACAGTCAACTACACTTGTGAGCTCCTAAGATCTTAGATGGGCACCTTTGGGCAAGCTGAAATAAGCATATTTTTAATTTGGATAATGGATCCAGCAGGTTGACGCGGAAATTTTATATTATTATATAATCAACATGTATCTTCTATCATAATATGAAGCTCAGCTTTTGGCGAGTGACAGCGCCAAAAGTTTAGCAACTAAACTAAACCATATGACAGCGAAAAGTCTATTTGAAAGGTTTAAGTTGCTTGTCTTCTCTCTCACTCAAACCTGAACCCGTCCAGTTGTTTCTTTGACTGTACCCCATTAACATCATCCCGCGAAAATCAGGTTGAACTGACGTCATCAAGATAGTTATGATATTGAAGTGGAAATGAGTTGATCAGGCGACTAGAAAAATATACAGCTGATGATCTAAAATAATGGTTGCAGTGACGGAATAGAAAATGCTCCTTATTAAGATAAACAAATTATATCAAAAACAATGATTGAAAACATAAATTAGAGGCGCATACAATTAAATGATTGACGATGTGGTTGGAGTAGAATTTTTTCATTTCTTTTGTTAGAATCTTAACAGTATTGAGTATGTTTTTTGCATTCTATGATTTTGCACTTGTCAAAATAATGAGTAATTAAAAGGCTGCGCTTTTTATAATGTAATTCTTATGCTGAATGTTGTAACAACACAATCATTAATTAATTGGAACTGAAAATATTTAATTTGCTTAAAAAAATTAACACCGCGATCATGGAATTTTTAGCAGCATAATTTTTGTTTTTTCTTTGTTACTATTTAAACTGTAATTTAGTTAATCTGTGGTAAAAAATTTGGACGGAATACATACATTTTCTTAAAATATTTGTTTTTGCTTGGTTTTAGATATCTTAAATACTTCGTGTTACATAAATAAAAAAAATAAAACAGTTTTTTAAGTACGTAAGAGTTGCCATTCTTTTTTTTTTTACAGAAAGGCAAATGTGAATTGGAAATAATAAAGGGATCGAGTTCCAATCTTCCAATTTTTTATTTTAAAATTTTGTCTTTAATTGTTGATTTTAACTTAAAGAGCTTTCTCTCATCACATTATAATAGTTTTGCTGACACATCATTTTTATATTAAACAAAGTTTTACGTTTTTTTTTTTACCTGAGGATGGTCGTTGATCGAAACATGTAGCAAAAAAGTATTTTAAAAGAAATAAGATTAGAATTGAACCCTTTATATTTCCAATTCACGTAATACACCCATTTTTTTTGGATTTTACTTATTAGAAAGACCCATGTTTGAAGTTTAATGCTAATCGCAACACGGAGCATATTTTGGTATCAAATCCTCCACTTTATTGATGGTTTTATCATTTCAAAAAGACGTATAAAATATATTACAATTATTCTGTCGGCAATTAATTTGAGTTCATAAAATTCAACCATGGTCTTTACGACATTCTTAATATACTCCGTACTGAGTAGATAACGCTAACGGTCCATTTAAAAATGGAGTATTATACGCCGGACCAGAAAGTATTATGGTAAAACAATTTTATGGTAGTAATAACGCTCGTTATAATATATAATAGTATTGCCCCGACCATTACAATCGTCAACGATTATTATCGTCGACGATTATAATCGTCAACAAATATTATCGTCGACGATTATTACCGTCGGCGATTATTATCGTATGGAATTTTGCAAAATAATGATTAATACTCTACTACTAAATCGTATGTTCTAGTCCGAAACACCCTGTATACCAACACGAATGCAGTATCCACAGATATCATTGGGGATCAAGTAATTCATAATTGTAACAGCTTTACGTCGAGGGTATCTAATAATTGCGATCAATACGCGATAGATAATAAGGTGGTAACATCAGGAAGCAAATGTCCTTCCTTCTTAAAAAGTAAATAAACCAGCTTATAACATTATTTCAAATATCTTCAGAGTAAATTTTACGAACTGATACTTAAATATGTTACGCGACAACACCAAATATACGTTTAGTTTTCGTACGCAGCATGATATTATAACAACAACATATATGTACCAATGCCACGGATCTCACCGCTCTCGGTACCGACAGTAACACGCCATTGTATTTTTCCAATTAGTGCGATTTTGAATATTGAAAAGAGTGTTTGTTGCCGCGACCGCACTAATTGTTAAAGCGGACTGCAGCGCACGTGTCCATCCGACCAGTCATAGAAACTGGGCTTCCCGTACCCGGGCGCGGTAAAGAAGAATGATGGACTGGCGTATCAATGACAAAAAGTTCGGAGTAATTATCGGGTTCGAACTGGTGGCGGCAGCACTTCAACGCACGGACCGACACGTGTCACGCGGGCGCAAAGTAAAACCCAATTGGATCTGGGGAAGAGCACGCTGGAAATCGGAAAGGATTAATGATGTATTAGAGGAGGAGGTTATGCAAATACGAATTCAGATGCTGTTAATTGAATAAATTAGAAATGTATAGTTGTTATATTTGTTCCATATTAAGTTTTTTTTTTGATGATCGATGGTTTGGAAACTTTTTTACTTAAATTCAAAAAAATAGAATTTATCAGTAGAAGTAGGTGTACCCCAAGGCAGTGCCCTAGTCCCATATTCTTTTTAATTTTCCATAATAATATCCAGAACTTTCTTCACGGTTTTGATATAGTTATCTACGCTGATGATATCAGCTCAGTAGTGACACGATCGAGTATTTTTGATAATGAGCAACATACAGATAGTTTATTACAAAAAACGGTCTACTGCAAATAACAAATTTTTAACAACAATAAAACGGAATATTTGATATTTCACAATATTCGCAATAAAACATACCTTAGTTGGCATGTTATTGTACAAAATAATGAAAATCGCTTTAACGAAATAATTTTTTTCGGGTATAACTTTGAACGACACTGTCATGGAAAATGTATTGCAATAAGGTTACAAATTTATTAAACTCCATTTACTGCGTACGAAATACGCACATTAAGGAATATAGTTGATTAAGGGCTGGCTCTTGTTCCTGACATTTTAAGAAATGCTTATACACGACCAAAAAATACTTCCTGGAGAAAAAAATTCTGTGAACAAAAACAAAGAAAAAAAAAAGAAACAAAATTAGAAACAGCGAGCAAAATAAAAAGCCATAATAATACATGAGATGAAAGAATAGAAAAAAAAAAATTGAAATATATTTATAATAATTTTTTGCAAGAAAAATGAATTATTATGAACCACTTTATTTTGTTGTTGTGGGAGCCGTCTGACATGGTATCTTCAGACACACAGCAGCCTCTTAGCTTTTTGTGTTTAATCTCCCATTTTTTCACCCACTAAATTATAGCAGCTATTCCATGATCCGTGTTTTCTGCACTAACCTGTACGTATAGGTCTCTGGCTAGTTGATCGATGTAATTTCCTGGGTTCATTTTTTTATGCCAAGAATTATCTTCTTGCGTCCAGAGCCTCGCATTCCCACAGATTGTGGTAAGCAATATCTCTCTTCTCATTATACAGTCTGCAGTTGGTATCTTCAGTATTGATCCCAATTTTCTGTAGGTGTCCTTTCAGTGCACAGTGTCCTGATCAATTACGATGCTAAGATGGTTCCTATTAAGCTACAGTAGTTCTTCAGCCTTCCTTTTTTATGGTCCCTTAATAAAGATCTTACCATAACTTTGCCTGGTTTTACTATTCCAGTGTTCTTTGTTTCTCTTTGATCTAACTTGTTACCTGTTCTCGTGCTGTGTTTTTAAACACTCCTAGAACCGGTTCTGGCCTATGTATGAGCAGATAATCCCTTTCTTGCTAACTCATCGGCTTTTTCGTTTCCTTCGATTGCTGAATGTTCGAGGCACCCACAGCAAAGTGACTTATTGCGTTCTCAAGGCTATTCAGTTCTCGATACTCCCACCCAGCCTTGATGGTATCTTGGGGTTCACTAGTGCCCTCAATATCACCTAACTGTTTGGAACAATATAGATCCGCTTATTTTCTAAGTCCTCTGATTGATTTCTGTTGCACAATGCAATATCGCGTATGCCTCTGCTTGAAAAACCGTGGCATATTTTCCCAGTAGAACGGTGATCATTATATTTCTTACCCCGCTGTAGATTCCAACTCGAATCCAGTTTTCAGTCTTTGATCCGTCTGTAGACCAGATCAATTCTCCAAACATGTGTCTGTAGTTGGACTGATTCTAGCTTATCCAATCCGTAATTTCGACCTTGAAATATGTCGAAATCATGTGGTCTGACCTCATTCCCATAAGGTTGCCTTCCGCATGATGGACAATATTATTGTGTCCCAATCCTGTATATCTGTCACTTAGTAGTTTTTGCAATCTGAGATACCCCGTTTCTGCCTCGCCCATTATCACTAAATGAAGAGCAGGAAGGTCTAATAGGCGTTCCATTGCTGCTGTAGGAGTAGTCCTCATTACGCATGTTATTCCTAAACATGCAAGCCTCTGTATCTCACTAAGTTCAGTTATAGCAATTTGCTGCTGCACTTTTGACCACCATACCAAAGATAGATAAGCGATCACGGATCTCACCACCGTGATGTATGTCCATCACATCATGTTAGGTCTTAACCGTCATGTTTTTCCAACAGCCCTTTTAGCCGACATGAGTGCTGTCTCCGCCCTGGTTTTAATCCTCTGATGCTGTCGCTTCCAAGTAAGCTTGGAGTCTGGAAGGACCCCAACATATTTCATTCCTCTGACAGCTTTATTTCTTCACTTCGGAGCTTCAGACGTCCAAAACCATCTAAGTTTCTCCTTCTCATGATCGCTATTGTGGTTGTTTTGGAGGAGTGATAATATGTAGACCCTCTTCCTCGTTCCATGCTTGTACAATTTGTAGAGCGTTCTGTATTTTGTCCCGCACTATGCTGTTGATTTTACTGTGTGGGTCAGAATGACAATATAATCTGCATACTCCAAAGTTTTGCTTCACTAGTAGCTCGTCCACTAACCACTCAACCACTAAGATAGGAATGTATTTTAGGAGAGGACTTACAATTAGTAGTAAGTACTCATCTACATTAACGACCTAAAACTGTTGTTTTGCAGCAATTATTAACAATCCTTTTTTTTATTTGTATCTGTGAAATTATTTATTGCATATACAGTAATAAATTTAACAAGCATCATCTATATTTGAATCAAATAAGACATACTCAAGGATGCTTCATCATGCTGTATCATAGAAAAAGAATACTGGCTCTATTTACAAATGAAAGGGTTAAAATAAGAAGAGACAAGTGCTTTTTTTTGTAATAAGTGCTCGTTTTTTTTTAACAAAAATAAAAATCTTACACTAATCATCACTTTAGAACTAGAATTCTCTTATTTTTTAATTACCAAATGAATATATTTTTTTTTTTATTTATAAACTGTTGACTTTTTTATAGTTAGATAACTTTAGACTGTAATATCTCCAAACTTTGTAAATGTTACTTATACCCTTTTTATTCTAACCCCTTCAATATAAATTAAATTCGTTTATCTGTATATTTATACAGAAATCAAAGAGCAAAATCAATTAAAATGCTGAATAGTATCGAAACTTAACTAGAAAAACATTTCAAAATCATTTATTTACAAAATTTAATTACATAATATTAAATGTGAATGCTAGTCTATTTTAAAAGAGCCATATGTGTACATTACATACAGGTTCTCAGAAAGTTTAGAAACAAAGTTCGTAAATGCTTGATCCCCAATTTTAAAATTAACTACCATAGTTGAATTATAATTACATATATATATATAAGCGCTATAACTTTTTTGACAATATAAGCATAATATGTGAATGGAAACTGACATTATTAGCCAATGTACTGCGACACCTGTGTTGGTGTTATTTTAATATTAATTTATTTATTGCATCTGTGATGCATACCAATATTTATTTTCATTAGACAGTTTTTGTTTTTGAAAAATTTTAAAAAATAAACTTGGATATTATCGTAATGAAGATAACCATTTGCCATTTTTTAAATCTATAAATAGATAAATATTCAAATAAATTTAAATATTTTCTGCAGATATACAAAGTTTCAACAATATGAATTAAACTATTTGAATACTATAGCGCCATCTCTATATTTCCTGGTAACCCTGTATGCAAATCATAATACCTACGTTCTCCATGTATAACTGCAGATAATAATATAGGCTACAACAGGTCTCTACTTTTTATATACTGTGACACGCTCGATTTATTACGGCTCGGAAAAGCATTTTTTATGCAAATTACAGTTCCAGAAATTACATAGGCTGCCTTTTCCTATTAACTGTATCTATGTATCGCAAATCATGTCACAATGTTTGATTCGAGGCCCGCATTTAATCGTAAATTTTACATGGTATTGGAAAAAAGAAAAAAAATCGTTAAAAGGGGTGCGCAGCCTGCTTGATTGTCGGATCGTATATAAAAAATAAGTAGTAGGTTGTGGCAAGTCGACTTTGCTTTTAAGTAGCTGGATGTTGTACATTATAATCTGTAATATTTCTTCCCGAAATCGTGTTACATTTAATACAAGCGCATATTAACTATGAATTATTTAAACCATTATTATTGTTTCAGGACTCACCAGACCACCGATGTACCCCTTCGGCACGGGACAGTATCCATACCCGATGCTCAGTCCAGAAATGTCGCAGGTGGCTGCAACATGGTGAGTTTCAAAATCCGGCCTAATCACATCAAACGTTTAATTGCATCAGCGAACCTGCAAGCAGTTCAAATTTCGAGACGGTCGTCCGTTCATTAAACACGCAGAAGTGGGCATCAGGTTCCCCCATTATGTATATGCGTTTTTAAAAATCATGGCCGAAAGTAGATTACCAGCGTTGAAAAATGTAGGGGAACCGATTTTTAACGGATTAGAATTATTCTGCCGTTAAATGACCACTTGTTTTCCGGGCTATTTTCCTTTCTCGTTAAGTTTCGGTACAGATCGGTAATGACGTAACTCAATTATCTCGATTGAGTTTGGGAAAATTCGAGTAAAGTCGTTAGGAAACCAGAAGAAAATTGCTTTAACGTAGGAAGAAAGAACAATCAACATGCGGTAAAAATCGTATTTTTCTTAACAATTTCGTTTTTTCTTATAAAAATTTAAGGAGATAACGTGGAAATTTTAGTCGAAGTTCTTGTAAAAATAATTACTGATTTTTTAAGATATGATGACAATATTTTTTTTTGTATTTAAGTGTTGATAATTTTGCGCAATTTATTTTATTATACAGAGTATTCCACGTAACTGGTTCATTAAAAGTTTATGATGTTCTATTATTTACTTATTTTTGAGATTTTGGCACCATTATCTGTTCGATTGGAACTATAAATGTAAAATACCTTAACCAAAATATCACTTCCGGTTGACCGGAAATGGACGTCAACTTTGTTATTTTAAATAGAATGATCTAATTTTTTTGTTCATTTTTGGATTCTACGACCATAAATACGTCAGTTTTCATTAGCTATTCCTATAGCTACATATTGCCGTTTTTGATTTAATTTTGATTTATTTAAGTTTTTCTTTTTTTTTTTAGTAAAAATCATTGCATCATTTTGAAATTAATATCTCGGTTAATACCGCTGACTCCAAATGTTATGAATGTAGGTATATCCCTAAGAAACGGTACACACACTTTACATTCTAACATACAGAGTGTTCAAAACTGAGGAACAAAGTGACATATTTTCAAATGCAAAAAACTCAATTTTTTTAAATAGAACACCTTGTATTTTAATTCGAAATTAGGAAGTAAATATCATCCCCTATCACTTTATATCAGTATTCCCTATCTTTAATAGATTTTGAGATATGAGCGACTTTTTATTAAACAGACTAAGTAACCCTATCTTTAAATGTTTGTAGCTGGCTCTGACTTGCTAAAATTGCTAGTTTAACAATGAAGTCTTCGAGTTAATGCTATGGATGAAAATGGTAATAATTTTTTGTGACAGTTGACAAGTTTTATTATCCGCATATACCTCTTCTATATATATAGATATTGGCGTTCATATGTCAGGTTGGCAATATAAGTGCGTTTCAATCAATATCTATCTCAACCCAGGATGAGAAACGAGGAGTATTGACCTCGTCAAAAAAAACGAATTTCAAAAGCAACCTGTTAAAAGGCCTCTGCTTAGAGTTACATATATGTCAATCAAGAGGAAGACAGAAGCCAGACCGCAGGAGCAGGAAAAGAGATAAACCTAAGGTGGGAGACGTAAGCCAAACCACTAAGGGTAATAAAAAAAATATCGAGTGTTAAAAAGACCTGAAGAAAACTACACAAACCTCGAAGAAACTCAATGTATTGAAATTTAAGCAAGGCAGCATCAGCAATGAATCAAACCATCAATTTCATACAATAAATGAAGGAAATCTTCACTGGAAGAATAAGTGGCATTCCACAGTGAAGACACAACAATCTAGTCCAAGGGAAAGGCATCCACAACGAAACTTTGAAAAAGCATGGATTTAACTAATGTTGAATCTAAGGACCTTCTAAAGAGGCCAAGGATACTAGCCCTGAATTCAGTTAAACAGGGACAAGTAAGGGCAAGGTAGGGAGTCTGGGTATCGGATGTAAAGTTTATAGCAGAACCTCCGAAATACCCAGATTTTTAAATATTAAAAATACTGGTATTAAGCAACTTTGGTCGCAGACAAAATAGACAATGGAACAAAGATATGTCAAAGGATTTAACTATCGAATCGACATACTTAACTGGATGACCATGACTTACCACGAACCAAGGACTGACAAAGGAGCTTATATTTATAGTAGAACTGGACTTCAGTCTAAATGTTATTCCATAGTATATACGTTTGCCATAATAATACATTGAATTTTCAACAAATAATCGTATATAGGAGGAACACAATACCTAATACATTCAAATTTCGCGCCCTAGTGACGCGTACACCCTCTATGAATTGACACCAGAACTTTCTAAAATCAAACCCCACCACCATTACACAGGCGTAGCAATTTTTTATTATTAAGTTTACTATTTCAAATGTATCTTATCTCTGCTGTGGACTATGATAATTTCTGGGGAGACTGGTATTGAATTCGGTATAAGTCCCTATTTATTTTACCAAAATACCGGTATTATAACGGTATGTTGTATTAGCACAATGTAAATCTATCAATATCAGCTCTATTACTATGTTAGTTTGAGTGTACTTCACCCTTGACGCTAAAATCGCCGAGCCGTTGGGCATCGCGTATAGAAAAATGACGATGGAATAATGATAACTAGGGCAATATCTTCCAGGAGTTATTGTTTGGTTAAGTAGGTCCAATAATTCGTCTCCTTGAAACTTTTCTATCGACCAGATTCTCGTATTTTGCTTATTTCAATAACCAGGAAGATGGAACCAAGCCTCATCAGAAAAAGCATTTATCGAAAATGTTGTCTTTAATAATTATATTCTGTTAAAACCATTGTCACTACTGCGTTCTCGTATTAAAATCTACCTGCGTGAGTTCATGAACTACTTGAATTCTATACAGAAATAACTATAAGCCCTTTTTTTAAGGGTGCACGAAATTTGTCAATATAATGAACATAATTTAAAAGTTGTGCATAAACGGCTGCCAGGTTAGGAAACTGTTGCCGGAAATCATTGATGAATGGAATAAATCTATTATCTAATTTTCGACCAGTTCTAGAGTAACTTTCGATAATAATTTTTTTCTGTTGTAATTCTAACGTAAAAAATTATGCAATTAAATGCAATCGTTTCTAATTTTGGTTTGTCACTGACAGCTGTCACAATTTGAAGTACAACAGCTCACAGCCTACTCTAATCAGAAAAGTATTTGAAAGCCTGGTATATAGCATACATAGTTCGTTGGCGACAACCTGTCAACAACTAATGATAACAATTGACAGTGACAGTTAACCTTATATAAAGCTCATTTTCATTCACACTTACTATATTTTGGTTTTCTTAATGAATCGAAAATCTAATTGCAAACGATTATAGGCACACTCCCACGATGTATCCTCTATCGCCGGGGGCTGGTTTTAGGAGTCCATACCCCAGCACACTACCGATCTCAACGTCAAGCCTGCCGAGTGACTTCTACAGGTTTTCTCCCACTGGACTGATACCACCTCACCCGGGTCTTTCCCCTCACGGACCTCTGCCATCGCATCCTGCCATCGTCACGCCAGGACCTAAGCAAGAGCTGCCGGACCTCAATCATAGGTATCCCAGGTACGTTTCCTCAAGAGACATTCGAAATTTTTACACAATTATTGCCATATACAAATACATAATGCATGATTAAATTCATACATATATATTATTATTATTATAAGTTACGCACCTGAAAGCATATCGTACCTACATACACATCCCTAAGGGATGCCTTTTATATCGCCGTTGTAATAATTGCCATCGTCATCGCAAAACGGAAAGTTCCATCAACGACGTTGGCGGCGGCGTCGGCGGCAACAACAACGGCAGCGTTGGCGGTGGCAGTCGCTAATTGCAATCGGCAAGTAATCCGATGAAACTCCAGCCATGCGAGGAATGAGGTCCAAGATTGGTTACCGAACGTTCGGCCATTGGTTAGTCGGTTGCCAGGCAACAACGAGATCCAGAAAGAGAGACAGACCGAGAGAGAGGGACGGCGAGAAAGAGCCATCTAGTTCCGTATCCGAAGGGTTGCTGGTTGCTGCCGGTGCTGCGGGTTGCTTTCTTGTTTGATTTTCATTCGCGCCCCCTCGTTCTCTCGCGCTCATTCCACGTCTCTTTTCACGCCTGCTGCTGATGCTGCCTACCTTTTTTTTTTCTGCCTCTCCTCTCTGCTTTTTTTTTCGCCCCTGTCGTTTTGTTTATTCTGAATTTACGGACCGTGGACCGTCAACAGCAGAGAGGGAAAGAGAGAGAACTGCGGAGGCATGCGGAAATTTCCTTTTGATACTAAAAAAAAATCTTAAAATGTAATAATAGATGCGTAATTTTAGAATTATAATGATCGTTTTTTTCTTTCTCTAAATTCTTTCGTCATTGATAATCAGAACAAATGAACAATGGTTTCCACACGTTTCAAAGATGAAATTAAATGAAAATCACGACACAACATCCATTAATAAATCTAAACGTTCCGTTCAGCGGTTAGAGTAATTATTGGATTTATTCTATTTCGTCGAAGTTCAAATAATGAACATCCTGGGAAGTATAGAAACCAAATTAGCTCTCATTCTTTTTGTATACAATTACTGATGCTAAAGATTTTGCTTACATTATAGAGCCATGAATACATGGAAACATAAACATTTAGGACAATACAAAGTTATAAACAAACCACAGTTCTGCTTTGTACATATGAAACTTAATTTGCAATTATAAATTAGAATATGGCTGTAATCTTAACTGTCATGAAGTTGAGTGGTTGTATTTGTGCTAGGTAGTATTATTATTATTCAATTATGCAGAGAAAACCTAAGAATTGCATACATTATGGGTTGCAAAATTGTAATGCTGATTATAATTTGTTTCATTATTACTTACTGATACAATTAACGGTGAGATTTTATATATATATCTGTAGCATATGTAAGTCTGTAAACATCCATAATACATGCTTACAGTCTTATATATAATCTTACATACGCTGCAGATATGCATAAAATCCCATGATATAATCCAATTCTGTAACAGCATTTGTTGCTTTTATTAAATCCTGTTATAGCAACGTTTTCTGTAGCTATATGGTAGGAAATACGTTGAATATATGGCATTATAGTAATCGTCCTGAAGATAGCGCTTCTCATATTTCATTATTTATGTATTCCATATTCGATTTAACTTGTTTGGCCGACACGAAAAACAATACTTACATACGTATCTGCCGCATATATCACAACCATTGCGACTTGCGCGCAGTGACAATGATGATGTAAGTGCTATTGATGCATATGTTACTGTTTTAGAAACAATTAATAATTAGCGCATTGGAATCTGGATTTAATTTTTTTGGATTTCAAATTGAAAATGATATTTTATCGGTAAAACAGTTCAATTGCTACAAAACAGGGAATACTAGCGCCTAAACTATTATTGACCTTAATAAAAATATTATTAATCTTAAAGATGTACGACTTTGTATAACTCGTTGACAACTGTCCCGTATAGGACACACTAGGATAATGAGACTAATGGGTTTTAATTATATTATGCGTTATCATAATGTATATTGACGGTATAGATTTTGTCCAGCCAAAATTGAATATTTTTGAGAAATATATTTTTCCTGTAATATTTGTTTCTGCATTAATTTTTAAAAAATCGCCACATTTGCTTGAAACTGTTGGCATTGATGGGAAATCTCGATTTTATAGGAACAACGCATTTGTGTGTATACATTGACTTAGAAATTTATGATTATACCTATAATATTGGAATAAGTAAAGATATTTGCATAAGGAATAAGGGAAGTCCAAAGTATTTGCTCATAGAGAAAACATACACAATTATTTATAGTAAATGCTCACAGTATGATATTAATTTATTGGCATTATACATATTATACAAATTTCTAATTCAAATTTTTAAATCAAAGATAAGATTCCCGTCACTTTGACATTTTGAAACAAGTTTATTATTTCAATTTTATTAACTATTAGCTATAATTATACTCACTTACTTAATCAAGTATAACAACTATTAATAAAAGTACATAATGATTATCTATCTCTATTATATGATTGATGATATCTAGGTTATGTGAAGAAATTATTTTTATCTGTGCGAATTACCTTAAGCAAAAATCAATAAGTTTGTTCGCGTCGCATGAACTAGGGTGTACTTAAGTTGAATTAGGTGCAGCTAAAACTAAAAAAAAAATTTTTTAGTGCAAAAAGTTCAAGTAAGCCACATGAACACAACTTCCGAACATTTCCGCACTTGACAAGTTGACAGAACAATTTTAATTCATCACTTTATAGAGAAAAGTAAAAAAGAAATGCGAAGTTGTGCATCGTTACTTTGTGATTCAGTCTCAGAAGACGAGGATAAAACAATCATAAATCCACCATTTATATCTTCAATAATTACCTTCTAACTCCAGGGACGTTTTAAGGCTTCAAAGCGCCTTAGGCTAAAAATCAGCTGGCGCCCCTGCAGTAACATGTAATTTTTTTTATTTATGTAAAACATATGCTACCTAATGGGTTATATAACACAATAATGGCCGTCTTTTTAAAGAACCTTTTTTTATTATTTTTAGGTTAAACACAATAATATCCGTATATTTCCTCGTGCGTACCTCTCGCGCCGCTCCTTGAAAATTTGGCGCCTGAGGCTTTAGCCTATTGGGTACAATGTCCCTGTTTAACTCACAACAAATGTTATTTTCAATACAGTTAACATTGCCAAATTCATCTCAATGAATACGAGTTTATTTCACTGTGATTTCTTTACTTTCTTACATTTTTGGAAGTTAATTTACTCATTCGATAACCGTTTGTCTGACACCCGTTGACAAATGACAATTAAATCAAAGGTTCAACTGCTTAAACTTTTCGCACTCGCTTCGAGGCAAGTGCAGATAGTTCTGCACTTTCCACCAGGAACCTGCGACATGAACACTAAAAAGTTCAACGTTTCATGCGACGTGAACACAAAAAGTCTTAAAGTGCATAATAGTGTAAATAGTTCATGCGATGCGAACAAACTTAATGTTCTACAGAATAACGAACACAAAACTGTACAGCATAGCGTAAAAACAAAATCAAAATTTTGAACTTCATTTTTTTTGGGCCGTACCAACAAATTCCGTCAGAATCTCTCTTGAAATGGTATTTACTAAATTTATTATTGAATGATTATCTTCTAATCTAACGATATCTTAATCTAATAATTTAAGCACATTGCGGATGCGTTTAACGGATGCATTCCTAACCAACCTTTGTCGATTAATTTTGAGGGCGTGTGTATATATTATATTTCACAAAATACCGCCCCGGTATTGATTATCATACATAACACGACCTCGCGACACTCGTGAATTTGCAATTAGCGCCGTATATATACACACATACGCACCATGGTATGTATGTATGCGTATTCAACCTCCTTCCTGCCAGGAGCGCCTACAGCAACCAGCTCGGTAGGTTCTTCACAATTAGGTATCGAAAGCAATATAGATATATAGTGGATTCGTTTCGTAGCATATTTTAATAACAATTATTAGTAATTGCTACTGGTCTTCGGGCAGTCTGTGGTATTCCCTATCTGACATTGTTATCTCAATTTGTTCCGCAGGTTATATAATAAAGGCGAGATAAAATTGCTTATTTACAAATTATTACTTCGATGATAATATTGCTGTTATTAAATTATTTTTAACAACTTCCGGATTTGTTGGTGAGAAAGTTCTTGGATAGAGGGAATTCGTTCTCATACATAAACATTAGGGTTAAGTAAAACGTGATTAATATGAAATGACGAGATAAGATACGTCTTTATCTTTTTTTCTTATTCTTACTACTGCTTGCTTTTATAATATTTATCCATTCACAAGTTATTCCGACTATCGATAACAGTATAACAGTCAGTATTGGGCAAAACGGAAGTGAATAATTTTCTACAGTGACAAGATACAGGCGTCTTTATACGTCTCATGAGTGGGTCTAATGTTGGCTAGCGATGTCCCAAAAGCTGACAAAACTCAAACATGTTTGTCTATTGTTATAGAAATTTATTTACCACCCCTAACTTGCCCAACATTGCGATAACCAAAAATAGTGAAACAACACTATAGCAACAGTACCATGCCAAAGATATAGCAACGAAACTATTATAAGAAAAGTATATGAATTTAAAACTTCGTTTAGGATTTTATCAGTTGGCAATTTTGACTTTCTTTTCAAAAAATGTTCATGCCAGAAGCCACCAAATGCAGAACTTATTGAGAATGGCAGAGTAAAGGAAAAAAGGGACAGAAACACTCGACATGTTTAAAACATAAAAACATATCGTTTTTTTTTTCAATATTAGAACGAGGTTCAATGCATATCAATGTGACATAGAGGTGCGCATTTTGATAATTATCTCGGCCCGGCTAAGCTTAGCCTGACCCGCATTGCAAGTCCAGCTCACCCAAACCCGGCGGTCGGCGCGCAGCTTGTTAAATTCACCGGTTACCCTTCTGTAAGGATAACCTCTCGTTTTATAGAAAAAGTATTTTAATTTAAAGACTTGGGGTTTTTATGTACAGCTGCAAATGTCTATAATAGGAGTTGCAGCAACTAACGCTGGTGAACATATTGATTTAATAATTAAGTAGCATATATAATTTGCACAATATTTTCCAAAATAAACATTTGAAATTAATGCGATCTTATAGTTTAACTGGTATCTAAATTAAATTTATAGATTTATTTTTACAAGTATATTTATTTAGTTTATATCAGAGACTGCTGATATTACAACGATATTTTGTATCAACTTTGCGGAAAAAATGATGATGAAATTGTCAAAAAAATAATACAGAATGTTTGGGGCTGCATACCAGGAACATATCAGAGGTTTATTTTAACTAATCTCACGCATTTAATTAAAATAATCAACTACCTATACTTATTGACTTTCAGGTCTATAAATATATACATGGACAGCTTTTCATATAATTAATATCGTTTCTTTTCTTACTGATTCCTTCATAAATCAGGTTAGATTGCATTTTTGCATTTTTTATAATAGCCATCAGTCCTTAAAAAACGAAACCTAGATATCCAAGCCCGACAGTATTTCACACTAAAATTGCTAAGAGCAAAACGTGAGAGTACTATTATATCACGATTCACTAATTCACTAATTTTGCCTTTCTAGCATAATTTTTATATTTATTAGGTATACAGATTTTTTTGTACTTTAATCGACCTATTAAGGGTGTAATAAGAAATAAATAGGCTCTTTAATTGTGTTTTGCTATCTGTTAAAATTTAGAAAGGGTACAGGAAATATCGTTCATTCAATTACTTAATCATGTATAAACAAGAACATAATAATGAAAAATACTGATGGTTTATTGTCCGATGTATTTATTTATATTAATTTTTTGACTTGGAAAAATGAATGTAACAAAAATTTAAACCTAAGATTGTTATTTATATATAAAGTAAAAAAAAGCTCCTATCTAACTACCGACAAACATCAAACGAAAAGTCAAAAGAAATACCTTGTCAAAGTAAAGAGAATTTTAGACCGATCGTCACTGCATCAGTAGCTTGGAGCAAAAGAACTAATCTGGCCACCGCGAAAATTAACCTCTCGAACGTGCAAAGATTAGCTTGCATATGCATAACTGGGGCTCTCCATATTGTGGTAGAGGACGTGCCAAAAAGAATCATACTCAGAATAATCAAGGAAGGAACGATTAAGCATAGGCCTCAATCTCCAGATCAAATTCAGCTTTGTGAAAGAATTCATCACATATTGTTACTAAACAAGAGCGAGTGGGATCATAACACCATTTTGAAATTGAATAGAAATGCCATCAAATGGTACACTGATGGGTCCAAAATGGCAGAGGAAACTGGAATAGGAATATATGGGCCTAGAACCAAGTACTTCGAAAGCTTGTAGTAGCAAGTATCTCCCAGGCGGAAGTACGCGCTATTGAAAGATGCGCTCAGATCAATATTGATAGAAATTATCCAAAGCAGATTATCATCATGTCTGATAGTCAAGTAGCCATCAAGGCGCTGAGCTCACCTGAAATCAGTTACAAGATGGTCTGGGAATGCCTAGAGAAATTAAACGAGCCAGGTAAAAGGAATAAAGTAACCCTCCTGTGGGTTCCGGGTCACACAGGAGTGGAAGGAAACGAGATAACGGATAATCTCGCAAAAAAAAGGGGGCCGGATTACCTTTGATAGCGCTTGGACCCTTTTACGGGATAAGTAGCAGTACAGTACTGAAGAAACTAAAGATGAAAGTGAGCAGAAGAAAATCCAGTTACTGGGAAAATCTCCAGGAATGAGGCCAAAGTAAAATTCTTCTGAGAATCTGTAACCAGAAGAGGTTTACAGAATGCATCAACCTGCATGAATATTAACAGGATATTTTCAGGCCATTGTAAACTGAAGGGACATCTGAGTAAGCTAGGATTCGCAAGAGGAATCTGAATGTAGATTTGGTGGGGAACAGGATAAAACACCCATCCATCTCCTCTCAAATTGCGTAGCACTGTGCAACTCCAGGGCGTTGCACCTGGGAGCATGTCAAATCGAAAAGGAGAACTTACTTAACTTGGGCCTTTTGTATCCCACACTTTCTGAAAGGAATAGGATTGGAAGGCCAGCTGTAAAACAGCAAGAATAGGGGACTTTTAGGTCGCAGTGTAACATCACCCTATCCACATACATACAAAGAGAATTTTATAATTAATACTTTATTCTGGGGGAACAAAAAAGTATGGAAAGAATAAATTGTGCTGATAATTTGTTTTTTATAGTTTAGTGGTAATGATAAAACTATATATTATGCACCTCTATGTCTTTTAGCACCCTCCTTCCTAATTCAGTAAAATTTGCTGCTGGAATTTGCTTTATTTATCCATTGCGCTTTTCATGGTGGGAATTGTAGAAATCCACATTCGCTAGTTATCACAGTTATATGCTTTAGCAATAATCACCTCTTATAAATTGTGTTATATTAATACTATGATAATGAATGTAAATTTAGTTTCAGTACTTATACAAAGCATGTTAATATAATTAAGGTAAAATGTATATTCGCAAGTAACGTAGCAATAAATACAATTTTGCAACAATGGGAACGAATAGATAAATATTTAATGCAGTCGCCAACTGCCAAGGGCTAAACCGACTGGTCGCACCCTCTATGAGCGAGGGGTTGCGCGACTCGTCAGGATTCCGGCCGCCGACGCGAATTATCCCTACAGTTCGCGGCGGCAACGCCACCGACCTAGATTCCTGCAATCCGCATTTGAATTCTTCACGAGGAGCCCGTGTTTCATCAATAATTCCCTTTGATCTCGGCCAAACTACTCATGATATGCATTATACACAATGCGTTAATGTTATTCCGGAATTAGCGTCACGTTTTCGCAGTCCGACAGCGGAACGAAGGAAAAATCGAATTAATATTTATAATATTCGCGTCGCAGTTTAAATATTATATATGGTACATCAGGACGGGTATACGACGACGTTAATAATAATAATAAAAAAACGGATTGAAAATGACAGCGTCGCGTCATCGCGACACGGCACGGCCCATTTATTCGACCGCGCGTATGGATTAAAATGGTGGATGATGTAGAAAACGCGAAATATACGTGCATTAATGATAATGTGGAATGGGACGTGTGTATATGATGATGTTGTAGACATGTATAGACGTAGTAGACGGACGAGACGACGTTTTCCATCCTCTTTCTATAGCGAGGAAGGAAAAACGGTTTCAGCGGCGCATCCCCGTGCACATACATATAAAATATTCGTATTTACAACCTTAAGTTAAACTGCCATAACGATCATATTGTCGTCGGGGCGTCCGCCGTCGCCGTTTTGTTTCCAATCTATCAAATCTTGTTCCGTCTCTATCGCACTGCAACAGTACAAATACTAGAATCTAGTAGCTGTTTCACTAATTTAATACTCCCGGCCCGACGAGAGACAGCACAGGCAAGGGCACACACAGAGAGAGCGTCGTGCACGTTCGCTCGCGCTCACCCGGTTTTTAGTTGCTCTCTTTCCGATAAACAAACCTCCCCGAATCCTCTCGCCGTTTTGTATGCGGTTTTAATTAAATATCGCCGGGTTACGCGGCGTCCGATAAGACGGATGGAAAAAATTACAGTCGCACGGCGAGGAATAACAGAGGACGTCTCGTCGGCGGACGCTCCTTCGGATCGAACCGTTCCCGTTCCGCTTCTGATTTATGTGAACCACGTGTCTTCCGTCTGTTTCTATCAAAGCTTAACAAAGGACAGGCACAGCCATTTATATTGATTTTCCGTGATAAACGGGGAATAAAAAACTTGTTGAATCCGACGTTAACCCCCGCGATTCGCAGTGATATCTTTATGTGATGTTGTTGTGTGCACACGCGACTCGCGTTTTTTCCCGTTTTTTCGCGTACACCGGGTTTAATACGGTCGTCATCCTAGTAAGCACTCGTTCCTTTGTTATTGTTTTTATTTCGCGGGTATAAACAATGAACGCCTGAGCGGAAAAAGAAGCGGAGAACATGGATATGAATAGCGAAGAGCCCTTAAATTTGACAATAAAAAAGCGTCCCGTAGCTATAGTTCCTCCATCCTCGATAAATCTCGATACGAACAAGAAGACTATAAATAACAATATTAATAATATTTTTAACAATAATAACAATAACACCAATAAAATAATAATAATAACAACATGAAGACTTTCGATTATCCGGACGAGCAACCCCAAGACTTGTCTATGCACAAGAACAATAAAAACACCGAAGATAACAAAATGAATAACGAAAAATTAACCTACGAACAGCAAATGAAATATTACCTAGACAACAACAATCAAGAGTTCTGCAAATACTTGCACAAAAACGTCGAAGACGAGAAAAACAATTACAACAAAAATTATTTCGCTGATAATCTCCTGAAAGGCACCCTAGATCTGAAGGCGAATCTCTTCAAAGACGTTTATAAAATGAGCGATTTCTACGATAATCTAACCAGCAAAAATTTGACGTCATCCACTGAAAATTTCTACACCATGCTGAACCACCTTACCGAACAGAAATTCCTCGCCACCCTGTATATGAATTCCGTATTGTCTATGAACATGCCCTATCTTAATCTGCAGGAGATGGCTGGTTATGACCGAAATACCACCAACAGCAGTCCGAATAAAAACAGCATACTCAACAATTTGCTCAGCAAAAAGAGTCATAACGAATTTAGTAAAACCTCGCCACCGAACTTTGACACATTAATTAAAAACGAAATGTGCAATGACATTGGCGATCTAAAAAACTCAGATATAAAAATGAACCGGTATTTTTTTTTCTTCCTCATAATGACTTTTTTATTTGGTTCAATTATAAGTATTTTTTTCTTTCAGATCCCAGGTGGACCAAAAGAATAACATGGGTGATGGTAAAAACAATCAGGATAGTAATAGTGCGGCGGACAAAAAGAAACCTCACATAAAGAAGCCCTTGAACGCGTTCATGTTATATATGAAAGAAATGAGGGCTAAGGTTGTAGCCGAATGCACCTTGAAGGAGAGCGCTGCTATCAACCAAATATTAGGTAGAAAGGTAAGCAACAGTACATCTGAATGTATTATTTACATGTTTACTTTTCGTGGCTTAAATTAAAATGTGTCATTCTAAAATATTGTAACTATTTTTTATTTCTTTATTTAATATCTAAAATGTAATCTTGCAGCTCTAATACAAAGTTATACAGTATGGACGCAATCCATTCGGCCAGGTCATTGGCAATACTTGGCTGAGCAATTACATATACAGGCATATAGTTAAAAATAAAACCCTTTTGTTACTTTCGCAACTTATTTCCCAGACAACCAAATTTAAATTTCCCACAATTATTTTTAATAAGTTCAACGTCGAATCATGAAATTACTACAATTTTGTATTACATTATTTTAATACCTTTTTAAGTTACTAAAAATAATTGTGGGAAATTTGGTTGCCTGGGTTAGCAATCTGATAGTAGTACTCAAAAATAAAATTCCTTTACAGACTTTTTTTACATGTTTAAAAGAGTAAAATTTGACATGAAAACCGTTTAGTTAGCGAAGGTACAAAAACAAAAAAAAATTAAAATAATCAGCATAATATGACAGCACACGTATTAAAGTAAACTGTCAATTATTAGCTTTGTAGAGTTCTAGTTGGTAAAGTTAGGAATATTTAATTCGTAGCCAACGTATTATTTATGCTTTGTTTCGTCAGAGATCACGTGGGTTTCATTTCTAACTATATGCACGGTACTATTATATTCCTGATGCTATATGAGATTAGTGTGTTGCTTAATGCACCTTTATCACTCTGACAATTAAATAACCCGCATACACTGATCAGTTCATTAATTTCCAATCTGTATATACCAATCACTCTATGTTTTTAAAACGTAATTTTTACGATATATTAACAAGGATACAAAACATATTTTTATGAAATTATAGATGGTGGTTCTATAAAATGACTCAAATATGTAAAGTAAAATGATTATAGTATTTTAGAATAGGCACATTAAAAGAGCATTGTTTCGTAATGGGGTAAGATGTGAAGTTGTATGAATGATTTGCAGAATAAATGGTTTGTTTTATATTGATCAATGAAATTTATATTGTTCTAAATTTCTCAATGAACTTCTTTAGGTTTCTTTGTAACACTAAATTAAAAAAAACTTACAATTTTTTGTAAAAAAAATATTTGTATTGTATTCAAAGTATTGAAATAAAAAATTTACTTACTTTAAAAACCTTATTTTAAATAAAAGTACATGTAAAATTATAGTATAACAAATAAACCAGTTTTATCATAATACAATAACCTGTTAAAGTATCATTTAATTATATTACATATTACGAATGTAAGTACTATAGAAGGTAGGCAATATACACTATACAGGCAGAAAATCAACAAATTTTCGACGTTTTTCTAAAAGAAATGATGAAAAGATGTGTCATTTCAAAGTTTTACCTTTATTCGCTTCATTTCATGTATAAGATCTGTGTTTAACGGAAAATCTACTTAGTTTTATTGCCATAAAAGTGTTTGCAAACTAAAGAAAATTGAATTAATGATATATTTTTTTTAATTTGCATTTATAATAGCAACACTTATATATGCGTGTAATTGTGTATAATAATTAGTAGTTTTTTTTTAATGATTACTTCAGCTTAATTCACTTCATGAGTTGAAGATACGAGCTATTCTTACTACGAACAACAAAAGCAACTGGCTAACTAATAAAAGTGAATAAGACTAAGGCAGGACGTAAAAATACCCTTACTATTACTTCACGCATTTGTTTAGGTTGGTTACATTAGCAATAACTGTGTAATCACAAATAACATGTACTATCAGTAGTTACTTTAAGGTTATGACTTATGACCAAATCGACTATAAACCTATTGTTAACTGGTATTTCACTATACAGGCTGATTTCCAAGCACTATGGTAAACTTTGACAGATGATAGCTAATTCTAAAACAAATATAAGGTCATACAATAAGTCCGCGCATCTGCTAGTAACTACATATGTGCTACATATGTAAGCGTAGCTAACTTGGAGTGGGCGCTGTATGTTTTTTTTTTCAGGCGACCTATTTTGGAAAATAACCAACATTTATTTGCAAAATAACAAAAACACCAATTCATATGGAAAAAACATATATTCTGGTAATTAAAGCGGTATCTTCCTAAGTTTTTTCAACATATTTATTATATACTATCATCCATAACTGAAGATTTAACAGGAAGACATAATTTAGAAAAAAATATATCGGTTATTACTGTTGTAACCGAAGGGATCACGATTAAATGTAGTGAGCATAGTGTTGTAACGACAAAGGTCTAGAAATGTATCAACATTGATTCTGATACATTTTTTGATTTCTCATTTTTTTACTTATGCGTGCTAGCGCCCTAATAAACTGTTATCTAAATTTTTAAAATACCACAAGTTTAAACAAAAAAAAAGTTGGGAATTATGTTAATATACATATTTTTCCTTAAAATCGCGTCAGCTTCTTCTGTCAAAATTTGTCACTGAGGTAGCGAATCACTATGTAATGAACGAACGTTCTTTCATTTTGAAATAAACTGCCAATTACACTTTTGATCATTCAGGTCAACTAAATCAAAAATCAAAAACGTGGCTAGAGTTAAATATATTTTATCTCCAAATAAACATTTTTGGAAAAAAGAACGCGTTAACAATTTGTTTCATTTTGTGCACTGTATAGAATTACAAAGAATATTCCGTTGCTGTCTTTTACCTGTACATTGTACGTTAGGAAAGTGTTATTGCCCTTGTTATAACCTTAATAAAACATGCTTTAAATAAGCTACGTTGTGAATGGTGTGTCTGTGTGAATGCATTGCGGACTTCCTTCGCGATGAGCGGTCTTTTTGTCTGGCTACTGATAATTGATGTGTTGTGTGGCATGGATATAACTGTGTGGTTGCGCAGTGGCACTCTCTGAGTCGCGAGGAGCAGGCCAAGTATTACGAGAAGGCGAGACAGGAGCGCCAACTGCACATGCAGCTGTACCCAGGCTGGAGCGCCCGAGACAATTACGGTTACGGCACCAAGAAGAAGAAGCGAAAGAAAGAACGCACGCCCGTCGAGTCGGGAGGTATTCGCGCACCCTAATCTTAATTTTTTGAATACTGAAAACTAAACTCTGCCCGAACAAAAAGAAAGTGATAAAGTCAGTAAAAAAAAAAAAAGAGAATGAGAGCATCTTTCACACAAGTTAGATACGCCCGGTGCACCTGTCATTTGTGTGAACGTCTTCTATTCATGTACAATGTATTTTTCTCATTCCACGCTCTACGGTGGACACGGGCCTAACTACAACACGAAACCTAACACTGCTTGTGTGTGTGTAGTTTGGGGACACGGTGTATTCTCGTGATTTGCATCTGCATTAACTTAAGTACCATGTAACTAAATATATAAAAAAACATGTATATTTCCAGAAAATAACACCGTCTTTCTGATTTCAGTGCATGCTTATACAGCTTTGAAAAGTCATTTTTTGGCACCTACTATCAACAGGATCTGTACTACATTAAATAATTGGCATTTTATCATTAACACTGCATCTTCATTGTCTATCTAAATAATATTAAGGTCTTGACTGACCCATTGTACATACTTACAACTAACTATTGGAAGGTAAGAAGTCGTCTTAAAATATACAGCATTCAAAAAGAAAAAAAAGAAACAGTATTTTGTTTTGGTTCATCAAGTATGAATAAAAGTATATTTATGTAAAAGCAATATAAAATTATTTCTCATACAGATCATGGCAAAAATTTCTACACATGTTTCTGAGGGCTCTATTTACACACAAAAGAAAAATACGTAAATAATAAGTACAGATACATTTTTAAATCGGTATCAATTGGCATGCACACATCTCCAATAAAGGATCTGTATGTTTGGTTGCATAAGATCACATAAATTTCAATATTGTAGATATTTATACTTCTTACTATTCTGAGATTACAAATTCTGCAATTACAAATACTATATGATGCGTATACGTGTAGATACAAGCATTTTTGAAGTGGTTATTTTAATTTTTGCCCTCTTATTTTTTGGACTCTCCCCAAATTTAAGTTAATAACTTTGTTCAAACAAATAGTCGGTGATGATTGAAAATTTATGATTAGCACGCATTTCCAATTCGCAATCAACTAGAATTCAAATTTATTTATTTTATTGTTTGAACGATGTGGTTACGCATTAAGAAAGGAATTACATGAATTGCTTGCTAGAGATGACCTTATTAGTTTTGTATATTTTCATAAGTATCAGTTTTTATAGGGTTAGGTGTACTTAGCTCCTTTACGAAAACCTGTTATTATATATATTATTTCAACGAAGATTAATATTAAAAAATAAATTAGAGCGGTAATTTTTAAAAAAGAACACTAAAAAGTACTTGAATTAGAACAACAAAACGTCTTATGAAAGACAAATGAAAAAAGATGCTATCGACAATAATGTTTCTCTATTAACTTTTTTTTTTTTTTTTTTTTTTGAAAATTATTTTTAATTATCACGTTCCAAAAATTCTTTTAATTCAATTTTGTTAATAATATTTCTTTATTTCACTTAGTTTTTTTTTTTATTTTTTAATGTGTTGTAGAATGTAACGTTATTGCTGCATCACTTTCAGTTTATTTACTCCATTTAGCATGTTTTTATAGGTAAACATTTTTTGAACATGCGAGAAAAATGATGTAAAAGTGATTTGTTACATCATACTATAGAAGCCTTACCTTAATGAAGTTTACCCAGCCGCTACAAATGTAAAATTTGTGAATTTTTGAATTATTACCAGTAACATCTTGAAATTTATTTGTTTCATTTCTACTTGAAATACAGTTCACATTTTTTAGTAAAAATCTAAAATTTAATCAAAAATAAAACAAAGTATTATAACGTAACCACACCCAATTATTTCTACTCGCATGATAAGCCAAGTTGGCTTCTCAATTTATGACACTCTTATTCTAGCCACAAGATGAATTCTTCCAACTTAGCATTTCTTCTAAAGTCAGAGTTATATATAATCAATCAATATTTCGGTGTGAACAATCAACTATTTATCTGGGTTCAAATTTTGAATAAGTGTCAAATGTGCGAGCGTCTGATCATGTCCAACGATATCCAACCATTGTTTGAACAAAGTTAGTTTTGAGTATTTTTGGATGAAGCTAATATGCCCATAAATCTTTTTTTGTTTTAATTGAAATCAATATACTCTTATATTCTTTATAAGTAAATACCTACCATATTAAGTAAATAAAAAGAGATTTATATGATTTTGTCTCCGATCTGGGCACAATTTCAAACGAAAAATCAGAATGATATGAGTCTGTGTTATTTTGTATAACACTTTTAGAAGACAATACAAATTATTAAGTTATTGTGGAGCAAGTCACCATGGATACACTCGTAATCTCTGAGACCTAAATCCACCCAAATTGGTTGCGTCATAAAGTCAAGGATAAAGGAAAATTACTCGACTTATCACCACTACGTGCATACGCGTTTTTCTGATTTGCCTCTCGCAATTGCTCATCTGCGAATGGTCACCCTTTTTCCACAAGAAATTTTCTCTCTCGTAAATTGTGTACCATCACCTTGATAATTGGTGGAAAATCTGTCTTTGGTGCAGAATGGGTCGGGCAGGCCGGCAGGTCGTGTTGCGTGGCTTCTCTTGGTGCCTGCCGATGCGCGACTTTGCTTGACTTTGTTTTGTTTAGTGGCACGCATTGGGCCGCGAGGAACAGGCCAAGTACTATGAGCTGGCGCGACGCGAGCGACAGCTGCACATGCAGCTCTACCCGGACTGGTCGTCACGCGCGAACGCCACTCGCGGCAAGAAGAGGAAGCGCAAACAAGACCCTGCCGAAGGAGGTAGCCACCCCTAGTATTGCGATTCTCTCTCTTGCATGTTTGATGGGGCTGGGTTGAATATATATTACATACATATTACATATTATATATCTTATTGGTCATAATATACATATACATACTATACATAAAATGAGCGGTTTGGCGGCCGGCTAGCCAGGACCTATTCTGCTCGAGCAGACCTCTCTCTTCATGTCAGACTCGTATGCACGTTGTTGTCGGGCAGGTCCATAGCTTGCATGATTACAATATTACTACATTACCCCACACCATAGTATTATTCCCATGTTACTCACTCACCTTTGGAAGCATGCAAAATCCTGTGCACAACAACGCACAAACTTTAGTCTAGTTATATGTATGTTAGTTAAGTAGTAGATGTACCCCTTCCTTGTATTCTTGAAGCCCAAACTGTAGTTGTTGTGCTAGTAGATCGTTAATGTGAAAAATAGATAAATAT
Source organism: Protaetia brevitarsis (assembly GCA_004143645.1). NCBI lineage: Eukaryota > Metazoa > Arthropoda > Insecta > Coleoptera > Scarabaeidae > Protaetia > Protaetia brevitarsis. The sequence goes on along the minus strand of RXPK01000067.1, from coordinate 978,465 downwards.
TTAATGTATTTATTTAAACCGTACAGACCATGATACGAAAATAGAAGGTATGCTCTGCTGAAAATCAAAACTCGTCTTTGTCGCGCACATACGTCATCATTCCACTGTTGCTGCCGAGGTTGTTACATTTCACCTGCTTATAAAACAAAATGCAACACCGTAAAATGGTGGTAATCGAATTGTATAAAGCAAAGACGTCAAGAAATGTCCTAATTACAATTTCTTTTTTTTTGACCAAACACCAAAATATTTAACTGAAAATTGCATTTAAAAATGTCAATTAACTCTAAATTTTATGTCTATAAAGTCAATTTCATTTATTTTAATAGTAATTATCAGAGTTAATTTTGTTGCATTACAAAATTCATCATCAATTATTGGATTGGTAGCACTGTTTGGCCTTCAAATACGTCACAATTAGATGCGAAGAGCATAACTCATATTTTTACATCATGGTGCAGACTATGTTAATTTACTAAATCTTTATACCCATGATAAGGTAACAAAAATCTCTTCGCATCTACCAATTGTTCAATAAAGCAGATGAGAACCAAATATGATAATAAAGACCTGACTCGTATATGTTGCACCGTCTAAAATAAGATTATCATTACATTATTTACCGATATAGGGAGGAGTAAAAATAAGATTTATAATATTTGTTGTGCCCTACTTTGTTTTTGTATGCAACATATCTTCAACTCATATTACTTTTTATTTCATTTTGCTTCAAAATTGGAAATTACAAAATAAAAGAGATTATTTTAATGGTATTTCATTCACATTAATAAACTAATCTTAATTTACTTCCAAGGCACTCGGTGCAAGGTCCCATTTTTTTTTTTTCCAAAGTAATACGTATAACGAAAAAATTTTCACGTTCAGATTTTAAAAAATACACCACATAATTGTTACAGTACTTTAATCAAAACATACACCAATGTAGAGCATTATTTTTTTTAGCTTTCTAACCGTTGTGCGTTGTTACAGTTTTAGCATGCCCCTATTTCTTACATTACCCAATACTCTCATAAAATATAAGTACTTATTGTGTTTTGTTTCCATTAGGTAATAGCATGAAAAAGTGCAGAGCCCGATATGGACTGGACCAGCAAAGTCAGTGGTGCAAACCCTGCAGGTAAATATACTAGAGTTGTCTTTTTCACAATATGCATGTTCCATTTTATACAGACGTTTATGGTATGAATGTGGTTTTTATTGCAGTTTATTTATTTACCTATCTATTCGTCTGTTTATTTCTACAAAATGAAATGTTGTACTGGATGAAAATTCTGACTGTAATGTTATCTGCCGAGTAACTGATTAATATTTAGAAGCTATGATGTGTAAAAATATTTTACCAGTTACTTTTATACCTTCAAGTAATCGCATCGTATCTGTCTGAATTTGAATGCAGTACACAAACAGTTAATATTGGCTGCTCTGTGAAAACATTACCCTAGGGGTTTCCCATTTTTTTGTAGATTTGTTTTTCATAACTTTATTATTTGTGTTATCTAATTTTATATACAACATATACAAAACCTTTTTTTTATTTCCGTTTTGCAACCCCATACTTATTATTAAATTGGTGTTTCTTATCTATGTGGAAAGACTTTGGTTTTTGATATATATATTTCTGTTCTTGAGGGAGAGACACGATGTGAAGTTTTTTTCTGTACAAACGACAGTAAATATATAGGCCGCAATCAGAAAATGTGTCTTCCCACAAAGAGAAGAACCCGTTTCTTCTTCAACTTAGTTACATGCACCTGACACTGCTGTTGTTTAGAAAACAATTGTTAGAGATACAGAGGGGCATTCAGTTTATTTGTAATAATAAGTATAGTAAGACACATTTTCTGATTATTCTGCACTATTTTACTTTTTTAGTTGAATATTTTGGCTTCTTTTTATCTTCTTGATAAATGTTTTTCGTTCAATTTTCCTTATTATTTTTTTTAATTACATACATATCCATGTTATTAGCATTTTTACCTAAATGTATGCAGTATTTTGATGTTATACGTCGTTATTATTGTTACCCTATTTCTTCTTACATATTCAATAATTTTTTACTGTCTTATTCGTTTTTTGGTTGTTCGACTGAATGTCGTCTGTAAATTTTGTAGTTTGCTATTTTCTCTTCTCTATCCGCTGTGTGCCCCATTGTACATATAACGATTGTTTAGCCCAGAAAACAGCTCACTTGGTGGGAGTTCAGGAGTCCATACTGGCCTTTTGCACACGGCTGGCGGTCCAGCTTCCGCACAGTCACCACAGGAGCCGACATACGTCAACCTCTAAATGCCAGTGGTGGTTAGTCAGCAGCAGTGTTTGGTGTTAATATTACAATAATCTGTTTTTATTTTGTTTTTTGTTTTTATTTTTTGGAAGATAGTTTGCTGTTTTTTGTTGTTTGAGATTTTTGTTTTATTTTTTTTTACGTTATGTTTGGATTTGTACTTATATTTGAATGACATCCAAGGAACTAAATACTAGAATGAGCGATTGGATATAAGTCCATATAAAACTATTTGATAAATATTTAGTTTCTTGAGCGTAATACTGTCACATGATTTATACATCATACATTCATCATATTTTTCTTTTCTGTTTTCATCTCCATCTAAACAGTAACATCATCTTATATACAAAAACATACATATTTAAGAATAAGGCATGTTCATTTTTTTACAGGTTGCATGTATTGACATACATACATTTTTTTTCTTTTAAAAGAATAAAAAGGCATGCTGCTCTGACACAACGCTGTTTATGTAGTATCTTTATTTTAATGTATACATAGACCTTCGTCATATTGATGTTTTCATTTGGTTACACAAGAGACCATAAAAATCCACTGTAAATTGCTTTAAGCCTTTTTACTAGAACTATATTTCAATTTTATCTACTTGCATTGCTTTAGTTCAGTAACATTTGCACTAAGTTGTATATACAAAAAGACATATTTTTATAATAACGATTACTCTCAACTCTTTAAACCGTGTCCTATAACCCATTCAATTAATAATAGCGTTTTCCTGACATAGAAAATATTTTACAGTTCAGGCAATGTGGAGCCAAAGATGTAGACGAAGCGAAAATATCTTTTTTTTACCATTTAAACATTTGCTTATTCCGTAATTAAATACAAAACATCAACATGATAGAATTAGTAAGTTTTTCACTTTTGTATTCCCACCTCAGTCACGATATTGCAGCTAATTTTTACAATCTTTCAGACGCAAGAAAAAGTGTATTCGTTATATGGAAGTTGGTGATAGTAATGACGGTAATCAATCGGACGACAACCTGGGTAGCTGCGGCAGTATGGGAGAGGCCCATACACCGCCTGAAGACGACTCCGAAAGCCTAAATCACTCCATGTCGCCTGGAGGTTTGTCGGCGCTGAGCAGTTTAACCAGTCCTGGAGGTGTAGTTTTACCGAGTCCTTCCACTAGTGTTGCCAGTCCGTCTGTTAGTGTAGCCAGTCCGTACATGCTGCAGAGTCCCCTGACGCCTCACGAGACTTACGACATTAAACTGCCCCCGCCACCGCATCTCCATCAACCGCCAAGAAACCCAGTGGGAACGAACCCTCATGACATTAATAATCCACTAAGTGTTAATCAACTCACGGGACAATGTATTAAAAGTGAGCCTCCGGACTCCAGTAGCAAGGATGCAACGCGCTCAATAATCAGTGTCACGTAGCCCCAAATACTCAGGAGACGATTTCTAATTTAAAGCCCGCATAACTACCTCAATTTGTTCTCTATTTCCATTTCTCACGCACACTATCTAAGAATCGTTCACATAAGAACCCATTCACTTGTCTTTAAGGATGAATTCAAAAGAAACTGGCAAACTTACAACTTGGCGTCTTTTTCTGTGCGAAATTTGAGGTTTTTTTCAGGGCTCACACATAGAAACACATAAATATGTACACTCGTACTAAACAGACTGAATTAAATAATCAGTGCAGTGCGGTGATCTCAATAAATTACACGAAGGACCTCCAGTGCCGTGCTTTAAAAAGAATTTTTTACTATGTAACATAAATGTCATTTGCCAAAATCACCTCTATAAATAGTATAAATAGTAATATTATATATTTTAAACATGCGCAATCTCGTATATCATGTTTTAATGCGTGTACAAGCGTGCCCATGTTATCTTATAATAATTTATATGATTATTTGGATGTTGCTTCGAAGCATATTCATAGTACTTAATTATTTTTGTATTCCGTATGTACACAATCTGAAAAACTAAAATCAAAACTTGTAAAAGGATATTGTATCTAAAAGTATGAAAAGTACATCAATGCAGTGACAACATCCAAATAAAATTTGAGTTTATGTTCCTTGTGCCACATATATTTTTACTATCCCTTATTCGTAATAATCATAATATAAATCATTCTTTTTTTAAAGAAAAAAGCAATTTTTATGCACATTTTGTGATCTTGCTTAAAACAAATCTTTCTACTTATTAGTTTCAAATATATATAAAACAAAACTAATGATAGCCATATACCAGAATTCTTTATTTTTTTTTTTTTAATGGCCCTTTTAATATTTTTTCTACAGATGTATCATTTGTTCATTAAGTTGTATATTATTAATAATAAAAAGAGAAAGAGAATGTAATTATTCTGTACATAAAAATGTTATATATAAAATTTATTATGTAAAATTTTTGAATATTTTAAAATTTTTATTTGTTAGTTGTGGCAAGCCATATATTTCTTCTTTTCTTATATTTCTTTCAAGTATAAATGTTACTTGAAGCGTGGATCTTCAAGCAATCTATTATTACTACAACAACTTAGTGTTCAATTATCGATTATTTTACTGTTAAAATGAGACATGTGATATTTTATATAACTATTTAATGATATGAAAACAATTATGTTTGGTTCCCCTCAGGATTTTTGCATTTAGAACTGAGTTTATTTGAATTTTCATTTTCAGTATCGCATGATGTGCAATACTTTTTTCACTTGAATGACTACTTACGAATTAAAATTAAAAGTAAATAATTAATAAGGGTGCAATTTAACTTTGGCTTGTGAAGCATTACAATAGATCCTTCCTATTGCGCTGGACGACGGGAACTAATAAACATCAACCGCCAAGCCTAAGTTAAGCCTACTCGTTGCAAATCTACTTATTTTCTTCCTTTTTAAGATGTGATTCAAGATGAAAATTCAAATAATATGAGTATGTAAAACAACCAATAATTGGATTTCAATCGTTTTTTTTTTCTTCTATAGTAGCAACAAAAAAAAATAGCTCAAATATGATATAATAATGTAAATTAAAAAAAACTGATGTGCCATATTTATATATTTAAACGCGTAAGTTGAAATCCAATGATTGTTATTTTTTTAACGTGACTGCTTAGGTTAGTCATTACTTTTTAAGTTTAATTTGGTTTTTTTTTCTGTTTTGTTTTGGATAAGTGCAATGTATTACATTTGTGTAAATGAACATTGGAGCTGCATTAAACGAACACCTCACTTCAACTTTTTAATTTGTAATTTCTCGTTTATGTTGAAATCAGAACATAACAAGAAAGACTGCGATATAACACTTGGTAGAACCATTAAATGTAGTAATATTTTGTTTATTTGGCCTTGGATTATAAATTGCATTATTTTAACGCATGTACCATGTGTCATATCTCATGTCTTTGTTTCTATCTGCAACATTGAGAATGCTCTGCGTTTAATGTACCAATATAGAGTAAATGAATATACATATATAAATATATAAATAAATCAGTTAGAAATAATTATTATATTTAGGTGTTAATGTCTTTGTAAGTAGCGATTGTTCGTATTATTGTTTTAGACTAGGAATATTCAATACAAAAACCTGAATACTAAAAGTTAGTGGTTTTATTATTTACCTAAAGCGCATACATTAATACATACAATGTCCGGCTCAACGCAGTAGTGTTGAGAACGAAGCTTTCATTATCATTCACAGCAGATCATCCGCCTTCAAGTTGTGTATTAATTTCTTCCGTTTGAATGAAGCGTTTATGTACGAAGTAGATCTTTCACGTTGCCTTCACCAGAATAAACGTGTAGCATGTAAATTTACTTTTTAGGAAAAAAAAACAGATTATCAATAAGTTATTTGTTTAAAAATTAAAATGTAACCTACTATAAAAGATCATCCCAACACTAGAACACAGAGATCTGGGAAATCATACGAATTCTTTAACTTCAATTTAAGGGAAACAAATCGTTTTTAGATTTTTTCTTTTGTATCCCTACTTAGAGTGTAGCTAATTCTTTTACAATGAATAATATAAAGATCTCATATTTTTCTGAACATTATAATTGACCAAAATTATTGTTTGAACATTAACAGTTCTGAATAATCCTCGAGTTTAGATATGACATTTACTATGTCTCTCCAATGCGTCCTAAAATACCCACTAGAGGGTGCCTCATGAGAAGGTTTCGAGGTGAAAATATGCTACCCATACTTTTTGTATTGATTCGATAACACTCGTACTCCTAATGAAGGCTCCAAAATATCTTTGAATTGTACGTCAAAAAACGATTAACATTTCGACCAAGGGTCATTAGAACACATTAACTTGCATCGACTTTTAAAAGAAATTAATAAAAATTCAAACTTGTGTAAGTAGTAAAGAATTGTCTTGAGAGATGAAACCAAGTGAATTAGAAAATTTTGTTTTTACGAATTTCCAATCATTTTTCTGGAAAACTACTTTCACGCATTACTACTATGGTAGCTTGAGCTTTTCCCAAAAAGATATTAGATCAAACAAAAAAAAATATTTTGTTTTTGAATTCGTGTCGATTTTTTTAACGTCCGTATTAGTTAACTTACATCCACATGTTCTTTTTTTTAATGCCCAAACTTAATCAATAAAGAATTAAGAATTCAAATATCTTTAAACATTTATGGGAAATGTGTACCTTTATGAAAAAATCTATTAATCTAAGTAGTTTGGAGGTCATTCATATTAATGCCCAGATTTTTTTAAATAAAAAAAAAATGAACGATGGTGTATAGACAACATAGATAATTTTGAAAGAAGTTGAGTGTCGCAAAACTCAAGTACGGCCTACCCCCTTCCGAAAACAGAGTTGTAATGTAAAATACATTACTTTTTACGCACTGTGCACACCGGAGTGATATGACCGCAATACGACACAACCACAGTAACACACATGTGTCGTGTTGCTGGTTGTCGCTTGCCGTATCCCTCCGGTGTACACTCTGCCTTAAACATACAATATATGTATTACATAAACAATGTAGTAGTAGGATCAGGGGCGGCCGGTACATGACTGATTGAGGAGGCTATGACATGATCGAAGTTTGTCGTATAATATCGTGTGGAAGATACTATGTTACGAAGGTACTTACGAAGTTATACAAAGAAATTCGATCTACAGCATAGCCTCCTCGATGATGCATGCATCAGCCGCGCCTGAGTAGGATGTCTTATTCTTAGTAACAAAAATATTGTTACTTATACATTAATACTATTTATTACCATTAAATTAGATTAGATTAGGGTTGGGGTGGCCCTCGACTATTTTACACGATGTTACGGTATTTTTTCAAGAATTTAAGCTGGTTATCTACCCTAAATTACTGGTATGTTATATATTTACTTAGGAAGAATACTGGTAATATACTTTATTTAAGTATGTGGAAGCGGTACAACACAACTCAGCCTATCATAACTGTTTAGCCAAGGAACATATAAACAAAAACGGGCAAATAACGTCGGCAACTTCGACCTCAGAGGGCGAAGGTTTGTGGCTTTTGGCCAGCTAGTGGCTAGAATAAACTCAGAAGAGGTGGCGATTGCGCGGCGCATTCAAAATTGGTTGTAACTGTCAGACTGGCATATTCCTTGCCACAATCACGACTGTATACTCGTATGAATGCGTATTCATAGGTTATACAAGAGCAGAGCGTGGCCAGCGCATCATCCGACTTGGCAAACCTATTGACTAGAATGAACTCAAAAAAGATGGCGATTCTGAGCTGTTAAAACAATTGAATTTTGATTTATCTTCTAAATAAATTCAACGATATTACTACCTGAGTATGGTCTAAAAGACCGAAACATATGTAATAATAAATCATATCTCCGGTCAACCCCCTCCTCCCTCGCCCGTTTTTTGCATTAATTTTACAAAGTTTTGAATCACTTTAGTACAGCTGGCAGTAATTTATTACCTCCTTTATTGCTAACTAAAATAATATCCACACAAAAGATTTAATGTAGACAAATATAGAAGACATTTGAAAATGAAAAATATATTAAGTTTTTATCCGGAATACTTACATTTACATTTTCCCACCTAACTCACGCAAAATTATTCAGGTGCTTTTGTGATTTCATATCGACGAATAACACAACACAACAGAGCATTGTGAGTTATTTGAGCGAAGATTGTCGAGTAAAATATAATGGATATTTCATGCAAGCCGACGTATTTCTTACAAAAAAAGGGAAACGCAATTTTTATTTTCTTTGTTTGTTTACCTAAGCAAGTGGCTTGTTTTTTTTTTTTACTTAAAACACTATTATGATGTATTTTATTGTATTGTATGTATGTATTATTATTTGATTTCCATAATTTTTACCCTAAGAAAGATATGAACGGTAGTTCATTTTGATTTGACATACTATAGTTATTAATTTGCGATGTCATCCTAGAATAATACTACACTTTATTACTATATTTAATAAATATTAAATATTCTTAAACCCAATTTTTATTACGGGCAAGTGCTAAATCGAAGTCCGTATGCGACTGGCCCGTCTGCGTCTGACTAACACCCTTGCCTACCGTGATAGTGGGAGTGCCGCGCGCAGTGCCGATCACTGAAAGCTGAAAAGCTTCTTAATGATTAATTTGTAATTTGCAATGGTGGGGCCATGGCCCCATGTCTCTTTAAGAGGGGCCACCCCCGCACATATGTTCCTTGATTTGGCACTGTTCTCAGTTACTGTAATATTTGAGATAAAGCCCAGAAGTGAAGCAAACGTCTCCAAACAAACTCTAATAAGAAGGCAATCATGCATCGCATTTTGGCAACGTTGTCGCATTCTGGGCAAGACTTGAGGGTTCTCCCCGAAAATGATCTTATGATTGTATACTGGCATAACGAGGCTCATGGGTGACCTCGTCTGATGGTTAGATGTGAGTCATGTGGCAGTCAGAAACGTGCTAATACAAACAATGATACACATTTTAAAACTTTAAATCTTGACCATGTATATATAATATTTGATTTCCTTTTTCTTGGTTTTTAGGTCTAATATTAAAACATGAATGAATATGACGACGACGACAACGTTTCGCTTTATTAAAAAGCTTTTTCAAGTAGATATATATAAATAATGTAGAAATTGTAAATTATAAATAAAATGCTTTTGTTAATAAATGACAAAATTGTTGTGTTTACTATGATTTTGAATATATTATTATGTTTTATTTAAAGATTGCATTTTAAAATAGGATGTTGTGATTATTTGTTTATAAAAATTTTAATTAAATAGTTCTTTACAAATATTTTATTTAGTTATAAAATTAAATTATATAATTTTGTGAAATACTGTATATCGGTTTTATCATTGACTGCATTTTTATGTTTATAATTGAATTATTTCAAGTATATTACGCGTTTTAAATTTTGTTCTTTGTTAAAATTGTTACGTTGTTGAAATCAAAGGTGTGATTTTGATTATTTCATGTTTTTTTAAAGCTGTAAGATTTTATTGTATTTGTGTCCTTTATTCTATTTTCCAAATATTGCATGGTTCACCTATATATATACCATTACAATTTTGACAGTCTATTTTATAAACTATGTGTGATGTTTACTTTTTTCAATTTTGATTTTAATTTTGAATAGATTTGGTTTTGTAGTTTGTTTGTATTTTGATAGGCAATTTGTAATTATATGGTTTGAAAATTTGATTTATTTTTTCGGATAAATGTTTAACATAAGGAATTTTTATGAATTTTGTAATTGTTTGAGTATTATTTATATTTTTGTTGATTTATTATAAAAAAGAAAAATTCTTTGTTTGAATATTTTGTTTATAAGAGATTTGGATAATTATTTTGTTCTAGAATATTTTTTGCTTTGTTAATAGTATCTGATCGAAAAACTGGACTTGTTAATTTTATTGCTCTGTCAGCTAAACTTATAATAACACTAACTTTTGAGATAAAGGTTGTGAAGACTTAAATTTAGATAACGTCCAGACCATGTTGGTTTAGTATACCATTGAGTTAAAATTTTGTTATCATTGTTGATGAGTTTGAGGTCTAAAAAGGTAATGCTATTGTTCTTCGATTTCAATTGTAAATTTTAATCTTGGATGAAAGGAATTAAAATTTTCAAGCAAAACTGGTATATTTTTTTCTTCTAACGCGGTTATGCAATCATCTACATATCTTTTGAAAAAAATTATTTCGAAATTTATTTTATTTAAAATTTTTTCTTCTATATATTCTAAAACAATTTGTGCAATGATACTAGAAATTGGTGAACCCATTGCACATCCAAAAATTTGTTTATAAAATTTATTTTTGTATTGGAAATATGTTATAGACAACATTAAATTAAAACCAAATTTTAAAATGATATCCTTAGATGTAGTATCACTATACACAAATACACCATTAGACCTAGCAAAACAATTATACATAAAAATGGCAATTAATTGAAATTTTACACACATACCTATCACGGAATTCATTAATGCAGTAGAATTAACACTAACACAAACATATTTCCAATACAAAAATAAATTTTATAAACAAATTTTGGATGTGCAATGGGTTCACCAATTTCTAGTATCATTGCACAAATTGTTTAGAATATATAAGAAGAAAAATTTTAATAAAATAAATTTCGAAATAATTTTTTTCAAAGATATGTAGATGATTGCATAACCGCGTTAGAAGAAAAAATATACCAGTTTTGCTTGAAAATTTTAATTCCTTTCATCCAAGATTAAAATTTACAATTGAAATCGAAGAAAACAATAGCATTACCTTTTTAGACCTCAAACTCATCAACAATGATAACAAAATTTTAACTCAATGGTATACTAAACCAACATGGTCTGGACGTTATCTAAATTTTAAGTCTTCACAACCTTTATCTCAAAAAGTTAGTGTTATTATAAGTTTAGCTGACAGAGCAATAAAATTAACAAGTCCAGTTTTTCGATCAGATACTATTAACAAAGCAAAAAATATTCTAGAACAAAATAATTATCCAAATTCTCTTATAAACAAATATTCAAACAAAGAATTTTTCTTTTTAAATAAATCAACAAAAAATATAAATAATACTCAAACAATTACAAAATTCATAAAAATTCCTTATGTTAAACATTTATCCGAAAAAATAAATCAAATTTTCAAACCATATAATTACAAAATTGCCTATCAAAACACAAACAAACTACAAAACCAAATCTATTCAAATTAAAATCAAAAATTGAAAAAAGTAAAACATCACACATAGTTTATAAATAGACTGTCAAAATTGTAATGGTATATATATAGGTGAACCATGCAATATTTGGAAAATAGAATAAAAGGACACAAATACAATAAAAATCTTACAGCTTAAAAAACATGAAATAACTCAAAATCACACCTTTGATTTCAACAACGTAACAATTTAAACAAAGAACAAAATTTTAAAAACGCGTAATTAACTTGAAATAATTCAAATTTATAAACATAAAAATGCAGTCAATGATAAAACCGATATACAGTATTTCACAAAATTATATAATTTAATTTTATAACTAAATAAAATATTTGTAAAGAACTATTTAATTAAAATTTTTATAAACAAATAATCACAACATCCTATTTTAAAATGCAATCTTTAAATAAAACATAATAATATATTCAAAATCATAGTAAACACAACAATTTTGTCATTTATTAAACAAAAGCATTTTATTTATAATTTACAATTTCTTACATTTATTTATATATCTACTTGAAAAGCTTTTTAATAAAGCGAAACGTTTGTCGTCGTCATAATTCATTCATGTTTTAATATTAGTCCTAAAAACCAAGAAAAAGGAAATCAAATATTCAATGATACACATTAGGCGGTGACGCAGTAGTATAAATTTCTTATAATGAGTTTTAGCAATAGTGTAGTCTCAAAAGTTGTAAACTTCGTATTACCATGTTGTGGCGCAAGTATTTCTTCGGCATTGGAAAGTACAAACCACAAATATCTCATTTTTCAATATCTGATTAAATATTTTTCTAACAATTAAGTAATTATGCTGTTTTCATTTAATAATGAATAATACAAAGATAAAATTCGATTTTGGTTTATTAATGGATTGCAATAAATACAAACGTTCGCCTTCCTTCATTAAAGATATGGCTAATCTGAACAAATAAATTCATATCTACTAGATCTGTATTTCTGGTAATTTATTTTTGTTGATAAAAATGTAATTATTTCATAAAGCAACAATAACTAATACAGAACAATAGAATTATCTACATTTCGTCGTTTGATCATAAATATCGTTTGAGGCAAAAGAAAATGAGACTGCACAGCATATGTATTGTTATGGGCATTATTAATTTTGGAAATAAAACGAAAGATGTATATACATATTTCGGCATTGATGCTTGCCAATTAGTTTAGTATATTTGAACAAGCAAATGATAAAATGGTCATAAGAAATTAATATTGCTCAACAATCTATTTTACTATAAAGTAAATAAGAATTCGGAACTTTAGTTATAAAGACATATATTCGTTATATATTTGTTAACAAAAGCCCAAAAAATGTTCATGAAAATACAAACAAATTTTTAATGTAACATTGCGCCAATAATTTAACAAAAAAGTGTATTCACAATTTAAGTATCGTAATATACTACATATGTATAATTTGTGGAGCTTGATAAATAAGTAATTTTATCCGCATTTAACACAATATATATAAAATTATTTTGTCATAAGTTTCCAAAAGAAACGATACATGGAATCATATATTCTGGATAAATAAATACTTATCAAACTAAAAAAAAATAGAATTGCATACACAACTTGTCAGTATACGTTTTAGCAAAGAATTAATTCTGCGAATTTAACATTCCACAACGTGCTAGATAATACACAATGCATATTTGAAGAATGGATATGTACTACATTAATGAAATGCTTTAGTTGTAGTGTAACTTACTTCCAAGTTGTATATACGTCAAAAGTTAAGATTTTAAAGCCAGGAATAATGTACTATACAAAATAGCGACAGAAAGGAATATAATGGAAGACTTTTAATTAAGAAAACGCAATAAATAAGGAAATATCAGACAAACAATCTCGTTTACGTATATTAAAATTCAAGTTATTGAAACGCTAAAAGCATTTTCAGTTCTTAAGATTACTTATCTTAATCACTTTTAAAGCCGTTATGGTATTAGGCCAAAATCAACATCTTTATAGATTCTACAATGGTTTTTATATATAGATAATAACGATATCTTTTGCCATAATTTAGTAATGCAATAAATAAAAATATATTTTATTTTTATGAAAAATTCGCGTTCGAATTGTTCCTACACTAAATACAAGTTTTATTGAAAAGCGATTTTCTTAATGCTTACTAAAAAAAAATATAAATTCATCTTCCATTCATTAATATAGTAATAATAAATAAAAAATAGTAATAAAAAAATAGAGACAAATTATTTGCTTTGGTGCAATACAACGATAAAATATAAATAAATAACATACATTTGTCACTTTTCAACCCTTGCACACTAACATTGGGATCTGGTCGGACAGCAGCGTTAATTATATTTAATGTTGATAGGACCTTCTTTTTTTATTTTCTTGTTCTTTTCAAAAACAGCAATTGGGGTCTGACTAGATCCCAAACCTTAGTAAATAGTAGCTACATACTAAGTTTTCGTATGTTGCAAGGGTTAATGTAATCACATAATAAGAACTAAACTTTCAATTCGTTTACATTTTTCGTATTTTTCCTTAAAGCTTTAACACGATAACTACAATACAGACGGAGGAATATACTGAAGAATACTAAAACAATACCAAATACACCCGCTAATCCAACATGATGTTGATATATTATACAGCTCAGAAGAACAGAAAATCCTTGTCGTATTGTTGATATTATTGCAAATACCAGTGGCCCAAAAGTTGAAAGAGTGTTAAAGATAAATAATTGACCCCCAGCTGAGCATACTGATAGCAATATGCAATCAACAGTAAATGCTGGATATTTCAACATGAAATTTATAGAATTACTGAAGCCATCTTGTTGTAAAAGAGATGTGGCAGTGAATATACATGAAAAGAAATTTACTGTACACATCATTTGAACAGGAGACATTCCATATTGCTTGAAAAGTGCACCTTGCCAGTTTGATGTAAAGCTATCAAATGCTATGTATGAACACAATAAAAAAAATCCTGAAAATGTAGTAATTGTCGCCCTATTTTTATTATCACCAGCATCAAGTAAGAAAAATAACATACCTAAAGATAATATTCCAGCCGTAAACATATTCATAATATTCATATTTTGTGCGAGAAACTATTTTACCCATTATAATCACTGGTATAGTCTTTGCTGCTTTTGCTAAAACTTGATGCAAAAAAGAAACATATTTTAAAGCTTCATATTGACACCATGAGCTCATGATATTTGAAAGTGAACAGAATATATACTTATAATATGGGCATTTATGTCGGGGTTGCCGTTTACACCATATATAAATACCAGAAATACAAAAAGCTAATATTCTATTTACAAATACTAAGAATTGTGAGTCCTTAAAGTGACCTTCTTCATTGTTAATACTGAGATACTTCTGTGTCATAATTTTCTCTTGCAACACACCCCATGATAAAAATGATATTTGTAATCCCGCAAAATAAAACATCAACAATAAAGCTTCATTCAAAGCAGTCCTTTGCACGTTGTCCCTATTTGCTGCATTATTTCGATCTAAAGTTTCATCTTCCCCATAACATCTTCTTATTAACGAGCTAAACTTCCCAGGTCCTACTTTGTCGATGTAGTTTATCTTCTTTACATATTTATAAACTAAAAATGCCGGTATTAATACTGTTAAATATCCAAGAACATTGGTGATGCAGTTCACAATCCAACTATAGTCTGGTTCATCTTGGAACAATTTCAAATTCACAACACATCTATTCACCAGATATAATATTGATGCGGTTGAAATAAATATAATACAGATAATTGTCTCTGGCACTGCTTTAGCCATTTTTCATTATAATTTGAATATAACTTTTAAGTTGATGAATACCGAATGGTGACGAAAACAGCAAACGTAACCAAACAGAAACATAACCTTCATATCAATATTATAAGTTTCTATTATTAGTTAATTCTAATATCTACTAATCAATGTTTCCAATTCAATCTTGAAATAACGATAACGTCTGTTTAAAAAAAAAGCTGGAGATAAACGGAGATGTAGTAATTTGTTGTAAACACATCCATATTATTAAATATACGCAAATACGTCAAAGAGTGGTTAAAAAATATTAGACAGCAGTCAATTTAAAGCTGTGTTTAGAGGATGGTTATTTAAAAATGTTTTTAAATTAGAATAAGTACAATTACAAAATATAGTTCTTTAATTTTGTATTTAAATTTAATTAATAATTACGAGTGCGTGATGTATGTGCTGACATCTAGTGTGCCAAAGTTAATTAAGTTAAGAAAGACATGGTTCTGAACCTTAGATGGCAGAGAAAGCCACAAGCACCACCGTCACTCGCAATAATGCTTGGTTGTCTGTATAGCGAACTTTAAAAATGATAAAAAAAAAAATAAAGCAAATTTAGGTTTTAGGAGTTCATTCAAAATGTCCCTAATTGCTCTAAGATTTTCATGGAGGGTTTTGAAACGTTTTTAAAGCAATTTCACGTTTATGTAATCAAATTTATGTTCGGTAAAATGCATACTTTTAAAGGATTTTGTAATATACTAATTACTTACAATGAAAGAACATAATTACTGACGGCGACTTTTCAGGGCCAGCGGTTTTCTGCTTGTTTTTGAATTTTGCTTAATATTTGCAATTTATTCATTTCCTTGAAAACGATCCATAAGAGAAAGCAATCATATGGATATTTAAAGAGTATAATTATTTTCCAAATTTCGAATTCCTAAAAATTAATTTTAGACACCATCTACTTGCTGCCAAAAAAAATACAGAGCTTTAAACATTCAATTGAGGAGGAATCCTAATTTAATAAGAAAAAAATACAAAAATGCATTTTGTTTTACATTCAAACTGTTTGATCCGAGCTTCATTAAAAATTTGTGGTCGTGGGAATAATGGCGTACATAACTCTTCGCAAAGTGTCTAACGCACTCGTGGGGTTTTTGAAAAAACTTCCCACTCGTACAGTATTCGTTACTTTCTGTAGGTACACTTGTCATGTAATATAATATTTTTATTGATTATCGTCTCCCTGGTACGCAAAATATAAGGGCAGCACCTCTAGTCCTGATAAAGAAAATATTAAAACTAGTTAACTGTCCGTTGTTTATTAGCAATAATTTGGTTGATTGTATATAATTTTGTAACATGTCAATACTTCAGAACCTTGTTAATATTACAAAATTAGATACTTTTGCTCCTAGCGTTATCTCAAAGATGTCAAAATTCACAAATTAGTAGTTTTATAAAGAATGAGCACGCACCTTCATCTATTTTCCACAATAGCTGTAAAATCAACTGTACTGTTAAACTACAAAAGAATTACTTAAGCAAGCATAATAAGAACACTTGAATACAAATAAGAAAAGACTGAAAAAACATTGACTGATTCTTCGAATACCTATTAATGATGGGTAAAAAAAATAAAAAAAAATTAATAGAAAGAGTTTTAGAAATCTCTTAGTGTAACATTTCATTCATAAAATAAAAGACAAAATAAAAGACTTGGCAAAAGAGTTTTATTTTGTAGTGTTACGTTACCAAGTGTTTTATTTTGTCTTTAATTTTGTGGATTAAAAAAAAAAATCTTTAAAACAATAACGGTTTACACTGTATGCCTATTATTTTGAATTTTCTTCAGGTTTCCCAACGACTTTCCTCGAATTTTCCCAAATTCAATGGAGAATATTACGTTAACGATATTACCGGTCTGTATCGAAATTTAATGAGAATCAAAAATAGCTCAGAGCGATTATTTAATGGCGGATTGGTTCTAAACCGTAAAAAATTGTTTTCGCTGATGCAAGTGAACGTTTGACGTGTTCGCTCGTATTTTGAACTCACCATGTTGTAGTCACCTGCGACATTTCTTGCCTGAGCACTGTGATTGAGTTGAGCATGCGTGCCGAAGGGGTACATCGGTAATCTTGTGAGCCCTATAATAACAATAATGATTTAAACAATTCATAATCAACATGTTAGTATTATTTCTAACGCGATTTCGAGAAGAAATATTACTTATTATAATGTACAAAGCTTAAACTGTAAATCGTAGATTCAAACCGAACTAAAACTTTGTCAGCTCCTAAACTCAATTTACTGGACACTATTCTTGACAGTCTTTATTCCACGTAACTCTTTGCGGCGTAATTTCAACTTCATTCCGATCCAAAGTAACTTTTAAACGATGATAAATATAAAAAGAAGTTTTAATTTGCATGTTTTAAGCTGCCTTTTTGGCTGATATAGCTATTCATTCATCACAGAAAATTAAAAGATGAAAAAGTCATAATAAATATTAATGGAATTTGTAGCACAATTATGAACTTTGTATAAATAATATATGAAAGATATGTCTGAAATTGGAGGGGGGAGAGGGGGAAATTTAGGGAACAATTTTTCAAAACGACCAGATTTATTATTTGAGGTTTTTTACTATTGCGTTTTGAATATCAAAAGTTCAATTCATCTCTAGTTTTAATTACAGATTCTAATATGTTGAACAATTCAGCTACGTATTTCAGAAAAACTTATAAAATGTGTGGGATAATAAAATTTATTTTATAGTGGTGCGAAAGGCGTAATTATGTAAAAGATAAATTCAATCAAAAGTAGATATACCATTTCAAATGATTGAATTTACTTCAGACGTGAAACCATAACAATTACACTTGAGAGGCTCCGCAAGTCTAATCTGGAAGGTCACGTAGGGTCAAGAGCGATTAAATTGCCTTCATAAAATCAACTACACAATATGATTGAATTATGGGAATGAGGGTAGAATGTTAATAGTGTTAAGACATTTATTTAATTCATTAATACTTTAAAGAGAAACCCATTATTTCAGAATATAAATTCTATAGACATGGATATATACCTAGCGTTTGTTATAGGGACGAATTATGACTCTAAGGAATATATAAACCCAGTAATAAAATATTATTATCGGTAATTTCGTAGCAAGACACCTCTAAAAGTTCATGTTTAATACCTATTTCTGTACTGGTTAGAGGCATGTACGAACAAAGGCACTCTCTCAGATTCATTCTAAAGTGATGTAGTCTTCTACAACAATAATTTATAAATATTTTATTAATTATAGACTCATAAATACGTAATGAATATTGTAAGGAAGATTCAATTATTCGTAATAGCCAGGCAATGAACTTGAAGATATTTAAATTCGTTCAGCATTTAAATAATTGTATCCGCATGTTTAACGTCATTAAAGAATTTCCTTTTTCACTCGGTATTGGTGACTAAGAAGGCAGTGGGCAGTCGTATCCTCTGTAGAGATTGTTTTAATTCGAAGTAATAAGAACGATTTCCTCCCTATGTTTACTAAATTTGATTAAAATAATGCCTGGAGTAGAAGCCAACAACCTAAGCCTAACATTAATATAATGATATTAAGTGGGTATTTAACCTTCATAAGAAAGGAGCATCTAATACTTCAACTAAAATGATAATACTAAAGCAAAATTCAATATATTGTTGCAACAAGTTATAGAAGCCCGGAAACGTATACTTGATTTTTTATTACATGCATTTATAAAAGCAGAATATTAATTAGTTTACATAGCCCGTTATTGAACATGTGTAATGTGATTTGCAATTTGCTAAGCTGGTATATTTCATCACGGTTCGTTCAACCGGCAGGTTATTTATATGCTTCATCTGCAAATATGTACAATAACCTTTTTATGGGCCGATAAAATTTTAACAAGAATTTTGTGTTAATAAATTAGTACCATTAAGACTTTTTATTGATCGCAGGTTAGAGGTTGAAGAGGTCACGATGAAAGCACTGAAATAATTCATGGAGCCCGTTAAAACCAGTAACGTGCAACGAATATTAAAAATGACGTAATGTTTATATCTATATTTTTTCTAGTGGTCAAACAGTTTTTCAAGTGGTTCGACAAGAACTGCCACTGTATAATCGGCAAGTAGCTAGGTACCTATTTTCTTATTGTCTTTAATCTATTAACGATTGTGAAATTCTACATATGTAGATATGCTTATTATTAATCCTCGATCTTGATGCATACAAAATATTATTATGGTACTAACAGCATTTCATTCATGAATCAAACAAATTGATGTTAAAATTAAAAAGACACCAGAAAGACAAATGATGTAACATCTTTTTCAAATTAAATGCGAACCTAACCTCTATATATCTCCGATTGCGTTATGCAACCGAAACTACAAGTACTCTGTACCTAGCGATATGCAATTCACAATTGAAGATACGAGTGGATGAAGGTGCTATGTCGCATTTTAAAAACTGTCTTTTTTGCATGAATCAAGGTGTGTTGTACCCATCTTTCACATAGCGCCATCGAAAATGACAGAAATTCAAGAACACTCGAATCTTGTGAATGTATGAAGGGGTTATGTTACACCACTTTTGAGAAAAATTACATAAAAAAACTTAATTTCTGAAAAAGTTTGATTTTGTAACATAACACCTTCGTCCACTCGTGCCTTCAATTGTTACTCAATCATTTTTAATTGACATTTAAGTGTAGTCCATTTTCGGTTGCATAAATAACGAAGAATTATTGGGCTTAACTTCGCATTTAATTTGAGAAAGAATGTGCCAGTGATGGGCAAGATAGGAAAAACGAATAAATTTTGACAGTGACTAGATACACTCGTGTTTGTGTCCCCTCATGAATGGGGATTCGTTTTAATTAATCTTGTCTTCTTCTACCATATTTGGTAAAATTATGTCTCCTTGCAGAAACAGCAATTTAGAATAAATGTGGTTTAAGTTTTTGACACAGATCTTTTATAAAACTTTGACGAAACTTCTTTTATAGAAGATAATTGGCAATCAAAATCAATTATTTTATAAAAAAATGTAAAAATAGCAGTGCTATGTATTCGCAAACAACTATCTCTTAAAAATAGATAAACTTCTTGATGTTTATCTGTTTTTAAGGGATAGTTCTTTGCGAATAGGTTGCATGTAAATCTATCCAAGACTAACTATACATTCTTCCAGTGGCGGCTCGTGACAATATTGGGTGGAGTCAAACACGGGCCAACTCCCCGTCCTCCTTTCTCCGCCTCCATTTTATTGATTTTACAAAGTTTTAAATCAGTTCAGCTCAGCTGGCAGTAATTTATTACTTCATTTATTGCTAAGGGCAATTATTACAATCGCAATTTAAGGATTAAATACGGTAAGGTCAAGTTTATTGTTTTTTTTTATTTATATCGATTGTAAGTCCAAAGTGAAGTTTAAACCGAAGAATATATTGATCTACGGTTTAAACGGCGATTTTAATACTGGCCCTAACTAAAATAATACCGACACAAACAATTTTATGTACACTCTAAATTTGTGTACATTAAATTTTTTGTGCCATTTTAAAATGAAAAATACGTTCTTATCAGGAACACTTTTCTACTTAAATATAAATACTAACGTATTCCTTCAGTATTGCATACTTTTTAAACTGCACATGGGTCACTTGTTTACATTTCCCCACGCAATGCAAAATTATTCAGGTTTTTGTGATTTTATAGCGACTAAAAAAAATAACACAACACAGAGCACATGAGTTATTTAAGCGATGATCCTCGAGTAAAATATAATGGATATTCTAAGCATAATCGGACGTATTTCTTACAAAGAGCGGGAAACACAATTTTTACTTTCTTTGTTTGTTTACCTAAGCAAATGGATTGTTTTTTTGTTACTTAAAACACTATTATGATGTATTTTTCAGGAATAACTCCCTTATTACATTTATTATTTCATTTTAGCAATGTTTACCCTAAAAAATATATGAATGGTAGTTCATTTTGATTTGAAATACTATAGTTATTAATTTGCGATGTCATCTGGAATAAGGCCAGCCGAGAAAACCAAAATGAGGCAACCGATCGCTTACGACCAAGCAACCAATTCCACAAGCGACCGCTGCATTTAAAACTGTATTTGCCTGTTCACCGTGGCATACGACCTATTGCGAGAAGCAATGTGTGTCGCTTGTGGGATTAGTTGCTTGGTCGTAAGCGATCGGTTGCCTCGTTTTGGTTTTCTCGGTGGACGAACGGCCTAAGAGAAATCGGCGATTAACAGCGCCTGAAATGAAGCCGGTTTATTCGCTCGCGCTGCGGTAAGAAACCCATTGCTCCGTTGTGGGAACCGTTAAAAACAAGTACCGTGAGCCGAAACTCATAGAAATTGAACCGCAGAAAATTTCAGAAATGTTCTTTGGACTGACCAGTCCAAAGTTGATTTGGGAGAACTTCGTGTTTGCGCATGATAACGATCCCAAACACACGGCACGGATTTGCAAAGATTATCTCTCGTCTCAAGTAGAGGATAATGTTTTGGAAATCATGCCCTGGCCTCCGCAGAGTCCGGATTTGAACCCCATCGAATTACTATAAGATGAGCTGGACAGGCGCGTAAGAAAAATCTGCTCAACTTCGAAAGAGCACCTGTGGCGGCTTGTCCAAGCCGAATGGAACGATATTTCCCAGGAAACTCTAACTAAATTAACAGAACGCATGCCACTAGCGGTCCGAGCTATATTGAAAGCCAAAGGAAGATCCTTCGACGAGAAGAAAGTATAATATTTTAATGAGAATGTTTTATTTTATTTTTTGTTATTTGTTTATATTTTTGTTTCTACGAATACTTTTAATTTTCTTTCGAATTTGTGTCGCTTTTATTTAATTAGCAGTAATTTACTAATTGTCTCAACTTCAATGGCTGGTGGTGTATATCATTATTTTTTGTTTTTCTTCCTAATAGTTATTTACTCGAAAACCATGAACAAACTTTAGAAAAAATAATTAACCAAATCTGTGCATGGGTCGATATCACTAGCTTATCCGGCTATAGTCTTGTATAGTCTAGTATTTGGTGAAAATAAAATGTTACTACTAGTTAAGTGCAGTAATTTTTGCGATTTTTTCCTATTTTGTATATCTTTTTTAGAATTCTACGTCTTTTTCGGTTTTCTGATTAACTATAAACATGCCTAATCTTTATTTTACAATTTAATTTAAGCTGTTGTCCTATATTGTAGATTTGGATGAGGAAATGCGATGCAAAACAAAAAACTCGATTACATTCATTCACTCTTTATATGATCCCATGCGTAACCACAATACGTAAATATCCAAACTCCACTATGCAACCGCAAAATTATAAATAAGTCTGAAAGATCTGCATGTTCGCTAATACTTCGAATAGGTTGTGAATCACGGAATTATCCCGAAAGATCTGTAACTTATATTCCCACGTTTACATTGTGTGTATATTACGGAGATGTTTATGACAGGGGTAAAACTTATAATTATATACACACACCGAATACGATGGTGTTTACGTTTTTGGTGTGAAATTGGTTACGTTTACATGCGTGTTTGATATTCGCGATTTTTTCGAATAAACATATCGGTATTGCAGAAGTGTTTACGAAAAGAATTATAAATATTTACCGATCTAATATACGTATATATGAATTACCCAACTGCGTTTATAAGCTTCATCTTAAAATTAGAATTAATTCAATTTATGCTGAATTAAAATTGCGTTTTTAGGTCATTAAATATAGGAATAGCAATATTTTCGTATGTCTAGCATAATTTGTGCAAGGATTATATATGTTATATCGTATTATTTGCGCGTTTAATTAGCCGTGACAGTGTTAGATTGTAACCATCACACCACGGAATTTTAATTGCGCAATAACAACACCGAAAACCAGAGGCCCCGATTTACAATTCGCAAGTGGCTCTAGCACTGTTCTACATGCCACTATTTAAAGAGGAGTCTAAACAAACTCAGGGCATTGCAGAATAACAAATAGTAGGTAACGAGAAATCCAAAATTAGTACGAGAAAACCAAAACAAGGTTTACTAAATGACTGGATAGATTTCTATCAACGCTGTTCTAAGAGTAAGGAAAATAAACTTCGTAAAACGTAAGTGGATCATATTCGGCGTAGTAGTTGGATAATTATTCGGCCTTAACTAAGATACATTTGACTATAATTTAGATGAATTAATTATCCTTATGCGATAACGAAATAAATTAATTAATCTTGTTATTCTTTGGCAACAATGTATGGATAATAATATACATAATTCTTCAAATGTATGGAGTTAATGGTTGCCTGTTGGTGAAACATTATAAATAATTTAAAAAGTGAAACTAACCAAGTGTTTTATTTTTTAAATTACATAATTCTTCTATTTTGCTTATATGTATTTCAGCTTTAAAAACTTAATCATAACATCCAAAAGAATTATCTCCCAGATTGGGATATTAGAATAAATACGTTAGCTGGCGCCACACACATCCGCTAATAACATTTCAAACATTTGAAATACCTAAATAAAATGTCTATGTTATGAACATAACTTACAGACTAAACATTTTAAAGAGAAACACAGTCGCGATATATGTTGCACATATTACGATAAACGAATTTCTTAATACATTTTTGTATATTTTTCTTCTCATGAGATGAATAAAACAAGTTTTATCATATGGTTTGATCCTTTCGCTATTTTGTTGTTTTAAAAACATAATATATTTACCACAAGCTGATGCAAACGCTATACAGGTATAGGACAGTAATATTTTAAATGCGGCTTTCCATATAAACCACGACACATTATTACAGCGATCATTTTTAAGGAAATCGTGCGACATGACACTTCCCTTCACAATATCGACTTAGAGTTTTGGCCACGCTCGGCATTCAACAGTCCACTCTCACGAAATAATCATCAGAGATCATTTCAGAGATTGCTACTTGGAACACTTTTATTTATAAATAATAGTTGCACCCCATTCATGTTACATTCTCTAGAGCATATTTTGTAAATATTTATAATACACAGAACTAGTGGTAGATACGTATTTATTCCTTTCCACATTAGTGTGTGTAATAAACAATGCAATGTAGGAACAAATATCGGAATTTTATAAATATAATGTAAATATGCAAACTAAATGAACTTTTCATAACAATTAATTACAATACAAAGATTTGCATTGTTCTAAAATAAAGTATTAAAAAGAAATAAAAAAGAATTCTTATAAAATAAATTAAAGATTGCTTCGAAATAAGCAAATAATGCTTCCAAAGAAAATAGAGATTTTCATATAAAAAAAATAAATTAACTAAAACCTTTAATTTAATTAATTTTATTTAACAAATGCTGGAACAAATCACCTCCTTTTTTCATGACAATACTCCATAATATAGTCCTCTTGTACGTGGTGAAGTACAGAACATGGTCTATAAATAATCCAAACAATCAGCTTGAAGTTCTTTTGCATCCTGTTAAAGTTGGAATATGGTTAGCTGTATATCTCGTCGCAGAATAATAGGACCAATATTTTTTCATAATAACTTTAATAGCCAACGATACCGAGAACAGTTATTTTTTAAATTAATTGCAACAGGACGAATTCAATTCTTCGAGCAAAATGCAGGCGCTACTGCACATACAACTCGTGATAATTTAGCGATATAAGAACAATACTTCCCTAATCGAGTTATAAGCAGAGGTGTTTGGCCAACGCGATCGCCAGACCTTACTCCGTTAGATTTTTCTATTCTCGAATTGCTAAAAAATGAAGTATATAAGACAAGAATTAAGAACTTAAATGACCCGACGAATACAATTATAAATAAATGTAATGAAATAACACCAAATATTGCAGAATATTTTTGACAACATGAAAAATCGTATATCATTATGCATTCAACAGAATGGTGACCATTTTGAACACTAACATAACTAAATAAAATTTCGACAAATAAGTTATTTACCTTAGTTGTTTTGATTAATATCCCATCTTTAAAGTTATCTTATAAACTAACAATCCAATTGCATTTGTTATTAATTTCATTACGCATCGCTCAAAGGTAAATTTTTACAGTGACAGGTGGATAACCTATATAGAGTCCATTGACATAGAGAATGGTACATGACTTCACATGCGCAATGAACGAATATTGCTAGCCGATGCCTCATTGTTAGGTAACAAACAGTGGTAGCCGGTAAGGGAACATAATTGACGCCAGGCTTCGCGCAGCTTTTGGTGACGACATGTACCATTCTCTATTGCAGCGGACTCTACTATTTAATCTATACCCCCATTTCAAGAAACCGGAATATCGATTTATAGGAGAAATTCATGGCCACCTAGATGTAATTCATTTTGAAACAATCTGTATAACGGGCAAATACTTCTTAAGCACTGCTGCCCTTCTTTACATGTGTAAATTAACATTGCAGCGGAAAGAATTTATAATAAAGAACCAAGAAAAGAAAAACAAAATGAAATAACCAGAAAGATTATAAAAATTTTACATGAAAAAGAAATAAATAAAGCGCCCAGGTGTGAAGATATAATTGAGAGCAGCAGAGACCTACGTTCATCAATGCGTGCCAGATTAGTACTGCCGGTTGGAGTTTGTTTGAAATGACTGCGTGCCGGAGTGAAGGGCAGTGGATACACTGAAAAAAACGTATGTAAAATATCATGAAAATTATTGTAAAAAAATGCATGAATATTACAGTAACTATTTTATTAATATGATAACCATTAAAATTTTACGCTTTTTTTGTAAAAAGTTTAAGCTGGTTAGTATTTTTACTGCACTTAACGTAAAATTCCCACGCACTAATGTTTATTTACAGTCATAAAGTAGAATTACAAGGTAAATTATCAGATAGTTTAAGAAAAATACATTATTGAAGTAGTTTTACAGTGAACATCATATTAAAGGATAACGCGCAAGCGTAGTTTTTGGCGGTTACTAATACAGTGTTTTCATCGGTTTTATTCAATCACTTCCTTATTATAATAGTGTATGTTATGTATTAATGTGCAGCGTCTGATAATGTAAGGTAAGTAATTTAGAATAAAGTTTTTATTATAAAGCAGCATTTAAACATCGTATTAAACGATTGATAATGTTTCAATGTGAATTTTGTGGTTGCTCTTTCAAAT
This sequence comes from Protaetia brevitarsis, assembly GCA_004143645.1. Taxonomy (NCBI): domain Eukaryota; kingdom Metazoa; phylum Arthropoda; class Insecta; order Coleoptera; family Scarabaeidae; genus Protaetia; species Protaetia brevitarsis. The sequence continues at coordinate 951,927 of RXPK01000067.1, read as the reverse complement.
TAATAGGAATATACGAAAACCATCAGAAATATCATAGTTATATTCCAGGTTATGTTTATAGATGTATTGGGCATGATTGTAAAATCAATTTTAAATCATATAAACTGTATAAACAACATTTATATCGTATGCATACCGCTGTAAATAGCAATGACGCTAATATTATGAGTTGTACCTACACTGATTGCAACTTTATAAATACAAACAAAGCAGTGTTTTGCAAGCATATATATAATCACGTTAAAAGTAACGAATATTTGAGATGTCCTTTTGCAGAGGATTGTAAAGTTACATACATTACATTACAACATATATTTAGAAAACAATTTTTATTAGCACTGAAGTGAAATTCGAGAAAGAAATAACATATTGGGTAAATTCAGGATTAAGATATCTTTCATATATCCTCTTTCAGTAGTGCTACTATCAAAAGTATTAGTTGCCTTTTCATAGATGACAAAGTAGTAAGTTCACATTACTAAGAATAAAGATACAATGTAATTCCACAAGTGAATTTCTGCATAAGCAAAATTACCGGGTAAGTTCACATAATTATAAGTAAAAATACAGTGTAATTACACAAGTGAGTTTCGAGATAAGTAAAATTACCTGGCAAATTCACATAATCATAAGTAAAAATACAGTGCGATTTTACAATTGCTTGAAAAAAATTACATAGTACTTTTACACATGAGGTTGTGAAATTACTTTTACTCAGTAAATATTCATGAAAATCGCGGGACGAAAATAACCAGTGATATTTAATGTAATTTCGCATAAATTTTGTTTTCAGTGTATGGTTTCCAATCCTCACTGCAATGTGTTTTTAAATGCGTTAATTGCTTGCATCTTTTTAAAAAATATATGCATTAAACTTCCATACAAAGCAAGTTTTAGCGTGATATTATGAAAACAAAAAAGTTTTTAATGTATATACATTAGAGGTGGGTCGGATGATGATTATATGATTCATCAGTATATTCGATTCCCATATATGATTCGTACGGTACGAATCTTTACTATTTATACGGATTCGTATCAGCCGATACGAATCATTTCGGGTCATACGAATCCGTATGGGTACGACTTTTGTATGCTAGTATAGTCAAGGAGTCGGAGTCGGAGTCAGAGTCGGAGTCGGAGTCAGACTTCGACTCCGACTCTGACGCCGACTCCGACTCCTTGACTATACTAGTATACAAGAGTCATACCGATACGGATTCGTATGAACCGAAATGATTTCGGTTCATACGAATTTCAGACTTCGACTCCGACTCTGACTCCGATTCCTTGTCTATACTAGTATACAAGAGTCGTACCGCAGGGAATCATTTGATACGAAATCGTATCGGAGTCCCTGCGGTACGACTCTAAGCTTAAAACAAGACGTTCCAACTAGATGGAACTCGACGTACATAATGTTTGAGAGGATCTTGAGAATAAGGGAACCACTTGTATCCACCATAGCTATTCGTAATTCTAATCTAGACCACTTAACCGCAAAAGAATGGAATTTAATTTGAAGATGTGCCAAAAAAATTTAAGAATATGTTGCGTGTCATTCTAGATCAGATATCTACAAGATTTAAGGGTATTAAAGAAAATATATTGGTCGTTGCCGCCACATTCTTAGATCCACGCTTCAAAAAGGAAGGTTTCCAAACAGAAACAAGATATGAGAATTCCAAGGCATCGATCATCGAGCAGGGCAGTACTATAATTGTGGAAAATATGATTAATTTCAGTGAAAGTGCCCACCATTCTGTAGATGTAACTGATTCTATTTGGGATGAATATAATAAAAATACAGCTCATTTAGTAGAGAGTCGAAGCTCAGATACTGTTTGCCAAGTAGAGATAAATAGATATATAGATGAACCTCTTTTAAGGCGGACTGAAAATCCTTTGCTTTGGTGGAAAAATAAAAAATCAATATATCCAACATTATTTGAGTTAATGAGAAAGAGATTATCTATACCGGCTACATCCGTACCATGCGAGCGTATTTTTTCAAAAAGTGGACAAATAGTGACAGATAAACGGTCAAGAATAAATTCAAAGACGGTATCGTATCTGCTTTTTCTTAATTTTAATATAAAAGATTGAATGTCTGCTAATATCTTATACCTATGTATATTATCTATGTATGTGGCTGTATTCATCAAGACAATTTTGTGTTTAACCTTTGATGTAATTTTGAGGTTTTCCTTTTATTATTAACAAATAATAAAACAAAATAATCCATTATTGCTTCACTTTGTTTCATTTTACGAAAATTTCAATTTACCGTTTTTTTTTGCAAGATCCTTAGAATAAAGTGCAAAGAGTGATTAGAATTCTAATCACAAAGAGTCATGAATCATCACAAATCTATATGAATTTTTTACAATATTTCGGTATGAATCGTATTACACGAATCTTTAATTTTAGGAGTCATTAGGATTCGAATCACTAAAAATATTCGAATCGCCCACCGCTAGTACGAATCATATTATAGGAATCTTTAATTTTAGGAGTCACTAGGATTCGAATCACTCACAAGATTCGAATCGCCCAGCGCTGGTACGAATCCTTTACGGTCTTTCGGTACGAATCATGTTATACGAATCTTTAATTTTAGGAGTCGTTAGGATTCGAATCACTAAAAAGATTTGAATCGCCCACCGCTAATATACATATAAAGGTAAATGCACAGTATAACAGTATGGACATAAAGCGAAATTTCGTGGTATCGAATGTTTTGTGGCAGCATCTTTTCAAGATGGCGCAATGTTATTGTTTACGTTTTATAAATAAACGAAATTTCTTTTATTCATATTATTTTATCTTTTTAGTTTAGTATACCGTTTATCCGACCGATCCGAAGTTTTTAAAAATCTGTATTATTCGTTTAACTGTGTTTGGTGACAGCTTCTCCTTTTGAAGATACCGAGCAGCAAAGGTATCACATGTTCTTGTTATCACTTTATTGCATTCTCCATAAATAATACAAAACAAATTAAGTAATCTTCGTTCGTATAATTTAACCGTGCCGGCATTGTTTATAGTTGAAAATTAAGTGACATCTCATCAATCTTGGATTGTTTGCCGAATGGTCATGACTTACTTAGATATACCAACATTTTAAAAAACTACATAAGCTACCTTCTTACACCATACATATACAGGGTGATTTTCAATATATATGATCAATATATGCGACAAACTTTAAGAGCTGATTCCTGAGGTTATTTTGATCATAAAAATTCATAAATTATGAATTATGACTAACACGATATAATATCACAGTTGGTTCTTCAAAAACTATTGTGTTGAGAGGGAATTGTTTATTTGTCATTTCAATATTTGTCAATAGTTGTCAGAGTATTCATTCAGTTTGTTGCCAGTTTCTGTTTTCTAAAATGAATTACACGAATGCTGAGATGTGTGATATGCATTTCGTTTACGGTCTTGCCAATGGAAATTCGCGTGCTTCTAGACATCTTTATGAAGAACGATACCCGAACCGTATCATCCCGCATCATTCAGTATTTCCCCGTCTTCACCAACGTCTTAGTGAAACAGGAAATTTTAAAAAACGTACGACTGATAACGGGTACCCATCTACAGTAAGAATTCCACAAGTTGAAGAAATGGTACTAAATGAAATTGAGGAACATCCTACTACAAGCACCAGAAAAATTGCGTTTGCTTTAAACATTAGTCAGGCCACAGTTTACTTCTTTCAAGCATTTCATTAACTATTTCCTCAGTAGCAAGTGCAGATAATTTACGAGAGTCACAAACAATTGACGATGGACGATCGTTCTCTTGCAATTTGCGAACATCATTGCGTAGTTCCTCCACAAAGCTGATCAGCTTGGGTAATTGTTGTATTACTTTTTCGCAATCAGAACATATATATTTTATTCTGCGTTTTGCATTTGACCTGAGGTCAAAACACTTCAATTCATAGCAGAGAGATCAGAACATGCTGCATGAATGGATTTGGCGCAGCCGTCACATTTGATCCCCTTGTCCACTTATTCATTAATAATCAAGTTACATTTAATACATGACATAATAGATATAAGAAAATGGTATATTGGTATAAAGAAAAAGGATAAACGGGGACACACAACGACCGGGTCTATAGCCGGTGACTAACAGACAAACACGAAGACCGCGGAGAAGGTAAAAAGAGGTATACAAAGGTAATACACGTATCAACAGCAAAATAAACGCAAATATAAACAAATCGAAAAAGTAGAGTAAAGACGAATAAGTTTTTAAGCGTTAACCAAAAGAAATACTGAAAGGAATGCAAAATCTCAGATATAAAAATTAAATTATTAAATATCTTAAGAACTAAATAATTATTGCAATTCAAACAAGTGTAGTGAGTAGGAATAAGGGGCTCATTAATACAGATGTGTGAAGAAAAGAAATCAATACAATACCAGAACTAAATAAATGCTTAAGTTTTCACAGAGCACCAAACATGCGTACCTCACGCACAAACCGACAGTTTTAATCATTTTCAACAGTTAGTATAAGTTAATTTTGTTTTACTAATTATTTTGTTAATTTATGATAAAAACATTAATTATGTTAACTTACTATTAAACATTGTTCAACTTTAGAACTAAGCGATTTTGGATATATGTTCTTAGGAACTTTTATAATCAAAATAACCCCCAGAAATCAGCGCTTAAAGTTTGTCGCATATATTGAGAATCGTCCTGTATATTTTACTAATTATCTTAAAAAGTATCCTCTTTAGATGGGTAATGAATATGACTTTTTTTGTATTTTTGTAAGAGCAGTTTGATGAGAAAGAGGGAACTAGGACTTTTTCAATTCGAAAGTTTAACTGTAATTTTCGGTCACGCTGTGTAATGTTTTTGAAAAATTCATTCGTTTTCGGATGCTACCCTATACGATCAACAATTCCACAAATTTCCAATTTTCCAAGTTAAATGCTTGTACAGTTATAGAATTCAGATGCACTCGTCCATCTGTCAAAAATTTAAAAAAAATGCAAATATTTCAAATATGGTTGAAAATAGCAACTTGGTTGTTTTAACAAACTTACTTTAGATTTGAAGGAGGATTAAAAAATGTAATAATATATAGGTTGTTCAATTTAAAATAACAAAGTTGACAACCAGTTCCGGTACAACCGGATGCGCTAGATCATTAAAAATATTTTAGTTCAATAGCGCAGGTCGGCTTTAATATACTGTGAAATTTTCCAATGTATACTCTTTCATATATCGATCGATGCAGTTCGTCGTGAGACACATGTATAAACTCGTCTCTGTGTGTTAATCTTTCAGTTTTAGGTTAATAGCATTAGCAACGCTCCTGAAGGTGTCCCTTGCAAGTGTGGACGAAACGTCGGCCAGAAGAAGATCCAGGGCGCAGTTTCAGCCCAGAAGAGTATCGTATGGACAATGATCGCGATGTCTATACGTGTTAGTTCGACCCAATTACAACTACAAATTATTAATTTCCAGAAGAAAGTCAAGATTGGGCATTATTATAATCGCTACAGTATATGCTTATTTCTTCACATTTAAGGTATCCAGATCGGAATTTACTGAACACACCTTTTATACTTTACTTACATATATGAACGGAATTTTTATTATATGTATTGCATAACACACCGCGGGTGTGCATCTGCATCGGTGCATGGAGCATTCGAGGTTCAGTTATGATAATTGACGTTTTCTCAATCGTCTGACCGCAAAATTTATGTCTAGTTACAAAACAGTTGATCTGAGGTCAGCATCTAAGCGCCACTTATTAATTAATTTGTACGCGTGTTTTCGAGCGTTATAAATTTAGATTAGCGCCGGGCTAGCGATAAGAGGCTTTTTCGCGACGTCTCGTCATTTTTTCTATTTCCCATCGAAGGCGATTGTTATTATTATTGTTGTATTTGTTATGTGGAGCGCGTCGTGGACGAGATTACTGTCTCGGGACGCATTACGAAATGAATCACTACACGTTACGATATGTGTATTTTGAATATCGGGGAATTATGTTATAATAATATGCAGCAGATAACGATAATGGCTTGGCAATTATAAAAATTGCTTTTGCTTAAAGGGGGGCATCGATATTAAACCGTATACACACCTAATAAAGATAATTTTGTGATATCAACAATATTCAAAATAATATTGTATTTACATTATTCATCCGTAGAGCAGACTAAAAAAATGTAATAGCAAAATATAAATTTATTAATCAAAGTATATGAATCTAACCATTATATTTATTCGTTGTATTAAAAAACAAAATTATTTTTCGTTCTAATTTATTTCTTGTTGCACTTTACAGCTAATATAAACGCATAGTATTTTGGATTTGCAAGAATCAAAAATAGAAGAAGTGCATTTTTATTTCTAGTTGCACTTTTGACAGCCCCTCATAAACACGTCATAGAGGCAAGTTAACCTCTCCTAAATTCAAAAATATCTTATTCCTGCGCAGAGTAACTATGGAATGTAGTTAGCTGTCCATGTTTTGTGTAATGTTGACTATAATTTTCAAAATTCATGATGACGGCTAAAATAGTTTTAGATCACTTCTTAATTCATCCACCTATAATAAAATTAATTATCAACTTCAATTATATTATCAGGTCTATTTCGTATAGCTGTGTAAACATTTTAGGGATCATCGTTAGATTTTTTAAACGTCAGATCGTTAAATCGTATCGTTTAAAAGATCTAACCATGACAGCTAAATGTTGACGATGTGATACAGAATAGACCCGAATATACAGGGTATTCCACGTAACTGGTTCATTAAAAGTTTATGATGTTCTATTATTTACTTATATTTGAGATTTTGGCACCAGTATCTGTTCGATTGGAACTATAAATGTAAAATACCTTAACCAAAATATCACTTCCGGTTGACCGGAAATGGATGTCAACTTTGTTATTTTAAATAGAATGATCTAATTTTTTATTCATTTTTGGATTCTACGTCCATAAATACGTCAGTTTTCATTAGCTATTTCTATAACTACACGTTGCCGTTTTTGAGTTATTTAAGTTTTTCTCTTTTTTTAGTCATGATCATTGCATCATTGAGAAATTAATATCTCGGTTAATATTGCAAGTAGAGACTCCAAATTTGCTATGTTATGAATGTAGATATTACTCTAAGAAACGGTAAGCACACTTTACATTCTAACATACAGGGTGTTCAAAACTGAGGAACAAAGTGACATATTTTCAAATACAGAAAACTATTTTTTTTTAAATAGAACACCCCGTATTTTAATTCGGAATTAGGAAGTCAATATCATCCTCTATCACTTTATATCAGCATTCCCTATACCTATCTTTAATACATTTTGAGATATGAACGACTTTTTGTTAAACAGACTAAGTATTCTTTTTTTTTTAAATGGAACACCCTGTATTTTAATTCGGAATTAAGAAGTACATATCATCCCCTATCACTTCATATCAGCATTCCCTATACCTATCTTTAATAGATTTTGAGATATGAGCGACTTTTTGTTAAGCAGACTAAGTAGCCCTATCTTTGCGTGTTTGTAGCTGGCTCTGAATAGGATTAATGTCAAATTCATTGACTAACCAAAAGTGTTTATGTATATCATTGTAATTACACTTTCGTACAACACAATATTAATAGAAATGACTATTCGAACAGACCTTCTTGTATGGTTATTCAAAAATAATACATGAATTTGACGTGAATCCATTTCAGAGCCAGCTACAAACACTTAAAGATAGGGCTACTTAGCCTGTTTAACGAAAAGTCGCTCATATCTCAAAATCTATTAAAGATAGGTATAGGGAATGCTCATATAAAGTGATAGGGGATGATATTTACTTCCTAATTCCGAGTTAAAATACAGGGTGTTCTATTTAAAAAAATTGAGTTTTCTGCATTTGAAAATATGTCACTTTGTTCCTCAGTTTTGAACATCCTGTATGTTAGAATGTAAAGTGTGCTTACCGTTTCTTAGAGTAATATCTACATTCATAACATAGCAAATTTGGAGTCTCTACTTGCAATATTAACCGAGATATTAATTTCTCAATGATGCAATGATTATGACTAAAAAAAAAGAAAAACTTAAATAACTCAAAAACGGCAACATGTAGCTATAGGAATAGCTAATGAAAACTGACGTATTTATAGTTGTAGAATCCAAAAATGAATAAAAAATTAGATCATTCTATTTAAAATAACAAAGTTGACATCCATTTCCGGTCAACCGGAAGTGATATTTTGGTTAAGGTATTTTACATTTATAGTTCCAATCGAACAGATACTGGTGCCAAAATCTCAAATATAAGTAAATAATAGAACATCATAAACTTTTAATGAACCAGTTACGTGGAATACCCTGTATATAGCCTGAACCAAATTTGAAGTACATATTACAGTGATGGTCTTAATTAATGTCTCCCCCTATGATGGAGAATTAGTAAAAATGGTATGTAAACGGTAATAAGCTTCTATATATGCTCTCTAAGGAAGCTTTATATCTGCGCAAACTGACAGACATCGAGCTGTCTATGACATCCGTAATTTTGATATATTCTTTTCGCCATAAGAGGGTACATTAAATAAAACCACCACTGTATACTTTGTGAGACAAGACCAAGATGGATCGCAGGCCACCGTTCACCTCGACGGTGTACAGATCGAACAAGTGCAGGAGTTCAAATACCTTGGGTCACTGGTTCAGGAGAAGAAAGTGGCTTTTACAGCAGAGATCCACAACAGGATTGGACAGGCAGCCGCGGCGTTTGCCTCTCTCAAATGATGCCTGTGGAAGAAGATTAACATCTCCATAAAGATCAAAATTCGCCTCTTTCGGACGCTGATTTTGCCAATTCTCCTCTATGGATCAGAAACATGGACCCTGCTTAAACTGCATTTGGACAAACTCGAGGTATTCCAAATGCGATGTCTGCGACAGATCCTGGAAATTTCATTGCGCGATCGCATTACCAACGAAACCCATTCGGACAATCTGTCAACAACAACCAGCCACCGGTGAAGTGATCCTGCAACGACGATTGAGGTGGTTTGGCCACGTCTGCAGAATGGGTGCAAACCGAATACCACAAAGACTTCTCTGGAAACAGCGACCCGTCCAGTGGAAAGTACAACGCACCGCGCCAAAGAAAACGTGGACAAAACAATGGAAGACGACTTGAAGAACCGGCGTCTCGACCTCAATCAAGCTAGGACCACCGCCATGGACCGGAAAGCGTGGACAACGATCATAGAACAAGTCCGAAATCCTGCGGCACCTACAGCAGCGTATTGGTTGCGTGGGCAACCTCCGCCAGTCGCCAGCTAAGGATCATAGATAGATAGATAGATAGATAGTATACCTTGTAAAGAAGTAGGGATGCACACTGGTCCTACCATAGGTCATAGATCAAAAAACACAATTTCCTAAATCCCTGGTTCTAACCACTTGCTCATCAAATAAACAATCTCCCTGAAAACATAAGATAAACTACCCCTATTATCGTTTGTCACTGCTATTTTGTCCTTTGAAGTGAGTGCATCGGCATTGTTTACCGTAAACGTTTAGGGAGCCCCTCACTTTTGAAATAACAATTTTCTGTATTTATTTATTAGTTTCTGTGTTTTTGCCATGCAAATCCAATGATAGGGTATAAATTATAATATTTTATTTATTTGAATGTAAGTAATATTCTATTAGTTAAAATATTTTGGTCCTACAAAGTTTAACTATAGCTTGTGGATTCAAACTTTAATTTCACTTACACGTACAGTTTCACTCACTTAGGTTCACAGGTTGGACTAGGTTTAATATAATGACCTAAGTGTAGTATTACATAAAATTCATAATTTTTTTTGCCAAGTGTCGCCTGTCGATACCAGAGAGGTTTCAGTACTGGCATTCCTTTCTCGTAGCACGTCTGCAAAATTTCACACAGTTGATTTATTACTTATTACAAACAATTTTTTTTTCCTGTAACTTGTTGAAGTGCTTCTTCCGTGAAAGGAGAAATAGAAGAAAAACATGAACATATTCTTCCAGTCATGTTATGAACCTTCAAAGATACGGAAAATATCGACCTTACTTCTTAAGATAAATGTGTGCTTAATTTATGTAAAAGTGTCGCTACTTTCCAGTAGCTAGGTAAGTGGAAAGAATTACTTTATAATATTATAATTAATTAATAATAAAAATTCTCAAGGCATATAGGCGAGACCATACTCAAAAAATGTCGCGAGACACCGATTTGATGAACGGTTTTTTTTTTGTATTTGTTCCTAGTGGTAGCCAAAATTTGCGTAAAAATTAGATTTTTTTCCTCATTTTGCAATGTATTTTTTTTCAATTATGGTTCATGTTTCTTTATTATATATTTTTAAGGGTACAAGATAGCGCTGTCAGTTTATTTTAGGCTCAAATCTTACAATTAATGGTCGTTAATATTAATTATAGACAACAATTTTGTAAAATATAATAACTCATGTAAATAACACCTTATTTTCTTATTTAGAAGCCCTTTTATACGAATATAATGGATTAGTTTAGACTAAACTATTTTTGATTGCCCGCCTTAGGACGCGTAATATTTATTATTCCCAAGTTGTATTCAGAGAATCCTTTTTTTTTTAGTAATTACTCGTATCGATTAGATTAGGACTGATTCACTCGATTATATTTATTACTCAATATAATCAAGCTCTCGAATGATTGTTAATAATCGAATGATTCCTTTTCTTTATTACATTATACCCATCACTAGTGTATTGGTCAATAGTAGAATCTACTTATACACCTTTAAACTTTCACTGTTACTGTAATGCCTTTCTTCATGGAACATCTCTTCTGCATCACCAGGCATCGCAACCGTCAGCTTTTAGTGTAGCAATTATTAAGTTTGCCGTAATATTCCAGAACATATTTCTCGTAGTTAGCTACTACGTGTAATTATTTAATGTGTTTAGTTCTGATATTTTGCAATCATTTATTTTTTTTAAATTTCTACTTTCGTTTGAAAATATTTTTACTAATGCGCGATTTTTCTATTTATTAACTATGTACCTAACAAACTTTATATTGTCATATCATAATCTTTCTATATATGCACAGCATTTTATCCTCTTTTACACTAAAATGCTAATTTCCTTATCATTTAAAATTATGTCCAAATAATTACAATTAGAAAATCTTGTATTTATTTATGTCAAATAAAATTCGAAAAACTGAAGCATTAATCAAGCAAATCCATTCATTACATGTATACATTGCATCCATATGGAAATTCCCAACGTGGAAGCATTAGATTTATTTCCTACATGCCTCAGTTTAATTATTATTGCTTTATAGCAGTTGGGGGATTGCCAGACACATACACCATACATACATGCATAAATGTTTATATAATGCCCTGATATGCAGAGGAAGTGTGGAACGCAGACGAACTTGTAGAGACATACAATTATTTTTAGAAAAGGTCTTGTAAAATAGTACTATTAGAACTGAATTCCATCTTCATATTTACTATGTGTCTATTTTATGTCTTTGTGTTATTGCCTTTTTTAAATTAAATAGAAAACCTAATCACCTAATATTGAGCAAACATATAAAACATGTATTGCATGCATACGTATCTTTTTGAATTTTTCATCAGCATTTTTATTATCGGCATCATTAATTATTTATGTTTAACATATAAACATTAAACTAAATAATCTTGGAATCTTCTGATTTCGCATTGCACGCAAAGGCTCTAGTCCCATAAGCCATTAAAAAGTGCCCCTAAAGCTATCGAGTTGAAATTAAAGCAAATGAGCACTACCGTCACACACACTGTAAATACCAAAAAATTAGCTCAATCGATGCCACCCCATTCAAGATATTAGCATAAGGGTGGAAAAATGCAATATTTTTTTCTTAGGAATTACTTAAGCTATCACGCTAAAAAAAAATTATTTAAGTAAATACTAATTATGAGTATTCTATAGAAAATCAAGGACTAATCCTGTTCAATCCGTGCAAAGTTATCATTATTTTCCCCTCTTGAGGGGTGATTTTTTTGAGTTTCGTTTAAAGTGCCAGCTTGGCTTTTTGCTTAGACTGTACACCTTTGGGTTTATTATATTTTTTTCAGTTTTTTTGTGTGGTAGAACAGATAAATAAAAAATAAAATCTCTTTCAATCATTTTAGTAGAAGGAATTTGTTACTGGTCATTTTAAGGTTAAAATAATTATTCATTGATCAATTACAGGATGATTAGTATGAATGTTTCAGTAGTTATAAAAGCACTGAAATATAAAAAAATATAATTCTGAAGTTCTCTTCAGGGAAATCCATATTCCCTCACTGATGCCAAATAGATGTAGGTACTACTTGATATACGAACCTACAAAGTTACTAAGTTTTAAAAATCTTTGCTTTAGAGACAACTACAATACGTGCGGATAGCCTCTTATTAGAATCTAATGGTATTAATTAGTTTCAGCTGTGTACAATATAAGCGTTAGAAGTAACTTGAATATAACAGTAAAAGAAAAAAAAAGTGCTTTCTCGCAACGGTCAACTGTTGAGCTTTAGTGCTGGTGCGTCAGCGTAACAGGGGAAAAAACGTACGCGCATGCAATAACAATCAGTTCAGTGGTGTAATTTCAAATTTTATATTCATCCGCGAACAGTTAAAAGTATATTAAGCTGAACTAATTACTTTGTAATACACAATAAAATTGTAAGTCATGTTCATGCACAAAGAGTATGTGGCAGTACTTACACCTACACGGTATTTCATAAATCATCGTCTGTGGTTAAATCGTATTGCAGATGAGTACTGAAAGCATATTGCAAATTTATAATTAGAAATGGTACTATAATGTACATTGAGTCATACCTCCATTTATGTCAATTAAATAATGGATTATTAACTTTAATGATCCATAAGTATCACATAAAATATGTTGATAATTATTAATGATAGCTGATTAACTAAAACAATTTTATTATTTATTACAAACAATGTTAAATTAAAATTATGTGTTGCTATTATAAGGCCGTAATTTATAGCCAATACAGCCTCTGGATTTATATGGTAACAGGTAAACCGTCCCATTTATATGAGAAATTAAGTAATTATCGCCACGGGAGGTGCAATAAAACCATTAAAGACATTAAAAGCGATATTCTTATATCTTGAAACGCACTATAAATATTTACTTTTAAAACAATGCTCTCTCCTTGAAAATACGTAGGTCGTTTTTTCTACAAAAAAATACTTTTAATCTATATTGACGTTTTCTTTTGATACGTTCTTTGAATTATTAATTATAACAAAATAAATGGCATTTGGTGCAATATCACTTGCTCCTTTTTGTATAACCTTAATTAACAACCGCCCGTAATACTAACACCATCATATCCTTGACCTCTGCATTTTCTGATATCAATATCCATTTTTTCTATGAATTCTAATTTTGTTCAACATTCCAGACCTTCACTTTGACCTTCAATTCTAAAAAAAATCCCAAGAATTTCTCTCTAATATTTAATGTCTGTTTCTATACGTGCTTATCTATAAAACTCATCTGATTTACTTTGGAGATCTATAATAATATTAATAATAACAACAAATAACGTTACATAACAATATATGTAAGCAAAAAAGATCATACGATATTCATTTAAACTATACGAACATTTACCAACAAGAAGAGCTCTTAGCCGATGCTTGAATAAAGTTCGATTCGGACACCTCTTAATATCATTAAGAATATTAAAAAACGAGGGCCTAGCGTAAAATGGGAAACCACACCAGAAGTTTGCAATGTAAATGTAAATGTTAAAGAATGGCTTCGACCGTCAAATAACACTAGGCAATAATTTTTTTTTATTTTTTCTTTAGTAACTATGTACAGTTTTACTTTATCTTACAGTCGTAATAACAAATATAACAAATAAAACAAAACTTATTCTGGCACGTCAGGTTTTGCTACAAATGTTATTGAAAAATAAATTGAATAATATAAATTAGGTACTACGTAAATTACATGGAACTGTGTGCTATTATTATATTATCGTTCTGTCTTAAAATGTTTTTCTTTTATACTGTTCTACGGTACTTTCTGATATCAATGTACAACAATAATCAGCCAACATTTCACTGTTCCACTTGCCCTGATAACGTTTTTTAATAACAGAAATGTCTTGATCAAATCTCTCGCCGTGTTCATGTAAACATGTATTTTAAGGCTCATGTTACAGCCATAGTTAAGGAGTTCATAACAATTGCTATGTAAGTGTGAAATTTTGTGTTTCCTAGAAAATTTTGAGTCACATTTTAAAAACATTCCAAATACCATGTTCCAAGTCATTTAAAGTCTCTTCGAATTGTGCATCTTGTTGTAGACGTTTAATCTGGCGTCCTACAAAAATTCCGTCATTAAGTATTGCATTTGAAATTTTGGGAAATTTGTGCTGAAGCTATTGGAATCCACGACCATCCTTATCCACTGCTTTGACGAAATTCTTCATCAATCCACCCTACTTTGATAAGCAATGGTGGTAGAAATATTTTATCAGGTTTCACTAGTGCCTTATGCAGTATATTCTTTTATTCAGCAATCTGTTGAGCCATGACTAGCCAATCTTTAACATCGTAATGGGAATTTCTCGATCGATTGTCCTACTCACAAAGGAAACAGCAGTGCTTTGTTGTTGCCCAGTTGTAAACCGAGTAGAATTGCTACAACTGATATGCCATTTGTACACTTTGTAATTAATTGTGTCGAGAAGACGAGTCATATTTTCATAAATTTCTTTCATATAAACTATGTGGCCAAGCGAGATGGATGGATAAACGTTTCCTATATTAGGAAGGACAGCTTCCAAACTCAGTTTCAAAGAATCAATAAAAAGACGCCATTCTTCTGGGTTATGTTGATGACCTACTCTCAGCATTAAATCATCGACTTATTGCAGAATGAAAGACCTTCTTCGGTTGAAAAATACTGTGACAATTCTTTTTGGAGATTACGATACACTGAAATATATGTGCCTGGAGCTTACAGCTTCCATCCTTTAAGTCTAGATCCTAGTATTTCGGCTTGAGTTTTTGACAAATTCACATCTCGAATAAGGTCTTTAATTCTATCTGATTTACTAAGTGAGGTCCGTCCTCTAGAGCTGGCAAATATTCATCATCGCCGGTCGATAGCTCGGAAATTTCTTCCTCTGCATCTGTAATGGCATATTCTTCACTCGAAACACCTACAGGTCTTGGTACTGGCAAGGCTTCTAAATGAGGTACTGGACGAGTAACTGAAGACACACTAGCGTAACTAATCTTATTCTTATCTTTGTTGGAGAACCCGAAAGTTTTCGTGCAGCGATAGTAGCAGTTAGACAAATTGGCCGTTTGTTCACGCCAAATCATAGGTCTTGCAAATGGCACAGCGCTGTTCTTACCATTTGACCAGCCCCTCAGATTAACACACCGTGCGCAGCAAATTCCTCTTCCTGATATTTAATTTTTAGACCAAAATAGTAAAAATATAAATTTTCTATTAATGGCGTAATATTCCGTTTATGTCGTTGGGTAGTGAATTCTGCACATACATAACAGAAGCTGTTGGGATTATTTGTACATGTACGGGGCATTATGAAATAAAAAGACGTTCAGCTATCACAAACAGACTGAACTTGAATCTAACGAGCCGTGCGTAGCTCTTTATACACCCCTACAGCCAGAAATACACAAATTCCTAATTTCATTGGCTCCAGAGCACAAATGGGGGTAGTTTGAATGCTGAAACAAGCAAGAACATGTTCAAACATGTCTACTCGATGCTCGGCAGTACAATATATCTTATAATATCTTTCTTATATAAAAGTTTAGTTTGGAATTTTGTAAAATTTAATGTACATTTTGAAAAAGCTATTTAAGAACGACATAAACTACACGTAATGGTGTATGGGAAAGCGCATTTTATTGCATCTCCTACTACAGAACTCGAACTCTTACCGTCTGCAATAACTTGTTTGCCAATGACTCGGCATCCGGTGCTTTTACGAGAATGCTAATGTCATAGGCGTACATAAATACTTCACTAGTCGTAACAACTCACCAAACCTTAACGGATCCAAAACGCTACCCTCAGGCACACCCAGCGAAACTTCATAGATGTTTGATAAAACATTATCAATTATTCATATATTATTAAATGTAATAACACCAGTTTTGTATTTGATTCCTTCCTAGCCAGGAAATAAAAATATAGTAAGATGAAAATTCGTAAGTTGTTTGCAGTTGTTTTATAGATGATAAATTTATAACGGTTTCTGCAGTGGCGCAGCGTAAAATTTTTTGCCGAAAGTGTTTATTTAATTTATTATTTTTTTAAAGTTATTATTATTAATTTAAAATTAAAATAAATTAATTTACTAGTGTAGTATAACGGAAAAACAATGAAGTAATAATTCAAGCCAAGATATTGTTCTTTTTTTCACATCTGCCAAAGAGTGATAAAACAACGAAAACCTTACTTTCATAATGAAAATAATACGAACAGTAAATAAATTTCACCCAAAGTGAAATTTCTTTGTTCTATTTATGTTCTAATATACACTACAATAAATCTACAATATCACTAACAATTACAGTATTAAACTTTGCAAATATCCCTAACATTTACACATACAGCTAAAATAATTTAGTAATTTATTATTAATTATTTTATAATGTTATAAATCAAACAATAACAACCACTACAGTGCAACCTTTAACATTAATGTAATTCTAGTATATCTATTACAATTTAGTATAATTGTTCAAGCCCTATTTTGAAATTGCTGCAGTGTAATCTGGATATAACACGTCATTAGCCAAAATACAACTTTTGCATAATAATGAAAGTGCTGAGCAATGATTTCCTTATACACATGCATTCTCGTCCATAAACCTAGTCTAACACCTATTCTTCCACAGAATCGACTACTTGCTAATATTTTTAAGTTCATAGTTTTTAATATTTGTAAAAAGCTACATCCGCATCATTTCCTATTGCACTTCTTAGCATATCATCTGCAAATAGATTGATTTTGCAGTTATTCGCAGCATTAATATAGTAAATAAAATAACAACGACATACAATAAGAAAATGATACGTACATACATTAAGTTGGTTAATTTTTGTAGCAAATATTTGGTAGAATATTCAAATCAAATGATTTAAATATGATAAATTTCGTTCATATTCTCAAAAAACTCATCGTCACAATACGTGAATCTGCGTTTCAACGAAAATTAAAACGATTCTTGCACTCGATTACATCAAATGGATTACCGATTGTTCATTACCTTACCGAGAACTCGGAACTCGGCAAAGCCAAGATTCCGAAAACTAATGTTTATTAGTGGTATCTACCTGCGTGCGTCTATATAACACCTGTGTACATAGTATATACTTGAGCGAGTGAATGATTAAGAAGCGTTGTATAAAAACTTTTTATGCGATAAATAATCCGAAAGGTTTTGTGAAACATGTGGCCGAAAAGGTATAAAGCCGATCTACCAGCAAAAAATTATTTACAACTCCATTCATTGCTCCCTCAAATATTACATACTGCTGTGTACTGAATGAATTAATGAAAATGCAAAATGAATATTAAATAGAAAAAAGAAAATTAAATTAGCTAGCTCAACGGATAAAAATTTTAAAAGGGCGCAAAAGAACAATTAACCTCAGAGTTACCCTCGCGAATTAAAACTTGAATCTAACCACGAAAAGTAAACTGTGAGTGAATGAAAACTGACTTTCTTAAATATCCCAAAAATTGAAAAGGTTTAATTAAAAATAAAAGAACAGAATTTTCAAACCAAAAATGCTAGGTAAGTAACAATCAAAATTTATTCAAAAAAAAGGTAAAATACAATTTGTGCAGAAAAAAAAACCGTGAGCTGAGGGTTCTGGCCTAAATTTAAAAACTGCGCTTAATTCTAAATTACCATAGGACAATGCTATTTTCTATATCAAAGCAAAAGATTAGTTTGTTCAGGAAGATAATCCTAATTATATTAAAATCAATCCACGTGGTTTCATATTAACACAAACTAAATTAAGCGTGGACAAACACAAGAAATTTACAAAAATGGAAAACTAAATGCAAGAACTATGCTTCTATTCACCCAACCGAGGTGATAGATAATTAAAAACGAAACAGCAAAATGGAAAACGGAAAAATGAAACTGAAAAATATATCTTTCTGCACAGAAATAATAAATGATCTTATATCTATAATGTGTCCACATCAATACAATAACAATAATTATAAAGCGAATTCCTTAATGGACAAGAATAAAAGACAATTTATACGAATTCAATTCTCAAAATCTCAAGAAGAACAAAATGGCAGCAAAGATTTAAAAATACAAGTACTCACGCTAAAGTCAACCAAGGAACTGCCTGACAAAATTCTCCAGTCGTTTTTCAACAGAAAACCTCGCAGACGTACAAACAATATTGGCGTATTTAAAAGACAAATAATTGAATTGAATTAATTTAAAAAAACTGAACACTTAATTAAATAAATCATACAATTAATTCTTTAACTAAAATTATACAAACTAAATTATAATTGTGAAAATTTTCTCGGTACATTGAACAAATGGCTGATCGAAGTAAACATGACAAAATCTATGCAACTAAAAATACACTCGCGAAAAATGGGGTGGCTGTCCATAGCAATACGTATTATATAGACGCATATTTCTAAATCTTTGCCTTGCCGGTTTCCGCATACTAGATAAGCTAATGAATGATCGATCGTTTATTTTATGTAGCCGAGTGCAAAAATCGCTCGTTAAGCACATCACTAGTATACCTAGCCACTGATGCATATGTGATAATGTAGCCTGAAACAAAAAGATCCTTTCTTACTGGTAGTGTTCCCTCACCTATTTTCACAAGAGCAGGCATGTTTTCTATGTCTTTCTTTTGTAGAAAATCCCCTTAATGAAATGTCTGCAGGCCATATTGTTTACCGGTAAAAAAATGCAGAAAATGCAGAGCGTGACAATATTAAATTTATATGAAAGTGGAATTTCATATTTAAACACAAAATTTACTCCTAACTAACATAATGTGAACATAAACCGCGCAAAGAGATGCAAAAATTTGACATTTTCGCGACCAGTATTTCTTCACTATCGATAAGGTAGGGAATTTCAACTTCAACTACACCTTCCGTGACGTCAGACGGGACAACTTTTGAAGCCAAGTTGCCTACTTGGTGTGTCGACTTAGGTTTTCTCTCAAACTAGCATAGCTTAAGAGTACGTTACCGCAAAGGGAGATAAAATTATAAAATGGTGTATTTTTGCTTATAATCCATTTCAAAAGTGATTACAAAAGAAATTTTGTTTCTAATTACGATTATATTAAGCAAGTAGGGATCGGTATCAGAATATCAAGTTTTGTGTAATGAATACAATATTTGTATTATTTTTTAAAATTGTTCATTATTTAATATGCTACCGTAATTTTTAATAAATAAATGCACTTACGAGCACTAACTAATTACAATTCCCATTAATTTGTGATGAAATATCAAATATTTATTGCGACTTTTATAGCGTACTTCCGGTTATTGAGTAACCAGGTATCTATTTTTTGCTCCCTAGAGGGTACGTTATAACCGGAGTTCACTGTATATGGTTTAAGCCAATTCTTCTTCTTTTTCATAATTCCCGCTTTTCAAATTAGTAGTCACGCCCCCGATTTTGTCGCAGTTGCTTTTACTAATAATACCAATTTTATAAAATACTTATTGCTAACAATCATATCACTATTATTTATTTCCATTAGTGGTATCTATTTTCCCAGATATTATTTTCTATTTCTCAGTAATTATTTCTTTCTATATTTTAAATATTAAATTTATTATTATTAGCTTTTCATGCCGGATTTATAGTAATTGCAAGAATGACGTAGGCGTACGCAACGGCTGCTAATAATATGAAGCAAAACACATTTCTGCCAATGCTGCCATCCAAGCAGTTAATAACTATAATTAATCTAAGTAGGTACATATGTGAAAATTTCGATTTCAAAACCGTTGTGTCAATTTGCCACAATCAGAATAACTTTTCTCAATTACAATGCGACAGAAATTGCGTCGCAAAACAAAATTAGTTCGTTACGTTAAAAAATAACATGCGAATCGCCGTGATTTTTGCATGTTAATCTTTGAGTAATCAATTTCGCGTTTATAGAAATTCATGAAAAACACGCACGAAAGCGCAAAATAGATGTTATAAATACGTTCTACTACGCGCGAACGTATAAAGAGGGAGGAAAAAGCCTCTTAGAAAAAAAAATAGTTGATTATTATCAAACATAATTAACGGCAGTGACCCCCGACCCAGCGACAATTATTAAGCCCGGATTGGGGGAACGGCGATACCAGAATTGTTAAACTTCTTCGCTCGGGGTCTCTCAGTGTTTCTGCAGACGGCGCACCGTCAACAACAGCAGCGCGCTGAGCGATCGAGGTAGCGAATACCACAAGACATCAGCAGAGTAAATACAACAAATACACACGCACGAACGGTCATGTCGTTTATATTGCCGCAGTGGTCGTGAAAGGAAATCGCGCTTAAATCAACGTATAATCGTCTGCATATCGAAGGACGAGGATCTTTACCCGAATGTGTCAAGAATGAGGTGTTAAAAAAACACGAAGAGCGGTTGAGATGTGGTTGAACTTTGTTTTCTCGTTTGGGCTGCTAATAGCTGCTACAGAAGCTCACGTAAGTCATACCTAACAGAATTTTACTTAGAATATACGATTAAAAACGTAAGTTAACTAATTAATTAATTATTCCCTATTGTTATTATTATTATTATTATTTTTAATTGAGACAATGCAATTACTAAAAGCACGCTGGTATTTTCTTATGTCAGATGGTAAACCATTAAAAGGGGCACAGGCAATAAATAAAAATCTTCTCCGCATATAAATCTCTACAATACGAGGTTGTCTATGGCGAATGCGGTTTTTCGACTTTTATAATAATCATTGACAGCCGCTGGGCTGAGTTGGTAGCTCTTCCCTCCGATGGGCAAACATTTGCGCTCTGTCCGGTTTGTTGTTGTGGTCATTGTGTCTGCCGTGTCGGTCCGACGAAGTGGTCTGCATTTTTCTTTTAATGTCACCGGCGTTATAAGAATGCCACTTGATATGCGGTGTCTTCCAAGAAAGTTTTGGGTAGTATTTCGCATGCGGGGAGGACAAGGGACTAATCCTGTATTACGATATTACCATCTAATAGGCTGAGAATTTATATCTGCAGCCCTGAATCACATCAAATAAACCAACGTGTTGGGGCAACTGAGAGAAATTTTTGTCCGAGAGACCCCTTTAGAAATGATTTATTTTATTACTCATACTTGTTAAGCCGCATCCACATAAGCGAAAGAGAATGCCTTCGCATTGTCTGTATTTCGAATGAAAAATAGGAAAGACTTATAAAAAATAATTTGCGGTTTTACGCTACTATTTATCGAGAAAGGCTTTTTCTGTGGAAGTTCAGGGACGAATAATTATTTGTTTATATATACAGTGCACGCACAAATTATAGAACAAATTCTTTAAAACTGAAACAATTAATTTTTCGAATAAATGCTCAAACGAGCGGATTTTGAGATTTTAAGGGTGCGTTAACAATGGACGAGGTTCAATGTGGTGCGAATTCAAATGATTAATATTATACTGTTTACTTAATAAACAGTTCATAAAAAGTTATAAATGGGAAATAACTAATAAAGTACTCAAGAACAGTAATGTAGAGATCGAATGAAAAGAAGCGTGAAGGAAATCAACAAGAATACTGGGAAAAAAGAAGTTTGTCCAATATTTTGCTTGTTTATTGACGTTTAAAGCGTTTTTTGATTGAAATAACTAAGACGATAAATATCAAGCGCCTAATCAAGATGTAGTGGACAAAATATTTTTTAATGCTCTTGTTATTATCTTTTTCTGCGCTTCTTTTTAATCGTTCTCTATGCTAGTATTTTTAATGAATATTTTACATTTTTAGATGTATAAATAATTGTCCTTTCTAATTTATAGAGTATGTAATTTATTATATTTTTAAAAGAACTTGTTTCGTCAAGGAATGAATGCCATCATTAGGTTTTAAAAAACGACATATCGAAAATACTGGATAAAAATAATCGAACTATCTTGACTATTTCCTAGCCGAAACATGTTGTAAATATAATAAATTAATAATAAAAATAGTTTATGAACTGGGAAGGAGAATTTTATTAATACATCCAATTGCTAATCCGATTCATGAATGGATTTCAACAAATATTCTTATATATTTGCTATTTTACTTTTAAATCAAATTTCCGTAAAATGTATGATACAACAAAGTATGGGAATGAGAATACCATACATAACAATATTTTCGTAAAAAAGTATTAATAATAATGATTCATATATTAACTTAAATGTTTGAAGTATCATCAATTAGCCTCTTGACAATAAGCAAACCAATGTTTACAGCCGTGACACAATGAAAGTTACAGACCAGAAGCAAAGATTCGTCGATTGCTTTTACTATAATATATAGTTAATACAGACGAATTTAGGCATCGAAATATTTCATTTTCCTTAGAAATATTCTTTTATACTAATTCCAATAAAACATATCACCGCATTTTGCTTGCGGTAACTTTCATTAAATCATGGTTGTTAATTCTTGCTGTAAATTGAAGATGATATCTGGACTTATTCTACGTATTTCATACTGTATGAAATTTGAAAATACTCGATATTCCCATATATAATATAGACGTTAGATTTAAATAACTTACAAGAATAAAATCAGAGTAAGATCTGGGGATTTTGGGGACTACCTACTCTATGGATTATGTTCTTCCAATACACCCCTTAGGAAAGCAGTTATCTAAAAACTAGCAAACTAGAGTATGCGAAGAGGCACCATATGGTTGAAATCAAATAGTTTTGTTTGACAAGTCAGGATTATACTCGTACGAAAAAAATCCCCAAAGGCCCACACAAATTCATGTCTCGAAAATTATTATTATTTTATCAGAAATCTAGTATACCATATTGGGAAGGATTCGTAAATTTTCAAAAATTAATTGCATTGGCGCTAATGTTGTATCCTAAATTACCTGTTAAAATCTGTTGCAGGATCTCATACACCCTAATGTGTCCTGAGCCCCCACGTGGCTTAAGACGATCCTGTGTTTCATTAAAAAAAATAATATAAGATCTGTAGATTAAAAAAAAAAAGCATTCCCATAGGAGCTCATGCTTTCATTCAGATCTAGTCAAAACAATCCATATGTGTGCGTTATTTCTGGAGATTCACGAAACCGCAAACACCATTATCCAATTATGTACTTCTGAAATTCCAAAGGATGCGACGAATAAAAATAAACCAATTGCTTTGCCTGACATCATATTCCAAATGGGATGCAATATTTATTTATAGTATTATATAACACCTTACAAAATCTTCAAGATAAAAGCATTACTATCTTCATTACAATCAAAATAATAATAATTAATATGTTATATATAAAATGTTCATAGAAACGCATGGCCTAAAATGCTTGATTTTCGATATATCTACATCTTGAAAGAGAGAAAAGCCAGAGACATGTTTAATGAACCATAGAAGTCAACTGAACGCATGTTTTTCTTTTCTAATTCGAGCAATGTCTTTTAGGTATATCGCAAATGATCGTTGATAATTAACATTATCGGTGGGCAAAGATGGAAGATCATACGACAGTATTTCTACGCACTGTAAAAAGCAATACTTCGGAAATTTTGAAAATTTCAGAAGCCTGTATAAAGCTCATTTTTAACATCTTTATTACATACCCATTTAGCTTATTATTATTTAATTTTTGTTACGTTAGTTTTAAAAGACAGAAATAGTTACAGTGTGTGGTTTTATAAGTGAAAAGAATACTACTAAAATTTTGTGCACTTAATATATCAAAATGCATCTAGAATTGTTGAAGAAAAGAAGAAATTTTTAGTATACTATCTATGTATCACATCTGTATTGTGAAATCATACCAATTGCAGGGATAGTAACAAGTTATTTTATTAATCATAGATTACCATTAAATGCAATAACAAGAAAGTGGAATTTCTAAGACCAATCCAGCTATCATTAAGTTTTTTCAGTATTTAATTTTTAAACCACCACGATTCATATATAAATAGCTAGAATCGCCTGTTCAAATTTTTATACTAATAAAAATAAACAAAGCAGTGATATGGAGTTTACAATCTCGACAACAATTTGTTTTGTTTTAAGAGATTTATAAATATATAGACGGTACACACCAAGTATAAAGTTGCTCCCATATTTGTTATCAACAAGTTATCAAATATTGTATGCAGATTTTGGTTCCCTAATTAGGTAATTGTAATTAAAAATTTAAGAAAAGTCAGATTGACCCTATTTGTTGTTAATAAAAAAAAAATACAAATCTTTTTCTCTACTAAAATAAAGATAAAATCATGCAATGCGTGCACTTGCATGTAGTAAACTACATACTTCAAAATAAAGAACAATTTCTTTAAAAAAAAAATGTATTTTAACCACTATCAATACTAAAATCAATTTGTAAATGATTTAACCCCATTAATTATTTCATAGTTTATCTAAATTAGGACACAGATTGTTAGAAACCTTACATATATGTAATTATAGAGCACTATTTACTTAAGTAATTAAAGAGAGTACCAATAATGTATACGTCAATACAGTAACACACACGTCAATATGCAAACACAAAGCGGAAATTATACGAATAGGCAGGCAATACAAATATAGAATAATGGAAAGCTGGTGTTTTTTTTAATTTTCATCTAAAATTAACACAATAACATAATGGTGACGCTCTCCCATGACTTGTGCATTTTATAACGAATTAACGAAGTAATTCCATTTTTTTAAATTTGTTTCATAGTACATCTAGTTATCATTAGTACATCTTCGCCTGAGATAAATTGAAGGGGTTAGAATTAGAAGGGTATAAGTGCATTTTTTGTAATAAGTGTTTTGTTTTTTTAGAAAAATGAAAATCTTACACTAAACACGACTTTACAACTAGAATTCTTTTATTTTTTAAGTAATGATACATTCATTAATTATGTAATAAATGTTTGGTTTTTTTACTCTTGTAAAAAAAAACAAGCACTTATACCATTCTTCTCTCTCTAACCCCTTCAATTTATGTTTGATTTGTTGCAGTTTTGTTTTAAGTTTTTCATTGAGAGACTATCGACCGATAAAATTCCTTACCTTTACCTTTACAGGAAGTTGCAGAAAGGCTTAGGATATACTTTATTGCATTTGCCGTTATATTGTCAAGGAAAGCCCTTTAGAATGGTATTTCATGTATATTACCTTACGATTGATTTATTATCTTCTTCCGCATGACTTTTACTTCTTAAATTATCAAATTTTATACGATTATAAATCATGTTATGCAGATAACTCAAATTTTTAACTATAGTGTTTCCGATAATTATAATTTTGAGTAAAAATCAGCAATGTTTGCTTTTACCCGAATTCAGTATTGATTAAATTCTTTGGAATTACTGTAATTTTAGAAGTTCATATTTTACTTAATTCTGTGGCGAGCGCAAAACATACTACCACCTATTTTTGAAACACTTACTAATTTATTGCTGTAGCAATAAAAAATAAAACATGAATTTAATTAATGTATATGCCCAGTCATAAATTCATTAACAGGTTTAGTGTTAAGTAAATATGTATGTAAAAATTCACTAAATTACTTATACCTCCTCGCTCACCATAATATTGTGAAAATGTGAATAGCCAGTAAATATAAAGTTTCTTCTTTATCTGCCGCAAATTAAACTAATACTCAAATTTTGTAAATATTAATATCTATGAATGTTAGAGAACTGCTTCTATATGCAGATCCAGTGACTTTTAAACATAAAACTTAGGTATATATTTTACTATCTACGACTAAAATTACTAATTAACTGTAAGAAAATTGAAACAAATTAAAAAAAATCCTGCCTCAAACAGAGTTTCAAATTTACAGAATCCTATTTATAAGAAAGAACTACAATTTTTGTTGAGTAGCGCACCATATAACCAGTTAACTAACAAGTTAAAACTCACCTAATTGTGTGCTGGTTATGCCTTAGTAGTTATTTTGTTTGGTAGTAATATTCATATAATACTACGTGGTTAGGTCGAAATTACAATACGTAATACGTTTGATAATTAATTAAAACTAATCGTATAATATGGATAGATACTTCCCTTTAACTCAATCCGCATGACATAATGCCCATACATACATGACATTGTTCATGTCTAGTGATGCTACTAAATATTTCATATGAATAATTATGCGGTTACAGTTTCGAAGAAGTTTATCGATACATTTAACTTTGGTATTGGCTATAAAGATGTGAGTTTAAACAGCTGTCGGAGTTAATTAATTGTACTAAACTAAAATAATAACTGATAGAAAGGTTTTTTTTTGTTTAAAATAATATACTTTTTCTATTTCGCACATACCATGAGCACTTTGTGTATATAACTGTTTTTTTCCACTTTGTGACACTATTTGTGGTGACATTTTATGTGAGGTTGATGGTGCGACTCGTGGTTTGACGTTTCACATTGATAGGCTTTTGCATGGAATTGCAAGAATTGTGTCACAAACATGGAAACGTTAAAATTCCCAGCAAGGATAAGAAATCCCATTTTTAATAATAAATAAATGTAAATTAATGCGAAATAGAAAAAATAGTATAAAACACACGTGTTACAATGACTCGTGTACTCGTATTACAACAAACGTCATTGTAACACGTGTTTTAATATGCTATTGCCTCAAATTTCAATAGAATCTAATGAATAGATACTTCTTCCAAATATCCAAACAAATATTTCGCTTATTGCCATACTGGATGGAACGATAGATGTTAAATTAACAAAATAGGTTTTATTAATAAAATTTATTTTATTTTTTTTTAATTATTAATATAACAAGAATAACGTAGTAAAGGTAATTTTATCATTTTGTTACATATATTTTATTAAAAGAACACACCTAATCAGTTTATTTCAGCAATATGAGTTGTTTAATTAACAATATGAACGTTATTAAACAAAGAAGGGTTAGGCTAATAAAAATTATGTAATAATTACGATGCTCAAATTAGCCATTTCCCAAATCTAGTCATCACTTTTCCAAACAGCTGCCCTGATTTAAACACTTTTACAGCAGTCTTTTATCTATGTAGTAGCAAATATAAATGTTGATGTTAAATATATCTTTTACGGTAATTATCGTAAAGCTCCTATTTCACTCCAACAATAATGCATATTTGACACTATTATGAAATATTAACCTGGTAGATTTACAATCAGGTTAGAAGTGATCATTAAAACGACGACTACCTTAACCAATGCGCGGTGGCGTTGCAAAGGCATTGATGTCATATAAGTGTTATTTTTTTTTAACATGTATTTAGCATCATCCCATCTTAGAGATCTTTTTTATACTACAAAATTAATATTTACAAATTATTGATATGTAAAGTGGTAAAATATATATGACGCCTGGACTCCATACCTTTCGCAAACTTAAATGAATGCCGCTTCCTATTTTAATTCAAATAAACTGTCTTGATTTCACATAAAGAAAGTTTATTTGAATTAAATGCAGTTACTTATAGGATTGATGCCATATAGTGTGCTTTCTTTGAAGCTATCAAAATATTTGTTTAAAATAATATATTTTATTCAAATAAATTACCACGACAACAAATCAAATACAATTGTATTGTAAGAAATTATATCATACAAAATTCTTTTTTTCAGTGTACGCTGAGTATCGAGCATTACAATTATAAATGCAGGACAGCACTTAAAAACAATAATTATACACATTCGGTAGCAAAATGAAACTGAATAATATAATAGAGTTAACTCTAAAGCCAAACGCAAAATTGCGAACAAACTACTATAGTAGGTAAGGACAGATATTTATTTCAATAGAAACTTGAATAATTCTGTTAGCCAAATGTTGATACAAAATACCCGTATTATATAATAGAATAGGGGCTTGTACCGAAATATTTAAATACCCGTCTAAGTTCTTAATAATTTACTTAGTCCCCAAGAAAAAAAAAACCTGGAGAAATGAAATATTGAAGACAAATTAAGTGCTATAGCATATTAAAACACTTATAATATTTTCTATATGATAACACTGCGTGTAATGAGCGTATTAAATATGTAATTTATCTTTACTTAATATCTGTAAATATCTATTAAATGAATTAGCGAAGAAAAGCAACACGTTTCAGGTATCCTACTCGGCAGGTTAAAAGTTTCAAGTCATTTCAGGTATTTTTTTCCTTTAGTTGAAGACTTAAACGCTTTTTTATCTTTAAGAAAACATTCTGTTTATTTTCGAATGTACAAGAACACCTGTATAAGACCTCACTAGTGCTCTTTAATTTTATTGGCTAGAATATGTTTATTTATAGACAGAAAAGCGGCGCTACCGGTCAAATAAATTCGGAAAATATTAGTGCGCAACCTAACATAATAATATATGGTACATACAGTGAGTGATGTGCACATATTTAGCAAAATATCGGAATACATACTTATAAAAATAATTATAAACTCAAAATACGAACTTACAATCATCCATTCAGCTACGAACGTGTGTGGATTGTGGATCCAAAACGCACCCTAAAATAAGAGAAATAATATATCTATAAATATACAAATTGATATTTCTTCATTTTTTTAAATGCGATTTAGTGAAAACACGAAGTCTCTGTATAAAAAAAACAATTTAACGAATTCGATCATTGAAAATTTTAAATGTTTAATGGAAGGGCGCACTAACATTTACTATGGAAATTTTATGAACATGTACTATCTTTAGCAAATTAAATTTGAATCTAAGCTCCACAAATCTTCGATTATTAATGCAATCGAAAGTACAGTGTACTCAAAGAGTAATGAAAAGTTTTTGCAAACAATTCTGAATTACGCATTGTTGGGTGCGCAGTGCCTACTTGTAGTTTCGGTTGCATAAATAATCGAAGATTTGCGGAGTTTCAATTCGCATTTAATTTGTTACAGATGGTACATACAAAACCAAACAAAAATTTATGTACACATAGGTATGTATATGCGGAATATTTACCCTACATCAGAGTCCGGAATCCTTTGTTTTAACGTTCACAATACACTACACTAATAATATTTCAGAATTATACTGATTTTAAGAATATAGGAAAGGCAACTCTTCGCCCAGAGATTACCTACTTCCATGATACAAGAAAATAAGGTATGCTCATCTGAAAACCAAAACTCGTCTTTTTCGCGCATGACCCTCAAATACGTATATATTGTTATATTGTTGATGTATTTACCAAATTACTAAGTTTATCTTAACAAGTTTCAGTTTATTTTTAAATCGATTAGAACACTTTATTTAGTTTTTATTTAATGTTTTGTGTCAGCTTCTGCTTGTAGTAGTTTCCATTTACGTGTATAGTGACTTTAGTTAGGTATTATAAGTTCGTTTTAGGTTTTGTGTGGATAAACTGTTTATAAACGTTGTAGTGGAAATTCTTGAGTGACTTTCGTTCGTTTGAGGGAGTAGAATAAAAAGAATTGATAAATGAATTTGTAAAAAAAAAGAAAAATAAAACACTACATTCACAATCATTAATTAATTCTTTCTTTTTTTTATCTGCATTTTCTTTATTCCAACACTGTCTGCATTAATATTTGTACCAGACTAATAGATATTTCATTTGCCACTAAAAAAAATATGAACTATATACTTACAATTAGTGAAATTTTAGATAGCGTGATAATATAAAAAACAAATTAGTATGAAGGTAAGAACTAAAGAAGTGTAGAACATGTTCAGTTAAAGTAAAGCTTGTATTTATTAATGCTTTATTTGCTTCATTGCACTAAAATAAGCAAATATGAAATGTTATACTAAAGGCAAAAAATACTTTACATCAACAGAATCGCTTATCGCAAAACAATAACGATATTGCATCCAATTAAAAATGGGAATTATCTAAAATTTTGTTTCAATGCAAATTTGATTGAAGGAAATTGCAAAAAAAAAACAGTTTTATTGATTTTAATAGGACAGATTTAAAAAAAAATGGGAGTTAATTTTCTTTACATTGGTGATATCTATTAAATTATTGGATTGGTAGTACTATTTGGCCCTCAAATACGTCACACCTAGATGCGCAAGAGCATACCTTATTTTCTTGTATCATGCCTACTTCGCTATAAAGCCGATGCATTTTTGACAACCCGAAAAAAGTGGTGATAATTTTTTGTTACTTCAACTGAACGTGTTTAAATGAATCATTGCCGTTTATAGTAAATATATAAATGTGAATCTTTCAATGCGATTAAATGATTTAGTAAAAATACAAAATTACGGTACAAAAAATAATTTCACGACCTTGATTATTGAAAATTTAAAATGTTCTAAAGCATGCACTAGTTTCTTTACATGTACTACCGAAACTTTAGATATACACATATAGAGAGACAACAAAATCTATGTATATGCACATAGCTATATGCGGGAGTATTTACCTCTCGTATAAGAATCCGGAATCCTTTTTAACGTTTACAAATATACTACACTAATAATATTTCAGAATAATACTGATTATAAGGATATAGGAAAGGCAACTCTTCGCCCAGAGATCTAAGAATAAACTAATAAATTTACGTACTTCGCTATAAAGCCGATGCATTCCTGACCACCCGAAAAAAGTGGTGATAATTTTTTGTTACTTCAACCGAACGTGTTTAAATGAATCATTGCCGTTTCTAGTGGATGTATACATAAATGTAAATTTAAACTTCATATGCAGGGAAATAATTTATTGAAGACATTAAATATTGTATGTACGTTTATAATGGAGGGATAATTCACTTTAAAACTTTAAAGGGCAAAGCACCCATTCGAAGTTTGATTAAGTTAAATTTTTTTCCATATAATTCTCGGAACAGCAAGAAGCAGAGGTGATATTAAAGTCATGACTTCATGACCATAACCATATAACATGACCTGTACCTACATCTGAGTCGAGTGCTGAATTAAGTTGTTTCATCCTCATTACTTTTTCCTGGTTGTTTGTCTGTATATATTGTCCATATTCCTTGTTATTGTATTATACATTTTATATTTATTTATCACAATGGAAGTTAATGAAAATGAAAATGTAGAAGGTTTAAAACTTACCTTCGTAACACATATGTTCACTTCTCACAGGAAAAATCGGGACACCAGCAATTCAGAATTTTAAAATTTCTTGATTGTAAATGCAACTTTTGAAGGACGTATTCACTTATAATAGCCATAAATCACTTAATTACGTATATTACTGCTATCAAAGGTAACGACTAGAAATTTAAACAGAAAAATAAATATATAGAGAGAAAAAGGTTTATGTATAGAATAAACAAATCGGAGTTTCGGTGGCGGCGTTTTCTTTAGAAATACAAGTGAAAAAAAAATACATAACAACAAAAAGAACTCTTGAATAGACGACTTCATTTAGAAATATATATATATTTAACTTGTTTGATGTAGAGATCATTCTTTTTTAAGAAAACATGTGGTGATGGGATTTTATTATTTAATAGCACTAACAAGTAACATAATTGTTAGTGCTGCTTTGATATTAGTTACTTCGATTTATGCTCGCGAGTATTAGTTTAGCAATAGATAATATGTCAGTCAGCCTCCTCAGTTTTGGGATAATGTGATTTTCCCAGATTTATTGACTACACTATTATTGATGTATTAATTACTATTGTTGTTTAATATTCTTAAATATTGTGTTACTACAAAGTTTCCTTCTATCTATAAAAAAAATACCAAAACCCGGTTTAAGTTTATTTATAAAATTCTTAAATAAAGCAATTAAGTTGGCAAAGAAATTATTTATTTTATGAACCCTCCGTTTATTGTATTTTCAGGAAATATATTTTAGCTATCGCCTGTGTAATCTGACGTCATTGAACTATTTTCTTGAGATATGGCCAACACTGGATCTCTTTACAAAAGGACAGGTTTATTAACAATCATTTAAAATATTATTGAATTTATAATACATAACAAACATTGTAAGAAAGCATATTGTTCGTCAATCTCAGTTAGTGCTAAAATATTTATTTTTGAATTTGATATATTTAATACTTTTTCGTTGCTACTGCCTGAAGCTGTGTTACAGACTAAAAGTGTTAGGTATATTTCAATAAAATAGAACGACATTGGATTACACAGACGATAGTTAAGATATATTTCTTGAAAAGACAATAAACTGAGGGTTAATAAAATAAATAATTTCTTTGCGAAATTAATTGCTGTAAAAATGTTGTAAATAATCTTAAACTGTTTCGGTAACATAGAAAAATATTTTGTAGAAATACAATATTTAAGAATACTAAACAACAACAATAACGAATACATCAATAATAGTGTAATTAATCATGTAATGTGAAAATCACATTGTTCAAAAACTCAGGAGGCTGATTGACATATTGTCTATTGCTAAAGCAATACTCGCGAGCATAAGTAACTAATATCGTAGTAATAGGTAATATAATTTTAAAATCCCATCGCCATATGTTTTATTACAAAAAGAATTATTTCTACATAACATCAAACAAGTTAAATACATAAATGTGTATTTCTAAATGGTGCCGTCTACTCAAGAGGCCTTTTATTTGTTATGTATTTTTTTTGCATTAATATTTCCGTATTCGTATTCTAAGAAACACCGCCACCGAAATTCTAATGTGTTATTTAATGTATAAACCTTTTTCTCTATATATATTTATATTTCTCTTTAAATTTTTAGTCTTTACCTTTGATCGCAATAATACACACTCAAAAAAGTGATTTATGGCTTTGATAAGTGCATATATGCTTTGAAAGCTGCATTTACACCCAAGGAATTTTAAAATTCATGATTGCTGGTGTCCCGATTTTTCCTGTGAGAAGTGTACATATATCTGATTTAGTTTCTAATTTTTTAAATTTCTGGTTTGAGGATCTCGTCAGTTCGCGTCACTTCAATGCTGATAATTGGGATAGATACCCCTAAAGATATTAACCTTTTTTGGAACGGATAAGGATAAAATAACACGTATGATGTTTCAGATTACTATCGATTACTTGTTAATGCTGGAATTAAATACTTATGTGTGAAACATAGATATTTAAAGCCGCCTTTACACCGAAGTTAGTAACAGAATTGTTAATAACTTTTGTTATTAACCGCTGTTATCAACTTCCTTTGATCTTTACCGACTCTCGATGGATAACATAAATCCTGTTACAAACAGGATTTTTCTGTTAATAACACGTTGTTATTAACTTTTGTTACAAGAAATTTTTGGACGATTTTGTCAAGTTAATAACATTTTGTTAATAACTCGTGTTACTAACTCCGGTGTAAAGGCGGCTTTATTCTTATAAAAATGGTAATAATAATAATAATAATAATAATAATAATAAAAAAAAATAATAATAATAATTTTATTTGATCCTTTAGACTGCATCTGCAGCATAGGAGACGTCCTGTAGTTACAATTTAAAAACAGTAAAATAAATAATAGCGAATTTAAAATCTAGCATAAATACAATAAAGTTAACTTAAGAAATTAGATCATTCATGTATTCATTTAATGAATAGTAACTCTTATCAAGTAGCATACTTTTTAGTTTTTAAGTAACTGCAGTGGCAACTGTTTGAAGATATTGAGCAATTTATTAAAGGCTTTGATTGCTAAGTAATAATGACGTCGTTGAGTAAAACTTAACCTATATATAGTGGGATCTCCATCACATTCGAATTCCTAGTATTATAAGAGTGATGCTGCGTCAATCTGGGAATACAATTATAATGTTCTTTTGCAAACAAAAGTAGATGCAGTATGTATATTCCGGGCAACGTTTTATATTTGAAGATCTTAAATAATTGTCGCGACAGCTGTTTAGACGAAACGTCTGCCAGTACGCAATTGCGCGCTCTTGTAACTTAAGGCGAATCTGGACGGCCTTTTAATAAGATTCTCTTCCAGGAGATGGCGCGGATCTTTTTCCGCTGTTTTTAGACATACCCATCAAAATATTTTAAATTTGTTAAAGAGATTGTTTTGAAAACAGTATTTAAAATTGCGCCAACGTTTTATTTTTTAAATTTTCTTTTTTTGTTTGGTTCTATTTGGCTTCCAAAAAGGAAAAATAAAAAAGTGGTCAAGGGCGACGGTTCAGCGTCTTACTAATACTAAAACATTTTTTTTCATTTCTTTTGATAGCAAATAGCGCCCGAAAGAGGAAAATGCGTTTTCTCTTTGATCTCGTCCGCCGGAAAACCATAACTAGGACGGTAGCACACTCGTCGAATTGAGTGCGCTACAGAAATGATACGGTTCGAGTAATCAGATCTTTTCAAAACATTAGTTAGTCTGTCATATGAACTTGAATGTATTGGGTAACACTATTTCATATGGTTTTTTTAGAAAAGTCAAAATTAAAATGCTAATTAATAAGATACTATCAGTAATTTTATTTGATTTACTAGGCTACAAAGAATACTATTTATTCAGAAATACATAATTATAGCACTGATAATATAATCCGTACTATGAATCAGTAGAATCAGTTATTACTTATTTTGTAAATTGAGTAACTGCTGTTTTCCGAAAACTGAATTATCTCGAGGTATGCACAAATGTGAAGAGCATTTGTAGAACACGTGATTGCAGGAATAAACCTCAAGCGATAGTCAGATCGAAAAAAAAGATACCTCTTGTCTTTTTGAATGGTATGAATTGTTTGCCTTCTATATTACATGTGCCCAAAATCAATTGCTAAGATTGTCTAGAGTATCCTCTACGTTTCATTGAGTGTTATTCTATACCTGTATCTATGATTTTACAATACAACTTCCTATAGGGTAACTTGTGATAAATGAGGCAGGGTGCCACACACTGTCACAAACATACAAACCTCACTCAGCACACACACAGACATCGCACACCTGTAGTCAAGTACCTCTAAAGTTTTTTCTCTGGAACTGACTTAGCACTGCAGTTATTGTCTGAAGAATATTTACTTTCTTACAAATAGCAAACCGCATTATCTAAAAATGGATAAAAGATGCACGTCAAAAGGCGAAAGCATCTTCGTATCAGCGCGAAAAGAAAAAAGGCTTCTTCTAAGATTTAATATTCTATTGTACAAAATGTAAGTTCCATATCTACTTACCTAGACATTTTATTACTTTGTCATTGTGTATTCAGTGCGCCAAAATCCAAAAATAATTCTAGGGCGGTCAATATAAATGACTATGATACAGGTATGTAATCTAAGCAGATATAAAAGAAATTGTAATTTATAGGTACATTTACCCAGTCAAAAAATGGCTGTAATGCATTTTTTTATTTGCATTTTATTGATATTCTATTTCGTAATACCATTGGCATCAAGGAAATTATTGAAGTGGTTTAGTATTTATAATTATGACTCGTTAATAAAAAGTAGATACATTATTTATTATCAACATTTACACATTTAAGAATTCCCACTTATTTAAAACATAGGTAGGAAGTAGGTTGATTGTGTAAAAATACACAAAAAAACAGTACTGAAAGCAGAATTGAATATCCTTAATTCTATGCCTTACGTGATGCCGTAGCAGACCATCTGTACGTAGATACGTCCTCAAAACAAACATCGGTCTGTGCGTTAGGTTACGATAGAAGTCGGCAGCCTGTCGGCATTTGATAGAAAAAAGAAAAATGAATATTTCTGTTTCGGGCGTTATTATTAGTCCAAATTCAAAAATTAAAAAATGTTGTCATTAAGACATTGGTCTTCACATGCGCCGTTGAGCGGATTTTAGAAATTGTCTTTAATAACAAACTTACAACATTTAAAAATTTAAATGCATAGAAAATAAAAAAATTAAAACGTTGGCGCAAATTCAAACATTATTTTAAGACAAATACAGCTTAAAATTCAAAATCGGTCGTACCGTTTTCCAAAAAGCGCGGAATACTTTTCCGATATATTTATCTCCTGTCGCACACTTGGAGCGTCCAGATTCGCCTTAAATACAATGCTCAAGTATCACCACGAAGCCGCCCCAAACAGGTAGCAACCCATATGTAACAAGACTGGGAAATGAGGCAATAATTAGCACATACGTAAAACCCCGAGACCAACTTGGCCTCTTAGTTTCGTCAACAAAAAACAGACGCTGCCCAACCTCTTACACAGCTCATCGATGTGTCCCCTCCGATCACAACGTGTATCCAACGTAATACCCAAGAATTTTACAGTCTACCTGTGCTATACTCTTTCTGTCCACCTTAATATAATGAGAATACTCACGGTCAAGAGCATTTAATTTAAATTCCATGAATACAGTTTTACTAGTATTTAAATGCAAGTCATTTTGTTTGAAATATTCACTAATTGTAGTTAAGGTGTCATTTAAGGTTGTTCTAGCTTGACTTATATTCCTGCTGGATATAATGAAAGAAGTATCATCCGCAAACATTACTGCATCCTTCAACGGAAAATCATTCACGTAAATAAGATAAAGCAATGGTCCGAGGACACTGCCTTGTGGAGCACCACGGTGAACTGCCAAATAATGAGACTTACTCCCGTTTATGTCGAGATATTACAACCTGCTTGTGAGATATTCACAGATCCAATCAAGGGCTTTGCCCCTAATTCCGTAGCATTCCAATTTCTGTAATAAAATATTATGATTCACCAGATCAAAAGCTTTACTTAAATCAAGAAAGCAACCTACACATGATTGACGGTCTTCCATTCTATTATATAATATACTACAAAATTTAAGTATAGCCGATATAGTACTTGTATTCTTCCTGAAGCCAAATTGATTGTTGAGAGATAGCTAATTAATCTGGTGGCCATCAATTTGTCCATAATTTTTGAAAAGGTACTTAATATAGATATTGGACGATAATTATCAATAGAGTGACGTGGACCTTTTTTATATATAGGAATTACTTTAGCAATTTTTAAACATTCAATAAAAGTTCCATCATAAAAAGATTTATTAATTAAATTTGTTAAGGGTGATGCACGCTTAATCAAAACTTTTAACAATATTAGTTTAAATGGTAATTTTTTGAATACGGTTTAGAGGAAATAACTAAGAAACTACATAGCATTCTTAAAATTTTGCTATATGTGATACTTCCAATGTGCGTCAGCGCTCGGATTATAGCAAATAGGAAAATATTTATAGCACTACAACAACGAAAGAATAAACGATTATCAGCTAATTATTAGATTAGGTACTAATAAAAATATTTTAACATTGTCGATAACTTTATATAGGCATGTTGGTATCAATTCTAAAATCATTGAAGAAAGGTCAACCTCGAAAATATGCGCTGTGAAATTAATACGAATTCGGTTTATTCGAAATGGAATTTGATGCATTAAATTCGCGACAAAGAATGTTGGTTGGCGTCGTAAAAAGTTCCAGATTCAATTATATTCACGTTATCGGGAAAATGATACGTCTAATGCCTACACATAAACGTCACGCCAGTCTCACTTATAGAATGTCGTAAAAACGATATGTCATTTACACTTGCTGGAAGTTCGAAATTTTTAAGCTTTTATTCGAATTAATTGCGATAAATTAAGAACTACACGCGTTGATAAATTTCCTGGAGACGAGTTATTCGAAGCAATAACGCTTTGAATTGAGAAACGTACGGAAACTTGTTTGGCTCTATCGCGCATCGTTTAAACGCTATTTTAAGCTCCATTTTTCATTTGTTGTAGTTATGCGATGTGCCATCTATTAATTTTAATCGGATGAAAAAAAATATTCATTCAATTTTAAGGTTGCTGAGTACCTATCACAGCAACGTAGTTAACGCCACAAATAATAATTTTTATAACAATGCCGGCTTCGCACACAATGACAGACGGAAAAGAATTATTAATCCCGTCTGCCACTGACGGCATTGTATGAAGCCTCATTTATTTTCTCATAATGATTATCTTTTTCACGATTTCTATTAATAGATAAACATCTTAATAATTTTACGTCATGTTCATTCTAATAGGGGTTTGCGATTTAAATCAGTCTTGCTATATATGGTGCTTTGTAATAAATTTCAGTTTGAATCTTGATGTAAGAACGCTAAACGACATTAGCAATTTTTGTTGCATATACGAGTATCACAATTTCAGTAACGTGATTTTAAATGCAACAGTGCGATCAACATATACATATTTCTGGTGAAGAGGATTTCTATTTTTTCTTGTTTGGAAATAAAACTTTAATGTCGTGATTTTACGGTGAGTGATATACACTACCGGCCATTGAAGTTAGGACAACTAATATAATTTTTAAAAATTCAATTTTTTTTTTCAATCTTTAATACCTTTATCATTATTGTAAAAATTTCATTAATAAAGTAAACATAACAACAAAGTATTTAAGATGCAAGTCATCATTAGAATAAGGTTATTAAAGAGAAAATTTAATTTAACCTAATAGCAGGTAATAAAACGATTATTAAAGGAAAGCCGACAAACATGTATACAATAGAGGGGTGCACCCACAGGGTCGTAAAATTTCACGTGGATAAAAGTCTCCCACTATAGCAGGAAATAATTGATATCGTATGTACTTGTTGTGAATTATAAACCAGTCACGATACGATTATTCAACTGCGGTGTTTGTGAAAATAGTATTTAAAAGATGCCGAAAGGAAAGCAGATAAGTGTAGAAAAGAAATCGGCTATTGTCACATTACACTAGGAACAACATTCTGTGCTTGTGATAACAGAAAAAATATAAAACGAATCTAGAGTCCATTATACTATTCGTCGCTACCGAAACACCGGAACATTCGCAGACCGGAATCGTCCAGGTCCGTCACGGATAACAAAAAAAAAGTTATATAAACGCCAATTGGAAGAAAATGCTTGTAACGTCAGGATTGTGGTTGATTGGGGAACTTGGTTTTACGCATGATAACGACCCCAAATACACGGCAGGCATCTAGAAAGATTATCTCACGATTATTTCTGCTTGTTATTTGCTTATATTTTTATTTCTGCGAATATATTTTTGTTTCCTTTCAAATTCCTGTCGTTTTATTTAGTTAGCAGTAATTTACTAGTTGTCCTAACTTCAATGGCCGATAGTGTATTTATTGAAGGCAGGTCAGAATACAGAACAATATGTAAAAAATACCTATACATTTACAAGTATCACTGAGAATCAATAATGGGTTCTTTTTTTAATTATAAATACGAATAACTTCTAACACGTTCACAGTTCCTTGGAATTGCAGTATTTGTATAGGCATCAATTTCTCTTGAAGATAAATATCTACTCCTTATAATCCAATAAATATTTAATGTGAGCAATTTTATATCTTTTGGATGACAATAATTAAATCGACGAGCTAGGAAAATTTAACCCCGCTACTACTTCTATTCGGCCAACCATTATTAAACTATTAAACAAAATTATCCTAAATAACAGCGCTTATTTGAATTATAATAATTACTTCAATGAGAGTGGTTATTTGAATAACAAATTAAAATTTAAATTTATAATTTAATAATCAGACAATGAATAAGAATCAATTATTTCTGAATTAGAATAACGCAGTTAGGGATTTATTTTTATTATTATTCTGAATAAATTTTGTCCAATTCTGTACATAAGTGATGATTTCCGTAACAAGCAAGTTAGCGCTGAAAGTTGATAATATTGCACACCCGTGTGTTATTATAACAAACCTGTTTGTTATGCCCACGGATTTTACTAAATCTACTTGCTTTTCATATGCACGGCGTTAAATATTAAAGAAATGGCTGTCATTTTTAATAACTGTCAAAATACAAACACGTAAATATATTAATACAAATGTATTATTAAAGTCGATAATTTTAAAGTGAAGCATGGCTTTTTCGAGAAAAGCGAAATTTTATTTGCACCAATAAAGTTATTCTTGAACTAATTACCGTATTTTTCGGACTATAAGACGCACCCAAAATTTGAGTCCATTTTTCTATGTAAAAAAGCGCGTCCAAAAGTACGGTATGTTTGAACTTTGTTTGGAAAGTATTTACTTTATAACGAAATTGATTACTCTTTGTTACAAATTCTTAGTGTATTACCTACTAAGAGAAATATTCCTTCATATTCCCCTTCATAATATTCCCCCTCCTCATAGACCAAATTCGATATTTTTAATAGGAAACTTATATTTTTAAAGAAAAAAAAATCTGACCTTGACTTTAAAGAGAAATCGAAATTATTGAAATTTCGTATTTTTTTTAGTTTTTCATAAAATATGCAATTCCTAAAAAACCCTTGTAACTTCTTTATTTGTGAAAATACTTGATTCACATAAAAACTTTATTAGGGCGTTTTTTCACAGAGAATTTTATGTTCTATTTTTTATTTTTTTAAACTCTTATTTTTTGAGATATTATCAGGCCTTTTGTTTTTTTTTTATAAGGAGCACCTATATATTTTATATATATAGCATATAACATTACCTTTACTATGATATAACACACTTTTCAAAATATTCGATTTTTTCTTTGCAATTTCACTGTATTTTAAGAAGGCTGTGGATGGTAACCAAGCAATGCGCGTATTCATTTTATATTGTCAAAATGTTTTGAAATGTCAGTTTGAATTAATGTTACTGGTGTTTTTATTATTTAAGAATTCAAAAATGTATGTAAGCTATGAAAAATACGACATGTTGAAGTGTTTTATAGAAGCAGGTAAAAAAGCTGCATATAACATTTACTATGAGCGATATCCTGAAAGACAACAACCATTCAGAGACATTTTCACAAGGTTAAAGAAAAATTTAATAAATTTTGGATCCTTTTAAAAGCCAAGACCTAAAAATTATGTGGCCTTAAAGTAGAGACAAACAACAGGTTTAGCAATTTGCAGTTTTGGAAGCGCAAATTCTCAATCTCTTTTAACCTCTCTTCCTCCTAAAACTTGTAACTTAAAGTAGGTGGAATGTGATGTAGGATTGCTTGTTGTAATTTATGATAACGATTAATTTCTATATAGATAGGAATATCTCGTTTTACAATAAATTTAAATAAAATATAACAATAAAGTGAACCCACATAAAGCGTCCTCCACATCAACATTTAAACGGCCTATATAAACGGTACGATTTATCACATTACAAGATATACAGCTCGACAGTTTGAACCACGGTATGTAATCTTAATAAAAGAAAGGAAAACTTGTCATGGCGGCTCAACTCTCCTCCACCAATAGATGTCTCTGGCCACTTGTCCGTGACGTTGCCTAGATGCTATCTTCATTTCGAAGCAAATGTCATCACTTTGGACAGTCTGGAGTTATCTTCATACTTGTTATCTGTCATGGTACTCATGGTACTCTCATAGTGTCTGGCTTCTGGCGGTTGTGTTAAACGGTTTGAACCTTTGAACGTGTGTTGTGCTAGCTGCTCTGTTTATGTTTATTTGCGTTTTGAACTTCTTCTTTATTACTGTCGTGTTTATTTCTTATTTTTTTTATTGTAAGGAATCTGCATACAACATGATAGGGAGATAGGATAGAAATTGTTTGCAAATATTAAAATGAAAATTTATTGCAGGTTTGCTATTAGATCCGAGAATTTTTAGTTTCGTATATGCTTTTACCTAAATTTCTAATAAATGTAAGTAATTAATAAGCATTTATTTTTTTCTTTGTCCTTTTCAGTAGTCATTAAATCGCTGGTGCACGTGAAAAAGGGGATAGTTAGTTCTCGATTTCCACAAAATTAATACTAATCGATAACGACTTCTTTCCTTTTTTGCATTCACCAGAAAAACCTAAAATTATTTACTATTATTAAATATACCTATTTTTAAATTTTACCGCCAATAGTTCTCTCCTGACATTAGAGGGCGCTATAATCGAGGTTTCATTTTATTATTATAGGGACATTGCATTCTATTTGGTTATCTCTGGTTTGAACTACAATTGCACCGTGTGTGCGACTCTCATTCAATCTGGTTGGATTGTACGGCAGTATTGCGTGCATAAAATTTGTAGTACAACCCCATGCAACTTGCGTTTAAATTTGAATGTATGAATAAATTTTAAAATCGATAAATGAAATCTGGCTTAAGTGAATTTAATTCTGCATTTTTACATGCTGCCACCCATTCTTTAAATCGTTCCATAAATTTAGAGGGCTGTGGAAATCTGTGTCTTGTAGAAGTTTTGTCTTCACAACCACACACACTACGCTACTCTTAAATCATATAATATAATGGCTATAACAGTTTGATAAATTATTTCACCACTTACCTTTAACAATAAAGTCGCTAAATCCAAATAAACGAATTCCAAAAATAACGAATGATCATAAATAACGCCCTGATAGCCAGCAAGCAGAGAATAAAGAACAATCAAGAACAATCTCAATCTAAACAGCCAATGTTAAGAACAACATTAAGAATGACAGACACTGACCAAATGACCACACCAGTTAGCATCTTAAATTACAAATCGCATTGTTATGTATCTGTGATTGTCACAAAGTTAGTAATATAGGTACCAATTAATGCAGCAGATTTGTTATAGCGCCCTCTGGTGAAATGTTCAGA
Organism: Protaetia brevitarsis; assembly: GCA_004143645.1. Lineage (NCBI taxonomy): Eukaryota > Metazoa > Arthropoda > Insecta > Coleoptera > Scarabaeidae > Protaetia > Protaetia brevitarsis. The sequence continues at coordinate 909,104 of RXPK01000067.1, read as the reverse complement.
GTTACCCACATTTCCCTTTTTTTTCTAACAACTTTGGCTTTATAGGCTCCATAATAGATAACACGCCGTGGGGTCATCCTCGGATCTCCAACTCCAAACACGGGGGGTCGTAAGAACCGCCCTCATCATGATGTCAAAATACATAACATCTATTATAACTATAATCCCTGGAGCAGTTTAAACAGGTCCTGGACAGCTTGAACCACCCCTGCAGCAGCTTAAACAGCTCCTGCAACAGCTTGGACAACCTCTGGAACAGCTTAAACAGCTTGGACAACTCCTGGAACAGCTAAACAGCTCCTGTAACAGTTTGAATAGTTGCTGCGACAATAGTTCCCGCTGTTGCAAGGGTTGTGCTCCAGTAGCTGTTTAAACAGATCTCGCGTACTCCGAGGGCACCATCGATCTCCCATGAGGGTGGCCTTTACAGCCCCCATGTTTGGAGTTGGAGACTCGAGGTACCCCGGAAAACCCTATGGGATCTTGCGCAGAACTAGCCTAAGCACATCTACTACTGTAAGATACACCGTTGCAGTGACAAATTTTTGCACCGTTTTCTTTTTTTTTTGTTCTTCTTTTCATTCCGTAACAAGCTTATCACCAGAGCAACTGTTACATTTTTTCGAAATGCTAGGTGCCATGGCGACAAACGTGTGTCTATTCTATTATAAATTATGCAGCTGATTGATGCCCAAAGTCGTTACATGTGTGCACAAAGCGCTCTTATAATCATGGTTTCAATTGTTTGTGCAACCTGCCCTACAATTTGCAGTACGATAAAAAGCACCACCTGTCGTTAGCTTCTCGAGATATTTTTGAGACTTAAAATATTTGCGTTTTGGTGTACTCATATTATTCCAACTATTCATGGTACAAATGTAGTACATACCAAAAGAACTTGACGTACTCGATTTAACTCAATGCATGTTTATGTGAACTAGGCTTAATACTAGTATTTATGTTCAAAGCGCATCATAAAGCAACAGGTGGTATACAACAGAATCGCCAATATAAACCACATGTTTTATGTTTATATTTATCTACGTTAACGGCTATTCTTCCGGACAACCGATGCCACATCGGCAACAAGGTTGGCAATATTCCTATACACGATCAATAATAATGAATGTGCATCGCTTTTATATACCTATAAATTTCATTCTGTCCCGTTCAACGGGGACAGATGCTTTTTTGCGATTATTTTGATTTATTGGTTTGATGTAGGTTCACGTTGAAAGTAATATTTTAGAATCTTAAGAATCTACAACCAGCCATAAGAGAAAATATTTTCTTTTATCTTTTGAATTGCAAATCGACACCCACCGATAAGTTGCGTATGCTCGAATCTAACGTTAAATGATAAAATATGCGCATAAATTAATAAATTTGCTCTATTATTACCATAAGTATCAATTAACAATGATTTACTAATGCTGTGGGATTACATTGTATTGATAAACTAGATAATTTGACCCACTTACAATTAACAGTTTGATTTTTTTCTGTGGGAAGAAATTTGATATAACTCTCTATGAAAAAGTAGTCTTTAAGCTGTATTTATTTATATGCCAAAGTTTTTTTTTTGTATATTTATTAAGATCTCACCTGATGCAGAAAACTAAAGCTAGCACTACATTGATACGGTATTTAAAAGTGGACTTCAGTGCAAGACATGTTTGCAGGCTTGAACACTAAATCGCCTATAAAGTTACTAAGTATAAAAATTATATGCATCGATTAGTGCTGCGAAACGGTTTTGCATGTAGCGATTAGTCGCCTTCAAAACAAAAACCGTTTGCAAATCGATTTTTAAAATCTATTTCGAAGTGGTTATAATTTTTTTCATATAGCGATATTCAATATTCATATACCTGTTATGCAATTTTGGGAGGTATAATTGTCAAGTCGTAAATTATTTAATAGACATTATTCCGTTTTCAGTTACAATCGTAAATAACGTCTGTATTAAAAGAATAATATTAACAGCATTTGGTGTGTGTCAGATAGAACAGGCGTTTGTTGAGTATTAACAATACATTTTAATTGGCGTTAATAGTTATCTCTGAAAACGGCGAAATCTTCATTAAATAAATTACGACATTATAGTTAAACCTTTCAAAATTGCATAACAGATATAAATATCGAATATTGTTATATATTGCAATGTAAACATTTCTTACTGTTTCAAAACACCCATTCTTAAAATGCATTGCAATACATGTATTGAATATTTTTCTTTTCGCCCTAGTAGTAAGGCTTCCTGTTGGGTGAATAAAGCTCATATTACTGGTATTAACACCAAAAAATTGTTGGTAACATTCCTGTACGATTTTTGGCAATTTTGTGTCCCTAAAACCGTACAGGTATTTATCTATAGAAGTAATATTTCTAACTATAAGTAATTTTTCGAAAGTTTTTTCATGTAACCAGGAATATTCATAGTGAAATTCCAAATATAGGTAACTTTTCCAAGATTTTTTCATGTAGTCTGGAATACTCACAAGTAAAATTTCTAAAATAGTGATAATTTCCATAGAAGTTTCACTTGTTTAAAAGTTTTTTTTAACAAAAACGAAAATATCGTCGAAATGAAAATGCCCTGGTAGAGAGTATTTAATTAGAATTTAATGCATAAAAGAACAACAAAATATGACAATTTTTAATGCTTACCCAGCTTACATAGTTTGACAACTATGTCTGCCATGTAGAAAACTTATATTGAGTATGGAAAGTTAGTGCAGTGAAATAGAAGAACCGCCATCTTCACGGCATTTATGTTTATTTTATCAGAGCATGATGATTTTCAGTTTTGTAATACAATTTTAATGTAAATTTACTACTACTTTATCTGTAACTGTACTGACTTTATATAAAATAAATACTTTCTTTAAGAAAATGGTAAATACTTGATATCATATATCCAAAAAAGTTTTTCTTGAGAGATTTTTAATATTCACGTAAGACGTATCAATATTGTACATTTACTCCCATTGAATGCCCCATTTAATTAAATTATTTTTTTTAGTATGTGGGTGTTTTTAACAGATAGTGCTGAACTAATTCCAACGTGCATGCAAGTGTGTTTCGGATATTCTATGTGCAACTTATAGTAGAGTGCGTAACAGACTATAAAGCATTAAAAAAATAAAAAACAAATTTGCTAATATGAATTAATACCACCTATTAATAATCAATATAATAGTTAACACAAAATAACAAGGAAACAGAAGCACGCGTGGCCGAACACCATGTAATTTGTGCCTACGTCTGATTTGAACCAGAACATTCTAAGTTAACGCATGTGCACCTTGCTTATTTTCTTATCACTTAAAAAATACTATATTTATGACTGTAATTTTCAAAATTGTAAGAAATTTTAAGTTTTTCCAAAGAGATATTAATATTTTTCTTGATAATATTACAATGTTAGAGTTTTTTCTAAGAAACAGAAGTTTTCCTATAATATTCAGGTAAAATACCTGAATTATGGGAAAATTTCTAACATTTCGACATTTTCCTTAAGTTTCTGTACATTTATTCAGTGTGGAAAACTATCAAAAAAGTGATTTTTCCAAGAAAAATTACCCAAAGCTTTTGCGTTTTCTGTATGACCAACATGATTTGGTGTTTCCTTGAAAAGCAATATAATTTTAAATTCGATATATATTTTGTGCGAAATATTATCTGTTAGTGGAATGAAATAGGAGATGCGCCATCTATGCGACAATTTCTCTACTACACATAAGTATATCTGCTGGGGAGAAAACTCCTATACGAAAATAAATGCGATATTTATTTTTACTTCATGTAAATATTTAGTTAAATTAATAAATACTGCGCTAGCTTCAGATAAATCTACTAACCAAATTATTTGTTTGATTGAATACAGGAATATTGTTTAATTAAACAAATAATCGTTTAATATTCCTAAATCAAGTAATAATTCAGTAACCAAATGCATGAAAAATGGTTGAAAACAACAAGATCGTTTTTCCAATATATAACAGTTTTAAAACCTTCAAACACTATATACTGCTGTAAAGTTCCTTGGCTTATGAGTAAATCAGCATTGACTGAAAAGATTCCAATTATCTCTGAAATTTTGTTTAACCTCGCGCGAAAAATATTCACTATTGTTTGTATATCTGAGACTTATGCACATGGGAACATGAATAAAACTAAAATACTTCCACGTAAAAAAGCACTCAGCTTGAATACAGGTGCTTGCACTTTCCGTTAAAAGGCAAAAGTTTTAAATCAATGTGTACAATAAACCAAAACGTCCGCCTTTTTTATTTAAAATACTGTTTATAATTATATAATATGAAAACGTACTTAGAAGAAACTAAAATATGTTGTTAAATATATACATAATAATATGTACTACTTTCAATTAAAACACTTTTCTGAGAAAAGGTATTCTTTTCGTTGAACATGATAAAAACCAAAAGTTATCAAACTTTTTCTTTAACGCAATCTCTTTTATCAGTGTATGCATACAGGAAGTATATTATTATTAAATTATAATAATCTGTTTCTGAACAGAAAAACGTCCTCGACAAAAAGCGTGACCCACAGAGGGCTATACCCAGCCTCCCTTCAAATGCTAAGCAATAATCGTTATACCTTCATTGACTGTAACGGGCTATACATTTAGTTGTGGCTGGCAATGTATGATCCATACACCACAAGCTGTATGTACAGCAAATAGTGGAAGTAGTTATTCGCCATCATAAAACAAATGGACCTAAAACGGAGCCCTGCGGAACGCTGATGTAACGGTATTAAGAACCTGTGTAAAGAACGATTCGTCCTTTAATTGAAGAGAAATAACATAATATTAATGAAGCTTAAGTAATAACTAGTGAGTGCAGTTCCGATAATATCATGCAACAAAGTAGTGAACGAGAAAAATAGTAAACAACCTATCTGAAAATCAAATAACGCTAAATAGGTATAACATATAATAGCGGAGGATTAATGATTTACTTGCGATGTAGATCCCGCGCAATCAGAAACCAGTTTATAATCCAATTTTCGCTGGCAGCAACTTGAAATAATTCATAGTATAACTGACACTAATTCCTACTCACACAGTTCCAATTATCTGCGGGTTATTGTTTGACGTTTCTCAGAAGACGTGTACGTAATTACATATACATTAAATAATAATCTTTTTTTTACTATAATTTACAACATTTTACTGTTAATTTTGCTTATTTATCATTTTATAAATGCAGCCGAACTTTTTAGTAACATTTATATCATGTCGTATACAATAAAGGCTCATTCCGGACTGCGTTTCCAAGATGTCCTGGGGAGTTAAAGAGTAGTAAGAGAGTTTTCGTTCAAATTTATTGTCTACAGGAAAGGAAAAAAAAGAATTTTGAGAATAAATAAAGTTGGCTCCTCAATACTTAATTAATGGAGATGAAAGGCGGCAATTTTAAGCTGGATTATTTGTTCGTCTCTCAGCATTTGCCAAGGAGGGAGAGAAACCACGAAAACCTCACTCTGAGAGCAGTCCGTCGGGCTCGAACCGAGGACCCCGTGACTGATAGCCAAGCGTGCAAATCGCTAGATCATCAGCCGGGCTTTTTCGATAATCGGCTGGTCATCTAGGTTACCCGATCTAGTCCCAAACGAGTTTTTCTTATGGGGTTGTGTTAAGTCCTAGATTTATGGCTTTGAAAATGAAAGTGTTCATTCTATTGAAGGCTCAAGTTACGAATTTGATTGAGTCTTATTTATATAATCGTACATGCTATGTTTCTCATAACGGCTTTAACTCTGGTTCGTTCGTTGCTACTGCAGGTGTCCCGCAGGGATCCCATTTGGGACCCCTTTTATTCAATATTTACATAAATGATTTATTAACTTCACTTGGCGGTAATTTTGTTGCTTATGCTGATGACTTAAAAATGTATACCAGGGTTTCATCTATATCTGACTGTGGTCTACTTCAAAACAAGTTAAACATCATATATATTAGTGGTGTGATCAAAATCAATTGCACCTTAATGTTGACAAATGCGCCATAGTGTCTTATGTGAAAAGTAATACTTTTATAACGCATCCTTACGGTATTAATGGGCTACCAATTCCTCGGCATTCCACCTACAAGGATCTAGGGGTTCTTTTTGATTCAGCGTTAACGTTCCAAAAGTTTGAGATTTTTTATTCGTTTCTGTAGATTGTTTACAGAGCCTACTGTTTTAAAAACTTTATTTAACTCTATTGTTAGGCCGAAGCTTGAATATGCCTCTCTGGTCTGGTATCCACACTACACCGTTCAGAAATTGGCAATTGAAAAAATCCGAAGGAGATTCCTTAAATATTTATCATTTAAAATTGATTGTGTTTATCCACCACGTGGAGTGGATTATACTGATCTACTTAATAGACATAGTTTCTTTTCTTTGGAGAGCAGAAGCACAAGTGCTAGCGTTAGTTTTTTGGAACGGTTGATTTGTAATGATGTTGATTGCCCTGCTGTGCTTTCGCAGATTAATTTTGTCTTACCTACGCATAATACTCGTTGTTTTGATGTAGTTAAGATACCTTTTGCAAGGTCCAATATACTCAGGCGAGCACTACTTACACACATGGCAATTAACGCCAATAAATTGTCTCAGAATTTGTTTATTTAATGTTTTTGAACAATTCGAATTTTTTTTTTACATTTACTAAAATAATTTAAGTTTAGTTTAAGTTATTATAGCACTATATATAGTACTTATTATATTATTTTGTCCTGTTATTGGAATGTTCTGTTGGACAAATATACGTATTATTATTATTATTATGAAGAGTTGCGTAAAAAGATTATAGATTGCATGCGAACATGTCAGCCAAAACACTGTTCAATGAGCGTAGAAATTTTTATGACGAGTTAAAGTATTGCGCATTTCAGCTTGGAAACCGTTTTGAAAATTTATTATCTTGAGTTTCCTTTTATCCTCACACAATGCATGGAATCTTTTTTTTTAATTTTAAACAATACTTGTGACTATTTCTCTCAAGGCAGTTTATATTATAAGCACGAATGCAAAAGAAGCATGATTAGATGTTAGTTATCGAATAAGTATTGTCTTATTATTTCCCTTTTCACTAATACAAATGTAATGTTGGATTTAATATTACCTTTACAAACTTTATAAATACATAAAGCGAGAAAAGAATATCAATTTAATTCAGCTAAACTACAACAATTCGCCAAACATTAATAAATCTGTGCTCGTGCGTAGGTACGCCTACAATTGAAGTCCTTTCTATTTCCAGTCTCCCAGAATGCAGTCGACAGCTTGCAACTTAAAAAAACGTGAGAGGTTTGTTTTACGTCAATGGACTTGATTAGCTGGTGTCTCCTAACTCTTTAAATAATGATGATGAGATATAAGTTTCACGAAAAAAATGTGTTTTTTTTTGCCACTAGTATTGTGGTTAATATAAGTTTCCATTGTGTCACGGCCTAATCAGCACTTTTCTTCAATCAGTGCCATCGTCTTTCACATTACCAATGAGATTAGGTAATAACTACGTGTGTTGCGCTTTCACACGCATCAGTGCTGCTGAGAGCGTTCGATACGTGCCTCAAGAGTCTATTTATCTCCGGCGTAATTGGTGGTTAAACACTGTGCATTACCAAAGGGCCCGGAGAGGGTGTGATTATTATACACTCCTAATCGGACGATAGTACGACTAGACGAGCAGGTAGAGGAGATAATATGTCACGATACAGGTGTGAAACACAATGGAACCGAATGCACACCTGTTCGACAATAGCGGTAGGAATGCAGTCCTCTGTTCTCTGAACACCTGGTCGGGTCGGTGTGCGCGGCATTGCAACCGTACCCGCATACATACGTATCTACAGCTACGGGAGATAACTGCACCGCACAAAGTCACACGGGCCCACGCTGGGAACGGGTGGGATTTGAAAAAGCGCATCCCGATCCGTTTATTCGGTTCACACGCAAGCAGAGCGGCGACTGGTTCCCATTGGCGTGCAGCATGCTGGGCTCACGATGCCCAGTTTGGAACAATTGATATTGATTCGCTCGAAATTGTGCTGCAATGACGATATGTTTATCTCCCAAGGCAGTTTATTCTGTTTATAGGAGAGTGATTGATCTCGAAATGTGTTGATGTAAACTATTAAAACGTGTGATATTATTAGATAATTAAAACAACATGTAATAACGCTATTTTTGATTAACACTATAAATGACCTAATTATTGTTATCTCGTTATTACTGTAAATTATTAGCATAAATTAAATGAATACGTCAACGTCAGGGTTTAGAAATTTAATTGAGATATGCTTCATCAAGAATTATATTATCAATTTATTCTGACAGTAAAGGTTAATTTGCAACTGTTATTGTAAGTAAACAATCGAACCCAGTATATAGAGAGTATGAGTATTAAAATAAGATTTGCACTGCTAAACCCCTAAAAGTATATTAATAATACATTTAATTTACCTCCTATATAAAGGGATATTTTATTAGTAACAAATCAGCCTTGTAATCGTTGAAATAAGGGTATACTCTGTCCACCAGTAGCGGCTCGTGACAATATTGAATAGTGGGGCCAATCTCCAAATATATTTCTTTTTGCAACGGCTTCTTCAGCAAGCATATCCATGTTAATATTTTCATTTACTACTAGTCTATCATTATTTTCATTTTCATAACGTACTGCTGTGTACTGAATGTACTAAATAAACTTGCAAAATGAATATCAAAAATGAAAAATTAAATTACCTAACTCAACGGATAAAAAATTCTTAAAGGGCGCAAAAGAACAATTAAACTCAGAGTTACCCTCGCAAATCAAAACTTGAATCCAACCGCGAAAAATAAACTGTGGGTGAAAGAAATCTGACTTTCTTAAATACCCCAAAAATTGAAAAGGTTTAATTAAAAATAAAAGAACAGAATTTTGAATGACGTTAAAAACAATCAAGAATTTATTATAAAAAAAAAGAAAAAAAAATGTTAATTACAAATTTTTGCAGAAAAAAAAACCGTGTACAGAGGATCCTGGCTTAAATCAAAAACTGCTCGTGATTCTAAATTACAATAAGACAATGCTAATTCATCAAAGCAAAAGATTTAGTTTGTTCAGGAAGATAATTGTTATACACCAATTCAATCCACGTGGTATCAAAATAATAAAATAAATTCGTGGAACACTAAAAATTTACAAAATTGAAAACTAAAAGCAAGCACAATGCTTCTATTCACCCAAACCGAGGTGATTAATAAAATAAAAATGAAACAGCAAACTAGAAAACGGAAAATGAACTCTTTAAAACATAATGAAAGAATTAAAACTAAAATATTTCTGCCTGCATGAAAATAATAAATGATCTTACATCTATAATGTGCACACATCAATATAATAACAATTATTATTAAGCGAGTTCCTTGATGGATAGAATAAAATTCAAATAACGCGAATCAATTTACGAAATAAAAATGTAATACTAAATGGCTGCAAAGAATTGGAAATACATATACACACGCTCTCGTCTACCTAGGAACTGAGTTACAAGGTTGAACAGTCGTATATATATAAAAATCCTATTCACGACTACGTGCAACGCAGCCGCGCAATTCATCGAAGAAAACTACTATACAAGCGAACGCTAGACATTTAAACGAATGAAATTAATTTAAAACAACTGAACACCTAAATAAATAAATTAAACAATTCACTCATTAACTAAATCTTATACAAAAATAAAAATACATATCTGTGAAAATTCTCTCGAAACATTGACAAAGCTGAACGGAGTAAACATGACAAAATCTAAGCAACTTAAAAAAAAAACTCTCGCGAAAACAAGGTGTCTGTCCACAGCAGTAGATTTATTTGATTTCTGTCTATTGAAAAGTTATGAAGAGCACATGATGCTGCTATAATATCATTAGCCAATTCCAAGTCAGCTATATCTAAATATTTCAAAAGACGAAATTTATTTTTTAACATTCCAAAAGTTCTTTCAATTACGGATCTTATACAACTAACTTTTATATTAAATCATATTTCAGTATTAACGAGATATCCTGTATCTCTGCTGAATCACCTATAAGATAGACGCTTTTGCACATTTAAAAGTGGATTATTGACATTTAGCAATCGTCCATATAATGGACTATTTTTGAAAACTCTAGCATCATGCATTCACTCAGGGCTTCCTATAAAACAGTTAATAAAACGTCCCCCGCTATCACATGTTCCTGCACAAAAATATCATTGTATATACCTAAATACTATACATATTTCAAATGTAGGTATATACACCTTGCAGAATGATGGTTTTGGTTGCTTTATAGGTATGTGACAACCATCTATTGCCCCTACGACTCCAGGAAATCCTCTTGTTCGCTCACGGAATGTCTATAAAAATTAAAAACAGAAAAATATGGGAATATAAGGAATCTCTGAAACTCTTACTTGCATTAATATTGCACGGTGTTCTGCATTAGGAAATCGTATGTAGTCATTCATCATTCGTCTTAAAACACAAACCAGTTCTTTAAATATTTTATGGAATGTACTCTTTGCTACGCCGAAACGATCACCCACTGCCAAAAAATTTTCAGGTTTTGCTAGCAACCCGATTGTTAACATAAGTTTTTTTTTCCAAAATGAATTGATCGTGTCTATATGAATGTTGTTTCCGACAATACTTTGTAAATACTAAAATATAACGAGAAATAACCACATATGACTGCATATTCAAATTCTAATTACTTCAAAACTTGCACGTGACATTCGAAAATGTTCTTTGAATAAATCGTCTTTAAATCGTGGGATCGTTACTTCATAAAAATCTTCGTTTCTTGGTCTTTTTAATCGGAGTATGTATTCCACTATTTCTTGTGGCCCCAATGGTTCTAATAACTGTTCGGCAACTTCCCCGACATGATTTACTAGATTTCCATTCATCTCATCGCCATCCGCGGCTAAATAAACATATAAACAAATCTCTGTTTCGATGCATTTATTTTATGCGATAGAACTGAAACCATGCCATGTAAACTAGCTCGATTTTGCATTGAAAAATAAAGCACTTAGTCGAGTTGCAAACCCTCAGTTCTACCTCCAAACAAGAGGAGCGCTACAATCGGAAAGTTAGTATTTTTATTTTTTAAACGTTTATGTAGCGTATTAAGTTGGCAGTCCCTACAGCAGCTGTATTCTTTGTCCTTATTCCTTATCTATTAGGTCGACCAAAATGGCTGCGCAACTACGTGCGAACTCGGTTACACCGCATTAATTTCATGGAATTTACTGAAATAAGTCGGCAACGATAAAAAGAACTTTGATTTTTGTTGTAATGGAATATAACTTTGTTAAACAAATTATAACATGTTATTAAATTTACATCGACGGATCAACGTGAATATTCGAGTTAAAAATGGATAATTTATTGCTAAACAAGAACATGTCTGCTTGGAAGGAGACGATGATTTTTTTTTAATCTTGAAACATCTCCAAAATGTGTATATAATTCTGTAGGATATTGTTGCACGTAGCAATTAATATTCGTAGGGATTTTATATACACATTTTCCGTATGTTTTAGCTTTAAAAACAAAAACCTTTGTGACTGTCTTCTTTTAAGTTTAAGGCGTATTTTTTTATTCATCGATAGGTAGATATATATTATAATTAGATATCGATGAATAAAAGAATGAGCGTTATGTAGCATGTTTTTGTTTGGTCATAAATTATCTCTATCAATAATAAATAATTTGAAGACCAATAATTACATTTTCAAATTAACGCGGTAAAATAACACTGTCGGGACTGGATACTTAACTATTTTCCAAATGCGCAGAATTTCGACGGAACTCAACAACTATTCTTACTGATCTGTGACTTAAACAGTGTTAAAGTTAAGTGTTAAGTTTATCGTGAATAAGTTATGTTTTGAATTGTAGTTATGTTTATGTCAGAAATGACAGCTGTTGAAGTAATATTTTGTACTGTGTAAAATAACCCGTTCATCCCCCCGCAATTTAGATCACATATCGATAATCCATCGCTATCTGACTTCGATACGATTTCCTCCCGACACTTGCATATTAGAATGTACTAATATACCAGTATATAGGTACTAATATACTATAAACTCCGATACGGATTCGTATAAACCGGAATGATTCGCATACCTACACTGATACGGATACGTATAAATAGTAAAGATTCGTACCGTACGAATCATTTATAGGAATCGAATATACTGATGAATTATACTAATCCGACCCACCTCTAATGCTAACTACGACATCGCTCGATCAACCAACCACTTCAATCTTTTTCCATATAGTCCGACGATCTCCTCTTCTGCTACTTCGCGCGAAAATCGTCTAAAATATATTTATTGGTATTTTTACAGGAAACAATAGTTGTTTGTATCACTAGGCCAGAAACTACAGTTTTGCAAGTATGAGTATATACGAATATTCGCAAAAGAGTTTCTGGCCGTGTGATACACAATGTTTTTTGGGCCGACAAATCTTAATTTTGAATTGAAAATAGAAAAGAAATTTTGACACTAGGGAGTTGACAGTACAAGTTGGCACACATGTTACATACCTTAGTATTTTGACGTTTCCGATAATAAATCTTTTTCTGTAATTTTCTTTCTAGTTTAATATCTATTTATTAATAATAAGTGCAATGAAGACACCAGTCCATCTTAGCATGGTTGAACAGTAGCTTAATGACAATTTATTACACGTCTGTCATGCGGAATCTAGTATGGCCAACCTTTAGTGACATTTTTGCCTGCCTACTTTTAAGTACTGCAAAATGAGTGTTTCTGGACGGAGGTGCAAAAAATTAATTAATTTGTTATTTGCACTGGTGGGGCCATGGCCCCGTGTCTCTTTAAACGAAGCCACCACTGCTGTCCATCCATATAACCATTCGATTTTTGCGGATTATCTGGAAGTACTCACTACCTGATGCCGCAGGTATCTACAAATTATGTACTTAAATGCGAACATGGGCCGTATTAGGAAAAATTAGAATATGGTAAGTAGTGAAGTAATTACGTTTGATGCTTCTTCATGTTAACTAATGAAGAATTGATCTCAAGAGTTTTAATGTGGTAGAATTGGGTAACATGTATAAGATCGACTCCAAACTCTACACATTGAAGAGAATATTAATCGTATCTTTGACTTGATAAAACATTATAACTAACAGCTTCTTGCGGGTTTCGCCGTGTGTCAAAAGTTCAGTTATCCTGAAGAAGCTGTCAGTATGAACAGCGAAACGTCGAGCGAAAGTTTTGACACACGGCGAAACCCGCAAGAACCTGTTAGTTATAGTTACACCGGCCGTGAAAGCAGTGTTGATAAAACATTGTTTTAATTAACAATCAACAACAAACAACTTCTCATCTTCATCATTCGTTACTACGTTACACTCATTATATTTTTTAGAACTCTTATATAAATCAGAAATCACATTTTTCATTCATTCTCACATATACAAGTAAATATACTAATCACAACCCGCTTGATGTCTGTGCGCGCACCATGTAGAAACTCCTGAAAATAACAAGAGTCAGCTTTTTTAAATTTGTCTGTAGTAGTTCGGAGACTATTTTAAGCTGTGCAATTTAAACAACATGAAAATAAATAACACAACGCTGCAGTGCTGGGAGTGGGGAAGGGGGCCGGGGGTGAACTCCCCAGCACTGCAGCGATGAGGATGCGCTCTACGGCTGCGCATAGCGGAAAAAACGTCATTGTTTTTCATTTAGTTTAGGCCTCTACGTAATAGTGGAAATAATACAAGATATATGTACGTGCGTGAGATAAAATGATATTTATATGCTGTACCTTATAACAATGGGCAAGATATTTATACGTCTCATGAGTGGGGGTTCGTTTTACCTACGACAAACACGTATGTCTAATCGTTGTAAAACGGGATTCACTTTCCCTGTCTTGCCCCTAATACTTTCTACTAATTGTAAAATAGCTAATCATTTGCGCGAGTCACCTCATGCTGGTGCACTTATTTTCCTTAGCCCGCTGACTCTCATTGCTAATATTAAATTTTAGAAATAATTAAAGCTAACAAAGATATTACAATTTTAATAATAATAATAAGATATATTTGTAATAAACATTAAACAAACATTATCGTCATATAAGCTTTGTATTAACTATAATGGATTTACTTATTCTTTGCCACTATTTATTTCGATTATTAATATCTATATTTTTATCGGTTGTTACTTTATTACACATAGTATTCCCAATCTCTTTCTGTATAGTAAGTATCATTAAATTAAAATTACTATTTCTGGCCTTCACTATTGGATTGATAGAAGTTATAAAACTGACGAAATCGTGGGCATCTGTTAGTTACAAATAATTTTAATAAACGGTGTAGGTATATAAAATATCTACCAATTTTCTTCTGTAAATAGAGATTCACTTACACCTCGCAAAAAAAACCCATAAATTACACAAACGTGACAAGTATTTTAAACAATTGCTATATTTCTTTAGCAATTACTTCCGAAGCCTGTACCTATGTAATACGCCTGAACTAAAATTAAGATCCCATATAATGCATGTTAAAAACCGGAAAGTGAGCACAATGTTGTAGTAATGGTTTACCATGAATGAAAATAACTCCTACATGCTCAAGGCAAGACTCATAAATTATATAGACTTCTGCGAAAGTGCAGAAGTTTTAGTGTGATTGAAAATCAGATAACAAAATTTTATTATACCCACTAATTTTGTGACATCTAAGGGAACGGAAGATAACTAGGATATTTTTATTAATACCTGAAAACAGGTTTTAAAAATGAATCATGCCTAAATATTTTTGATCTTCAGGCAGTAAGCACGAACTGTAAATATTTTTGCAAATATTGTTTAGTTGTTAGATATAAATGTTACGTTGAACTTTGAAAATCTGTACGTAAACGATATAAAGTGGCATTTTCGTGGTTAACGAACCCAAATATTTATATATTAATGGGCAACTCCAATTATGTTTATGTTAGAAACATCATCCACGAAAAACATGTTACGTCCAATGTCCAATCTTTATATAAAATTGTAAATATAATATCCTATTCATGCTTGCTTAAAATAAAATACTAATAACATGTTATATTTAAGCTAAAATACGAAAATCTACCCCCTTAAAAAGCAAATGCTGGTATATGGGTTACGTTACCTATTTCTCTTATTATGAGTCCATTGTTCCGAATACAATTTTAATTGCCTTCTAGAAATATACACGCCCCTGTCAAGCTCCAGAATATATATAAATCTATATATACATATATTATTCGAAAAGAATAAAAGAGAGATCGGTTTCAAAGTCGTCCAGGGTCAACTTTTATTCTTAGGCCGTTGTAAATCACAGCCGGTGTTGCAAACGTGAACACATGCATACATACACACTCGCAGCTATAATAGAAATGGAAAAATAGAGAAAAAAAAGCCAGATAAATCTCTACGATTACCTACAAAGCGACACCAACATGGACCGGCTCTATATAAAGGAAACCCATGCCGTACGTTTACTGCATTTTATTACCAAATGAGTGTTATTGCCGGATCAATTAGAAAGTTTTGAATGGACGTTTATTGCGGTACGCTATTGAGGTAATATAAGGTAAGAACAATTGTGAAAATCAAAAAATGGACATCGTATTTTATTATTGTCTGTTATATAATTATTGCCGGTAAATATGTAGTCCTTAATAAAAGTAATTTTAGAGAAAGGTTTTGGAAAGTTAGAAAGACCAGACATACACTTTGTTGTAATAACCCTAGTTTTAATTTAAATAATTCAAGATGTGCTTCCAAATTCTTTAATATGTACAGAGTTAAATTTAAATATTAAATGAGACGATGAAAAAACATAACTAACAATGTAAAATCATAGTAATGATACATACAAACTGTATATTCTCGGCTAGACAATATCTTTATTCTTATGCCATTTATTTCGCAAAAGAGACTACAATTGCGCAATAGTCCATTAACATGAAACACTATCATTAAGCACATTTTTAGGATATACATTTATCTCATTTCCGATGGCTTATAATGAATTACCATTATAGGTGTGTTGACTGGTAATGCAATTTAAACGTAATAATACCATTTACTAGCGTATGTTAAACACTATCTACTGCTACCATAAAGATTGTAACGTATTATTACAGTACCCTATTTATCTTTCTTTAATGTGTAGGTGTACCTTCGGAATAAGCACTATTCTATTCTTAAGCACTTTTAAATCGAGTTTATTGCCATGTGAAAGCAATGAAAGGAATTGATGAAATCGTTTCTTTAAATTAAATGTAGCTATATGCTGTAGAGGTTGTTGATCCAATGTTTAAATAGATGATTATTAGAATAGTTATTAAAACCATATTGTGGGCCCTTCTAAAATACCCATTGCTTTAAAATTAGTGGGCCTAAATTAGATCTTTAATTACAGCTCTATATTCTTTGGGAAAAAATGTGACCATTTTAAATTCAGTGCAGTGCAGTGGCGTAAAACCTAAAAATAATGTTGACTTAGAGCGTCCCAAAAATAAGGGAAGTAGGGAAATGTAACAACATTGTGTTGCTTTCACACTTTTCTGCTTGACAACATTTGTTTCAGTGACTTTCTTCATTTGTTTGGATATGATATATCACAGCACAGTTAGAAATCATGACAAAGTTTTATCAATCTAGACCAAATTATTGATTTTTTTCATGATATTCTACGACAAACATAATTTAAACTGTGGAACTGATAACATCATACATTGCTAAACACCCTATCACTAACAAACCCTACACTAGACATACGTTTCAATAGCAAACCTGCCCTCAGCAGTAATAACACTGAACTTGTTCGGTATCTGATGAACAGCTGTATGCAATGGTTGTTGAGCTCGTTTCACATTATAATGTATGATTGAATGAAATGATTCATTCATTCATTAAGTTAGGGTGGGCACCTAAAGTACGGGCACTTAAGCTAGGTGCTCATTGTACCATCCCTATTAAGTCTCTTATTTCCACTCGAGCAGCTTGGTGTTTTCTATAAAGCCCAGTATCTAGCCCAGCGGAATCTTGAGAACCTTCGAGGGCTCCAATAGATCTTTCCCGAAATATTTATGCCTGAGTACCTTCAATTCCTCACATGTGCAGATTACATGTAAACTCGTTTCCTCCTGTAGTTCGCATCTTCTACACCATGGTTCGCTTACCCGTCTATCTTCGTATAGATGCTTTTTCAAGCGACAGTGTCCAGTTACCAGCCCAGTAATGGTTTTAGCTTCTTTCTTATTGCGCCTGAGTAGGTTATCAGAGATGCTAGCATCCTCATCCCCTATTAGCGCTTTGGTATGGAGTTATGTAACCAGGTCCAGATCTCCCTTCTTGCGGAATCCTTTGTAATCCCACATACGGGATCTGGACCCATGAAGTGTCTCTTAGAGCACTTTATACCCTCATGTCTCGGCACCCAAATCAGAGACACCGTGTCGTCTCGTGAATGAAATGATATATAGAGTGTTGCATTTCACCTAAGTATGCGTTCATCTAATAACACGACCTAATACATACAATCAACACAGGTTTGGGAATGCATTCGAGAACTGGAAAAATATTCATTTATGGGATTCTGAGAATCCACACGCATTAAGGGAGATATTTCCAGCACGAATTCAAAATAAACATTTGGTGTGGGATGATATCTGATTTTTCATTGGTCCCTTTGAACTTCCACCGAATCTGAATACAACTATACTTAAATTTTCTCGAACAAAATTTAAATGGGCTGGTAGAAGATGTACCACATTTTTCTCTGCCTGTGCGCGAGTATCTGAACTAACAGTTTCCAGATGGATGATTTGGTCGTGGAAGTGAATCTCCTTGGCCACCTAGCAGTCCAGATTTTAACCCCCTAGATTTCTCTGTTTAGTCTAGTATGAAGAATATAGAAATAGAAAGAATTTTTTATTATTTATTATTTACCTGAAGTTCGTAATTTAAAGATTAAAAATTGTGTTAATACGACAAACTGCATTCAAACGAATCAAGATATCAAAATTAAACAAGTATGTATTTTTCATGTAAAAAAAGTTGCTCTTTCAAATTTTCTATTCGTTTTATGTGAATCTGCCTACACAAAAAAAGATAAATTTCGATTTACCTATTCAGCTAGGTGTAACTAACGCCCTCTATGAGCAACGGTAAAAGTGATGATAAATTCCTATTCATCGTGCTGAAAAACGTAGTAATACCAATTTTCTCGTTGATTCTATGAAAACTTGCTGAATTACTAGAAAATTTATAAATAAAATTATTAACTTGAACATTCTGTATGTCTTAAACGAGCAACTTTTGTATAAGCGCATGTTGCGCTCAATTCTGATGCTTTAGGCTCTACTATTCCCAGTTTCCAGATTTTCCATTCTTAATGACTCACACTGTATAGGGTTATTCACGCTATACGGCGCGGAATATTGTGACCAAAATGTGCGACATTCACTTTTGGGATATATGGTGGGTCTCTTATAGTTACTTTTTAAAATTATTTTCGTGTTACACAGAGTATTCCAAAAGGATGTCAAATTTGTGGTTTTTCTTAATGAAACACCCTTAATATTATTGTATTTGTAGATTCTCCGATCAAAATACGCGTCTGTTTCAATAAGGTTAACAATACCTAAATCTCAAGTTTTTTTTAAATAATTTGCATTTTGTGAAAATCTAACCTAATTTTCATGTTTCAAATGCTGAATTATTTGGTAATTTTGCTAATGTTTGAACTCGCCTTCTTAGGCATGTACAAAAATTAAAACTAATAATAATAGAATAATAAATAAATAAGTCATTTTCATTATTTATAACATTATGATGATATTGCCCAAAGTGAATGAAAATTGTACACTAATTTTAATTGTGTCGCGACTGTATGTGATAAATTCTTATAGCAATTTAGATTCATGCTGTTAGAATGCAATAAAGTTGTTCGTGTTGTACTAAAAATGGTTGGTATGCCTGTGTTTCTTTTTCGTATACACAAAACACACTGAAAACTTACTTTCCCTCCATTTTTTTAGTTTTAAATTAGTAGTTAAGTCTGTTGTAACCGTTGTAATTTTAGTCGTTTTTGTTGAAGAATAAATACAAACAAAATATTCGTTACTGATAGCTTTTATTTTAAATCCACTCCTGCAACACATGTCTAATGAAATTGTGTCGTACTTATGCATTTTTCTGTTGTTCTAGGTTACTTGCCTGCCAAAATCATGTAAGGCCAGTTTATTAAGTGTACAGCCAATGTGCGGTTCCGACGATATTTGGTATCCTAACAAGTGCTTACTAGAACTAGCCCAATGTTACAACAGCACCATTACGCAAAGACCCAGAGAACATTGTCGTAGACCTATCAAATGTTCGGAATACATAAAAACATTTCCTTCGTCAGTTTTGGAACTGAAGTGTCGCAGTGACGGTAATTACGCGGGTAGTCAGTGTAGCAGTAAATTAGGTTACTGTTGGTGCGTGAACAGTCAAGGTGCGCCCATGGATTACACCCTAACGCAATATTCCCCCACTCTGAAGCCCAAGTGCTCGAGGAAGAAATCCACGCGGAGGAGATCCTCGCCGAAGAACAGCAGGCGATCGACTCGACAGTGCAAGCGCGAAGATAAGGCGAAGTTCAACATCAATCTAGTGAAAATATTCCAAACGGAATTCATCAGGGAGAACGCGTTGGTCGGCACTTCGGACGGCAACTTGTTCAACAAAGTGCTAGATTGGAAGTTCGATCAGATGGATAAGAACGGCGATAACCGACTGGACAAGAACGAGTACAAGGATCTGAAGAAGATCGTAAAGAAAGCGGTAAAGCCGAAACGTTGCGCGAAGACCTTCGCCAAAGCGTGCGACCTCAATGAAGATGAGTTCATAGGGAGACGGGAGTGGGTGGAGTGTCTAACGAGGGACGGCATTGACGGTAGGTGTTGTTCGTTATAGTTATTTTCAGCGGTCCAATTAAGTAGTACGCTCACACCATCCGCTCTCTCACGATACCCACGTCCAATTATTTATCATATCCGATCGCATTTCATCCGCGTTTTATCATGCATACGGGGACTGACATTAATGTCGTTTGACATGGATACAAATACTCCTAATTTAGTTAAAAAATGAATTTAAACACTACAGAACAAATTAATTTATTACCCCACATGTATTACGTTACACATATAAGTTTACAAAAACACTGAATTAGGTTCTTCAATTTAGCAAAAAACCTTCGTTAGTCAATACATATATGTTGGCATCAGTTTTACATATTTCCATGTGTGGAAATGTCAATTTTTTTTGCCACTTTTCTAATTCTCCAACTTTGCGATAGTCCACATTTTTTTAATGGTGTTCTTTAATGCAGTGGTTTTCGAGATGTTGCCGTAGAAAATACCACTTTTAACATTTGGAAAATTAAGTTGACGTCATCTCTTTGGAAAGAAACACAATAAGTACAACACTATTCCACAAATTCTTGGATTTATATCGCAAACAGGTACATTGCAGGCCCGCAAATCCAAATGCTTTATAATCCGGATGGCCTAGTAATGCGGACAAAATCAAAATAAGCAAATTTCACAGTAGATATCTTGTAATACGAACCGACTATTGACCTTCTAATCCGGATCGCACGATTTTACTGTTTTGCGTGTTATTGAAGAACACTGGGATTCCCTCGATAGGCACGTGTGGAACAAAAAGTAATTCCTTGTTTAGTTTAAATCCTCATGGCGCCGAGAAGGGCGCACAAAACTTTAACTCTTGCGAGAAATAGGATATATTACAAAAGGTGAATAGGATAGCCCTCGCAAAGAGATAGAGTGTTGGTACGTCAACAATTTCTGATGTGAAAAAGAATAAGGAGAAAATAATAGCGTTAATACTTTGCCTTCTTTTTAATAGAATATTTAGAAGGATTGGTTTTTTTCTATTTACAGTTATATTTCTGAATGTGTATCAACCCCAATGAGAATGAAAAATCTGCGGAAGCCAGAATATCCTTAAATGGAGAATGGACTGTAGTAATGGTTCCAGCCACAGCGTGAAATACATGCCACTATTACAACCAATATTTTAAGACAAAAAGCGCTTAAAATTTACCTCAAATATTACAATGACAATTTCGTTGCAAGCAGAGGGTGGGTGAGAAGGTTTATAAAAAGACGTGGAATTCGCCGTATGAAGGTCGTTAGAGAGAAACTGTCCAGTGATTCATCTGCCGTGCAACCATTTTTACAAACATTTACTAGAAAAATGAACGAAATGGAGCTTCTACCAAGATAAATAGACAATGCAGAAGAATCAGCATTATTCTGGAAACTTCTTCCTGATTGAACATTGGCGCATGCCAAAGAAGCAACTGCCCCAGGGGAAAAACTTCGAAAAAGAGAATAACATTTCTTGCATGTGCAAATGGCGATGGTACAACATGTAAAGTCAAATGTTAGTCATTGGAAAAACAAGAAATCCCAGAGCATTTAAATTTTTTTCTAGACGTCTAGTAGAATATGTCTCGACAAAAACGCCATCATCCGATTTCTTCCCTATTTGCAGAATGGTTTCACAGATCTTTCGTTGTACAAGTAAGAAAGTTTCAAGAAAAGTGTTGGGAAAAAATCTTTTGCCATTCAACTGAAATAATTCAATAAACATTGCTAAAAATTCAGAATACGAAGGGGATTCAAATAATCATATCCAGATATCCCATTGTAGATACTTTTGGGGATGGTTAATAAACTATCCCTAATCTGAGTTTCTGGGCACTTATTTATCGGCAGAAATGAGAAAGTAGACATCTTTGCCAAAAAGGGTATTACGTTTTTATAGCTTACTGTAAACTCAGAAAGCACTTACACAGAATCAGGCTCTCTGATGAGAGTGAATGCTGACCGTGTTTAGAAGCCGAGGAGACAGTTGAGCATAGTTTCTGGCACTACCCTGCTGCTACAAGAATCATGTAACTTTCGGAAAGGCTAACGCTTATCAAAAAGACCTAGGAATAATCTCATTCAGCAAGATACTGAGCTGCCTTAACGGGCTGAACTTGTTGGATGAACTCTAAGATAACATCCGCTCTAGAACAGACCCTAATGGTCATAGTGGACGGAAGGATTAATCCAACCATGAGAAGGACCAAACTAACTAACTAAGTACAAAGTAACAACGTAATCTGCAACAATTCTACATGTAGATGCCAAATATCAACGTTGCATGGAATAAATTAGTAGTAGCACTATGTCTACTGCCGTCATTCACATTAGATAGCAGTTAATTCTCTCAAGATAATTTTCAATAATTTTGTCAGAAGGTTCGGCAGTTATCTTGGCTATAACATGGCAGATGTTACGTTACTCCTTTGATGGTTCAGCGTTGCAGGTTTGTTGGTGTAGACTCAAGATTTCAAAAGATCCCACAAGGAAAATACAATGGTGTTAAAACTCATAATCTTAGTGGCCGGTCGACATCACCGTTACGTGAAATAATGGCACCTCCAAACTTTTCCTGCAAAACATCTAACGTTACGCGGGATAATAATAATGATTCATCCTCCCAGCCATGAGTTATTGTTACGCCTGCGCCCATGGAGCGACTTAAGATGTTCGTCTCTCAGCATTTGCCAAGGAGTGAGGGACACCACGAAAACCTCACTCTATGAGCAGTCCGTCGTTGCTTTGTCTTGTTGAAACCACATGCCCTCAATATCAATGTCTTTGATTTCGTGCCAAAAACAATCGTTCAGCATGCACCTATAGCGCTCACCGTTGACTATTACTGGCTTCTCAGTGTTTTCAAAACAAAAGCTCACTTTCCTCTCCTGATCATAAATAAGGCTTCCCACACTCTTTGAGCGTGCAATAGGCAATGGGTGTCTCCTGTTTTGCGTGAGGATTTTCCTCATCCTATACGCGGCAACTTTGTTTATTAACACACCCGAAAAGTTGTAAATTTGCTTCATCGGAGGAAAAATCCTTTAAAAAATCAGCAGCGACATCTTGCTCCTCTAACACTCAATCTGTGTAAATTCTTCGCTGTCCATGAACTTTCAGGCTTCAGTTCTTGTGTTAACTGGATTTTATAAAGGTGTATAGTAGAAGTCCTTATGCAAAATACGCCAAAGAAAGCCATAAGAAAGACTCAAAGCTTGCGAACGGTAACGAATCGATAATTCATTCAAGCCTAACCTGTCTTATTTATGAAACATGCAATTTTCGTTTCGCTCAAAAATCTTCCGCAGGAATATTGTATTTAATGATTTACATTTATGATATAACAAAAAATGGATTATGCCAATAAAATAAATTCGGAAAATATTAGTTGGCAACCAAATATACATGGCACAAAAATCCTCCATATGAGTGTGCGTCAATTCATGTGGCTTTACTGACTTCAACATCTCACCGCCGAGCAGAATGACCCTGTAACGGCTGAACTTATACTTTTCATTCCAGTAAGATGCATTTAGTTTCACTAGGAATCTCATGGTGAAAACTGCATTTCCATAACCACTTTACTTCTTCCATTTCTGAGATATTAGCAGATGTGCTAAAAATATGCGGCAGGAAATTTATGGCGAAAAAGATTCTACATTACATGATGTGTGTCAGGTTCTTGAAAATCATAGTTCATTTCCAATATCCATCTACAAAAAGAATCCTTAGAGTTCTAATAAGTATCTCTCTTTAAAATATTATTCTGAAAGCTTCTTAGTGGCAACTAGTGAATTGGTACATATATTGTACTTTAAATTTAACTGAAATATATTAATTAGATTACTGCTTCAATCATTAATAAAAGTCAACATGTGTATACAACCATAAAGATAAAACAAAAGGCATAAAATTGTTTTAAGAGAAAGTGATTTAAGAATGTACTATAATTTGTACATGTTGGGGTAATATCTACTTATAAATTTGAATAATTACATACCGAAATATTACCTCTTGCTTTTTTATTATCACTTGCCTTGAATGCATGCATATTCATAAATGACTTGTTTATACACAAACATGACCACAAATTTGTAACGCACCTAAACCATAATGGCACAAGCTTTTATGTGTTAAGCACTATACCAATTTATTTGCTTGTGTGTGTCTGTGTGGGAACGCATACTGTTAAGTGAATTATTGCTTCCATTACATATTAACGATAACAAATTAAAAAGGGCGACATATACGCCATTTGTTATCTTTCCCTAATAAATTACTAATGCTTGAGAACGTGTGTATATTCTACCATTCAAATTAAACCACATCCATTACAATGACAGACGTTTCCTTATAGACTAATAAATCAACCACGGCTTCGCGTAGTTTGCAGATTAACATCAAATTACAACATGACGTGCCGTGTTGTTACTTTGTTTTGAACTTAAATAGTTTTTTTGCGTCTGTTCTTGTTGCTGCAAGTAGACGGGGGACCGCAGGAGGACTCCAACGGGGACTCCGACGTTGAAGACGATGAAGATACGTTTCCAGATTATGTGCCCATACCTATCATGCCATCGACGCACACACCGCCCCATGGAGGTTAGTGAAGGAATTGTATCTACAGCCTTTTACTACACAGTCCATGTTTTATATTTCTAATAATTTTCATGGCATATTAGTTTTTACTTGCATCATTACTAGAAACAAGAACGACGCGGTACTTTAATGTTTTCAACAGACGTGAGTACTGTATCGTAAAGGAAGGTTTGCTTTTCTTGGTAAAAAAAGAAAATAGTTGCGATTCGATTATTAGCGATCAAATAACTTGTAACCCTTTAACTACAAGTTATGTTAAATATTAAAGTCGTGTAGTTTTCCGGTGGTACTTAAAAGTTGAAAATACCCAATTCTATTATTTGAGTAACGAACAGGTGATGAACTAAATTAAAATTTCTAAATTGTCAAGGTCTGAATTGTGGGCAGCAGTTTATTTTTCTGGTTTAGTATTGGTTTGGGTGTGGTTTCAAATCGTTCAAAACTGTTCGACAAAATCGTTCAACTTTAAGGACTAAAATAATAAATTTATTATTTAATAATAAATTTATTTGACAATCCTTAAAATGACAATCCTTAAAATGACTGGTAACCAACTTTAAAATTATTACAAATAAACTGAAGAAATATATTCCCCTTTCATTTCAAAACTAGCCACCCAGAATAACTTTTAAAATACCTTGAATTAAATTTAACAAGAAAACAAGTCAATTTCGATTTACGGTGGGATACATTTTACATGTATCTGCGACCCCGTCGTTTCAACCCCTAATCGGGGGTGAAAGTGGGAGAAAGTGGAAAGGGGCGTGGAGTGAGTCTTTGAAAAGGGCTTGTTATTAGCAATTTTTTGTCGCTTTATTTGTTTCCAAGTTATGTTCTTTTAAACTTTAAAAATTGAAACCCGACATTTTAGTGAAAATATTTTATTAGAATCAGAATGAAGTTGTAGTTCAAGATATTCAGAATGCAATAATGGGGACATTAAAGCAAAGAAGAAGGGGCGCTATAGAATGGTCAGCGTCACCATCAGACTTAACGCCCCTTGACTTTTTTTTATGGGGGCATCTAAAGACAGTAGTGTATAAAACTCAATCTCAAAGTATTCGTGACGTTAGGCATAGAATAGTGGAGGTGTGTGAACGGATTACCCAAGAGATGTTTTAAAAAGTGTGGGAGGAGTTCGAGCAATGGCTTTACCATTTGACCTCCCGTAAATCGAAATTGGCTTGTTTTCTTGTAATTCAATTCAAGGTATTTTAAAACTTATTCCGGGTGGCTAGTTTTGAAATGAAAGCCCGGTATATTGCAGATTTTGTATTATTCCGTAGATGTCCAAGGAAAGTTGCTGGTACTTGATGTTGATGTAGATTTATGTAAATTGTTATTTCCTTCTTATAGTAAGTTCACATGAAAAAACGCACGACCATCTTCTAACCTACTTATGCTACTACGTTCGTGCTAAACATGCCAGAGTTGGTAACTTAGGAATGGCAGATTAACTTAGAGATGTGACCATTACTCTATATACGGGCTGGGCCCAGAATGTGGAAGCAATACTACAAACGTCTTTACTATAGAATAGGTAGACTTGGAGAAAAAAATATCCGAAAGATTCAAGCCTGAGCGAGCAAGAGAGAAAATATCGGTTCCTAGTAGTGGAAGGGACCCAATATCTTCTCTCTCACTCAATTAAGCTTGTATCGTTCGGATATTTTTTTCTTCAAGTGTACTCAGGGTAAGTTGGGATATTAGCGTGGGTAGAATTTATAAATCCTACAAAATTTACATTTTATGTTGTGTTTCATATAATACCCGGCTTGATGGTAAAGTGATGTATAGAACGTGATCATAATGAACGAATAATTTAGTCTGATGACAAATATAGAATTCACAATTTTTTATTTTGGTTTTAAAAAAACGCTATTGCCTTGACGCGTTGGCATAATAGCGTTTTTACAATTTTTTTAAATGATGTCACACATTTAACTGTAGAAAAAAAAAGTTTATATGTATCTGTATTTTACGTTAAAAAGGTAATTTCAAAATACTAACAAAAAGTTTATTTCTGTATCTGATCTGTTTCAAAGCTTTTTCGAGATCACATGGTTTTTCACCATGATCTTATTTCATTTTTTATTTTCTAACCATCTAAAATACCAAGATGTTATGTGTAAATCGAAAAAATGCATCTGCAATAAGTTTGCGATAATAAAAATAATCGTGCTGTTTTTCACTGTTTAAAATAATAAATAATAGAGTAAGAATTGGTTCTTAATTTTAAAAACGTCATATAATCTTGGAAAATATTAACTTTAAGTAAACAGTATGTTAACCCAAGTTAAAAAGGAATAATGGCCCTTTGCACCAACGCGTTAATCTTGGTTTAACTTTAAGTGACGCTTAGATTGTGACATTCACTAATTGACCGTTTGTACTAACGCATTAAGCTCGATTTCATTTTAAGTGATGCTTAGAATGTGACACTCACTGCATCAAAAATGAAATATCTCTTCACTATCAAAGTGTCACTTAAAATTAAACCACTCTTAACGTGTTGGTACAAACGGGCCTAAAAGAAAACAACAAAATACAGGGTGTTCCATTTAACAAACAGGAGTAAATGACATTTGTAGATTAATACATTTATCCTTGTACAAAAACCACCTGTAGATTATAATCAGATTTTATTATACCCCAGGCATAATTGCCAAAAATTGTTTTTGGATAGTTAACACCACCCCTAATAGCCAAATTTAAATTTCCCGTCACTATTTTTAGTAACTTCAACGTAAAGGCATTAAAATAACTGTCAATGTAGTACAAAATAGTAGGTAATTTTATGTTTCAACGTTGAAGTTACTAAGAATATTTGCGGGCAATTTAAATTTGAGCCATGCGGGACGCCTACTGTGATCTCGAGATTGCATGTAGGAGCAAAAGGTTCCTCAATACAATCTCGAGATTTTACACCGTTTCTTGAATAACTTTTATATTCGTAAAGCTACTTCAATGCAATCTTAAAAAATATATACAGCGTAAAGTTGGGTATTATGATACCACTCTTCAACTAAGCATTCTGTATATCTTTAGATATTTTTAAACTAAAAGCTTTTCGATCCGTTACAATTATTGTATTTAATATTTTGTTGTATGTTCCATATATAGTAAGGGAGTTACAGTACTTTTCCACACTATCGGCCCACCCAGTATATTGACAATAAGCCAAACATTGATATTGAGACATGATGTGATTTTTTTTCTGAAATAAAATTTTCTTTACCTCCACTATATTTGCTTTATAATCAATTCAAAATCAAGAAAGTCTCCAGACTCTCAAGGAGAGGTCATATTTGGAACAGCAAATTATTAATGTAGGATAAACTTAGACAATTCCTTTTTTTAATGTTGCAATAATCGAAAATAAACAAGGTCTTTATAAAATGGTTGCTCGTATCTAATTATTTACAGCTTTGATAATTTAGCAAACCTGAATTTAAAATGCATTGTAATGTCCCATTTTTTGCTTATATCAAGATATTTTGTATGCAATTGATAACCTTTTCAATCTTTAGAAATAAATTGCTATATAGAATTTTATGAATATGATATTTTATACTTTTCGAAAGGTTTTTGTTAGTTTCTTAATATGTCCCGTCGTTCTTGCCTGTGTTTATTACAACCCTCTATACAAGGAAACACTCGCAAAATTCAATGCATATCATATAAATATACAAGGTAGAGGAAATAAATAAAAAGATAATCTTGCGAAAATAATTAATACTAATATTTCAATTTTTTTTTAATAAAGACTCGGTTGGTTCTTTGCTTCAGTGTTACAAACGGCGGAAGTACCTAGTGATGAATCTATTGAACAAAGAGAAGACGACATAGCTGACTGTAGAACTGACCGAGAAACTGTTCTTCGTGAAATGAAAGCCAACAAGAACGACCTGTATGTACCTGAATGCACACCAGATGGAAGATACCAAAAGGTAGATTATTTAATTTATTAATTTCAAATATGATAATTAATAAGAATTAAAATGAATCGATAAATATCATATCACTCAAAAGATATTCCTGCAGATGCAAAATTGAAAAAAAGTTCACTCTCTAACTATAAGAGAAAAATGTATATTCTGGTTGTAATAAATTTATGAAGTATTACAATGGAAAACTATTAAGCAATCTTCATTGGCTACTCTTATAATGTCACTAAATGTGCAATATTATATTACAGATTCAATGTTATAAATCTACAGGTTACTGTTGGTGCGTCCACGAAGATACGGGCAAAAATATTCCCGGTACCTCCGTAAAAAATCAAGAACCGAAATGCGATCAAGTGGTCTCTGCACCGCGCAGCATCAAAGGTTGCCGGAAGCTAAGAAGAATGTCTTCCTTAAAGCCCTGCTCGATTTCCTACACGAGAAAATGGTGAAAGACATCAATGGAACCAAAATCGCTAGGTAATTTAATTATTGATCGGAATTTAATGTTTGAATATTAATTTTAATCTTGTTCAGTGCAAATCGACCTGCTGGAATGCTACTAGAGAGGAGCGCGTAGCTTCTTGGAGTTTCGTTATATTCGATAAGAATAAAAATAAAATAATGGAGAAGAATGAATGGAAATTCTTCAAGGAAACCGTATCGGGAGTGAAAAGTTTGAAGAAATGCGGAAAGAAATTACCGAGATACTGTGATAAAAATAAAGATAAGGAAATTACGTTAACGGAATGGTTAGAATGCTTATCCAGTAAGTATTGCTACGACTGTAGTTGCGCTGCTTTTTTGTTGTAAAAATGAAAAACACAATTACTTAATCTTTAATTCTGAGATTAAATAAATATATATTTGGATTAATTTGCTCTTTTTATCTTTCAGAAAGAGACCACTTTACCGATATATTGAAGGAGGATTAATGTGGTGGCACAGGTGCCCAGCCAAATTAAAATAAATATTCCGTGTGGTGTACAAAGCGTGATCCGGTCAATGTGGTGGAAGAGAAGCGATTTACAATTGTGATTCTAGCATAGCTGTCAGAATGTTCTCGAACAAACTAAAGACATTTCTACATAAACTAAAAAAAAAAAAACATATTGTGTAGATGCTTATTTATTTTTTAATTATAATGATATACTATTAATACTAATGATTCCTACACTTATTAAATGTATTATGGTCAAGAACTATCAGTTGTATAAGATGTGCATTGTAAATTTTAATGTGTACATTTAAACAATCCTATGAGTTGTTATTAGTTTCCTTTTTAACTTACGAATTAAACGAAAATGTAAAATAAAGTAATTACGTGTCCGTAATGTGATATAATAAAATTCAATAAAACTACGTAATTGTAGGTGTTATTTTCTTAAAAAAATATATAAATGTTGTTGAGTTTAAAATGGCGCTGCGTGTCACGCGTCTACGAATCTTTAGTTATCATAAACGAAGTATTTGCAGATAACTTCATACTGCTTTCAAGGGATTTTTTTATGGTCTGGCACCAGTTTTGACTTGAACTGTTTTTCTTTGTGAAGAATACAGCTACCGCCAGATTTTATAGGTCATCCTAGATTTGCGCAAATAATTGCAGCAAAATGAATTGGAAATGGAACTCCTGGCAGTATATTATAAATTTTTACTTTTTAAAGAATCTTAAAAATTTTTCTGCACTTCGTACACTTTAATACAGCTGTAATAGTTTCTTCAAGGTGGGAAGAAACTGATCTTTCATATGCATCAACATTTAGTACATCTATAAAAACTATTGTAGAAATACGTATATAAACATTTAAGGCCCTGTTAATTTCCCAGAATTGAAATAAAAAATAAAAAAAGACACCCTAAGTAATCCCAACACCATTTCGTTGAAGGCGCTCAGAATTTTACCGTATCTGTACATAAAAAGCCAGAAATACAACAATAAATCAACCAGAAAGAAAATATTCGAACAGTTTCCACACCAAAATGTATCTTCAAATTTTTCATAATTTCAGAATCCAGATTTTCAACGTAATGGCGCACACCTGCAGTAAAAGAAATAATTTTTCTTGATACTTATGATAAATACATAATGGTCTCAGTTTTCATGACTCCCATGTTGTAGCTTTGTTATTTATTAGCACGATTTTAATGAAACTTTAGTTGGGGATACCATCTATCAGGTGATTAAATCGCAACAAAAAAATGGGATTTTCACCAGTGGCGTTCGTCGTTAACATTAAACAAAAAACGGTTACTTATCACTTTAGTCTCGTTCTTTTACTATTTATTTGAAATAAATTAAATATAAATCAAGTTTCGATGACACACACAACGAGAGAGCTAGTAGTTTTTGACGATATTTATTACCTGAAGATGGTCAAATTTTAAACCGAAACATGTAGTAAATAAATTATAATGCTGAAAATTTGAAAGAACTTTTAATTTGCAATTTTTTAATTGTTAGGGAATGTCATAATCTTGTTTAGCATCACCCATACAAAATCACCTTATACAAAATTTTAAACCAATACTGTGCTGGGTATTCACACAATAAAATAATAAATTCTTATATTTTAAAGCTATTTAAAATTCCATATATTTAATTAAAACAGCATTATTTTTCCACAGTTATCTTAATTGATGTCGGCTGATTCTAAAAGTCATTTTCTCCTTCGAAATTCTTCAATTTCATATACTATTAATTCGTACCAATGAAGTTTGTGGATTTTTTTGATTTGCCAATATGCGAAAACATAGGGTTTGCTACGATCGTTGCAAAATTCAAAAACTATAAACCAACTAAAAAATCTGTCATTTCTATTGTAATTCAATAAGAAATAGTGGTTTTTTATTTATTAAATCATTTTTAAGTATCACAGCTCAGGCTCGATATTTCATCATAATGGCATATGAAAAAAAAAATCATTAACACGGAAATTTAGGTATGACGAACGTCATTGCTTAAAATTAAAATTCCTCATAAAGAGCGATTCCAAATGAGGAAATATCTTTCCTAGAATGAGATAATGCTATTTAAGATGAAAAACTTGAAAGCGGTTCTAAACAACAAATTTAAATAGCTTTAAAATATCAGAATATATTATTTTATCGCATGAACACCCTGCAAGGTATATTGGTTTAGAGTCATGAAAAGTGTGACACACTGTATATCGAGAATAATGCTCTATACAATATCCACAGGTGATAGATAAGAGAGATTCGTTAAACTGATTTAAAATACCGAAAATGTGCTTTAACTATAGACAGAAATATGATATTATCTAGTGCGAGCACAACATAAGTTGGACTCTATAATAGCTGCCATTTTTATTAGTTCTTTTGATTAGTACTTAAAAACACATAGGTAATCCTATTTTAGAAAAAAAACCATCATTGATTGCATTATTTCAGAACTAATGATCAACATTAATGTGCACAATGTTAAATTTTCGATCTTATTTAAAGGAAATAAAGAAGGGCCACTTTGTTATTCCGAGCGGGTCCGCATTTTGCAGAGGGGGCGCCATTACCGTCATTATTCTGACATTGATCTTGATCGTTGGAAATAATCGAGAATAATTAAACATTTTGTTTGTTGATGTATTGCTATTTAACGACCGCTTAACGCAGCATATGGTAAATACGGCCATTTTGAGTTGAGATCGCACTTCCCCGCCTAACACGTTCTTTTTATGATTGATGTAACTAAAAGACAGCTGCGGCATCTAGTGCTAAAACAATAAATTATCGCTAAAATCCATTTTCTGGGACAAAACACCAAAAGTGCCAACTGCAACTGACACTTCTTGTATTATCTCTTTGCTGATTAAATTTCCATATTGATTAAATATTAATTTAAAATGAGCAACCCAGAAAAACATAACATAACCTTATTTATTTATTAATTGGAATGGAATTCTAAAAACTTATTAAATTATAATAAAAACATAAGTAATATAATTACATATTTTTTCTTCTGATTACAATGATAAGCCATAGTTTTAAAACACGAATTGTTATTTTATCAATTGTTCAATTTAAACCAGAACAAGAATCGAACTGTAAATCACACAAGCAAGGAACATGTAACCAAGAACAGATACATATGTTCCTTGACACAGGTTCCAAGTAAGTATCAAACATTGTCCCCAATTTGAAAATGTTTGATAATGCACCAGAATCAAACGACATAATATAAAAACAGTATATAATTAACGTCAATATGTAGGTATATAAATTATGAACAATCTAAATATATATGACATACCTATAAATAACATTCATAATCAATTACTTGATTTTATAACACCAGCCTCACTTAACACTTGCCTTGCAGCATTGTTTATATGTCGAAATCTGTCAGGTCCCAATTGAATGCCACCATACCTACAATTTAATGAAATATCCAGTGCCAATAAATAATATAACGTTATGATATTACCATCTAGAAACTACCACAAATACATCGGTCACATTTAGTATTTGAAGTAAATGCAGTAATCGTCCACCAGCATGATTTTCACCATCATCATCACAGTCCTAAATATGAATTTTAGACACTAACTACAAAAAGTTTGAAGCTTATTTACCTGTAAGATACTTCCCGTTTCAGTTTTAATCCGGTAAGCAGAAATATTATGTGTGGCTTGGGCAATTTTTTTATTTTGGAGTAATATATTCATTACTGATCTGGAATCCATTTTAATAAATTAAGTAAATAAACATCTAAAGCATTTATACTTATATATAGTATAAAGTGATAGCAACATTGGCAAAAAACTATTTCAATAATATTACAGATAAAGATATTTATTCTCCAGTAGTATCTATTTTAAAACAATTTTGTGAACAGCATAGATAATTTGACTTTAAATAATCATCTATTAAATGGGTGCATTCAAATGACTGAGACACTAACAGAGGGATACCTGGTGAACCAAAAACCTGTTCGGTTGCTGGAACTAAGCAAACAACACTATAAATTGTGCATTACTTACTACACATTACTGTGCTTTTTTCAAGCTACCAGTAACAAATAGATGATTTTCTTCAAATAATGCTCCAATGAAAAATATTTTAATTCATTAATGCTTAACTACTGACCATCAATTGAGGAGACCACTACATACATTCAAATGACACATCCCAACTTTCAACATAGATGGTTAAGTAAATACGTACCGTACATCATTCTGTGATTTTACTTCACAGAAATGTCCTTGAAAAGTACTTTTTCTGTCTTGAATAGGTGGTCCAGTTATGATATTAAACGTTTTATTATCCATAGCTGCTTCAGATTCTTCAGGAGATTCAAGATTATCTTCGGAATTACTTACAGCAACTTCTTGTTCTTTGTTCTCATTTACAATTTCACGCAAGCACTCGATCCATTGGAAAATTACAGGACCTCCAATATTTTCTCTTTGCAAAAAGCAATGCAATGCAAAATAATAATCGATTACAAGGTATTTACTTACAAATAAATGTCTTCAAAGGAATTGCTTATTTTCTGCTTAATACTACGACTTAGAGATGGCGCCAACAGCTGATACGAAGGAGGTGATTGTGATGGATAATCAGATGTTAAGGTTATGAAAAGTTTAACGTTATCTACCTCGATACTAAAATAACAGCCGGACTCACTTTCTTCCTTCCAGTCACTGCCATATATAGAACTTAACGCTTCGATTTCATCCTTTTGTTGTGAGAGATTTTCCATTTTCTCGGTACCCGACGCAATCGATATATTGTACTCAAGAATTAATATCCACGAAAACCGCTCTTTTAACTGTCACCTAAACATTCTCCACATCAAGGTTTAACGCATGGCATTATAGATTTACATTCTCGCATAAATCTGTTTGCAAACTGTTATACAAGATAGGCAAGAGAAAAAAGTGTGCGTTGCTATTTGCTAACCACTACAGACATTTTTTAAATCTATTTGATAGTTGATAGTGGGGTTGCATGCCTTTCTGAAATATTTAAGACTAAAATTCAGACATACCAACCTTCATCTTTATCGAAAACACAAGTTGACTATTCCTCATTTATATTTCAATTCTATAAAAATTAAAAAGAATAAAAAGTTCGCTAAGTAATATCAAAACGTTAGCATTCCTGTTCTGGGGGAATTCAAACTACTCATATTTTGTTGAATGATGCATTTTCTGATTTTCTAAAAACCTGTTGTAAATGAAAAATAATAATCAAAATATTCATGAAGAACAGCAGTGCAAAGTCCATTAAAAAGAGACCTAGAAAAAGTTAACAACAAAAAATATGAATACATTTCCACTATGTATATGTTTAAATTAAATAAGAATGGAATGCTACAGGGATTACAGGCGGGTATACAGCATGTTTATGAGCGAAGGAAGGGCGAGGGTGAGGTAGAAAATAGTAATTACTGTAGTGGTTGGCATAATCGA
The DNA here is from genome assembly GCA_004143645.1 of Protaetia brevitarsis. Taxonomy (NCBI): domain Eukaryota; kingdom Metazoa; phylum Arthropoda; class Insecta; order Coleoptera; family Scarabaeidae; genus Protaetia; species Protaetia brevitarsis. The sequence goes on along the minus strand of RXPK01000067.1, from coordinate 874,093 downwards.
ATGATTTAATATGAATGAGCATTCATCATTCAGTATATTGCAGTATATCGTTCGAAGGCCTCTTTTTAAGTCACAACGTTTCGTTTTCTAGTACTACTAATAGACCAGGCAACAATAATACTGACTTAATTGGTTGAATGAAGCCAAAAAAACCTGAAGTCCGTCTTCTCCATCATTTTCCTTAACATGTTCTGAAAGTAGCGAAAGTACATTCCAGAACATAACCGTTTTCTTCCATCAGTTTTCATCGAATCAAGTTACTTTTACCTATTAAATGTAACCACTTATTAACTTAAAACTATTCTAAAAAAGACAAATTAATGCGTTACCGAACGTTTATTTCTTTTTTTTTTAACCCTAATGATAAAACTATACAGTCGCGAGCAAATGTTATAGGCACTTTGACAAAATTAATGGGTTTCATGTTTCTTGCATTTTTTTTGTGACAGATATTTCAACGTTTATATAATCGTCTTTATGGTTACAATAGTCTTTATAGATACCTTTTGTAAATATATTATTATTTTTTATATATTTTCAAGTCTTCGAGATGTCACTTTCCCCCTACCATCTAAAAACTATTATAGCTGTACTAAAAACACTCTAATATGCAACAAATTAATAAGATCCCTTAAAATACTACATATTTATAATGTATTACCTACAAGTTTTTATTTTCTAATTTTTTACTGTGATATTCGCCCAAAATTTAGGGTGCCTATAACATTTGCTCGCGACTGTACATTTATTTTTTTTTTCACAATATGGGGCAGACAGAAAACATTAAACGACGTTTTTGCAAAGCCAGAATAGGGGAAAGGAGCTTGATTACTTTTTAAATTACTATATTTAATATAACTTCCTTTCCCGCGGTGTTGTGTAAAACAACTAACTTAATAATTTATAATATGTTTAATGTTTCTCTTTGCAGGCTGTTATAAAAAATGATTTCAGTCGTAAAAAAAAATATTATAGGCGTCATAATAGTCTTGTAGTAATTTGCAAGGTTGTATTTCGATATGTATTTTGCATCTAATGTATTGACATATGTTCATTTTAAAATTAAAAATAGGAAAATGTTAACATTGTTTGTTTCCAAATGTTAAGATATGGCAATTTTCAAGTTAATATTGTGAATGATATTTTAACCTTTTACATACTTTAAAAAACAACGTGATGTTGTTAGTCAACTAATAAGTTAAAATTTTGTAAATGACAAAAGATATTATATTAAGTATACATATAAAGACAAACAATAAAACAGTTGAAGTGTATTGCTTTTTAAAGTCAAAAAAGTGTGTTAAATTTTCTTTCTGAGCACGAATTCCATTTGCGTATACAGTTGTTCAAGTATTCCATGTAGCTGTCGCGAATATGTTTCTATTTGCATTTCAAATTCTTAACTGAAATAATGAAACCGAATGTGCCCCTAATACAGGAAATATAAATTTTACAAAACACGAAATACATACATGCAAAGTACTGCGCTAACATTAACATCCTGGACATTACTACAATAGAGTGGGTATGTAATAATTATTGTAGACAGTTTTCTGTAAAGTATATGCATTCAAGTTGAATGTCTGACTAAGGTTTTGTTATTTCTTTTTTTTTCTGATTAATTGAAACTGTAATTTGTAAACTGTTCCAGTGAATTACAGAATCATTAAGACGTCTCCAGTTGTCGTAATTTTATCTTAAGCATTTTATGCTTTTCCATTATTTCCAAAAGCGGGAGTTTTATCAGAATGCGATTTCCGCCATTAGATTTCTCGTTAAAAAATGTGCCTTATAATGTCTACTTGAACTAAACATTTATTTTATATTAAATTAAAATTTAAAAACAATAAATGTTATTAAATACGATTCAGACTATATAGCATCATTCTCAATGCAGTACCTGTTAAGTAATTGCAGTGGAGTGTGATATATAGATATGCGCCATATTGAATGACTAACATAGTCATTTTTTTTCTTATTAGAATTTCTTAATAATGAAATCCTGTTTTTAATCTAATTTACAAAAAAGAGCGCCAATTTGGGTAGCAAAAACCTTTGATAAACTATATTACCATCTGTCATTACTTACAGCCATCCTCTAGCTCAGGGGTCGGCAAACTTTTTTAGGACAGGGCCAAATCGTAACGAAAATTAAGTTCAACGAGCCAGGTTGTAAACTCTAACGTGTATATACGTGTTCCTCTGTGTTTTATTGAACCGAAAACAATGTACCAAAAAGTTTCCGTCGTATCATGCAGGGTGTTTAAAAATTACTGACTTGTCAAAGAATCTTAAAGTTACAAAACTTTTTTTTTTTTTCAAAAACAGCCTGTATATTCTTATATTTTTCTGAAACATTCCGTATAGACTTCAATGGTTTTATTTTAAATTATTCCTATTATTTATTAACTTTTCCAAATGGTCAAATAATTTTTACCTGGTGGATTATAAATAACTTTACAATAAATCATTATTGCTAGCAAATATTATAATAATATTTATAATAAAAAGACCAAAAAGACAAACCTATAGTAATGTTAGAAGAAAGCCGAGAAAAATAAGATTCCACTATTTTAGGGCATTTGGAAACACATCTCAGTAGTTCAATACCTGCTACTTCTGAAGATTTGGGCACCTTGAAAACATCTAACCAGAAAATTTTGAAGTAAGATAGGATCCATTTTTAGGAATTCTAATCCAATCTAGATCACAAGAAATGAATTGCGACATATTTTTTTGTAATACTTCAACGAATGTTAGTATCTTTTTATTTAAAATAATTTGAAGAGACGAAAGTTCAGTTGAGAGGGCATAAGAAACAGAAGCAATAATTACTATTAATGTACGGAACGATTGTAGAAATTCTTTCTCATTTAAAAAAAATATTAATAATTTTCTAAGTTCTAAAAATCTCAATAAAACTTTTCCACTATTGCACCATCGAACTGGCGATGGTTAACTCGCCGAGAGCCAATAAAGTTAACCACTGCCACAACTGGTTCAATAATGCAAAATAGATAGAGGTGTTTGATGAATTATGCAATGACTTATTGAAAGCTTTGCACAAAACAAAAATACTTGGGCAGTATCAACAATGACTGTTGACTCATCAAGAACTAACAAAAACCACTAGATATTTTTTGCCTTCTACATTAAGAAGCGTATTGTGACATTCTCAATTTATCTGACAGTTGTTTGAGCTGAGAGGTCAACAGAAAAACAAACCCTCTCCTTTGGGCGCACTTCTTCAGCTTTATCGCAAATCTATTCATGAATATGTCAAATTTAATTCTAAATAAGGTTAGAAATATTATTGCGAAGTACGCCGAAAGCGTTCATAGTAAATGAATTAAGCGGACTTATTTACCGCGACATCAGTTGACTATCAATCGGTGAATAGTAGATGTAGATACCTTCCGGTACAATGATTTTCGTAAACCCTTATTGTGGGTAAGAAAAACTATCGGCAATAGCTGAATTAACCGCTTGGTACTTACAACTTGCGCGGGCCGGATTGAAATACGCAGCGGGCCGGATTTGGCCCGCGGGCCGTAGTTTGGCGACCCCTGCTCTAGCTGAAGTAATTATTGTATAATTTCTTCTATTAATTACTACAATTTAAAATAACAACAGTTCTACGTCTATAAAATATTAATTAATAAAATACGAAGTGGGTGTAGAATGTGTTTACTATTGAAACAATTTGATATGTTATTATTTATTAATTAATATCTTAAAAATATAAAATTGTTGTTACTTCAATAAAAAATAAAATAAATAAAATAAAATCTTTTAAACCGTTCAACAAGTTGGTCGTTTCTTGTACCTTATAAAAGGTTGTTACCTACGTAAAAGTGTTTTTGTTATTTAGGGATTATTATTAATGTTTAAAGCCCTAATGACTACTCTTAATTAATAAAGCAAGCAATGCGTTTTAACTTTATAAATTTCCACTTAAAATGTTATTTTAATCTTAGTTAAAAAATATTCATTCAATTTTAATTTTTAATATCATGCTTTCATTAATGGATGTTCTTCAGTTTGCCTGAGGATGTCCGTATAATCGAACGAAAACGGTAGCCTTCATTAAAGAATTTTGTGAGGAAGCGGACCTGCTTTTGAATTATTTACCTTCCTACCACTTAATATTACAAAATATATCGAAATAACCTTTCATTTCTCACAGTCTCAGTGTGTCATTTAGCTTATTGTACTTTATTTTCTCCCCTAAGGTGCTCTACTGAAGACTGGTTCTTTGATTACAGCTCAATTTCTCAATTTAGAAAAGAATCTTTTGCACAAAAAAGTTAGAGAATTCAATCCCGCATGACTTAAAATGTTTTCTGGCTACGCAGAGTGTTCTAGAAGTAGGTAAACGCATAATTGCTGCCTTATTTTAAATAGGTATGTAGAATCATTTTAAATTCTACACAAGAAAATAACAACTACTAGACGTCTATTTTTAATAACATGTTGTTATTAAATTAAAGTAGTTAGTAAATAAAAAATAGTCACCTTTAAGCCTTCGGTAAAGGGGAGTAGTTTGTATTTATTTTTATTTTGGATATTCATATTTTAAATACGATACGTACACACTTATTCTAATACAACAGTAAAATTGAAATCGCTATAATTATATACAGGTATCCACTATAATTGAACATTACCCTATAATAATATAATAACAATACCTAAAATTAAAGTATTTTAATTATTTTAAATAGTCCCCTATGTTTTTGATAGTGCTAAAAAAGGATCCTTACGCAACGGCCTCTTTATTCACACTAAATATTTATGATGCTTCATGCAGGATTTTATAGATAATTAATGACTTTATTTTGAATTGAATCCAATACATTTTCCATTAATTTGCAACTCGGCAAATAAAGGCTACAATTAAATAAAATTATGAGTAAGCAGAGTGTGCCTAGATGTTTTAAAACATCTGTTACGATTTACGATAACATAATTTATTAGGATATATTTTTCTCCTTTACTTCAAACATGATATTATTAACTATTGCCCTATGTAATGCAGGGCCCTTTCCCTTTGTTATATGCTGTAAAATGAGGTATTGTACTTTATTTTCAATTTTTGTAAAAATAATTTTGTTTTATACTTTAGGTAAACATATGCTTACACAGACATTTTAATTATGTCACAATTATAAAATACATAAAAGAAAGCATTCATAAAAGTACATTTATTTGTAGATTTTGGATCCCATTGGGGTTTAAAAAAAGGTATGCAATTCCTCCTTACTTCTGAGAATCTGAAATATTCATTGAACCTCTAATTTTTGCATCTTTGTTTGCAGACATTTGCCCACATACGTAATTAGTTCTGTAAATAATAATATTGACTTTTTATATTATGCTGCTACGCATACGAATAAATTTCTAATAAATTAAAACCGCAAACAGTACTTATTAGTGGTATCTACTCCAATGGAAAAATGTAAGTTAGTAGAGCGCGTATAATAAAGAGCGAGATAGGTGCTACCCGTTCTATTTGCTAATTTATTTAATTTCGTAACAACAGAGACGCTAATCATAAGCATATGAGATTGGTATTGCTAAATTAGTGCTAACGATTAATAATTGGTAGTAGTTAACACAACAATTTCTACATGCATATGTTTTTCAGGAATGTGTGCACCGTAGCACATCCCAATATACAATTTTTTACAAAAAAGCTATCTGTCAGTCAAGCAAATTGTTAAAATTTATTTTTAATATCTAATAATCTGACCAACGCGTAGAGCTGCATTATTTGAAGAGTTAGATGGGTGCAGCTATATTAAGTCACACGAAATTATATAATAGAAAAAAATATTGCGGCTTATATTTCTTTTTGATTAAACCCTTTTATTCGAACTCTGCGTTTATAAAGATCGATAATTGACATACAACAGTTAAATTATCATGTCTAACGTCGAATTAGAAATAACCTGCTAATCATTCAGTGACCTCTTCATTAGATATTAAGAAATGTTTCCTAGAATATACTAAAGTAACTTCGAATAATTGAGAGTTGTACGAAATTCCACAGTCTATCAATTTCACAACAATTAGATACTGAATGCTTTGTTTATCAAATGTTTGGTAAGCATTAGGGACGTTGAGGGAATTTCAATCTTTGGCAGAAAAACTATCTGGATACATATATAAATACTAAAATAGTACGATAACTAAGAAAAGTCATTCATTCTATTTATTAAAAGTCATTGATTTGAATTGATTGAATGCATAGATTTTCTTAGCTATCATTTATATGTATTTTTCATTTAAGTAAACAAAACACAATAGCACAATAGTTTACAACATTCAGGAGAAGGAGGAACTTAAATGGTCTTGGGCAGTTAAAACTTTGAAGTGAAGAAATAAAGGTATATGTATGTATATTGGGAGGGTGACGTTATACTGCGACCTAAAAGATCTATTGTGTCCCCTATTCTTGCTGTTTTACAGCTGGCCTTCTAATCCAATTCCTTTCAGAAAGTGTAAAATATCAGAAGGCTCCAGGTTATAGGTAAGTCTTCCTCTTCGATTTCACATGCTCCCAGATGCAACGCCCTTGAGTTGCACAGTGCTACCCAATTTGAGAGGAGACGGATGGATGTTTCATCCTGTTTCCTACAAAATCTACATTCAGATTCCTTTGCGAATCCTAGCTTACTCAGTTGTCCTTTCAGTTTACAATGGCCTAAAAGTATTCCTGTTAATATGCGAACATTGTTCTTACTCAGGTTGGTGCATTCTGTAAACCTCTTCTGGTTATAGGTTCCCAGAAGAATTTTCTTTGCTCCATTTTTCTTTTCAGTTTCTTCCAGTAACATTTTCTCTGCTCCATTTCTATTTTTAGTTTCTTCAGTATTGTACTGCTACTTAACCCGCAAAAGGGTTCCAGGCCCTACGAGTCGATATTCCGGCCTTTTTTTGCGAAATTATCCGTTATTTCGTTTCCTTCCACTCCTGTGTGACCCGGGACCCACAGGAGGGTTACTTTATTTCTTTTGCTTAGCCCACTTAATTTCTCTAGCCATTCCCAGAACATCTTGAAATTGATTTCATATGAGCTCAGCGCCTTGATGGTTGCTTGACTATGATGATAATCTCCTGCTTTCGATAATGTCTATCAATATTGAACTGCACGCATCTTTCAATAGCATGTATTTCCGCCTGCAAGATACTTGGGTATTTTCCCAAGCTTTCGAAATATTTGGTTCTAGACCCATATATTCCTATTCCAGTTCCCTCTGCCGTTTTGGAGCCATCAGTGTACTATTTGATGGCATTTCTATTCAATTTCAGAATGCTGTTATGATCCCACTCGCTCTTGTTACTAATCTTTGTGGTGAATTCCTTCACAAAGCTGATTTTTTTTGACTTGTCATCCCGGGACATCTCCCAGGTTTGATCGCCGTCAGGAGATTGAGGCCTATGCCTAATTGTTCCTCCTTTGGCCATTCTGAGTGTGGTTCTTTTTGCCACGTTCTCTACTACAATATGAAGAGGGGTAAGATCTAATACTACCTCGATAGCTGCTGTTGTGCAAGTTCCGATAGCTCCAGTTATGCTAATCTTTGCATTTTCGAGAGATTAATTCTTGCGTTGGCTAGATTAGTTCTTGTACTCCAAGCTACTGATGCATAAGTGATGATGGGTCTCACTATCGCTGTATACATCCAAAGCAGTATTTTTAGGATCCCCAATTTTCCCTGCAAGGTTTCTACACACCATCAGGGTTTTTTTTTGGCCTTGTTGTTTTTCAAATTATGTTGTTCCGCCCCCTCTCCTCTGATCGTAGCTAACCGAGATGGTCTTATTTCCCACCTCCGCCTCCACCGACCTGGGAAACAGCAGCTGCGACATCCATCTGGAAGTCATGCCATCTACCCCCCTGTTTATTAATGCTTTTGACAGACTGTAGATGTTTGACAAGAGCCTCGTGTAGGTCTAGAAAGGCGCACACTACGGTTCCTTTATTCGTAAGTGCATCCTGGATTCGATCCATCAGCTCCACTAATGCAGTCTCAGTGGATTTGTCCGTTTGATAGGCGTGCTGGCAGGGGTGCAGAGGCACACGCTCCAAGATATCTGTTCTGGTATAATTATCTACAGCCTTTTCCACCGTTTTCAGAAAGGATGATGTAAGGCTGATAGGTCTGTGGGATTTAGGGTGCGTAGTGTTCTTTTTCCCTGCTTTTGGTATGCAGCTGACTTCGACCCTTCGCCAAGCTTCTGAAATATAACCCAGCTCCAATCTACTTCGGCTTATCCCGATCATGTGAGGTAGGATTTCGTTCTGCCCTTTCTGAAGTAAGACTGGAAGAATCCCGTCTACTCCCGGTGTTTTAAAAGGCCGAAAGGTACTTACAGCCCATTTTAACCGTTCGCTGCTACATATGTGTCTGGCAATTGTAGTAGTTGGTCTTCTATATTGTTGCGGAAAGATTTTCCAACGTACCCACTTTGCTTTCAGGGAAGTGCGTCTCTAGAAGCAAGAGAGCTCTTTCTTCTTCACTTTCAGTGAAGCTCCGCTGGCTTTCTTAGTGCCATTCCTGCATCGATTGTTACACTATTGGAGCACTTCCTGATTTGGTGGTTAGCTACCGTAGCGTAGGTGCTATGCCAGGTTCTGGTCCCTGAAATTGCTCCTGAGTAGTGAGTGCCCAGGTACTCAGATTAGGGCTAGATTATTAGCCATCCTCAGTGTGTTTAGGGTATGTTGACAGCTCCAGATTAGTTTCGAGTGGCAGTTTTGTTTCTTCCTGCCTCTTTTTATGCTAAGGTAATTGTTTTAACCTGTGTAGGTTAGGCGTGTATCGTTTTTACGGCAATTATTTAAATCTTAATCAAATTATAATCAAGTGAGCGTAACGAAAACATCTTAATAATGAATTATAGTCATCGTGATGGCATTAATCAATCGTGGTACCGGGTATCATAAAAATTGATGTTTCAAATTGTCCGGTAAATTGCCCTTATACGCCCATTTTCCAATTTATCTCATTTAACTCCTGCAATAATACAATATATTCCTCATTAGATGTACGGAACCTGAACGTTCAGATTGCGTGCTCTCCAATCGACCTGTACCGACAAACATATGTACGATAGTTACGTCGGTCGCGTCCAACGTCGGTGTTGTGGATCATGTATGAATATGTCAGTGCTCAGTGCATACATATAAATGTATAGTTGATACGCAACTCGGTAGAGGGCGAAAACACTGACGCTCCGGGCTCATACGCGCACACTGCGATCGCGATCAGGCCTGTATCAACTGTTTCAAACCGGCTATTCAGTAGCGGCGCGAAACGCTGGTGATAAGCCCGCGTACTATCTCGCGATGATCTTGTTTTAAATCCATTACATTGCCGGTATTTTAATATTCGCTCTAAGCACGTGATTTTTTGCAATTAAAACGAAATTGATAAGTGCGAGACGAAAACAAATCCGACTGCCGATAATTTAGGTGCGTAATTATGTAATGAAACTAAGTTTCGCCTCAGTTAGATATTCGGCAAAATTCAAATATGTGTTTGATACGTACGGGGCACTATAATATTACTGACAGCGACGTTTACCATTTAGATATGATCTTCATTCATCACTAAATTAAACGCTTGTCTTTTTTTTGCGCTCTTTTCGTTCAAGTGCAGTCCGTTTCCGTAGCGGCAATTTTAATAATCGTTATGAACTTGGATAGCAATAGTCGCTTGTGACAGACAATAGCTTAGATTCGACAGGAACTTATCAGTGTGATACATGCATTAAGAATCAGACGGACCCGACCATTATCAAATAAGTGGATAATTTACCGCTGTGCAAGAACGCCTTCAATTGTTTTTGTGACGTCATCTACTTCCTCTTGGGAAAAAAGTGTTCAGGGGTAAGAGTTCGGATAAGTAGTAGATACGTTCTCGAATACACTAACTTAATTACTATGTTAAAGCGAAATGGATTGTTTAAAATTTCTAGCAACAAAATATATATTCTGTCGCTTGAACTTATACACTGAAATACCGATTAATTTTTTAATACCAAATTTTGTTTAAACTAACTAAATATTGACTTAAATATGAGCAAACAAATATTTGGTTAATTCAACCAAATTATTTATTCATTTAATTTTTTATTTATTTGAAATAACGAAATATTATGTTGGGTTAACTAAGTTTCCATGATAAAATTTGGTTGAAATTATTTTGTTGTCCTGAAAAAATTGGTTTTTCCGTGTATAGATACTTAAATATTTCACAGTTTTTTTTTAATAATTGTACAATAATATCACACTTTGAATGAGTTTGTGCAGTTGATACAACCATCATATGTAATAATTCTGTTAGGGCATTAAGAAATACGAAAAAGTTTCACTATCATATAACTTTAAAATAGAAGTTTTCAAAATCCATGCTTTTGTTAATAGGAAATTAAACTTTTTTGTAGGTACTAAACAACATTATTATTGTCCGTTTTAGAGATACCAAGTAATTTTATATCGCATGGTAAAAAGTAAATAAAATATCCGCATCATTAACATTGAAAACACTATTTGATGCACAAAATAGTTAAATAAACATTAAATCTTAGTTTATACTTGCCATAGATAATAGAAGACAAAATATTCGGAGAGTCAAACGTTGAAAAAGCTATTTTAACATATTAATATTGATATTATGATAAACTATATTTCATAAGATATTTTAACGTTTATTCTACTCGATATAAACCAAATTTAAACGCTTGTTGAATTCGTTAGAAAATCTATTGTAAATATATGCCAAAACAGATAAATCAACTGGATACATACCGCTTATCACAAGCATCAATTTTTTCTATTAAAAAAAATATACACGGATCCACATAACAAAAAAAAAAGAATGAAAAAATGCTTATACAAGAAAATATGGATAAAAACAACTTATTTGTCTCGGAGGTTTACACAATAACTACTTGTCTTTCCGACAATTTCTGATTATTAGAGATAATGTAAACGAAATACAGGTTGATTATAGCATTATATTGCGCAAAATACTACATTTCTGACGAGTTTCTGTGCATATCTATATCACCTGTAAAGTTATTGCAATGTTTGCAAACAAGTTTACAGACCTACAGATAACCTTACAAGTGTAGTGTAGTGTCTACAAGATGTAGAATCTCACCATTAGTTTTGGGGTTAAGCACTGCCGGTTCTTACTATCGATAGTTACATGGAGAGAACGGAGAAACTCGATAGTATTGATTCTCTAGTTCAATCGAAAATCATTTCCAAAAATAACGTCAAAAGAATTTCAGGCATGCCTATAATCACTGGAGTATAATAAAATGTAAAATTCATAATAATAAGAGATGGCCTGTTCCGACAAGATAAAATTTGTAAAAAGTGGGAATGTTTTAGATAATTTTTGAATTTTATACTTGATTAGATACTTTTTCTAGTCCCACAGACGAAAATATTTGTCATATTTAGATAACATTTACGACAGACATGGCGTTGCAAAAAAACATCTGATGGCAGGAAATGACAATTTGTCACAGTCAGAAGGCATTATTTTTGGGCGTACACACAACATTAACACTTGCTGGCAAGATTAGATATGAAACTTTTTTTTATTCATATATTTTGTGTAATCTCCATTGCCTTAGTGTTCGCAAATGAAACTGATGCTATTGGCAGCGAATTGATTTTAACTGTGTGATTGTAGCACGACTTGTGGGTTATACCTTGCTATGCCTTAAAGATTATGTAGTCTTTGGGTCACCCAAAGCATTCGAAACAGAACAAACTATAATTTCTCTGATTTTTTTTTTTATTTAATAAAAAAATTGTAACGATATGAAAGTTTTAATAAAGCCAAAAACGTGTATAAGACCTACATATGCTGATCATTTGAAACGTGAAATTGGCATTCAATAAGTGACGTCTAAAGGTCACAGAAACAAAAACCGTATTTATGACGTCAACAATTAGTAATTTGAGGTCCGCCTTAAATAGGTACCGTAAATATGATTATGAAGAACCACTCTTGCTTAAGGTGCGTACAACGTAATTAATGAAAGTGAAGCATGAAGCATTTCTTTAGAAAAGTGATACTTGTATGTTTTCATATAACAATTTGATTAATAATAAAAATTGACTAAAGTAAACGAAAATTCCGGTTTCCAGTTTTTGAATGTATGTATGTATATATGTATATGGTGAGGGTGGTATTACACTGCGACCTAAAAGATCTATTGTGTTCCCTATTCTTGCTCTTTTATAGCTGGCCTTCCAATCCGATTCCATTCAGAAAGTGTGGGATATCAGAAGGCCCCAGGTTAGGTAAGTCTCCCTCTTCGATTTCACATGCTCCCAGGCTTCCTGTTAATATGCGAACATTGTTCTTAATCAGGTTGACGTATTCTGTAACCTCTTCTGGTTATAGGTTCCCAGAACCTATCACATTGTCTTATTTCCGGGAGATTTTCGCAGTAATTAGATTTTCTCTGCTCCATTTCTCTTCTCAGTTTCTTCAGTATTGTACTGCTGCTTACTCCGCAAAAGGGTTCAGGTCTTACAAAAGGTATTCCGGCCTCTTTTTTGCGAGATTGTTCGTTATTTCGTTTCTTTCTACTCCTGTGTGACCCGGAACCCACAAAAGGGTTACTTTATTACTTTTGCCTAGCTCATTTAATTTCCCTAGGTATTCCCAAACCATCGTGGAACTGATTTCGTATGAGCTCAGTGCCTTGATGGCTGCTTGAGTATCACACATGATGATAATCTCCTGCTTTCGATAATTTCTATCAATATTGAACTGGACGCATCTTTTCAATAGGGTTTTTTTTCCACCTGGAAGATACTTGAGTATTTTCCCAAGTTTTCGAAATACATCGGGTACTTTCTAGGCCCATATATTTCTATTCCAGTTTCCTCTGCCGTTTTGAAGCCATCAGTATACCATTTCTATTCAATTTTAAGATGGTGTTATGACTCCACTCGCTCTTGTTACTAAGCTTTGTGATGAATTCCTTCACAAAGCTGAATTTTTTTGACATGTCACCCCGGGGTATGTCCCAAGTTTGATCACCGTCAGGAGATTGAGGCTTATGCCTAATCACTCCTTCCTTGACCATTCTGAGTGTGGTTATATTTGCCACGCCCTCTACCACAATATGGAAAGGGGTAAGATCCAATACTACCTCGATAGCTGCTGTTGGGCAAGTTCTCATAGCCCCAGTTATGCATACGCATGCTAATCTTTGCACTTTCGACAGGTTAATTCTCGCGGTGGCCAGATCAGTTTTTCTATTCCAAGCTACTGATGCATAGGTGATGATCGGTCTTCACTGTCGCTGTATACATCCAAAGCCGTATTTTTGGGTTGCATCCTCAATTTTTCCCTGCAAAGTTTCTGCACACCATCAGGGCTTCTTTGGCCTTGTTTGTTACTTGAAGTTCATGTTTGTTCCATGGAAGTTTATTGTCTAGGTAAGGTCTATATATATTTAACCTCCGTTCTCCAATCTATATTTTGCCCATGCATTTTTATGGTTTTGAAACTGGATTTTCTTATCCTAGTATCCAGTTTTTGAATAGAAATCAAGAAAATAATGTAGAGATGCTTTTCGGCTTTAAAATAAAATAGAAATATTTTAATAATCAAAAACAACTTCAAGTTCTTATACACATTTTCCAACAAGTCTTAGTCTTGTATCTCAACTATAAATATCTCTTTATTAAAAAAAAAAACTGAAACCTGTTTGAAACGATCTATATAGAAAAAAAAACTACAATTGAAGTTATTAACTAGTCCACGATTGGTGGTGCCAACTAATATAGGTCAGATAGTTATTTCTATCAGACCTTGTCAGTCATGTTAAGAATAATATATAGGCAACCATGATTATTTTACTGTTTAAACGTAAAGACAAGTAACAAACTATCGGGGCTGCCTCTGCGAACAATTTCAGTGCAAAATAACCTTTATATAGAATAATTATTACAAATTCGGGTTCTTCTTACAAGGAAAGGCACTCAACTGTATCTCTTCGATTTTGATTAAATTTGGTAGGAACGCATATAGAACACTGAAAAATATTTGACGCCTACTTTTTTTTAGCATCCCGTTTTTAGTTTTAAACTAAGTTAAAGATCAGTTCGTTCCTTGTTAGCAGTTTTTAACGCTTTGACAATATTAATAGTAAAGAAATGAATCGAAATCAAGGGTACTGGTTTGTCAGTGTAGTGAGTGGGATCGTTACAGCCACTCACCATGATGTCAAACACTGTTTGTCTAACTACTTCTTCAGCATAATTTTGTGCAAATTCAGGTGTACCATGGTATTGGATAATTTATTAAACTTGTTAAAATTTTAAAAACGTTTAATGTATTTAACACAAAAAAGCCATTCTGGACACGTCATAATTATTTTTAACAATATGTGTTTGACAACCAATTGTAATTGTAACAAATATAACTAGACGCTTTAAGATACTACAATATACTTTAGCAAGCTGACCACACTCTTATATAGAAGCAGTGATAAGTACACAAACGTAATTTAATTTTTTTAAAGTTTCACTTGTTATTACTAATCACTTGCTTACATTGGTAACCATAAATACATTAGTTTACCAAGACGTCAAAAAGAAATTTATATTTGCACACGAACTTTCCTGGCGACAGAAGGAAACAGTCCTCTGTAGGAGTATATAAAAATGACGATAACTTCCCAAAATGGAAATTTAGAAAAAAATTCAAAAACCCGTAACTTTTATTTTTCTTTTCCTGTAGCTTAAAGATTAAAAAGAGGAAAATTAAATTCATAATATACAAGAACAGGGGTGAGAAAAGATGATATCTTTTAAACTCCTAACAAGGCTAACATGTACAGCTGCTAACAAGGAACAATCTATTCTTTAGCCGATCTCGACATCTCTTCTCGTTTCTGAGATATTGCAAAAAATGCATTTTTGGGACAACTTTAAGCCCACGCTACAACCCGTAAAACCAAAAGCGGGCGTTAAAAAAATAGCTATCAAATATTTTTCGGTGCTCTGCATGCCGACCAAATTTCATCAAAATCGGAGAAATACACTTGGGTGCCTTTGCATGTTATCAATTAAATAAATTAATATAAAAGTGTGGAAATCAGTCAATTAGTTCCAAAATTAAAAAAAAACTACACAATTGAAAACAATGCTTTTTGGTTCCTTTAAAATATTCATTCGATAATCAAATTTTATTTCTAACCACAACTGTAAGTTTTAGCTGTATTGTATTGCTTATTTACCATACTTATATAATTATTTAAGAAAATTGCTGGTGCTAATTGGTTACATGACGTTTGAAAATTCCATATTCATAAACTTATTTCTAATTTCTATATACTACACATATCTAGAAATATAGGTAATAAACTCTAAATTTATTAGGTGCGAGGAACTTTACTTCATTAGTCAAAATTTGTTTGTAAAATTTTTTGGCATTGTTTTTCTTTTAATTTCTCCATCTAGTATCGTAAGATAGTAAAACATGATCATAATATCAAATGTGTACCAATATATTTTTAATATTCAGAGTGGGAGCAACATGTTGTGAAATATAAACGTTCTTAGAAAGACGCTAGATATTTTTTCTTTGTGAAAACCTGCCACTATTACAACGCATTTTTTTTATTTGTTAATGTGTTAGATCGATTACATTAAGCAATTTATTTATAGCAACAGGGCTACAACTTATCGCAACTATAAATAATTAAATGTTAATTACTAAAAAAATAAAAAAAAACGTTATCACGACTGATAATACCAATTTTTAGATAAATACGTCATAGATGAGTTAATACATCCTTGTATATGTATGCATATCTATTTAATTCTAACATATAAATCACTCCGTTGATGTACGTTTACATATATAATAAGTATTTGTATGTATATCATATTAAACCTAAGTGCCACACTTTTTTTTTTTTAAAAAGAGAGATTGTAATTACATACATGTTTATATTCGCACCTATAGATCGCTCAAGTCGAGTAGACAGTACAGAGTATATGAGACACACGTAATGTGATGTATATCTATATTATTCGTACTACAAACCAAGCGATTTACACCTATAATGTTTGATCGGCATAATGTGACCTCCTTCCCGCCTGCGATGTATATTATGAATGAAAACCGCTCCTCTACTTTATTTATTTGCAAAAATTGATTTGTAAATATACAAATTTCGATAAATTAGCTACCGTTGAAAGCAGCCCATGATAGATACTCTAATTTACCATCATTCAAGAGATGGAAACCTAGAGAAATAAATGAATGAAAATTATAGGTAAAATTTCTGTAAGATGAAAGTGCTAGAGAAAATTTCGTTAGCTTGTCTAGTGAAAATATAGTAATCCAGAACGAATTTTTTGTATGAGTAATCTTTATATTAAGACTGTGTTTTCGAGAGGAGTCTTATGGAAACTTGAAGGGAGTTTTGGTTCAAGTTTATCACCAATAAAGAAAAATTGTAAGGTGAAAAATTATCGGCCTCTGTTTTGTTCCTTGTGAAAAATAAGGCTTACAACAAGCTAACAACATCAATCTTAAGTTATTTTATTTAATTCAGATAAACTTTCTTTATGTAAAATAATTTAAGATTTTTTTCTTCAGTGTAACTAAACAAAACACGCAGTAACAAAAAACCAAAGTTATAAGTATAGCATTCGTTCTATTGATGCTATTACCTAGCCCACTAGATACTAAGAAAGAACAGATTATCAATACATAATGTATTTGTTTAAAAATTAAATTGTGACCTATTATAAAAAACATGCCGTGGAGGCAGGAGCAAGCAATATCGTGCTTCCTCCTGCCTTTCACGAAATGTATCCGTTCACGTCGTAAAAACAACCTTTGACATTCGTTTCATTCTTTCTCTGATTTCGGACTACAATACTCATAGCTACACAGGCGAATAAAACTACGTTCACCCCAACACAAATGTATATTCGTTTGACAATCAACAATAAGTAGTCACATTTTTAAATCCACTTAAGTTGAATAAATCAAATAGGTAATATATAATATCCACTTTCATATGCCCTATAAATATAAAGATGTTTTTATTGTACGTTGCAGATCTTATCTAACGCACGTGATTGTTGTTTATTGTACCTTTAACAAGCTCTGCTAATATGAAATGAGTATGTTGTAAGGCTTGTTCAAAAGCATCTGATGAAAGTGCCACTTCAGGATTGACTGATAAAAAAAGGATTATTAGCTGTAGTACTTCAAGCAAATTAAATTATGAAATTTTATATAGACTTATACCGAAGGAAAATCTAATTATTTTATTTATTAACAATGTTGTTAATCAAAAACTACATTTTCTTTATATCAGCGTCAAAGAAAATTAACTAACGAATTCAATTAATTAAAATGTCTGTCTCATTAATAACAAGTAATAAACATTAATCCCAGATTAATATATACATAAATACAGCCCTTGTCGAATGAAACTACATCAGGAAGCATGCGTTTTCATGGCGGATTTCGTAAAATCCTCGCTCTAAATATAACTAACAATTCTGCATCGTTTCATACGTTCAACAATTAGAAGTGACAAGTAAATTGTCCACCTTCCTCCATCAATTCCGTTATCTCCTCCCTCGATAAGGATCGAAATAAATTCTCATTTGTGAGTCACGCGTCACATTTTTCTCCTACATTCGCAGTTGCAATAAATTGCCACATCCTCTTAACATAAAGCTATATATTTCATTTATACTTTAAGGTCAATTGTTCAATTTAAGGATTTGCAGGAATTACACAAATAGTGGTAAATTATTATGAACGTCGACAAAAGTCAGACAGTTGTGGCAATGTATATAAAAGTGATCAATTGGTTGAATTTACATAAGTATATATGAGAAATGAATTAAATTAATTGTAATTAAAGTAATTGTAAATGCTGAATGGATGAGCATTAAATTTTATCCTGATGTATGCAGCTGCAATCATAAACATAAAATATTAGCAAAGCAAATTTGTGGTTACCTATATGTAGAAGAAATATTAAATATAATATACTCTGAAAAAGATAACTAGATAACTAAATTACTTTTAAGCTTAATATTTTTGCAAACAAACTACTATCCCGCGAAGTCACCTTTATCTGATATTTATAAATGGCTTCTGTGGGATTATATACACACCTACTGCCGAATTAGATTACCACACATAGTTTTACTTTATTGCTAGCCTATGAAGTAACAATGGTATATGATAAATTACCTGTACATGCATTTGTTACATAGTATTAGAGTTATTCCCACAAATTCGAAATTAGTATACGTAAATTGATTTAGATAAGTGATTCTTTAGTTATACAAATAACAAAGTTCAAAATTATTAACTTTCAACAAAGGCTTATGTTTTCAAACTGGGTTTGATGAAGACGTGATATTATGTAATACCTTATTTGTGCATTATTTTTTTAGTTTATTCAGTTATTACCAATTTCTAAGTCATACCAAACATTTTGTATCTGTGTGCTTGTTTACTTGTTAATCTGCCCAATCTTGATAGGCGTAGTTAAAATTGATATGGTATGTGTTAGTACGCACCGAGTACACCGTTTTATGGCAACCAGGTACCCCAGTGCGCATCTATCTAAATCAGTATCAGTATCTTTACATAGGTATCTGTTACGAGACATTTGCCAAACAACTAGCATAGTATTTTACTAGTAAAATATCAGTATGCATACTCGTTTTCAAAGACGTTTTGTTGAACTTGGCCATTATGCTGTGTTGTATGTTTTTGTCTGGACACATCATATTTCATTTCCAAAATGACTTTTACAAGCAAACGTTCGGAACAGCAATGGGTTCGCCAATTAATAACAAACCTAGTAATGGAAAAATTAGAAAATGAAGTAATAGGTAAACTAAAAATATACATATTCCAATATACAGTGAGGTCGTAAATGTTACCCCCCCCCTCCCTGATAACTTTTGAATGATATGAGATAGAGCAATGAACAAAAACCAAGTGAAATAGAGATAATTTGTGGATTTTTGCTATAGAGATACGCAAATGGCTTCTGATGTGAAATAGAGGCGTAGCTATCTTTAAAATTTTAAATGGGAAGTAATTTCATTTAGAAGCTCATTTGAAGATATTTCTATTACTTTTATGGCAATGCAAACAGTTTTACGATTTTCGAAATTTTTACCAACTTATCCAAGATTAATAATTGGAGTACATACGTTACTTTTTCGATAGCCCTCGTATTCGGTTTTTGGATATAGTGTACAGAAACCTGTAATTACAGTAATCTGTAACATAGACACCCACACACATGACACATACACTGACAGATAAGTCACTTTTGCTAAATTTTGCAAAAACGTCATATTGTAAAATATGTCATATTTTACAGCAATCGCTTCCTAAGTCACATAAACCACAATATTTATACGAGGGCTATCGAAAAAGTAACGTATGTACTCCAATTATTAATCTTGGATAAGTTGGTAAAAATTTCAAAAATCGTAAAACTGTTTGCATTACCATAAAAGTAATAGAAATATCTTCCAAATGAGCTTCTAAATGAAATTACTTCCCATTTAAAATTTTAAAGATAGCTACGCCCTCTATTTTACATCAGAAGTCATGTGCGTATCTCTATAGGCAAAAAATCACAAATTATCTCTAATTTCACTTGGTTTTTGTTTCATTGCTCTATCCCATACTATTCATGTTATCAAGGGGGGGGGGGCCATTTACGACCTCACTGTATAAAAGATATTATCTACATATGTTACATATTATTAATACCGGAAAAAGAGAAAAAAGAATTTTATAAGAAATTAATTCATTCCATCCTAGAATACAATTTACAACCGATCATGAAGATCAAAACAACAGCATAAGTTTTTTAGATATAAAATTAACAAGAAATAAAGAAAATATTTACACTAACTGGTTTTTCTGTTGTTTAGATACCAAGTATTTTTGTATTCGATACTCATCTTTCGATACGAGTACATGTGATATCGAAAATTTATTGATAAATGATTTAGAATGTGGCTGGGTGTTTTAGGTTTTCCTTGTATAAATATATTTTAAATGAAGTGTATTTTGGTATTTTAAATAAAATTTATTTTTCTTTTTAATTTTTTTTTTTTTTCATTTTAACATTTGCCGGCACTTGTTTTAATATTGTATGCAACCGACTTACTTAAACAAGTTTAAAACCAAGCCTTTTTTTTTTAAATATTATATTAATACCAAAAATAATATAAATTTATGGCATAATCGAAGAAATATATTTATCTATCTATCCAAAACTAAATTTAAATTTCCGGTAATTATTTTTATTAATATCCAACGCACTTTTTGCTAGATTGTAGTGACGAAAATGCGTGCTTAAACATTGTAGTATGACCTTTAGAAGTTACCACAAATAAGAGCAGGTAATTTGAATTTTACATACTGATATAAGTGTCATGGCATCGATACCTTTCTTTCGATATGTTACTGGTATCAAATGCTCATTTCGATACTACTTTCGAGTACAAATATTGAATATTTTTTGGTATCGAACGTCCCTAGATGTCATACCTATTCGGCGTTCTCGGAGTATCCCTCACTCCATGTATCGAGCCTGATTATCTATATGACAATAATATTAGTAACGTTTCTTACGGTAACATTAAAGAACAAAGAAATACAAGTGGTATTTTATATACAAAAAAATGTATCTACGTATGTTCCACGTATACATCAACAAAAACCGCCAAATATAAATCTGTTCCTATAGCGAAATTATAAGGAAAAATGTTTTGAGTTTTACGACCAAAGGCAGTGATAACATAGACTTCCACATTTTATTTTCAGAATTATAAGACAATGAAACTATCAATTTTATTCATATATGATCCTGCAGAATTTATTTGTACTTGTAACAGATTACTTACAAATGTTTCAATTTTTTTTTTACAAATTTAAAACACGATATAGAGTTTATACATCATAATTTTGGATTTATTCCAAACACCATAGTCATTGGAAGCACATGCTATTGCTATTACAAAATTACAGAATATTGAAAACAATTTTAACCTGCAACAATATATTCAGGACCTATTACATAGAAATATGAAACATCGAAAACTATATAAGACATTTCCTGCATTAAAGAATTTCGAAAACACTAAATAATGTCCTGACGAAGGTAGATTGGTATATTACATTATACGCCCACAACTTGTTGTAACATGGAAAATTCTTTCCTAATATATAAAGATCATATTTCCGAAGAGGCGTTGTTTCACGGAGGAACATCTAAATAAACATACAGTCAGTTACTGTAATCAACAATATATCTATATAAATTATGTTTTTGTTAGGCGCAACTCAATGTTTATGACCTTTAGCAGAAAATTATATTCCATACGGGTTAAGTTAAATAAATTAAAAATATAAACACAGTAATAAATACGTCTTCAAGATGTTTAAATAAATTCTCATTAATATCTAAAGACAAAAGTGTCTTATCCTACGCCGCTGAAATTTCCGCGGCATGTAGGCAGTGTGATCTATACACAGAGCCGATAAGATCTATAACTAACCGAATAGGAATAAAAATGTATAAAAGATTTTAGTTACTGTTATGCTGAGGCTATCAATACAAAACTGATTGACACTCTGTGAAAATGACTTTCATATATTTTGCACCTCATTGTGTCGCACGCCGTAATGATGACCCAAATACTATATATTATCGATACAGTTGAGTCCTTTGAACGCACGTAACTAGTAATTTGGAATTGTAACAAATGATTTGCTGTCATTCAAATTCTGAAGGATGAATTAATAAATTTACAAACGCGAACATAAAAAATATATTAATTATGATGTAATAATCAATAAGTTATTAACAATGTAAACTTTGTATCGCCTGGAATTACTCTAATATTTTTGTTTCCTCTTGCCTGGATTAAGGCACCTGTCCCAATCGTTCGAGTACGAAGGTTTACATGAACTTCACGTAAACTATAATCACGGACAACTTTGTTGCCCACTATTATCGTTGTAATATTACCAGTGATACTTCAATTTTAATATTTAAACATAATTTTAAACTCATGTTGTAATTTTGCACCGGTTGTTATAATACCATTACCAACTTTAATCTTACATCTGCATTATTTGATGTTATCTGATAACCAGGGCAAACCAAAATATATTTTTTAATGGGAGAGTGGCAAACAAACTATAAATACAATAAGTTGAAAATAATTATAGACATACTTTTCAACTTATTGTAACAACGTCTATGGAAAGGATACGAATGGTTATATTTATGCTACTATATAATTACTGTCACAATGCGTCATTGTAATTGTGTATAAATGTGAATATACATAATTACATAAAAATGATATTTTTTTAAGGAAACCACTAATATGGTTTACATTTCTGCGAAAATTGAGAGCAATTGTCTCCTGGAATCCCACATTTATAAAGATGGTTAACATTTACGGTTTCGTGGTTTTTGAAACACTTCTGTTTCGAATCCCACAAGATCGCTTCAAGGAAGCAGGATCACTGGAAAGTTGGAAACAAAAAAAACGAATTGTAATAAGTCGAACATCAGCAACAGAAAAATTCGAATTTGCAGCATCTACGCATTACTAATTTTAGAACTCATCTAATAAGCTCTGGAGAAATTGGAAATATCATTAACAATAAGTACTTATATATTTATAATCCATACCATTTATGTATCTATTATGGTCTAGTGTCTAATGCAACAAAAAGTGCTTCAAATAGCAACCAAAATTCTTTCGCAATTTTAGTAGCGTCTATAATAGTGTATTCATTTCGTATGTGGGATTACTAAGGGTTCCGCAAGAAGGGAGATCTGGACCTGGTTAGATAAAGAAAGTGCAAAGAAATGGAGGTCGACTGAAGGTCAACTCCATACCAAAGCGCTAATAGGGGATGGGGATGCTAGATTCTCTGATAACCTACTCAGACGCAGCAAGAAAGAAGCTAAAACCATAATTGGGCTGGTAACTGGACACTGTCTTCTAAAAAAGTATCTATATAACACAGACCGAGTAAGCGAACCGTGGTGCAGAAGATGCGAACTACAGCAGGAAACGAGTTTACATATAATCTGCACATGTGAGGAATTGAGCCCTCGAAGGTTCTCAAGTTCCCACTGGGCAAGATACTGGGTTGCAAAGCGTGGAACACACAATATTTTTACAAAATGACGATGTTTTTAACATTCGTAATTCTCCCAACTAAATGCACGCACTGCCGTATACTTTATTTATTTTGACATCGTTCGTCATCTTTAATTTCAGATTTTCTTTGCCAGACGTATTAAGGAGTGTCCAAAGATCATTTTAAAAAAATATAAGAATGACAATATTTTTCTAACACATTCTACAAACAATTAAAATTGATCGACTCGTCCAAATGCACGCGCTGCCGTATACTTTATTTATTTTGACATCGTTCGTCATCTTTAATTTCAGATTTTCTTTGCCAGACGTGTTAAGGAGTGTTCAAAGTTCATTTTAAAAAAATATAAAAATGACAATATTTTTGTAACACATTCTATAAACAATTAAAGTTGATCGACTCGTCCAAATGCAAAAAATCTATTGCTAACTTCACACCGGTAATTTAATGAATGAATGAGTGCATTAATTTTTTAAGTTTGGTTTTACCAAACCATATTAACCATAATAATTGCCATCCCACACTCCAAACAAACGATATAAAAGCGAAACGAATACAAGAATGTAAAGATACGTAGACTATTTGATTTGAATTGTTCATAATATAAATCTTACGTCCTGGAACGGAACAAAACACAAAATATAGCTACGCTACAACATATTTTCAGAATTTAATCTTTCAAAATGACAGGGCGAGAGTAGGTAGTTAAAATTATATTTTTCATATAACTCATGTTGTCAATTGATGATCTAATCGCTTTGGTACCTAAGTGGTTTATGAAAATATTTATAAAAATACTGAGTATTCCTTTTAAAAACATATAGGCATTTGGTATATTGCTAAAATGGGGCACACGCATAAAAGATAACTTTAATTTTTGAGATGGTACACTAGGACGCATACAAATTTGTAAGAAATTGGATAACAAAGAAAAATTGACAACACTTTTGCAACGTTGCCAGATGGCTTAATGGTCGCTGAAATGTAAACAAAGTATTTTTTTAACATAATTTGATAGACGCCAATTCTTAATAAAATAGTTATTTGTATCAGTAGGCTAGAAACTACAGTTTTGCGAGTATGAGTACGATTTGTGGGCCGAGGCGGCCAAGTACGAATACTCGCAAAAGAGTTTCTGACCGTATGATACACAATATTTTTTGGGCCGACAAATCTTAATTTTGAATTGAAAATAGAAAAGAAATTTTGATACTAGGGAGTTGACAGTACAAGTTGGCACACATGTTACATACCTTAGTATTTTGACGGTTCCGAGAATAAAGCTTTTTATGTAATTCTGGTTTAATATCTATGTATTTATCAATAATAAGTGCAATGAAGACATCAGTTCATCTTAGCATGGTTGAACAGTAGCTTAATGACAATTTATTACACGCCTGTCATGCGGAATCTGTAACCGATAACAAAACCTTTCTGTTGTCTTCTTCAGTAAGAGCTGTAATTGCGTTGTTTGAAAGAATATACAGAATACTCTACAAGAGAGAAACTAATTTAAACCACAAGCTCCAAAATTTATAGAAAAAAACACCTAATTTTTCAACTAGGTGTTTTTGCACGTCTGCTTCTGACGAAGGTTGGCTGTTGAATGGTTTTGAATTGAAAACTTTTAACCGACTTGAAAGCGATTGTCTTCGACAAGGAGTACAACTGTCGCAGAATGTCCATTAATTTAACCGAAATGAGGGGAATATACTTTGTTTATTACATGATAATGCCCATGTGACCGAATGGACTGTCGAATGTTTAAACGAAATAAAAATACTAAATAATTATTGCAAAATCACCTTCTGGAATCACTTTACAATTAAAATATAATAAAGGTAGGTGTCTCTGGATCATGAGAACAATACATTTAAAAATTTTAAACACTTATTACTATGTAAAATTAACAATTTTAACATTCATACATACACAAAAAGTAGGCAACTATTTATACACATAGAATTGTGACAGAACCCAATTTCCAGCAATTTCCCATGTCTTTCTGTTCATATATCAATGCAATTGGAATGCCAATGCATATAAAAACACTATTAGACTAAATTTAAATGAAATAAATACACTGTAAAAAAAAATAAAAAATGTTCATTTGAATTGAACTTGGATCCAACATTGATCTGACAATATCTATAGTAAAAATATACTATTCAAATTCTAATATTCATTTTCGATGTGTAGGTATATCACTGCTGATCATCTTTACTTCCTGAAGGAAATATTCTGAAGGAAAATGCTTTGACGGACTTGCCAAATGCAGAGATTTCCTACATTACCTGGACATTGTCTGGCTGTCTGCGGCTACATTTTATATCTTTTTTATTATATCTAATTAGTTTTAAGATATAACTAAGTAAAATAGTAACTTTACATTTAAATAATATCAAGTACACATTCCATGACACTACATCTCTTAAGGCCGCTTTACAGTTTGCAATTATTTTTATTGCGTGCAATACACAAAATAGAGCATGCGCTATTTCTATTGCATGCAATTTTTATTGCACGCAATAAAAATAATTGCGAACTGTAAAGCGGCCTTTACCGTCAGCGAGTTCTACGCATAGAAACGGGAAATTTCTAATGTTTCCAATTTATTTCACCCACTCAGAGTGTTTTCCTGCAGAAGAAAATGCGTAGCAGATACCTATACAGGGTGTTTCAAAAGCAATCTAAAATATTGTTGTGAGCGGCTCGTCATTCAATTCTAAGACGAAAAGTTCCTATAAACAAGTGTGTTATATTTATCGTTAATGAGATACAAGCTGCTCAATGTTTTTATTACTTTAATAGAAACAATAACATTGTGACAAATAAAACATAAAAGTGGTACATTTCAGAGCAGATGTTCAAGATGTGCAGTTCAAGCTAAAATACAAGCATCTGCTCGATATCTAGTGGATTGCCGAATCCGTTCGAAATAGCCAGGAGTGTCGCGAATAACATTACAAATTTATATACGATTTTGAAGATCTTTTAAGTTTAAGATCGGGGTTGTATAAACGAACGATTTTAAATATTTTTACAAGAAAATGTATTATTATAATTATGATTTAACAATTTTAACCATTTTTATCGTTCGTTCAAAAACAATTATTCCAGCAAAAAAAAATATATATGATGGAATTTTTTGTTCAGGATTTAAAGATGTCTCAAATTAAATTTAAAAAGAAATCTGGCAACACTGCTAAAAATCGTTTGGTTTTTTCTTAAGTAAATTTCTAGAATTTTTCTATTGAAACTGGTGCTCTATCATTTTAAATAAAAAATTATGTTTGATTTTAAAAACATTGCGCTGAACACATCTCCAAAACGCAGTTGAATTGCACTTTAGAAATTGTATATAAAAACAATAAAAGGATAAACACCTTTGACAGCAGTAATGTTTAATTAGTTGTTATTAGATCATGTGAGCAGCATTTCGTAACACTGTATATGCACATGCGACAGACGCACTTTCTTCTACCGACAATATGTATTGTATAATTTATCTCATTAATATCGCTAACGAGACGCTAAACCTATCATTTACATTTGCGTGTTGTGGAATGGTAGGTGTACCTAGGTTATCGCAAAATCCCTTATTTAAAGATACGATTAACATATAAAATCAAGGTTAATATGCCGTGTAAACATAATACTAATTATTGTCGCAAGCGCAATCTGCTGTGTAAATGTATAGTGGAGAATTATTGTTATCGGAAATTAGGTAACGTTTTGATAGAGAAAATGTTTTATGTCTATACAATACAAATTATTTGTAGGGACATTTGGACATGCTTTAACAGAAGAATCGTAAAAAATATATAGGTCACCAAAATATCGGAAATTAAGTTATTAAGGTTTGTAAGAATTTTGACTGCCTATTCACCGTTATAGCTGGATTAAATAACATTGTTGGGACAGGTATCAGTTTATGCATAAAATTAGATACTTAAGATAAAAAAAGTTGGATATATCTACATATGTACGTGTACATGCGTAGGTATATAATACTTATTCTCTGAAACCTATACAATATTGTATATACACATAAACAATAACCTAAGAATGTAACTTCTGCAGAGTCGTAATGATTGCAGCACATGTACACACAAAGTACTCTTTTTTAATTTAATAAGTATTTAATATTTCTAAACCAAGAATTACTATTTAAACGATTAGGATTATGGAATATCTCCTAGACTAAATCCTAATCAGATAATTTGTATTTATTTTATTGTCGTCACTTGGCAAACGATAAAGAGCACGTAAAGTATATCAGATTCGCTTTGATTTACCTGCTGTTTTACAATGCATTGGAAAAGTTTTATTACGTACTTCTATTAATCGATTTATTTCTGATTTTATTATTTGTTATTTATATTAGTGGTGGGCGAATCGGAACCAAAAATCATCCGATAACGCTAAACGGATTTTTTAGTCGATATGACAAGAAAAAAGCGGAACCTTTTCGTAACGACTCCGATTCTCTATGGCAAAATGATATTCTGTTTATAGTTATAAATACTTCGTCTGTGCTTATCTATGTATCACAGTTCGGTATTCTTCGAATAAAATTGTTTAAGATGATCACTTAAATAACGAAAATATCTAGGTAGTCTATTCAAAGATGAAAAAAGAGAAATATTGGAAAATTATTCATAGATAATTTTAACTAAGGTGATTTTAACTATAAATAATTTCAACTATAAAGATAATCTTATTCCAATTAGATATACGGTATTTGGATTGATTACAAAACTCAATGATGAAAACTTACCGATGATTACGAAACTCAAAGCAGTAGTATTTTGGCCAGACGTTTGCTTTTACATATTTATAACAATAAAAATGCATCGAATAGAGTTTACCTAATATGTAGACACAACTAAAGAATATGAGTTGATGAGTTGATGTTTGGGCTGTTTCCATCGTCTGTTAGATTGTTTAAATCTGACGTTTCGGCAGTATATCCCTGATGACGGCAGTAGCAACGCTGCCAAAACGTCGGATTTAAACAATTCAACATATCATGGAAACAGTCTAAATATCAACTCATATTATAAAATACATTAATCACGCTTTCTTCACTTATGCACTGATTATTAAATAAGTTTGATAAAAATACCCAAGTTGGTACACTCAAACTGCTCACAATCAATTTGTACCTTTCTTTTATGAAAACTTAACAAATATCTATTTCTTATAAAATTTTCTAGTTATGGCTAGTTAACTATAGATAGATTTATATATTGCTAACGGATAAAGATGAAAGATAATTATATTTACCGGTTACAGATAAAGGCAATAGTTAAATTGTTTTTATCTATTAGTTCATCTAAATAAATTTTTCCCCAACTCTGATATATATATATACGAGTCAAGTCTCGGCGCAGCGTATTTTTTTCCCTCACCCGATCTTTTTGTAATAGCTACCTGCTTAGTTAGTTAGCTAAAAGTTAATAATTTAGGCGCAAATGCTATCAAAATTTTATTTATTTCCCACTAATGCAGTAATGATATATGCAATTAGAATAATATTATTGTATTTTAACATAAAATTTCTGATTAATATTTTAAAAAAGATAACATAGCAAAATAAATATTTGAAAATTGTTGCTATTTATCCTCATTACTCACTGCTTGTCCTACTTATAATTTCCTGATCAGAATAATTGCTTCATCTATAATCTAGAGAATGATTGAGAGAGTTTGTTTCTGTGTAAACTCAAAAATACTAGATTGATTTAAAAAATACCTTCATTTCTATACAACTAGTTTATTCCAAATAGGCATATAGCTTTCGAGAGTGGAGATCAGTGGGAAAAGGCGCACAATATGGTTTTAAAGGCTCCGATAAGCCATTGAAAAGTGCCCCTAAAGCTATCAGGCTGAAATTAAAGCAAATGAGTCATACATAATGGCAATACCAAAAATTACCTCAATCAGTGCCACTCCATTCGAGATATTAGCATAAGGGTGGAAAATTCATTTTTTTTTCTCAGGAATTACTTAAGCTATATCACGTTCAAAAAATTATGTAAGTAAACACTGACTGTGGGCATTCTATAAAAAACAAGGACCAATTCCATTCACTCAGTACAAAATTATCATTATTTTCCCCTTGTGAGGGATGTTTCTTTTTGAGTTTGGTTTAAGGTGCCCAGTTAGCTTTTTGTTATATTAGACTGTATATATTTAGGTTTATTATATATATTTTTTCAGTTTTTTCTGTGTGGTAGGACATGTAAATAAAATCTCTTTCAGTGATCTTAGTAGGAGCAATATGTGATTGTTTATTTTAGGGTTAAAATAATTGCTCCTCCATCAATTTTAGGATTATTTGTATGTGTGCTTCAGCCCTAGTAGTTATGAAAGTGGACGGTGTATATTCATTTTTCTAAGTGCGATTCATTTTTTAGTATTTTTTTTTGTCCGGGAAGGGAGAAGGACTAATATCTTTTCTTCAATTTTAGGGGACGATGGGTTGGTGACCTTTTGTCGCCGGGTGTATATTTGTACGTATTATTAGAGTCCCAACCATACAAGGGCAGAAGATTGCTCATAAAGTATAACTAGAGGTTTCTTAAAAAAATATTCATGAATTATTATACATTTTATCTGACTGCACATCTTGAAAATATTTAACCTTTTGGCACTTTAAAAGATTAAATTTTGAAATCTAGATTAAATATTTTTTATTACTTCAGTTTTCACCAGGCGTACATCAGGTAGTGATATTTTGGTTAGTTTATACAGGATATGTCGGAACGCAAAAAGTATTGTTTTTCAAAAATTTTAAATGGAACACTGTATATTTGTATAACGTCCGATTCGTCCTTTCATATAGGCTTCTATTTGGTATCATGTTTATTGGGGTTTATCGCAACACTTATTATGCCTCATCTATTTTTGTGCGAAAAATTTCAGTACCTACCTAAAATGTAGTTACCTGAAATTAAACAAAAAGTTATAAAAAATATTAATATTAAATATAATCGATATTAATAATTAAACAACAATCACGATAAACGTTCCAAATGTTCGAATTGAAAAATAAATTTAAAAATTTAACTATTTATGATTTATTATCTCAATAATTCTCTGAACGAAGTCCCGATACACAAGTGGTATGGATGATACTTGTGCTTATTTATTATATAGGGTGTAGAGCTTTTATCTACTAACCTTTCCCTCATTACCAGTTTGTCTCTTGCTTAAATGAAGATTGAAGTGAGCAATATTTCTAATGAATTCATCTTCTTCTGTTATTGTTCCTGGATTTATTACAACTTTGTCACTTATGCAAACTTCTCCTAAACCCCTCACCACAAACTGCACTAAACTGGACGTACGTTTCAATAGCAAAGCTAGCGTCCAGTTTAGTGCAGTTTGTGGTGAGGGGTTTAGGAGAAGTTTGCAGCATTTCCAGTACCACAGTTTGGAGTATTTTTGTCTTTGTCACTTATTACAATATTGTATGCCAACGATCCTATTTCTTGGAAGCACACACAACATGTAATTTTTGAAACGCTTTGGTTCTTGACGCTTATAAAAACGAGATGCCAGTATATAATTTTTGTCAGCTTCCTACAAATTTCTTTTTATACAATTATGTACAGGTTAATAATTATAGAGACAGATTTTCCATATTTCCTTAGTCCATCATCTATAATTCTGTCAATTGACGGTTCTGTTCAAATAAAATTCAATACAAAATATGAAACTGGAAAACAGTTTGGATCCTGACCACATATTACAGGATTTCCAGAATTCTTAAAAAGATATTAAATACCTTTTAGTGAGTCTATAATACGCTTATGTTCTATGAAAGAGGGATAACTCTCATGCGGTGATTTATATAATGCTAACGAGCCTTGCTTTTCTTTTTCGTGTCTTCACATTAACGTTATATTTTATCGCTAATTGGGATTTTACCTAGCGGTATGTTATATAATCATAATAAATGCCATACTTATTATGGTTGTCATAATTGCCCATGATTATGAACAAAAAAAAAAGCTTAATCGACGATTATCCATGTTAGAGATTCGTGACAAACAGCAATATATGTATGTAATGCCCATCCATATGCGATAAACAACAATAATTTATGAAATTACCGCCAAATCTTTGCAGCAAATCAATTTACGTATGCATTTAATATGTAATTGACATGCATTTATGCATACGGTACTTAGTCAATAACAACACATAGTAAACATTGGTTTTCTTATTATTTTCAGGCGATATGTATGTAACAGTTGTAATAACTAGCATTCTACTTACACTGACGTGCGTTAAAACCGAACAAGAGAGCGCAGAACGGTGTCCTGGTCCCCCCGATAGAGGACCCTGCAACGAACAGCTTACCAAATGGGCTTACGATACAGAAAAGAAAATGTGCGTGATGTTCACGTGGGGCGGCTGTGCGGGAAACGATAAGAATAGGTTCGACACGAAGGAACAGTGCAGAAATAGCTGTGAAATACAACCTGGTGAGCTTAAACAGAAGATCTGTGGATAAATAGAAAATTATTACTTAAGTTTTTGAACAATAATTATTTTTGCCTATTCGCAGATATTGGAATTCAAATTGCGGTACCCAAAGCAGAAAGAGGGGCTGAGTTAACATTTCAGGAGACTGGTACCGACACGACTTTTATGTTTGCACAATCCAATACATTTATCCAAATTGATGGCGACATCATTCAAACGTTTCAATTGAGGTAGGTCTAAACTGACATACATATGGAGTTACCTCCTAGTGAGCTTCTAGACCAGGCTGATTCATTTTCAAATTTGCCAAAGTTAAATTTTGTGGTTATCATGATTCCTAAAAGAAAGTACACTGAGAGAAATATCCTTTTCATTTAAAAGGAATTGCATTAAACCAAAAGTTTTTGCGTTTTCTATGCGGCTAACATGATTTGGTATTTCTTTAAAACGGAATATAATTTTAAATTTATGCATTTCTTCGGCAATAATGTATTTTTCGTTGAAACAATTTATTCTTAAGTGAAAGATATTGATAGTTGATTCAAGTCCTCTTTATTTTGAACTTGAAAACAATGCAGATTGGCAGAAAATCACAAGCATTTTGATTCAAGAGGTTTTTCCTTTTTCTTACATTTATTCATGTTAGACTTAACCGTAAACACAACAAAATGCCGTAACCATTTTTAATCGAAATGAAAATGAATTATCTCCAAAACCCCATGCACTAAGGAGGGATTCGCCGTTAGAATGTTGTAAATGCTAGTAGAATCGAGGGAGTTGGTTGCAGTGACCATGCCTAGCACCCGGTGTGCCCTTAAAAAAATCGCCCTTTCAATGGCGATGACTCCTATCAGATGTTGTTCTGGTAAATATACCAGATTAGTATGTTACGATAGTACTTTCCTGCCTATTTTCTGCGAAATATTAGGTATCTGTTACTGGAATGAAATAGGAGATACGCCACCTATGCGACAATTTCTCTACTACACATAAGTATATCTACTCATCTGCTGTACTATATGGGGAGAAAACTGCTATACGAAAATAAAATGCGATATTTAATTTTACACTTCCATGTAAATATTTAGTTAAATTAATAAATACTGCGCTAGTATCAAATAAATCTACTAACCAAATTATTTGTTTGATTGAATACAGGAATATTTTTAATATTCTAAATCAAGTAATAATTTAGTAACTGTAACCAAATCCATGAAAAATTGTTGAAAACACCAAGATCGTTTTTCCCGTGTATAACAGTTTTAAAACTCTCAAACACTATATACTACTGTAAAGTTCCTTGGCTAAGTAAATCAGCATTAACTGAAAAGATTCCAATTATCTCTGAAATTTCTTTAACCTCGCGCGAAAAATATTCACTTTTGTTCAGTATTGTTTGTGTATCTGAAAATTATGCACGTGGAATCATAAATAAAACGAAAATATCCGCGTAAAAAAGCACTTAGCTTGAATACAGGTGCTTGTGTTTTCCGTTAAAAGGCAAAAGTTTTAAAGCAATGTATACATGCGTGTCCACGCAAATAAACCAAAACCTCCGGCTTTTTTATTTAAAATACTGTTTGTAATTCAATAATACTTAAAAGAAACTAAAATATGTTGTTAAATATGTACATAATAATAACAATATAATATGTAATGTGTATTGTCTTACTTAAACAGAAATTATACAGACATTATAAAATATTAATCAAAACTAAAGTGCATTCCATTCAATTACGGTTACTTTTCGTCGAAAAGCATGTACTTAAGAAGAAAATAGTCTTGCCGCAAAACAGCAGGCTACTTTCAATTAAAATAAACACTTTTTTGAGAAAAGGTATTCTTTTCGTTGAACATGATAGAAACCAAAAGTTATGAAACTTTTCATTTAATGCAATTTCTTTCCTCAGTGTAGACAAATGACGTTCGAGATTAAAGAAAAAAACGAAAAAATCTCATTTTCTTATTTTGCCTCTAGCACTTTTATTTGATATTGCACAGAAAAACACATTCTCAAGGCCACTTTTAATCTGTCTAATGATGTTCTCGAAATTTTTATACGACGTTTCGGTTCTTTCCGGCAATCAACTTTCTTATTTCTTATGGACACCATATTGGATTTTGACATCGCTAGAGAGTTTTTTTTACCTGATTTCAACCATGTGTAACATGTTGGCAAAAGTTTTTAATATTAGGCTTTAATTGACGAAGACACCAATTTAAGATTAAGCGAAGAAAAACGAGATATGTTATGTATTTTTATTCATCGAATCAAAATACAACAATGGCGAGTACAAGGTATTCACAACTGCATAAAAATTTCAAGTACAACATTAGATAGAAAATTAAAAGTGGCATTGAGAATGTGTCTTTAGCATTTCTCTATAATTCCAAATTAAGAAAATAAGATTTTTCCGTTTTTCTTTTTAAATCTCGATTTAAAAATTCTCTCATTTGTTCTTGTACTTTCAGTATTAGAGTAGATTATTTTTTAAGCAACTGGTCGAAAATTAAATAATGGAGAATAGGTTGATTTCCGGCAACAGTGTCCTAATTTGGCAGTTACTTCCGCACAGCTTTTAAGTCATGTTCATGATTGTATTGACAAATTTCATGAAACTGAGTCAGTAACTCGTAAACCCGGCGCTGGTGCACCTAAAAAACAAGGATATTCGGCGTCGAATAGATAACTCACCTAAAAAATCAATTCCAATAATACTATTTCAGAATAATACTGATTTTAAGAGTATAAGAAAGCCAACACTTCAGCCAGAGGGTCTAAGACCAAACTAATTTTATCTATTTCTGACAACCCGAAAAAGTGATTACAATTTTTGTGTTACTTCAACCGAACATGTTTAAATGAATCATTGCCGTTTCTAGTGAATGTATATGTTACAGTAAAAGCATAAACTACAGTGAGTGTATACTTATATTCACTAGTGAATCAATACTATTAATGTAACGAAAACGGGTTTTCCTATCTGGAGACTTTTGGGGATGGCCAGCCCAAATTCAAATAAGACAATGCCAAACTGCGTCTCACAGATAACCCACACCTGCTCTTTTGACCGGCGAGCCACTGCTGGGAAACAAACTTTTTGTTCGGTAGCGAATGGTTTTAGTAATTTTAGCCAAAGATGTCTCCCAACTGTGTTTTCCTCCGTCAGTCGGAGCAGGGCCGTTAGTTAGCCTAAAGATTGTCGACTTACCCTTCTCGTCAGCTTTCTCTTTACTAGTCTGACTTCCTCTCGGGACTTCACTAAGGGTTCAAACTGAACTTCTTTTAGAATGACGGAATAAAAGAACGACTTATATTTTTTTTGCAATTATATATTAAAGCTTTTACATTATTATATAAGCTACAAAATTAAATGGGATAACAAGTGAACAACAAAAAAAAGTAAACCAAAACACTATTATCTTAATGAATAATTAAACATACTAATTTATTGAGGGAGAGAGAGAGAGAGCGAACGAGTTACGATTTTTATGTATTTGCAATGGTTAGTCTTAAGCAGAATTGAACATCTTACCGGCCGATGTGGGAAAGATAATTCTTCACATAAACCAAATTTAGGCACAAAACTTTGCACAACACACACAATCTTTTTAAGCCAAGGAAAGGGGGTAATTTTCATGAAACTAATCACAAATCAAAACACCTTTCGAGGAAAGCTTGTGCTTTCTTCTCACTAAGATGAGAAGTTTTAATTTTTAAGATTAAGAGACACTCGACGAAGGGGAACGCGAGCTTATTCCTGAAGCTAGTTTGAAGGATCGCGAACTAATTAATTCAAAACCGCTATGTTAAGGGTTTTTATAAACTCTAGTTGTGACGTCATTTTGCACCGATAACTAGTTCGTCCTCTCTTCACAGAAGGGCGCAAGTATGACCGAAGGCGTTATTTTTCTGACTTTCAGACGACCCATTGATAGCGTAACGTGGGAAATTGGCGACCGGCGCCTTGTAACATACAATGAACAAGGTATTAGATAACATACATTGGACAAAGTAATAAATAACGTACAAAGTATTGCCATGTTATTTTAATTACGCGAATCTTTAAACAAAGAATAGATTGTCGTCTCCGGCGAGGCAGCGCTTGCTTTTTTTTTTTAAAATGCCACGGTACTTATCAACTATGCACTAAGAAAATGAATTTAAATTCTCGCATTATACAGGATGGAATTTCGAATTCTTACAATATGTACATAATAGTGTTACAGTAAAGCATAAATTCCAGTTGGTGTATACATCTACTAGTGAATGTATACATCCACTACTTTATACTTTTACTGTAACATATACATAAATGTAAATTTGCACACGCAAAGGTGATATTTAAATCATGACTCATGAGTGACTTCAGGTGAAAGATGGTTTAAGTAAATAAATACTCATCCCTCTCATGTTGTGCTATATACAACTACATGGATGTATATACATACAGCATTTAAAACATGCTGACACTGCCACACTCTCTGTACTCAAAAATGTTTATGGATTGTGCCACACTGAATTCTATGAAACTTTTACTAGCTTTTTAATTGAAAAATAGAGCTGAAATATGTAGAACGGATATATATTAATAAGTTTTACGTATCAAATTAAATATCGACCCTTTTTTGATATACAAAACAATTTATTCGCCGCGAAGGTTAAGGGTGACCAAAAATGTCGTTCCGGTATAAATGTCAATAACAAATTATGAATGCCTTGCATAGAAAGAAATGCGTAAAAATATCACTATGTCAACCCTAACAACCCGTAAACCACTTGAACTATAAAATTAACGCGCATTTCCTGAACAAAACTCAACTACGTTAATTTTCTTAGTCACTCATTCTAACTCAATTTTATCAATGTATACGTGTACGAAATTCCAAATAATTACATTAATTACGTAGTTGACGCACTCATCGTAATTAGATGCATCGTTATTAAAAAGAAATCAACTAAATTATCATTAATAAACAACAATAAAAGTAGTTTGTTTTATCTCCAGGTTATGCAGACAAATTTCATTTAAATTCCGCACGAGATTACCGCACGGTCTCTTAGCGTACCATAACGTGAAAGTTCCTGCAGGGGTCGCTCTTGAGCCCTATGCTCTTTACATAATAGTACAACAAGGTCAATTAAAAGTAGTACATGTTTATGGTAAACACTCTACAGCGCTGACAGTAGGTAGAGGTCTAAATCGTGACGAGTGGCATTCGGTGACTGTAAGTTATTAAAATAATTCAATTTCATAATTTAAATATTGATTGTAATATCACAATTTTGGTGATTTGCATAGGTGCGGATTGATGTACACAGCGCAACATTAATAGCTATGGTGGACGATTTAAAGGACGAAACAGAATTGAAAGGATTGGATAAAGATAACAATTACGGCGTTACGGCAAACGTTACTTCAGTAATTTTAATAGGAGGTATTTTTGTTCCATTTTCAATTATAACTCGCAGTCAATTTGTTTTACATATTTTTTTTTTTTGAGGTCTCAGTTCAGAAGAAAGACTTCATGGGGTCAAGTACATTATTGAATCGTTTGTGGGATGCATTAAGGATGTAGTGCTTAGCACCGGAAAATCTGCCTCAGATTTATTGAGAATTACGCCTTTGATAGCCACCAAACATGAAAACGTTCAAGAAGGATGCCATGATAGATGCAGTTCATACGATAATTTATGCTTTAAGGGATCTCGCTGTATTAACCATTATAACATGTTGTCTTGTGATTGTTTTGGTACAGATTACGAAGGGGAATATTGTGACATATACAGTAAATATTCGTGCATGTTTGCTTTTGGTCTTTCATTTATTTCCTTTTTTCAGCTTCTACAGTATTAACCTTAAGAGGTTCCTCTTACGTTTCCTACAGAGTTTATGATTGGAAAGATAGAGTCCATTCAGCTGTCAATAGGTTTTCCATGATATTCAAGACAAGATTCGACGATTCTGCTTTATTCTATGCTAGCGGCGGCGAACAAGATATTGACCATTACGTAGCTGCTTCCATTCATAATAATTCCGTTTATGTAGACATAGATTTCGGAAAGGAACCGATGAGTGTAGTTCTGGGGAAACATGCCGATTTAACACAATGGAATAATCTCACCATATTCCACGTATACGATCAAATTTATATAAGTCTGAACGATGAAAGCTACACCCTCAATCATAACCGGAAACTCTCTTTTGTACATAGATCCGGAAATTTACATAGCTGGTGGACCTGAACTGAGAAAAAAGAAGGGACTAAGATCTATAAATAATTTTGCTGGCAGCTTGAAGTATGTATTCTTCAATGATATTTCCATAATGTACGAATTGAAGAAGAACAATCCCAAAGTACATTACATCGGCATTTTGAGTCCTGAATTTTTTGAAGAAGACGTTAAAGTCATTTCGGTAACCTATCCTTTTAGCAGCTCCCATATTTGGTGGCCCAACAATTATACTGACAGGTTATCGTTAATTTTCGATTTTAAAACCAGCAGCAACCTCAGCGTGTTAGCCAGCAGCGAAGCAAAGACGGGCTACTATTGGGAAGTTCGTGTTGTCAATGATGAAGTAAGATTCGAATTATCGGATTCCAATAAGAACACCACTCATTTAATAACGGTTAAAAAGAAGAGAGGTGTTTGGCATACTTTAAAACTAACATACAAAGATAGTGAAATTTCTTTGTCGGTGGATAATAAAGAGACGAAGGAGAAATTAACGGATTTGACTTTTGCCATCGGGGATAAAATCAAAATTGGTAGCGGTTCAAGAACTCATAGCGGAGTAGTCGTTGTATGAGAGATATATTCGTCAATGATATTCGTTTAGAACCCAGATCGGTGTTGCAAACCGAACGCGTGGTTGGGGAAGTCACTTTGGACGATTGTAGATTCGTGGATCCGTGTAGCAGACCAAATACTTGCGAGCATGGGGGCAAATGTTCTGTCAAGGAAGACAAACTAATCTGTGATTGTACTGGAATGGGTTACATTGGAAAAAATTGCCATTTCGCAAGGTACAGGAAAACATGTGAAGAACTGGCTTTATTAGGTACCTTTTTGGCAAACGAATATACCAGTATTTGTTAATATTGCGAATTTGCAGGGTACACAAAACCTGATATGTACCTAATCGACATAGACGGCAACGGGGTATTCCCACCAGCCCACGTAAGATGCGAATTCCAAAGTGTTGAAGACTCCACCAAGACTATAGTCGAGCACAACTTACCCAGTCAAATAGACGTTAGATCGCACCTAGAGAAAGACTTCAAATTTACGATCAAATATAGAGAATTTACTCCCAATATGCTCCAAGAGCTAGTCTCTCATTCTCTCAATTGCAGCCAGTATATCAGATATGACTGCTTTCAAGCTCCATTGGACTTGCATTCCAATACATGGTTTATTAGTTCAGCAAATGAAACGGTAGATTTTATTGGAGACGTAAAAAGGTATAGGTGAAAAATGATAGTAGATTACTTACTTACACTGTTTCGTTTTAGAGGTACCTGTCCATGTTCGATTGACCGGAAATGCGAAAACTACACTCAATGGTGTAACTGCGATGACATTAAAGATGAGAAGTGGAATGCAGACGAAGGGCACTATACGAAAAGTAATAGCTTGGGTATTACAGAAATGTATTTCTTGCAGCAAAGCAATTTACCCCCAAAAGCATTAGCTCGAATAACCCTGGGACCATTAGAGTGCGTCGAAACGAGTAAAATTTTATACCCAATACTTTTTATTTAACTCTTTCCATATAAATTTTTAGATACACAAAGATATGTCGTTACTTTTACAACTAGCCAATCTTACATTGAAGTGCCAGGTTGGAGGAAAGGTGATTTGGCATTTTCATTTAGAACCACTGGTAAAAACGCAGTTTTACTTTATCAGCCTCCTATCAGACCAAATTACCCCAGTTTTATGGTAGCTCTAACTAGTGGTTAGTCTTTACTATTTTGGAATCTAAACAAATTCAGCAAATTCCGCTCAATTGCAGATTTCCAATTAACATTTAATTTTACTTTGAACACTGGTGTATCCAAAGAATTAGTTATAGTTTCCGGGCGAAGATTGAACGGAGGTGAATGGCACAAGCTTTGGATAGATTACAATAAATACCATGTGAGATTGATGATAAATGAAGACACGCAAATGGTAGATTTGAAACCGGAGGAAGAATTTGGGCCATTTGAAGGATCAATGTTCATTGGTGGCGCTCCATTGTAAGTTCCTAACTTTACGAGTTCCTTTATCATTATGACTGATGATATTTCCAGAAACTACTTGCATCAGTCTAAAATATCTGTGCACCAGGGCTTGATTGGATGCTTTAGGGGGTTGGTGGTGAATGAAGAAATTTTAGATATACACAGTTACATGAGCGTGCACTTAAGTGAAATTATAAAAGACTGTAAACCCTCTTGCGTACCAAATCCATGCAAAAATGGGGCGCAGTGTAAAGAGTTGTGGAGTGCTTTTCAATGTATATGCCCAAATCCTTGGGCGTACAGCGGAAAATACTGTGAAGACAGTAAAATAATTCCAGAATTAATTATAATAACATTTTAACATTTCTTAATTCCACAGATATAAATACAGATGGTGTTATGTTCACTCAACCGGAATCATTTATTAAAAAGAATTATCTAACCAGTGATCAAACGGACGATAAGGACACGTTAAGGAAAATTTTCGAGGAAACTGTGCTAATCAATTTGAGAACTTATGACGCAACTTCTTTGATTTTATACGCAAACGATAATTTAAACAATTTCATGCACCTTTCTTTATACAACGGCACTCAAGTCGTTTATATGTTCAACTACGGAAACGAGATCCACAACATTACTGTTGAATACGCCGAATTAAACACTAGCAAGTCAGTTCAACTGGCCATTACTAGATCTGAAAATTCTACGACATTACATGTTAACGATCACAATAACACCATTCCAATTGGAGTTCATTTACTGGAAAGCTATTCCAATAAACCGTGGAGTAATCCTGAAAAAGGTTCGTTTATAGGTTTGATGATTTTAACTATGTATTTTCCAAGGCCTATAATAATAACTATGTAATTGTGTTTATGTTTACTACGCAGAGATTATTGCACCACAAAGACCACCAGCTCCACCGACCGAGTATTTCCAACTAAATATTGGTGGCTACGATTCAGAAACATTGTTAAAGGTGTCTGCAGTAACACATTTGCCTGGTTATGTAGGATGCATGAGAGGACTGAAAGTTGGCCAGCATGTACTTAATTTAACTGCCATGGTTGAAAATACCACCCAAGGTGAGTATATAGCTTAAGTTGGGACCATATGAAAACCTTTTTTCTTATTGGCCTTAGGAAAAAGTTATTCTTTACAAACTCATACATGAAGTTTGTCTAAAAATATAAATTTTGTGTAAAAATAAAGTAGGTATTATTATTTCGGAGAATATCGAAGATTATTTTAAAGAAAAGTTTATTACAATTAGAAACTAATTTAGATGCTATCATATTCATCTGTTCTGAAAAATCAGGGTGTTCGTAATATGTTTTGTAACAGTTTGATGACCTTGTTAAAGGGTTAGTTAGATACAAAATGTAAACGCAGTTTGCAGCCTAAGGTGTGGAGAGAATCGAAATACTGGGCCATAAATTGGACCTTTCACATACTGGGCATCGGACCGAAACCCAAACATACTATACAGTCTCTCAATTTATCATTAACTCCTGGGTACGACGGACATACTAAAGAACTCGACCAGGAATGGACCAGACTGAGAAAAAAGTTTCTTTAAACTAAAGTAATATTTTTTTGTCGCTATTTAAAAGAATCATTCCTTTTAGTTAATACTGAAAATATTACTATTTCAATGTATGTATTAACTACTTACTTATAACTAAAGAAATAGTTCTTTAAATAGGGACAGATGAATATTTCTTTGATTTAAAGATTTTTTTCCAGTGTAGAATCTTGGATCTTGAATGAAGAACCTGACGAATGGTATATAAAGCTTCACAATGACCAGTATTTCAACCACCACAGTATCCAACAGAACTACATCTAGTTTCGCAGACTGAGCTGAATAATTTAGCTGAAGGTTTGAAACTGCTAAAGCTTCTAACATCCAGATTAAAACGACGAAATCTCTTCGAAGATGACTTGAAAACGTGAAAATGAAGTTATACCTTCATTGCTTTGCTCAAGAAATGATTTTAGTGTACTGCTCGACTGCTGTCAACTTAGTCACGTTACAACAGAAACATGAACCAAGCAAGCCTTTAGATCTTTCCTGCTCCGTGGAAACAAGCTATCGTTACTCTTATTCCTAAAGAAAATAATGCTCGATATTTTCCAAATTTACGACCGATCAGCTTGCTTCCTGCCTTACCTAATATTTTGTTGAAAATTCTTAAATTTCAGCCGCGATCTCATTTAAATTTACACGCCATTAAGTATACCAGATATCCGATTTAGATTTCGTTCAGAGCACGGCAGTTATACGTAGAACTTTGTTGAACATTACTGACGACCTAATATAGTGATGGGCTCTGTTTTGGCGGATTTCAGCAAATCTTTTGACACTGAATCATAACATCCTTTTCTTAATTTTGAGCTATATAAAACTATGATAATATCTATCTAATAGAAGCCAATGTGTTAGACCACTTATTTTGGAGCCTATTCCTGTAGTACATGGCCGAACAGAATTTATACTTGTTGGTTAGATTCCAGGCTTCACATGCATAAGTTTTTATAAAGAATAACTTTTTATCTAAAATTGTACCATATGGCTCCGACTTAAGTAAACCCACTGAATGAATATATATTTTGTAAAAAATTACCTTATAACGTAGGAGTAATACCACATTGCAACATGAAATGTGATGCTCTACCTTGCAAAAACGAAGGCGTGTGCATTGAAGATTTTAGAAACCAGCTACACACTTGTAATTGCGAACGCACCAGTTACTATGGCGAATTTTGTTCCACTGAAAAAGGCGCAGATTTTAGTGGAGAATCCATACTCTGGAGGTCATATTTTCTTAATGGAACAGTAGACCACGTGAAAGTACACTTAGCATTTTCCACCATGGATATAAGAAATAAAGATACGGCTCTGCTATTGCTCCAAACAG
Organism: Protaetia brevitarsis; assembly: GCA_004143645.1. Lineage (NCBI taxonomy): Eukaryota > Metazoa > Arthropoda > Insecta > Coleoptera > Scarabaeidae > Protaetia > Protaetia brevitarsis. The sequence continues at coordinate 831,186 of RXPK01000067.1, read as the reverse complement.
AAAACAAGTAGGAACTTTAAAAAACCTTACTTATTGGATTGAGGTTATATTACAATTTTTTAGTCGAAGTTATTATCTCTTAGTCGCTTTGAGTGGAGAAGGGTTTTTAATTTTCCAAGAAGACCGCGAGGGTGCTGTATTTTCAACGACGGTACAAAACAAGAGCTTCATTAATGGTGCAAGGCACTTCGTATATTACAGAAGAGATGGGAACGACTCTGAACTTTACGTGGACAAGGAATTGGTGCCGATGCTGCAGATACCAGCGCAAACATTTAATCCCGTCGCTGAAATGGGAGCTAATGAAGTACAAATTGGTGGACATAACACTTCCGATCCTAGGTTTGCCATATACAAAGCTTATAGTGGATGTCTATCGAGTAATTTCTAAGCGATTCTATTCCAAAAAAACCTATTTACTTTTATCCATTCTTTTGGTAGATATATTTATCGAGGTAAACGAACACGTTATGAAACCGTTAGAAGAATACATGCTGTTTACAAAAACTGCTGCGGAAAAAGTTAATGTCACCAATTCGCATGGTGTTAGAAGCGCTCAATGCAGTGCTAATTTTGATGTGCCTCATAAAGTTCCTACTGGTCCCACAAACTTAACTATCAGTCAAGTACAATAGATATACAAGAAGCAAGAACGTACAAATAATTAATGCAATGATTATAGGGTAAAGATAAAACATGGGTCGAAGATGCCCCTCAACGTATTCAATACATATCGATGTACACAACAAAATCAGTAGAGGAAGACGGAAAAGGAAAAATTGTCGTAATTACACTTTCCGTATTTTTCGTAGTAGTCATCATCTGCTGCGCATATGAATTGTATAGGAACGATAAACAGTACAGAAGGAGAAAAGAATTGGAAACAGACGCTAATATTTTGTGGTCCAAAGAACAAGCTGCCAAAATCTTAGACAAGGTAAGTGCAAACAAAAAGTTTAATGGCAAGTAAACCAATCTTTTCAGGTATCAGAAGCGCCAACACAAAATGGAAAATTACCAGTGAAGAATGGCACGTTGGAAAAAGCTGTCAAGAATCCCAGCGTTACAGTGCAAGAACCGCTTTTGGTTGTTGAGAAGGCGCAGGAAAATTCGATTCCGAAACGGCAGGAAAAGAAAGAAAAAAGAATTAGTTTCAGAGGTGCTCGTGCCTTCCCAAACACATTTTCTTCTATTCACTCTTTGACGTTGCAGATAGTGCAAGTGAATTAGAATGGGATCAACCGACTGAATCCGCAGAACTTCTCAATAAAATACACGAAGAGAGTGAAGAAGAAGATGACGAGAAAGTTGACGCAGTTGATGCCAAAGAAGACGCCAACAAATCCGTAAGTAACTTAACGCAGCTGGCACCACTGAGCAGCATTAGTGAAGTCACACTATCTTCATCTATCTATCATGATTAATCAACTATTACCAGCTTATATTGTTTGCATTATTCAGTGTCTAGTCATTTTCTTGTAGATACGTATGCATGAATAAAATATAAGTGCCTTTGATTTTTACTGCATTTGCTGTATATCCCTTCTAACAATAAGTAAAAGGAATGCTTTATCAATGCTAACACTAGTGCATGCGCCATAATCTAATAAAGGAAGTCTACAATAATGACACAGACAGTGGCGAATTTAACACTTTAGAGGTAAAAGTGTAAAAAAAAGTCCAGTAATCCATGGATGTAAAAAATAACATTTTTTTTCTTAGGAGAGAGTGTGAATATTCTGAAATAATTTTACTTGCAATAAAAATTAATAATAATCATGTTGTTCAAAAAGGTCTTCTGAATAATTGCTGTACTGGTATTACGCTGAAGCTAAAAAGTATTGCATGTTCGTAGTTCGTTGTAAATAAATATAACAAATAGAAAATGGCACCATAATAACGTCATAAGAACAGTGAATTAATTATATAGAGATCATGGGCGCCATTGAGGCAGAAATAAGGCGGAGGCAAGCTTAGAATATAAAAGTCAACAAGAAAATAATTACATATGCAGGAAGTATTGCACTTTCTTGCAGACATTTTGTTCAGGTGCAGGTAGTTCAGAGGTTCGGGAGAAGGTGAAAGAAGGGCAGAGATGAAATATAATAATCCTTATCACGAACATTATCACTAACAAGAACAATAAAAATTGAACATAAATATTAAACATTAAATATCTAGAAAATGAAAATGATAACAAGACTAAAGCGAATCTTCAACGGGATCTTATCTGAATAGTTTAGTCTAGTCTTCAACACATATAGATCCACTACTTCCTTCAGTAATTCATCATTTGGAATCGCAGGTCCGTCAACATTAGCAACATACAATGCATTAATAGTCCTAGCAGTATTCTATTTCTCATTATATTGAGTAGGTATTCTGCTCATCGTACTGAAAGATCTTCTACTGAGGCTGTTGCTACGGGAATTAATTTTAAGTCTGTGAAAATTGCTGCACAGTTTTCTCACTATTGTCTATCCTAAACCTGTTAATGCATATAAAATATGTTTAAAAGGGTCTGGCAAATATCGTTACACAAACTGATTTGTCATTGAACCTGTTCTCAACTTCTTCTATTACACATTCGCTATATTCCTTCATCCCTTCAATGTTCAACATCAAAAGACCTCTAATCTTTTGATGTTTCTTCCTACGGGAAGTTGTCGCCAGTGACAATATATGTATTTTACAATGTATGTAGAGAACATATTTATCTACCTTTTTTGAAAATTTCTTTAATCATATTTCCAAAATCCCCGGCGTATTAAAAGCACTGTCAACTTCAAAGGCAATCATATCATTATAACTTAAATCAATAAGGTACCTATTTATCAATCACTCCTACAAAGATTTCTATTATTCCATTACGGATTTGGATTATTCTGATGAGCAGGGACATCACCCTCCACGATTCTCAACATTATATTTAGTTTCATTTCATTTTCCAAAAGAAATGCTTTCACCTGAAGTGGAATGGAGAACTTTGTATCTTTATTTATTCAAAATAGTCCTTAAAATTTCACCTATATATAAACACAAATAACTCGCAAGTCGTATCTTTGATGTTGTAATTCAATCCTTCTTGTTTTCTCTCCATATTTTCTCGCGAAAGGGGAAAAGAGGTAAGACATTCGCTCCACGAGAGCACTGCCGCTCCTAAAAAGTGCCTAAAAGAAACCTACTTGAGCATATAAATATTACATCTGCATTGTGTTACTAAAAATATTCAAATATAGTGCTTAAAAAGAATTAATACCAAAACCCAAGAGGTGGCAACCATTTTTTGGCCCAAATTAAGCGGCGCCCATGAACTCAGGCTAAAAGCATAACATGTTTTATCCTATATTCTTCTGAATGCATTAACCATTAGCTATATTTTGGATTGAATTGTAAATACTTACCACGTTTGCACTTAAATCTATCCAATGGCACGGCTAATCTCTGAATAATATCAATAAGCTTATCTAACAATATTAATTTAAGGTTATTGGATAGGTAAAAGCACTACCAACTAGACCTCGCACTAAAGGTCCCCCACCTCACAGTAATCCACTAGCTACACGACTGCCCTTCATGATCGACGAGAACACTAATAATATCGAAACTAGTGACATCTAAAACAGTATGACGCTTTTTAATGGGTGGTCGGCCAAGATTTGACTTTTTATGTTGTACAGCACTTGAGAACTTTAATCACTTCATGTGTTAGCAATTAGATTCCGGGTAGCTTTGATGTAAATTGTGGAATTCCAATTATCTAATAGCCTCTATAATAGGAAGCAATAATTTTAACAAAAGTTTGCTATTTCAAGAAACACATCTGTCGTATACTTTCTACAAAATGTAGCTACCTAATAGATCTTAGAATAGGTCTGTAACAAACTGTGTGAGGTATTTAGGTATACACATATAACTCCTCATGAATCTTAAGCCCCTACTTTTTAGTTAACAGACGACAGTCATTTACAAATATATTAAGTAAGTAGTCTTGTATGTACATTAAAAATATATACATAGGTAGATAGGTACTTATGATTAAGTTTTATCTAGAGCGAAATAACAAATACGCAGGCTACTTTCTGCATTAATATGTTTGAAAATGAATGCACGTCATACATAATCATTTAACTTTTTTACCGTATCATACAGAATTTTCTGAATATAAGATTGAAAGGACTGATCAATGGTTTCAAATAAATTTATTTAGAAAGAACAATGTGTGTGTTTTTTTGAATATATCATACCATCATTTATTGATATTCACATATACCTACATCTTATCCACTCAAAACTAACACTGTGATTATCACGCGTATATTCAATTATGCATAGATCTCACTAAACTTAATTAAACTGTGTTAGATAGGTACTAAAACAGCGCATCGATATCACACTCTTTAACGGATTTTCGGTATTATAACATCGACGTTATCGTAGCACAAAAGATGTATGGCCGGGACCATTAGCAGTTAAATTAACTACGCCATTTCATTTCAATAACGTTATATGTGCCTTAACTTTAACATCAGTTCATATACATTCCTACTCCAATTTATGCAAATTTAAATGCACGCCTGTCCTGTAGCAATGCAATTTCTGAATAACAAAAGTTAAATCAATTTAGAATGGAAACTGCATTTTCAATGTGCTTATTAATAGGTAGCAAATGAGGAGTGTTATTATTACATTATAGCTCCAGAGGATTTGGAAAAAGGTAATTGTTGAATTATATCGTTCTATCAGGCTATCATCTATATCTAGGTATATATATGTTTTATAGCCAAAAAAACAGTGCGACGGCTATCTCTATTTTTGAAACCAGTATTTTTGAATGAAAATCAAAGAAGATTTGGAAATCCTGTTAGTTACCTAGGGGGGCCTCGTTTACCAACTAGAAATAGATCCAGCATCGAAAGCATACTTTCTGTGGATTAGTGTAAATACAATTTATAATTAAACTTATGTAAATGTAATTAAATTATTTTTGGAAATAATACGTGTAATGACTTAAAAAATGGTAAGTTTTTATACATAATAATTTTACACGACACGAAGCAGGAACAAATGTTATAAAAAAGAACTCTGACAAAATTGGGATAATCGACTATAAATTGAAAGAAAAAAACATATGGGTACGCATAAACGAATAATCATTTATATGTAATGCATACTTTATAGCGCACTCCTATACAGTTTTAATTCAGTAGAAATCAGTGGATTGGTAATAAATTAAATAATTTCTGTAGATATTGATGAATATTATTATATGTATTGAGATTACTAAGGAAAAATCTAATATTTTATCAGTCGAGACGTATATTAATAAGGGTTTAATAGATACCAATTTTTCAGTAGATTAATAGGACATTTCAGTAGATCTAGTGAAGAGCTGCCCATTACTAATCAGTAGAACAAGTAGAACGTGGTAAAACTAACTGGCAACACTATTGCCAAGTTGGGCTCAACCAATGCCAAACATGAAATATCGCACTTGCAAACACGACTTTCAATCAGTGTTGCCAGAGCTAGGGAGATTTCCCTAGACCTAGGGAATTTAGGCCGGTGCTAGGGAAAAAGGAAATTTTTACGAAATAAAGCCATAATCTAGGGGATTATGTTATGTCACAATATATGTAACGTTCCTTTTGGCAGAAATCTCAGTTCACCACAATTCAGTTTTGTACGTTAAGGCAGTTTTAGCTAGCAATTTAAAATTTTAGTTTTACACCTAGCTATTTATTGGCCAATTTAAAATTTTACGTAGGTGTAAAACGGCCTTTACGCTTACTACGAACAACTACGAATGACGCAACCTGGCGATAAAATGAGTTTGACATGAACAGTTCGTAACTTAACGCACAAAACTGAAGTGAGGTGAGTCAACCGGTAAATGGAAAGTATGTAGTTCTTTCCAGTAAATGTTATGGTCGTTTTACACCTAGCTATTTATTGCGCAATAAATAGCTAGGTGTAAAATGGCCTTAGAGATAAATAACGTAGAAACTTTAAATATTGTAAGGACACCTGGATATACAGAGATTCCAAAAATTTGGCGTAGTAGTTGTTAATTGCAACACTAAAATAGTGAGTGATTTTTATTTTGGAAAGCATCATTTTAAATTTGTATATGTTGTTGTTAATACCTAGAAGCCCATCGAATTAATACCGAATTATGATTTAGTTACTTTTATTTAATAATCAGTTGATTTTAATGAGCTTTAATAATAATAATAATAATAATAATAATAATAATAATAATAATAATAATAATTCATGCCTTATAATGATCCTCACACATCATATACGTATTTATATATATTTACATATATTTGTAAATACGTGAAGCATACGTTGCCACTTGGAAAGTAACACCACAGAATATCTAACAACCAGAATATCATCTTGGCCTGGCGGGAAGGGTTCGCGCATTTTCAACGCCCAGCTTGGTCTGCCATTGCGTGCGTTCAGGGACTTACGGCGCTGCCAGCGCTGAGCTCCGCTAGATCGAGCGGCGTCCTGAACGCGGCCGCTAGATCCAGCGCTGGAGCTAGCGTTCGCCATCTTTTCTAGCGAAAAATATTTTCGCTAGGCAATATGGCCGACCGCTAGATCATCCAGTGGAAAGTGGGGATGACCGGTAAACATTCAAATATGAATTTGTAAAGCGTGTGAACTAGATGAAACCGTTAAGTAATTGTGGTAATACTAACTTTTTATTGCTTTTTTATTAAAGTGATAATGGATAAAGTGAAATGGAAACAATATATGTCGCAGAGAAGTTAATATAAATATTATAAAAACAGAAACTACAATTTTTAGATCGATCACGGCAAATTATTTTATTATATGGACATTTAATTATAAACAATTATAATATCAATAGTTTAGGAATACATATAAAATTTCTCGATTAATGCTTTTTTTCCTGGATATTTATTTGAATATTTGCCGATTAGGTTATATTTATTTATAATTTACGCTTAAATAGCAACGAAATCGCCTGGATTCATAAATACAGATATTATAAGATTGAACGAGGATATTAGTGATACCTTTAAAATATGTTACTCTATAAAACTTATTTTAAAGTTTTAATTGCGGTGGTTGTTTTTATTTCCTATAATTTTGTGATTATAATAATTGTTGTGTACAATTTCTTATCCCTTTATATGTGTAACAAGATATTGTTGTCTAAGATTAAACACGAACGTTTAGTTTTGTGATATAAATTAAAAGAAACGCTTGAGCAAGCAACCTAACCTTTCAACATAGTCCAATTCTGAAAACGCCGCTATCAAACACACTGAATAAGTAAGCAAAGAGCATGCGCCAGCAAAAGCTACTCTTATGACCCGTTCAGGGAGTTCTAGCGCCGGTCACAGCGCTAGCGGTTATCGCTTCCAGCGCCGTGTAACTCCCTGAACGCAGCCAAATTGAATCGGGTGAGAACTTGTGGTTTACTATTTGCATTAGGCACACGGCCTGACTTCAAGTTTATATTCGTCTGTTAATTTAAATAGTGTTAGCAAGTGCAAGAGGATAAAATATAAAAATATATGGAAAGGAAAGTAAAATAATTGTAAAAATAAGCGATATACTTTCTCTTTTACGTAGATATGTATCATATTCTCGAAATTCACTTCAGTTATGTCCTGTCAGGCACCGACCCCAAAGCCGGTTTTCCACCAAACGGACAAGTCGGGTTTCTGTTTTGTTCGTGTTTTTTAGAACTTGGAAAACAAATACAAAACTGAGTCAAATTCAAAATTCTTGTTTCCACCAAGAGAACTACATTTTGTTCTAGTTTCGTTTTTGTTTTATGTCCATTTCAATCAGTTGATGGTAGGATTTTGCTTGATTGTTTCATTCAATAACAAATTAATGTCTTTAGAGATAAGAACTCTAATGTTTTATTTGAATTTACTTACTGGGTTTGCGAAAGGAAATATATTGATAAGCATAAAAATCATTTAATAATAATAGTATTATTGTTCTTAATTATCATTATAGTTTGAAAAAAGAAAGCGATCTCAACACAGACATTGCTTTACATCACTTTCATCCAGATAAAAAATGTGATTTGATACAAAATCAACATATGACTATGCGTCTAGTAAAACGTAAACATATTTAAACTAAAAAAACACAATACAACTGTTTCCACTAGGCAGACATGAGTTCATAAACTTGTCGAAACCTTTTGATGTTACCGATTTCGTTCGGGACACCAAAAACAAAACAGCAACAGTCGCCTAGAACTAGAGTTCCGAAAAAGTTTGTAACAAGTTGCGGTTTTGTTTTTTTCGACACGTGTTTTTGTTTTCTTTCTGTTTTGTCCGTTTGGTGGAAAACCGGCTTAACAGCCAAATTAAAATTTCGCGAAATTATTCTTAATAACTTCAACGTTAAAACATAAAATTACCCACCATTTTGTATTACATCAATAGTTATTTTAATGCCTTTACGTTGAAATCGCTAAAAATTTTGGCGGTGAATTTAAATTTGGCTATTAGGGGAATTCTATCGACGCCCAGTTTAGAATAGCACCCCTGACTTCTCGCCCGAACAGTGACATCAAGGTCACGAAATTTTGCGCACTGAATCAAAAGAGCCGACAAAGAGATGATATTCTGGTTGTTAGATATTCTGTGGTAACACGCTCAATACACGAAAGAGGATTACTGATAGTAATAAAATAAAACCCGAAAAACCCCGAATTATTAAAATTCTTTATCAAAATGAGACATAAAAGATAGCCAGCTGATGGCAATAAAACTAAAATAGGTATATTAGTAACGTTCTTGCCTAGAAATCTCAAATAATCTCAACTCACTACAGATATTAGAGAAATTGTTTAAAAAGTTTAGGGAGTTTTAGTGAAGTTTTCTATAAATGACTAGGGAATTAAAAAAAAATCCCCTGGCAACACTGCTTTCAATTTCAATAAAATGCAAAATCCCTAATGACTAAGTTGAGGTTATGTCAATAACAGTCAGATTTATGTTTACAAGTTTTTTACTACCGAGATGAGCGGAAAAGAGTTGATTTCAAAAGTAGGTCTACGGCTAGACGGTCGTAGAGCTGATGAACTAAGGCGCATACAATGTAAATTAAGCGTATTTTCCCAACCAGACGGAAGCGCGTATGTAGAGCAGGGATTAACGAAAGTATTAGCCGCTGTATATGGACCGCATCAGGTAACAACAATGTTCAATTTTGCTATTACTTTCAATCATAGACTTTGAATGCAATTATAACATAGGTAAGGAGTAATCGTTTGAAAGCACAGTCCGACGCAGTAATTCTTAATTGCCAATTTAGCATGGCAGTATTTTCTACAACTGAAAGAAAAAAACGACCCAGAGGCGATAGAAAGTCGACAGAAATGTCACTGCATTTACGACAAGCTTTGCTTGCTGCAATAGAGGTTGAAAAATATCCCTGGTCGCAAATTGATGTCTATGTCGAAGTTCTACATGCAGATGGAGGTAAACTACTGTTCCATTTATGTTATCTTGTCAAAGTTAGTTGTTATTTATAGGTATTTTCCCAACATGTGTAAATGCAGCAACTTTGGCCTTAATTGATGCTGGTATTCCACTGAAAGAATACGTTTGCGCTTGCACAGCTAGTATAGCTAATAATAATCAAGCAATGGTCGATATCTCACATGAAGAGGAGGTAATAGGTGGTCCCACATTAACTATTGTTGCATTACCAATGTCAGAGAAGGTTGTTTTAATGGAGATGTCCAGGAGATTTCATTTGGATCATTTGCAGCTAGTTTTGGAGAAAGCATTAGAAGGCTGTAAAAACACAAAAAACATTTTAGATCAGGCTGTACAAAATCACGTTATTGAGGTTGGTGCGTCAACAGGTTGGGCAGGAACAGGAGAAAAGATTAAAAGATAATTGTTATTTATTTGCAATAATTGTAAGTGTGTTACATGATTTATCAGTAAATAGATTGCGATTTTATATAAGTTTCATATTTTTATTTCAAGTTTTTGTCTACCGTTTTTCATATCCTGTTATTATTTAAAAAAAGAAAAGCAAAAACGAAATATTCGAAAATGTTGCCTTATTTCTAATGCATAGCAATTATAATATAATCTTCAGTTACAGCAAATACAGTAAAAACATGTCAAAATTTTGTGTGTACTGATCAATATGATTCATATACTTCCACTGCTTCTCCTAATTTTGACACAAAGCAGTATTGAATACGTAATTGGTAATACCAAATATACCAGTATATTTATATTGTATTCGGTAATACTTAAATACAACTTTTACGGTTTTTCTTAGCAACGTATCGCACAGAGGGCACCACGTACCGGATCATTATATCGTTTACTCAAATAACTTCTTTTCTCGCTATTTCCTTTTCAATTTTGTATTTCATTGTTGCAAAACGGTGTAAATTTTTCTTCTACACGTTTATACGACGCTCAATTACATTGTTACTCTTTATGATATTTCATAATTGTGTTTTAAAGCTTAATCCATAATCCAAGCCCGTACAACAAAATTACATATTCTTCAAATATTTTGTACAAAAATCGATCATTAAATATTTCTTATAGTTATATAAACCCGCTTTTGTGAACTATTGAAATTTATGCAACCCACCATACGTAGCATTCTTAAAATGTCTTTGAAACTGAAGCAGTCTAAGAGAATTTTAACAAAAACAAAACATTTCAAGCGCTATGTTGTCAACATATGATTAGATTATTTTAAAAATATATTTAAGGTTCTAATATAGAAATAAATTCAGTAATTTTAGGCAACTACATATACACTTTAGATGTTAAGGTTCGCTAGGAAATATACCATGCACAAACCTATAATTCTCCTAAATTTCCAAATGTACCTAATACTGGTACCCAATTAAGTGTTTTTTTTTATTATTTGCAGAGTTACACAAACGTGTTAAATACAGCTGACGGATTCAAATATGCAATTACTGTAACTATACGAGATATACCAGAAGTAGTGTTGAATACTGTGTTCGAAAATATGATCTTTCTGATACAGTTTTTCTAAATTAATTTCATTTAGATTTCATAATAAAATTAGGAAATTCTAATAAAATATAAGCAATTTTATTTAATTTAAAAACTTATTTATTATCTCATAATGCACTCACCTGTGAATCAATAATTAAAACCATATAATTACAACCCTCATTTATAAATAACCCTAATAGCCAAATTTAAATTCTCAGCCAAAATTTTTAGTGATTTCAACGTAAAGGCATTAAAATAACGATTGATGTAATACAAAATAGTGGGTAATTTAATGTTTTAAAGTTGAAGTTACTAAAAATAATTGTGGGAAATTTAAATTTGTCTATTAGGGAAGCGCAATAAAAATCTTTCTTTGACAACAAAGAAAGAAAAACTTCATAGTTCGTTTGCGAGCGTCTGAACAAAATTGAACTCTCCTGAAATATGCAACTACGATCACAAATCCAGCATTTAGGTTGCCTACCTTCTTATTGTAAAATGATCAAAAATAAATCTAACTTTCTTTTTTTCTTAGTTTTATCAATATTTATTTAACTGTTAAGTAAATTTGATATGGCTTCTAAGAAAATAATAAAAAAACGATTTGGTTGCATGCTCAATGCAATACCGCTGTTTGGATTCTGCCACATTTAGAGATGACGGCTTCGTTGGTCTAACTAATTTTTCATATTAAAGAATTTTTATCCTTACACGAAGTCACATGTGGCCGTGCTTAACACCACCAGCGTGGTCGTCCGTCATGATGTCACGTGTTTCCAACGAATTGTACAGGACTTGCGTTTCTCCTTATTGCTGTTCTATAATTTGTACCATGGTATTCACTGTGATTCTGTATTTGTGGGAATTTTGTTAAAAAAAGGGAAATATTGATAGTTCTCGTGGGAAATTCTATGCTTAAAGGTTGGGAACACTGATTTGTGCCTGCGCAGTTGAAAGAACAGCAGGCCATTAGTCATCATTATTTGTATTTTGGTTATTGAAGTTGTAAACAATAATCTGGCGTGTTTTTATATACGTTTTCACGTTTTTCCTGGTTGTTTTGCATTTAAATATAATGCAAATAGCTCAAAATCTGTCAAGTAAGTAGTATTTATTTCCATACATCCTTAAAACTGCCATTATTTGACCTATTTGTAATTTTTCATGTCATTTTGAAGGTAGCAAACATAAAAATGGCAAAAGAAGATATCAGTATCGCAAGGGGATTACAAAATTTAGAGCTGGACTCGGAAAATCACCATAGGAAACTACCAGAAAACCAGACTCCTAACCCATTCATGCGACGTAAAAGATCTAAATCTTTATCAAATATAAATATTTTTGGCCCTGTGTGCAGTTGCAGAAAAGTCTCAACCAAAATGAAACATACATCGACTTCTTTCAAACACAGTGCTACTAATAAAAAGCTAATTCGTGAGCCAATCTTAAAACTTGTTGGTACATGTACACATACGATAAGTGCCTCTAAATTAGTGTCACCAAATTGTGTTAAAAAGGATAATTGTAGAAAAAAGTTATTTGGTCAGTATTCACAATTGCATGAACAGGACTTTCGATCTATTGTACAAGGTTGTGATCAATTGAGTTTAGCAAATGCTAATGATGGTGTGCAAAATTATACATTGCCAAGTTTCCAATGTGCACGTGTTAATAGCAATACATCTCAACGAAACGATAACACCAATATAAATACTAGTTGCTCACATCAGGCCAGGATGAGTGCGGCACCTCCATGTGATGTTACAATTGATGAACTTGCAAGTTATTTCGAAACATTTGTACATATACCAAAAAAAATGAGTTCAATGGCTGAGATGATGTATATTTAATTATATTATTTTACGTTTAATAAACGCTTCTTAAATATACACATATTTATATTATTTATTACACAATCTCTTGGGAATTAAGATATAGTTTAGTTCATGTTTAGTTAACATTTAAAAGGCTTATAAAAGGCAGTGTTTTTCGTTTTATTTAAGATTTATGTTGGTCGCACTGTTTATTTTGGAAGGGTGATTGTTTATGTAAAAGCGCATGTGCGAGCGCGGCTGTGGTATTTTAAGTTAAAAGTCGTGTGTATGTGTACGTAGTTTTTTTTGTTTACAACATTCAATTTAATACTAAAATTCCATAATAAATAAATCATGGCGATGCAACCACATAGCAAAAAGCGAGTATGCTACTATTACGACAGTAAGTACATTTTTCTTTGTCTTAACCTTACTTTTCAATTTCTGTCTAAATTAGAAAAAAAAAACACATGCAATAGCATCTCCTGCCATATTTCATAAATATAATAATTTAAAACATTATACAATTATCCAAGTGGATAGTGTTAATACGTTTCGTCATTTGTACACTTTTAACATTTATAACATGACAAACGCACGGGCGACTTTTAGGCACCGTAGATTTTCTGACAATTCATTGGCTGTTTTCGTAATGGCGATTGAAATGATGCTCTTCTGTACGGTACTTTGTTAGTACTACAAAGTCTCTCGTATATTTTTCAATTTTAACAACAATTAAATTCTCTTTTATTTTATATTATAGGTGATATCGGCAATTATTATTATGGACAAGGACATCCTATGAAACCACATCGTATACGTATGACCCATAATTTATTATTAAATTACGGACTATATAGAAAAATGGAAATATATGTAAGTTCTTTACTTAAGTAAACGTGTTTTAGAACACAATATTTTTCGACAATATATTTATATTATTAATTTCGAGTGATTTTGCAAACTTTATATGCATAACTTATAATTCGGTTTGTCAAGAGATATAAAAAAAATGGCAAAATTATTAGCTTAAAGTATAATATTTTTGTTTACCTCTGATAGCCAATTCTACTTTAGAAGGAATCTTCTTGAAATTGTCAAACATATAAAAAGGAATCTGTTTGTAGAAAACCAACAAATAAATTTCTGTATAATTAATGAAAACAATATATCATTACACGAAAATGTTACTCATTTATTTATTCTTGCATAGATGTACAATGCTCTTGCTCTGTTACTTTAACTTTAAGATCTTTCAAGGTATCTTCCGTTGCACCTGTTTTCTTCATTTCTTTAATGATTTCTATTTTCAATATTATCGTATGTTTCACTTTTTTCTTTAGGTTCATCCTATTTGAGCTTGCTTTTAAGTTCACTACTTTCCTCCTGTATCTATTTGTTGTGTATTTAATACTTTTAATACTTTTCGGTGCATTTCATTTCCGATTCCGATATTCTTTTTCTCCAGTTAAAGTCCAATGTTTGCTTCTATGCAAAAGTATTCTTTGATTTATGGATATGTAAAACCGTTTATGTTTCCAGAGGCCCCACAAAGCCACAGCAGATGAAATGACCAAGTTTCATTCTGATGATTATATACGGTTCCTAAGGTCAATTAGACCCGATAATATGTCAGAGTACAATAAACAGATGCAACGCTTTAATGTAGGTGAAGATTGTCCAGTCTTTGATGGACTTTATGAGTTTTGTCAGCTGTCTGCTGGTGGATCAGTAGCAGCTGCGGTCAAATTAAACAAACAAGCATCAGAAATCTGTATAAATTGGGGAGGCGGTTTGCACCATGCTAAAAAGTCAGAAGCATCCGGATTTTGTTACGTAAACGACATTGTATTGGGTATATTAGAATTGTTAAAATATCATCAGAGAGTACTGTATATTGACATAGACGTTCATCATGGAGACGGAGTTGAAGAAGCTTTCTATACCACGGACCGCGTCATGACTGTTTCGTTCCATAAGTATGGAGAATATTTCCCAGGTAAGTAGAGCGTGGTTAAAAGACCAAGTTACATCAGTTAAAGCCAACTCTAAACATAAAATTTTATTTGCTGCATTTCAGGCACTGGCGATCTAAGAGATATAGGTGCTGGTAAAGGTAAATATTATGCAGTAAACATTCCACTACGGGACGGCATGGACGATGAATCGTATGAAAGCATATTCGTACCCATCATCAGTAAAGTTATGGAAACATTTCAACCCAGTGCAGTAGTATTACAGTGTGGGGCAGATTCTCTAACAGGCGACAGATTAGGCTGTTTCAATCTAACAGTGCGGGGTCATGGTAAATGTGTAGAGTTTGTGAAAAGGTACGGATTACCTTTCATGATGGTTGGTGGAGGAGGTTACACGATAAGAAACGTGTCAAGAGCATGGACGTACGAAACATCTGTCGCTCTGGGCGTGGAAATAGCTAACGAACTCCCTTATAATGATTATTTTGAATATTTTGGTCCAGATTTTAAACTACATATCAGTCCAAGCAATATGGCAAATCAAAACACGCCAGAATATTTGGAAAAAATAAAAACTAGGTACGTGTGGAATAAATAAATATTATATTTAACATTAGCTGTTTTCAAACATTTTACACAATATTATTTGCCTAACATAGCATCAGCTTGTTCTAGAATATCTTACACATTTCTAAGAATATGCTGGAAATGTTTAGGTAAATAAAACTGCTAATCACACAATAACTATCATGGCTTTTCTTAATTAAAAACGTTTATATCCAAATTGAATAGCATTGGTCCGAGAACACTGCCTTTGTGTACACCATACTTTGATAATAAGCCTTAACAACATTCTCTATAAATTGATTATTTTTTTTATTAAATGTTTAAAAACAGACAATGTTATATTATTAGTACTTTGTGCTGTGGTAATTAAAATGTTATTTGTTTATAGGTTATTCGAAAATTTGCGTATGTTACCACATGCACCTGGCGTCCAAGTGCAAGCGATACCCGAAGATGCCATCAATGAAGATTCCGACACTGAAGATAAAGTAGATAAAGATGAAAGGCTGCCGCAGAAAGATTTAGACAAGAGAATCGTACCTGAAATGAATATTCAGATAGTGAAGACGAAGGCGAAGGAGGTAGGCGAGATAACAGGGTTTATAAGGGCAGGAAACGGCCCAGGCTAGAAAAAGGAGGGGACAAAGATGTATCCGCCGACGATAAATCTATCAAAGATGAAGTCAAACCGGAAAAAGGTAGTAAAGTGTTTGATTTTTGGCGATGTCTTATTCATTCATCTCGTTTGTTATTAGGTGATGACAAAGATGATACCAAACCATCGAGTACGGAAGACACAAAAAAAGATGGTAGCGCAAATCCGTGACACAACAGCACAGCACAACAATATTCTAAATACAAATGACATTACTAGTATAATGATATGTTTATAATTTTATACTTGTAACATTTGTATTCGTCCATTGATAATGAATGTTGTAAAAAAAATTGTAAGTCAAAGATACCTTACCTTTTTAATAATTTATTCCCGTAATTAATTCCTGATCTTTTGATATGTACATTTTATCAGAGACTATTAGACAAAATAACTCTATTTAAGTTGTGGATATTATTTTTTGTAAAATAAAATGATATTTAGACAAATATGCCATAGAAACTTAAAACGAGTTTTTATGTAAGAATTATTTTAGAATAGTTTTACATCTAATAAAATAATTTTCTTACGAGTGTATTTTTTTAACGATAATAATTATGAAATTAAATTGAATTGGGCGGGAGCTTATGATTTAAAGGGTTACTTCTAATTTGATCTATTAGACCCCATCTGTGACCCAAGCTAGTCTAAGTAGTACAGTATATTACAGTTCTTGGCTTTGTATTATGGAAATTATTATAAAATACTACCGTTGAGAGAAGGAATTCCTTCAATCGACTATATTCCGTAACGAGTACAGAAACTGACAAATAACATACGAGTGGGTAGAAGAAACCCCACGAGCGCGTTAGACACTTTGCAACAAGTTATATAAGCACGCTATTTTCCCACAGCCGAGTCTTTAACAAATTTTTATTGACATATTTTTTTTTGCAGGATATTTCAAAATAATAATTTTGTGTTATTAAAAATGACAGCCGCTTAGATTATGCTAATTTTAACAAATTTTTATTTCAAATATGCGAGAAGTCCTAGAAATTACATAGTATAAATGTTCTCCATTTCTGTCCTGACACTCTTGAAAATATTCTCTGAAATTTAGGGTGGCATATTTATGGCATTATTTATTATTCTTTAGATCTTCCAGAGAGGCAGTGGCGTAATTAGTTTTCAACGCCTGGAGACATTTGCCAAACATTTTATTCTAAAAATTCTAATATCAATTTGACGCTCTTTGGATGGAGATGCGCCCTAGCCCCTCCCTAGCTGTGCCACTGCATAGTGGCAAGATGGTTACAGTACACTTGACTTTTAAAATATTTTCATAAAAAATAAAAGGATTTAAGTCCGGGCTTCAGAGAACTAGAATGTCGCAAAATTAATTTAGAAAGAGACCTTGAACGAGGGACAGAAAAAGTGAAAGTGTGGCAAATGGCTTTGTGTTGTTAGAACCAAATGGAAAACTTCGATTGCATATCAATAAAGTATATTCTACTATTCTCTATGAGCGGTTTAACTATCGAACTAGATCTGGGGGTAGAATCTTAATAAGAAAAATTTCGATCAATCTCCTATTGGTTGTCGTAATCACGTGGTAAGTTAGTTCATTGCACTGAAAGTGATAACGTTGTATGCATTTAGAAAGCTACATTATCGGCGTGGCGTTGATCATAACGTCTCATCCGCCTGCGCATAAACTGCGTTGAGCCAAACCAACAAATACTAAAGTTGTTGAGGCATGTGCTTTTTTTACCATAAATGGTCGGAACGATATGGGTAGACCAACATGCAAATATTTTAAGCCTTAAAAAATTTTGACTGTTGAGTAGGCATGTCCCTGCCGTCCATGTTGTTTTATGTTAAAGATTGATGATTGTTGTTATTATAGTTGTAGTTTGCGGTTATAGTTGTTTTCAGTTTAATTTTGTGCATTATTTTATTTTCATGGCGATTTTTATAAAACTTCAGTGACATTTTTTTTCATTTGTATTTATTGTGAATAAAGGTCAGTGATGTAAAATTGCGGATTCTGGATAATTTACAAAAATAATATTTGCATAAACGATATCAAAGACCCATTAATTGTATTCGACTGCCATAATACTGTGAAAGACACATCGTTGTGTCGTTGTACCTAACTCTGTTTAGATACTATAACTTTTCTAAATAGAGTATCTTTATACATATATATCTTTTCAATGTTGTATATTTATATCCAGATTTTAACATATTGTATATACCAAAAATTTCATAACTGTAGTAGTAATAATATATTTGTCCAACAGAAAGAGTATTCCAATTACAGGCAAAATAACAAAAAATATAAAATACATCAGTTGCATAGCAAAGAAGTAGAATTTGAATAGAAATTGGAAGTAGATACGTAACGACATACACCTGCTGACGCGCAACCTTGTCGACAAAATGAAGTCGTATACGGACTTCGGTTTAGGCACTTCCCCACAATAAAAATTGGGTTCAAGAATATTTAACATTTATTAATTATTGTAATAAAGTGTAGTATTATTCTACGATGACATCGCAAATTAATAACTATAGTATTTCGAATCAAAATAAACTACCATTTTCTTAGCGTAAAAATTATGAAAAATAATAAATATAACAAAAGGGAGTTATTGCTGAAAAATACATCATAAGAGTGTTTTAAACAAAGAAAATAAAAATTGTTTTCTTTTCTTTGTAAGAAATATGTGGAGTTGTGCATAAAATATACATTATATTTTATTCGATGATCTTCGCTTAAATAACTCATGTGCTCTGTGTTGTGTTTTCGTCGATATAAAATGAAAAAAACACCTGAATAATTTTACGTTAGTTAGGTGATGAAATGTAAAAAATGACGTGCAATTTAAAATTCAAAATATCAATTCTGAAGGAAATATGTTAGTATTTATATCTAAGTAATGTACATTAGTACGCGCTGAACACTTAGTATGAAGTATATATTTATCTTAGGAATCCAGAGTTAGCTCGTCCGATGCACTGAGTTGCAGTGTATCGGGCTATTGCCGAGGCTTTTCTCTCGTCTGTTAAACCTTACCACCGTCGTTGAAATATACAGTGTGTTCTGTTCGCCCGGTATGATCTTAAATTGAAGCATGTGGATACAATGAGAGACTACTACCTGTTCAATTTTTTTAATAAATTACGCATCGTACATGATCGAAAATAATACAAAATCTTTGTAAAGTAAAATTATAGGTACAATCACTGGCATAAATTAACCATTTACAAATGAAATACAAGTAAATTAATTTTGGGAGTTGAGGTACTGTATAATAGCATCCTTATCTCTCTTCAACCAGGCTGCATTCAATCGAATCGTTTCCACACCTTGCTGGACTGTCCTTTCAGTACCAGGAGATTTATGCTCCTTGAAGAACAGTTCCACTTCATTGGCCATTTCTTCACTTGCGAAATTTTCAGTGGTGAATTTCACAAGTCTTGCTAAGAGAAATCCGCCTTGGTACCTGTCAATTAGTTCTTTCCAATTATCCTTGAAGAATTGCCATGCAAGCTTTCTTCCCACTCTAGTCATAGCGACAGACATTATAACAAAAACAGTGTCCTGGGAGCGGACTTCGTCCTGTAAGTCGAGTCATTATGTTAATGCATTTTTATTACTTAAAAAAAAAAAAACTTACAGACATAGCGAACTCCAAAACTTTAGATAGCAACGAAACGTCTTTTGCAGCACCAAGAGCTCTACTGATTCTGTCTTTTTCTTCGTGCAAGTCCGCAGAACGATACAGCTTCAGTAAAGTGTCGTACGTCTCTTGTCCTCCTGCGCGCAAGACTGCTTTGTAACAAGCGCTTCTTAGATCCGCTGGTAATAGGGGACCATTACCAATATGGTTTACGAAACGCTTCTTTGCTTCATTTGCCGTAGTTTCATCATCCAGCCAGGCAAGCCTGCCTAATACCAATCCTCTGAGCAGAGTGTCTAGATGGGTTTCTTCTGGTTTGGCGTCCCATCCTAAACGTGGCAAAACCTTCAGGAGTAGTCTCTTTTCATACTGCAAAACAAAAATGTTATTGACATTAGTATATTAGTTGCAGGATATGCGCATGAATTTACCTCAATGAATTGGTTTTCTGCTTCAGTATGTGAAAGAAGAACACCCAGTTTTGTGAGTACATTGCTGATCGAAGACCACACCGTGTAATCGACTTCCTCTTCAAAAGCATTCATCAACTTCAGGACTTCAACGGTACTAGTGTGACCAGCTTGGACCATAGCAAACAGATCATCAAGCAATCCCAATCTGTCCAACGGAGGCAAGCTTCGGTCCCTTACAGGAGGAATCAGTCTTTCCAACAAGTCCGAAGTATACTGTGTGCGGTAATATCCAATTGCACCGGGATTTATTTTAATCCAATCTTTGGGTCCAACATCAGGTACAAACAAATGTCCTTCCTTGGACTGCAATACTGTACTGGCCACCTCTTTTCCAGGTTGTTTTGAGGTAGAAACGGAAATCGGTATCATCCACAGGTAATCGCCGGATGGTTGTTCGCCATCGGCGCAAAATTTACATTGCGTCAGGGTCAACTGACAGCCTGCACCGTCTTCATTTGGCGTACTGGTAACTTTGACTACAGGAAAACCCATTTGTTTGGTCCAAGTCGACATGACAGCACCTACTGGTTTCTTGCTAGCTTCTTCCAGAGCTGCCCACAAATCTTCGGTGAAGGTGTTCTTATACTGGTGACGAGTCAAGTACAAATTCATACCCTTCCTGAAATCACCGTCGCCTATATAGTGATGTAACATACGGATGACCGATGCGCCTTTATTGTAACTTATGTCGTCGAAGATTTCATCTATTTCTGAAGGGTGTCCTACGGGAACTTCAATCGGATGGGAATTTTTCAAACAATCCAACTCTAAAGCTCGGATGTATATATCATTTACGAATTGAGTCCAGATATCATATTCTGGGAATAGGTGATTTACGCATAGAAATTCTACAAAGGACGCATATCCTTCATTCAACCACAGGTGTGTCCACCATTCCATTGTAACCAGGTTTCCAAACCATTGATGTGCTAATTCGTGACCTACTACTAATGCTATCCATTGTTTTCTCACTGCCGAAGTATTTTGGGGATCCACTAGCAAACATGTTTCCCTTTAAAGAAGTACGATAAAATATAAATAATGGTTTGCTTTTAAAGTTATAACTAATAAATGTATAAGAATGCAATGTAAACAAATTTGAACATAATTATGACGCATTGGCGTACAAAAAAAGAGTGCAGTGCGTAGTTACAAGTACTTTTGTGAACGTTAATGGATCTAAAACAAATTCTCAAGCAACTGCAACATGTTTCTAAAAGAGAAAAGTGCAAGTTATAATAAGTCGTACACTAAATATTATGTTGATAAATTATTTTTTTAAGATTTATCAGCAGCCATAGCTTAACAACTCTTGAGGAGGTTATTATAAATTTTCATCCCTAGTACATCCAAACTATTTACCGCCATCTTTAAATTATGTTGAATTAAATGAATTTTAGCTCTCTAATATTTTAAGGATTATTTGTGGACGTAAAAAAATGTATAACTCAAAAATATCTAATATATTTAACGAAATGAAATAACTTCTACGCGAAGTAAGTTGATTAGTCCCATAAATACATCTAATGGCAGTTTTTTGAAAAATTGCGTGTAAAAAGTATATATTTAGGTTTATTTAGATCCACGTAAGGACTGTTTACACACCACCAATCGTAAATTTTATTTATTATGATTTCTGCAACACAACTATAGTCGCTTTTCATTGGCAGCATTCATTGTTGAGTCATCCGGATACCAGACGACATAATCACGCAAAAAGTCTAAAACATCATCCAGAAAAACAACGAGAACAATGCCGGTCCTAAAACGGACCCTTGAGGCACCCCAATGAAGACTTGACAGTTTAATATTCAAATTTTTAACCGTGATTTTCACAAATCTATTACATAGAAAAGATTTTAACTAATATTAATTAGTAATTGATGAATCGAAAGCTTTCGTTAAGTCATACATTTTCTAAGTTACTTATACAGCTGTATATGCTGAATTTCAAAGAAGAAATTGTTGATTTTCCGATTCTAAATCCATGTTGTGATTGACATAAGAGATTAACTGTTTCTAGAAAAAAAATCTGTTTCACATTGGATATTCAAATAGTTGAAAAAAGCTGAAAAACTGTAGATCTATTTGTGCATTTATAAGCCCCTTAATAATACGTTTATTATTATTCAAAGATAACCTTGTTCCGAACAACAAATCTTAATCAAAACAAATTAAGATGTTATTGAAACCTGCATAAAAAACTTATTTATTTTATTGAAAAGAGGTATCTCCCTTATAGGTTTCATTAATTCTTTTATACTGTTAGTATGTTTAATATTTAAATTACTTAATTATTTTATAATCAAAGCAAAGAGCAGTTTTGCATATATAATTCAGAAAATAAAATAAATAAAATTTCCACTGCCATAAGAAGTACATGTATTCAAGAGCCAATCCATAGCTTCTGTGCCCAGCTTATCTGCCCACCGGCTCGCCACGTTTTATGCCGGTTGTTGTATGTATTTTTAGAAAAATTACAACTCTTGGATTAAAAATAACCAATTTTGTATGTAGATAAATACTTATCACCTCTAGAGAGTATATGGAGTTGATAACATCCAGCCATAAATAAGGAAAGCAATTAGAAGTACAATTATTGTTAACTGTGCCTACGAAGTCTTTTTTTAAGTACAAATAATATATGTGTTCTCATAAAGTAAATATTTGTGTATAATATAAAGATAAGATGTAATGATTTTTTAATCTCTGTATAAATAACATATTTCACAAGAATGATAATGTAAAATAGAAATTATTAATAGCACATTCACAGGATATTATCACATAGCAATTTATTTCATACTTAATGCATATGTCCAATTCTTTTTTTAAATCTTTTGTGAGACTAAAAGTAAAGTTATCACAACGACAAAAAAAATTAATCAATGTGCAGTGATACTGCCACTAAGTTTTGCAAATTCAAAAATAGACATATCACAAAAGCAGATCAATAAAAATAAAATGTTCTATTTCTTTTTGGTTTATGCTTGGAATATAAAATATAGAAAATAATACAAAAGTGTTTTATACCTGTAGGTAACAAGACCCCAATTTTCCATTGCTCCAGCACTAAAATCGGCAATAGCAATTAAATCAATTTTTGGTAAGGGATAGGCAATATTAAAATAATCCTTATAATATGGCAAAACTTTCGTTGCTACTTCTAATGCAAATAAACCCTGTTCTTTTTTACCACGAGGGGTATATACTCTCACTAAGATACCGTCTGCAGAACGATTTTCAACATAATCGTATTCACCGACCACCGCAGCCACCAAATACGTCGACATTATTGGTGTCCTTTCAAATTCGTAGCAAATTAAATCTTCCATATTTGTAGTTTTCTTAACGGGCATGTTAGATAGGGCCTCCAACTGAGGTGGTACTATGAGAGTTATGTCAAAAGTTGCCTTCAAAGCCGGTTCATCCCAACAAGGAAAACATCTCCTCGCATCTGTTGATTCAAATTGGGTTACGGCAGCATATCCATCTTTACCCTTTTCGTTTACATATTTACTACGATATAAGCCCTTCATCTTGTCATTGATCTCTCCATCAAAAGTAATATCCATCTCATACAGCCCAACATCGAGTGGTTTCTCAAATACAAATTCTGCAGTTTCATCTTCAGCTGATAAATTTACACTTTTTGGTGTCAATGCAGTACATTTATTTACTACTGTGGTTTCTTTAATTACTAAATCTAGAGCATTAAGGACTATTTTATCAGTTGGTTGTACAACCTGAAAAAAAGTTGATTTGTCATAAAACAAATTATGTATAAAATAGAAGAAATAATAGCACTGCTGTTATTCTTTTGTCTTATGATTTTAAACCTATAAATATGTATCACATGACGAATAATTCTTTAAAACATTTAATCTAAAATATTGAACAGAAATTCTAAAAGACGTAACGCAATGACAAACAAAAAACAGAGAAAAAATGGAGAATCTGCGATTTTAAAAACCGGCATATGGTTGGACCTACCTCAATTGCAATTTTAACTTGGCCCTCAAAAGTGAACGCTTTTAAATCTGGTTTTATCGACAGCCAATAATGTTGCGGTTTAACAGTATCGGGAAGGCGTTCGAATGGTTTACCTTCTGGCATCTTTACGTCTAAGTTTTGTACTATGGTGTCTACTGCCGTACTGCTGTAATATCTGTTAATACTGCCAAACTCGCAGTTGGTTCGCCGCCCTAGTGACACGGCTACCGAATAAACCAAGCGCGAGCGATTTCTTTGTCGGGGACCGGGGGCGGGGCGGTATAACGGGATCTGAGAAATACGATAACAGCAGTTGCAGTTGTATGGACGGCGAAAGCTTTTCGAACCGTACTTTGTTGTCGTCAGAGTAGACCGTATTCTACCAAGTACAGTTAGCGCGTTTTTGAAATAGAAAACCTTGAAAGACATACGGAAAGGATAAGTTGGACTGTATACTTTCATTCAGACCTACCGATTACTTATAGACATGCTATAGGCGTTAGACGACACGTGATGACTACAGAGGACCACTATTTAGTTGCAAATTGGGTTGTCTAGAAGTGTCAGTTATTTGAAATATTATTAATACCTATATTTATTGGCAAAAGGTTACCAAGGAAATTTTTATTATATCCAATTATATCCAACTAAACAAAATTTATAATACCGCAGAATAACTATTCAATTATACATTTGTTTAAACATGAGTATCTTGCTGTTTCTCTTTCTTACGATGTTGTTGGTCGCACACGCTAGTTTCTTGCAATTGAGGACCTCGATGCAATAGTGATCTACATGCGAAAAGTCTAGTTTTGGGAAAAGGGAAAAAGTCTACGGTTTAGAAACTTCTTTGGTGCAAAAACGAGCCACGGAACTTAAATAAAGTGTATTCCATTATTATTAGGCAGAGTTCACACCGGAGTGATACGACACGAATACGACAAGCGACACAACCAGTAACATAGCACGTAGGTACCCTGTAAATTTAATTTAATTGTCGTTATATTGTGTACCGTATTCCTCCGGTGCGCATTCTGCCTAAATTTACACGGTACGTGTCGTGTTATGGGTGTGTCGCTTGTCGTATTGCGGTCGTATCACTCCGGTGTGAATTCGGCTTTACACCAAACTGAATTTAACAATTTAAATTTAAAACTTAATTTAACAAAAAGTGGAGTGTGACCAATATGGCTCATTATTGCACTAACCGCCATATTCATAGTGCTTCCTTAAGGTATACTTTTCCTTAAGGTTCTCCTTGACATACAAATGTTTGTTTCATAGACCACATTTTTTCCTTAAGGTTACCTTACATAAGGAAAATCTTAAGGTAGCTCCGTAGGTACCTTAAGGATACCTTAGGTAAAAATACTTGATATAAATTTGACACATGTCATTTTGGATGCCATTAATCATTTATTAAATAATTAATGGGATGCAATGGCAGATATAGAGGATCTTTTGTATTGCATAAATATAAAAATATGATAGTAATAGACAACCGAAACGGTATATCAGGGACGCACAAAAATCCCGTGAAATAGCAATGCAGAATTTAGGAAGAGGTATTGCTTTTCTAAACAAATTCCATACATTTTATTGCCGCTTGTTAACGGACGATTACCGAGCATAGAAAATCCTTATCACTACCTTTTTCCATTATTAACTTCTTATGCTTTTTTTTGTCACTGATATACAGTTTCAAGGTAGGTAAGTAAACTTTTATGAAAGTCCTACAACATTGCATGACCAAATATTAACTAGCATCTATTGTATTTGCCTAACATATGTACAATAGTTGATACAGCAGATTCGAGGTTTATCCGCATTATTCAAAAACTTTTAACTGCGCTTGCTAAAAAAAGACAAGACGATTTGTATGAAGAACGACAAAATATTTACATTAGCAAATCTTGGTGGTCAAACTGGAAAAAATGTTTTGAAATAGAAAAAAGAGATTCTTTGCTCTTATTGTGTAAATAATAGGAGTTTTTAACGTTTATTTAACACACGAAATATAATTAAACAAATACATATTAATATGTGTATATATTTTCGAATATTCTCATCAAAACTATTATATTAACTGACTAAAATATCCTCACGCGCAGAAAACGCTGTGATAGCCACGCTCCCATTTGGCGCGAATGTTTTAGAATTTAAAAGTGTTCGTTACAAGTTTCAAATTTAAAAATACTTTATATTATGGTCTATCTATTCAGTTTACACAAATTTTTAACCATACTAATCAAATAAAATTGAACCAAACCACTACCTAATCATAAACGTCACAAACTAGTCGTAAACTCTCAACAACAAATTTAAAATAAATACCATAAATATGGAAGATTATAAGTGTTATAAGTACAAAAGTAACATGTGAAGCTAGTCAATGTGGTACGCAGCTGATTTTATAGTAATGTCATTTAATAGAATTCTATTCATGAATTCTAGAGGAAGCATCCTTGTCCGAGAATAGCCGAAGTGAGTCGATATTGTGACTATGAAATAGAAAGTTGTTTAAGGTGTAAGGTCTCCTTACGTAAGTCATACTTTTCCTTAAGATTTTGCCTGGACTATGAATATGAGGGTTAGTCCCTCAATTATTGTAGCATGTGATATACTATTTATACTAACGCAACTAAATTGCTTTCAGTTGTGTGTAATAAGCGCATATTTGAAAAATATACCAACTGCTGCTGCAGCTTATTTGTTTTTAGTCTTTCAATCGAAAAACAACAATTCCGACCACAGTTAAGTACAAATGATAGAGCTCTTTAAAAAAAAAATACAGTGATTAGTGTAACTCTCGGTTTTTTCTAAAGGCTAACCTCTAATAGACAAATTTAAATTTCCCGAAATTTTCACTAACTCAACGGTTCAGTGAAAAGAATTCAACGTTGGAGCATGAAGTTACTTACGATTTTATATGACTTACGGCGTTGGTTATTTTACTTCTGTTGAAGTTATTAAACATAAAGCCTTTTTCGCGATTTTGAAACGTGTTTTTGAAGCGGTTATAGTGTTATATGTCATCAATTTTACATTCACTAATTTTAGTATGTTTTTGAAACATTTTTTTGAAGAGTGGTAATTATATATTTGCAATACAAGACCAGATACACACTAGTGATGTAACGAATATTCGCATTCGCATTCGCGAATATTCGCATGTTTTTGAATATTCGTATTCGTATTCGCATTCGCAAAAAATATGCGAATATTGCGAATAAAAAAGTTACCAGTTAAAGTGGATAATTTAGAAAATCTTTAAATTCACTGAGATCCTAAACAACCTTTTGATCACAAATTTGAAGTTTACATTAGAATAACCATTAATAACCTCAAAACTAAACTTGAATTGACAAGAATAAGACGTAAAAAGTCAACGATTCGTTTGTACCTGGCTAGTTTCGCTGCGGTGATGGAGAAATTTAATTCTCTGCGTGTGCGCATAAGCGCTTAATGCAAGGGTTCGTATAGTTGTAAATTGAGAGCTAATAGATGGCGCTAGTAAAGTTAAAAAAGCTAATATTCGCATTCGCGAATGTCTAGTGCACATATTCGCATTCGCGAATGTGTAAAATCACGTATTCGTTACATTACTAATACACACACAGCAGGATAATCTTATCAAAATAACTTGAAGGAGTAAAAAGCAACAGAGCACAAAAGTGCATTTTAATAAGTAACGTATGTGCAGATTTAGCTAGCATTGAGTTCAAGTTTTTCATGGCATACTTAAACTTCTCCATCTTGCTCTCTTTGCATTTACACCCTCTTGATTTTTACCATTTTATTTCTTAATCAGTATTCCTTATGGTCGCAATAAAATGTCTTTCTCTCTGAAACATATTTTGAAAGCGCTTGAACAAATACTAATAGTATGTACCGCGAATGATTTGAAGTAACTGCTACCGTGGTTTCGGTTAATATCTGGTAGTTAGTTCCCTGAAAAATACGGTCATTCACGGAACACAATAATCAACACAACATAACCATAACACAGATTAGGTACTTGTGACCAAATAGAATGCAATATTCCTAATAGAATGCAATGTCCCCAATAGAATGCAATGTCCCTAATAATAAAGTGAAACCGCGATTATAACGCCCTCTAATGTCGGGAAAGAACTATTGGCGGTAGAATTCAAAAATAGATATACTTAATAATAGTTAATAATTTTAAGTTTTGCTGGCGAACGCGAAAAACGAGAGAAGTCGTTATGGATTAGCATTATAATCTTGTGGAAATCGAAAACTAACTTATCCCGTCTTTCACGTGCACCAGCGATTTAATTACTACTGAAAAGGACAAAGAAAAAAGAATAAATGCTTATTGATTACTTATATTTATTAAAAATGTAGGTAAAAGCATATACGAAACTAAAAATTCACGGATCCTAAAACCTAATAAATTTTCATTTTAATAGCATATTTTATGCAGATTACTTACAAAAAAAAATTAAGAAACAAACACGATAATAATAAAGGAAAGTCCAAAACGCAAATAAACATAAACACAGCACGTAGCATAACACGATCAATGGTTCAAACCGTTTAACACAACAGCCAGAAGCCAGAAGCCAGAACCAGATAGACCTACCATGGCAATTCACAACTATCACAAATATGAAAAAATAACTGCAGACATACTCCAGACCACCCCTGGGATCACGAAATACGATCGACTTTATTCGACAGGTTCGAGGATCGAGTCGATTCACATACCGGGAAGTACTCACGATACTCGATCGAATTAATTTCGTTTAAGTTTCGGTTATCATCGTGTTTTGGAGAACAAATGATCTACTTTACTGCGGAATTAGTTCAAATGAAAGGTAGAATTTGAAGCAAGTGAGCAACGACATCTTGACGTTTATTCCGCAATGTTGATTACTTTGACAAATTCTTATTTTTTTTATTACTACGTGATTACTACTCTTTGCTTATTGTCAGAGAAAAGTGAATTATTTTTTTTTGTATCACTTTATTAAATTAAATATAGTTGTTATAGATAGTAGTAAATAGTGCAGCAATATATTTGTTATTAAGTTTAAATAATTCAAGAAATTTATTATCTGGTAACAAAAATGGATTTGTCTTTCCTTCAGAGCTTTCCTTTCCCTTTGGAATCGTAAATTCTGCGTAAGACCTACGTCGCTGAAGGATACGCTCCCTAAAAACTGGCAGCATTTTGTTTGCTATACATGTTATTATAATTAATAATTTCAAAATTCGTTTTAATAACATTATCTGGTAATAACTGTTTGAATGTGTGAGTTATCTCGAAATATTTAATTTGTACCTGATTATACGAACAAAGGCGTTGGACTTTTTACCTGCAGTCTTTACCGATCACTTTATATACATAATACATCTGAATAATGAATTAGAAAGAGAGGGAGAGTTACAAATGTCTCGATCTCATGTGCCGCCATTACAACTCGATAGCTCCCTGGCAATCGAATGTTACGAATCGAGTGAATTCGTGAAATCGAGTATCGTGAATGAGATTTTTAGGTATTCGATTAAACATGGCGAATTCGAATCGAGTATCGAGTTTCGTGATCCCGGGGCACACCAGACTGTGCAAACTCATGACATTTGCCTCTACATGAAGATAATCACGGACATACGACCAGAGACATCTATTGGTATGGGAGAGTTGAGCCGCCATGACAGGTTTCCCTTTCTCTTATTAAGATTACATACCGCTTGTCACGGTACAAATAATACGATATGCTCGTTTTGAATCTCAAATTCGTCAAGGCCGGTCAGATGACGTCATTAAGGAGCGTATCGAAAACAATAAAATACATGTATGGTAAATAGCAAAATGTTAAAATCCAAATTATTCACAACTACCAATTAATGTAATTCAAATGCAGGTTTGCTTTTAAAAAGGCCGTTTTAAGTTAAAATTTACTTTATCTATCTTGTCGCCATCTAGCAACATTCGTATTTATTTCTACAATTGCAGCGAATTTCGTGGATTTCGTGTGTGTTTACAGTGTTTTCGTGGTTTTTCTAGAAAATTGAATCGTGAAAACACCTTAACGCTTTTAAAATATGTTCCGTAACCCTGTCCGGATTTTTTAAACTTACCTTTCGCATTAACAAAACCCTTGCGGTCGAAATCGATTTTAATATAATAATAATTATATATGTATGTGGCACCATTTATGCTCCTATCTGACGTAACTTCCATATGGGCGTAACCATACCGTATTATTTGTACCATGGTACTTGTAGATACCTGTAATAACGATACTTACTACAACAAACCAACTTCTAATTCTCGTAACTATGGTTGCAACCGAAACTCACCATTTTCAGTAACCGAGTTCCGTGAATTACAACTTTTCAGGAACAGGTGATATACGAAACGCAAAAAACGGAGGTCACCGCAACCACAATTACCAATTACAATTTTGACGTCACTACTTGAAACGCATTTGTCGCCAAAACGCCTATAATTTTAAAAAATGGAAATTGGAACTTGCTAAAAGGAATGCATTTTTCACTTAGTTTTTCTTCTTGAAATCGCTTAATGACTCTTTCCGGCATATAGCTATAGACTACATATTTTATGTTATATTTACATACTAATTTTAACAGGATTTAAAAAAAATCTTAATTTCAGAAACAAAATTTCCAGCAATATAATCAGGAATTTTAAGTTACACTAATGTCATTAATAATGTTTCTAAATCGGAACGTTCAGAACAATAGTTTTTATAAATTGTATTTTAATAGGTTAATTGCGTCTTTTTTTCAAGTCCGAGGTTTAAGAAATATACATTTAGACACATTGCATTTTTTCTTCAAGGATCTTCTATGTCTGTCGGGATTAGCCTAATACGGCTCGGAATTCAATTGTCTTCTCATTTGGGCGCCTTCACTGTCTTACCCCATGATAAACACTGTATTCGTGATCTGCTATATGGTATGTAGTAGACTAATAGAGGTATACAGTATACCGGTAACAAAATGTTTAGGTTCGTTCAAACGTGGCATAACTATATGAACTTAATAAAAAGATCATGATAACTAGCTCTAGGTTTGACGATGTAATGTAACTATCATTTGTATTGTCCATTTCCTGATCATTTTTCGAATTTAGAATTGTTCCTTATAGCCTATTCCGAAAGCAAGTGGTTTAGAAGAAAAATTATATTTGATTTATAAACAGAGCTATATTAGGCAAGTACAGCAAGAGAGCGTAGCTTGGTAGTAATGAAAAATATGACTGAACACAATTTTTACGGGGTATATTGTAAATATCGGGCTTTATTGAATAAAATAAATGAAAACAATTTAGGTATTTTTTTTTTGGCTGGCGGCAATAGATATCGTCGCATGTTAGTGCTATCAAGCTATGCGGAAACTTTTTTCTCTTACTGTATATAGTATTATACCTAGCCGTTGAAATCAGAATGTTGAAAGTTTTTGTATAATCAATGTGAATTTTATATATATTTTTTTAACAGTATTTATTCCTTCAATATACTGCCATAATTGCTAGTACAGCTGTAAACACTGATTACCTTTCACGTTTTATGCGAAAATACGAAATAAATATCTATCAATGCAGCGTCAACTGTAATTTTACATACAGAAAGACATGTAATTTTCTTCAAATAATTCAGCCACGCCTCGTTGGATGCAGCTAGCAGAAACATGTATGTAATATGGAAAAATTCCACAAAAATTCTCTCTCGTGCCGCTATGGGAAATATGTGCATAACTATATAATTTCAGCCGTTTTAGCCAATCAGAGTTAGTGTTTATCGGTGTCCTGCACCAAAGATAATAATCCCGCACGTTGAGGAGATTTAGCAATGACTTTTATTTTGTTCTTAAAAAAAACAAATTTTTACCAAGAGATTAGTGCTCAGCCTAGTATAGGATAGTTGGGATACTGTATTTGTGGTCGTGTTGTCTTTGCTAGTTTGAAAGTGGTTACGAACTACTGTCAACGTCAAAGCTTGTGGTATATTCTCGAACCTACAGAATTTTGTAACCTGTTGCGTTAACGTTGTGTGTTTCGTTAATGCTGGTTGAATACGACTGTTCCTTTTTTTTCAAATTTGCTTATATTTATTTTTTCTTCTCACAAAATTTAACGTGTTGCCTATAAAACGCCTTAGAAAGTCGACGAGCTTTTTTCTTTTATTGTAAATGTTCATTCGTCATTTAACAGGTGAAGGCAATTCGGAAATCTCTGCTACGCGACCAATGACATATTCACGCTTGTTCCTAGTAATTTATTTACACAGTGAAATCTACAAGCGTAAAACAGTTGTTCCTAATAATCAAATTTACATTTGGCGCATTTGTTTTTAGTAACTTCTACATTCAGTTATAAAAACAACTATAATGAATTGCATTAATCATGCTGTAACTTCATGCTTCAATGTTGAAGTTACTAAAAATAATTGAAGAAAATTTAAATTTCGTTATTTGGGAAGGCACTTATATAATAAATTTTGATTGAAATACCTTCTTTAAGCAAATCTGTCGCTTGGATAGGAAGCGACTTGGTAGCAGAGCTTTGCTGCAATGCTTATTCATTACATTTAGGGTCATTCGTCCGTGGTAATGAAATTAGATCAACTTTGCTATTATAAGGACAGGATTGGACGGATTAAAATGGTAAGAAAAAAAATACAAATTCATATACAAAGACATTTATTACTTAGTAATAGTTCCGGTATTTCGTATAATCATTTCATTAATATAAACAACTATATTTACAATGCAACATGGTACAATATGATTACATACACCATTATCCTTGGCGCGATAAAATTTATTTTAATTTTTCAATATAGTTTACATATTTCTATGTCATTATATTCCCAATTGAAAATAACAACTCTATCACACGTGTGTCGGACACCGTTTTCGTTCGTTAATTTCGCCCGTATACTTAATCCATAATTCGCTAGAAAACGATATCCCGGGATATTATAGAGTGATATATTAATTAATAATTAATTTTGATTCGTCAGTGAACTTAAAATAGTTAACTGTGTCCGTTCTCGTTTTTAATTTTTTTTCCTTTTAAGCGTGCACAGAGCTCTCGGATGTGATTTTCGATACTAACACTATAGAAAAAATTCGGCGCTTCGCCCTAATCGACGGCCGATGAGAAAAGTAAACTATTGGACGAACCATGTAGGAGGGGTGCAATTGCCGCATTTATCATTTTTTAAAACCTTTTTTTAGTGCCATGGACTAATTCTACGTTCATTATTACGATTCTATTTATATTTTTTAACTTCACTTTTTTTTTTATACAGACTAAAGATGGTGTTCTATTAGCTCACAGCATTATCTATAACGTAAATTTATTAATGGATAAAATGATGAAAAGTAAAAAAAAGTATGTATTAACTACTTTTACATTTGCAGTTTTAGGCCTTATAATATAGTGTCTATAGTTTAAATAATAGCTACAAAAAATATAGTTATGTATAATAAATTGGGCTTGTTCAAAACAGATCGCAATCAATATATAATATATCAATATATAATCAATCTTTTCTTTTCTTTTTCACTAAAAATGTGCCGGAAAGAAATATTTACGCTATATGCTATAATGCTTATAAGCATTTGCCCTTTGGCACGATAGAAAAAACTTACATACAGGATGTGGATTCTTGTATTTTCAACATATTAAGAAAAACAATCGTTTAAAAAAAATCATCAACAAATTAATAAACGTTACTTTAATATGAAAATATATTCTCTAATAAATAAAAATTAAGGGAAAAATTTTATTGCAAAAGATATTTATTTGTCACTTCTAACTTTCTGTATAATATATAATCAATTACAGAAACCTATTTACAATAATTAAACAATTAACAAATTTAAATTGCTGCAACTTATATTTACAGGGTTTGTAAGTTTCTAGAGGTGATTCTCAATTAATTAATTCTATTGAATATAATCACCACAATTGTTTTATAAAGAAAATCAGATCTATAAGCATAATTTGTTGTTTAATGAAACTAATAATTCGCGTTTTTTAATTTCTACCATGAAATAATACGCGATTAGCAGCCCAGAGGTAAATTAATGATGATAGTAGCTCCAGTTTTCTTTTCTTTATAAAAACACAATACCAATGGTTTTATAAACGTAAATAGTAAATAATAATAATGTATGCTTAAAATAATATTAAACGTTTCTTATTAAACGTTAAACTTATTCTCATAAAACTGTTAAAATTGGAGTTGCCATTTACCTTTGAGTCATGCTATATCACTTGCGTCATTTTTTTTAGTAAGTGTGAGTTAATGTGTGGGTGTATAATAAATTTTAAAGAATGTTGAAAATACTATACGTGTTATTCATTTTTATTCTTAGTCGATTGCGGTCATCCTGCACGTAATTATGTTTATAATTCCAGATTCAATTCATCTAAAGTCTAACAACAGCAATAATAGTAGTAAGAATAATAATTAATATAATAATAATAATAATGATAATAATAATAATAATCATAATAGTAATATTCAAAAATAAACTTAAAAAGTAATAATCTACATTATCGAAACTGGTTAACTATTTCTCCCTTTCAGAGTTCTCATTATAAAAATGTTCTAAACGTCCGATAATAATAAATAACGATACGTACTGAAACATAAGAATTTCTACTATGAGGCTACTTAAAGAATACCTAC
The DNA here is from genome assembly GCA_004143645.1 of Protaetia brevitarsis. Taxonomy (NCBI): domain Eukaryota; kingdom Metazoa; phylum Arthropoda; class Insecta; order Coleoptera; family Scarabaeidae; genus Protaetia; species Protaetia brevitarsis. Next base: position 796,367 of record RXPK01000067.1, on the reverse strand, counting down.
GATAATAGATGATAAATGCAAAAATGATTACATTAAACTTCCAACTTCTCCTTCATCACTGCATAAATCCTCTACAAAATGATAACTAGTTGTGCCAGCTGGACGAATAAAACCTTCCAGCTTCATTCATTTTTTTTTTTTTTGTAAATAACTCAGTCCACTGCACAGCAGTGTTACAGCCCCACTTGACCAGAGACTTAGCTAGAGTCTTAGTAATAATAGTATAATTGAGCACCTTGGAAGGAATGGATCATCTATATGTGTGTGTGTATGTGTGTTGGTGTGTGTGTGTGTGTTCGTTTTTTATACGCACTCACTACACTATTAATCAATCAGTATATGAAAGTTAAAAATAAAATTTACAATACATTAGTCAAAAACATAATGTATCGGTATTATGTAATAGAATACATAACAATTTGTTTTTCGAATATATATATGTATATATGTACAAATGGCACATCTTCTAATAATTTCTTTGTGTGTGTGAGAAAAACTAGTGCAATACAATATTTTAATTATTGAGACGCCACCAGAGGGAATTCCTTCTTCGTTATATTCCATAAAAATATTCAGTATAGTTAATGTTAATATGTATACAACTGTGGTCATAATTGACTATAATATAAAGTCTAAGTGTGTAAAAATACATGCAACTGTCACCAAAATCGCTATAAATATTATTATCCTCTTAAAGGTCCCCAATGGTGCATTTTGATATGAAACATCTTTGTATGCTTAAAAACTAAAACGATAACAATTCTCGATAAATAAATTATTTTGCTAAGTCACAAACGTTTTCCATTTTCGTTCCTATGAAATAATACTTCGCAATAAAAAAATATGTAAAAAATAATAATTAGCAAAATGATTGAATAGCAGTGAAGTAAGACGTAGTGTGAAGCGTGTTGGGATAGCCAGCTAGCTGGTCATTGCTTAGAGTAGATTCCTGAGAAGGGCGTTCAATTTAGGCCTCATTTAATTGCCGAATAATGTTCCGGATACAAATGGACATCTTTCACACTGAAGATGGAAATATCTGAACCAAAAAAGAATATAGTAGATTTTAAATCGTAATAATAGAAATTCTAGAGTACCATCTGGCAGTTCTAGTAACTCTTTCGGCAGTCCATTAAAGTATGGATGTGTCATCGCTTCTTCGGCACCTAATCTATGCTGTGGATCCAGTTGTAGAAGAGCAGACGCCATCGCTTCCCCTTGCGAGACGTCATGCAAGCGCGTCCAAACGTGCCCCAACTTCCTCGGCTTGTACTGCCCCAGTTTGTGAAGTTTGTATCCGGGCAACCTGCTCACACCAGGCCAGTCTTCCTCGATCGGCGTGCCCAACACCTTGAAATATCTTGTCTAGCTGATCGTAGGTATCACGTAAGCCGGGAAATATGGCCATTCCCGTGATCATTTCGACGAATATACAACCCACACCCCACATGTCTAATGAAGTCGAGTACTCCGTGCTGCCAAGAAGGACATCTGGCGGTCGATACCATAACGTGACGACCTCGTGCGAGTACGTATGGCTGGGTACCGACTTGGCCCGCGCTAACCCGAAGTCCGCCAATTTGAGCTCGCCGATCTCACTGATGAGCAGGTTCTGAGGTTTAACATCCCTGTGGAGGACTCTCCTCTTGTGGCAGTAGGCCAAACCTCTCAGAAGTTGAAACAGGAACAGTCTGACGTTGCGATAGTCTAAACCACCGCTGTGTCTCTCAAGGTATTGGGATAAGTCTGTATGCTGGAAAAACCGATAAAAAATGAGAAACATTCTGACACTTTTTATTTTTAATAATTTCATCTTAATAAACGTTTTTAATATCCACGGATATAATTAAATTTTGATCAGCTTACCACGTATTCGAAGACAAATGTGAGTGTTTCGTGTGTGTGAACGATGTCATGAAGTGTGACTATGTTCGCGTGTTTCAGTTCTTTAAGTAAGGAAGCTTCTCTGATGGCCGTAAAGGGGGCACCTTCTTCCTCTTGTAGTCTAATCTCTTTTAACGCTACTACTTGATTCTTTAAACTGCAAAAAAAAAAAGTTAAATGACGAAACATTATGATAAGAAAGACTTACTTGCTATATCCTTTATACACCGTTGCATAAGAGCCTTCGCCTAATTGTTCTAATTTTATATACGCTTCTGATTTTCCATATGGTGAATCACCCTGGAAAATAAATACAACCTCAATTTCTATTACAAAAAAAATGTCGGTAAAGCGAACATTGTTATCTAAATAAGATAGAAAAGATTAAGCAAAGTATTTGATGATGGTATGTCCCGCGCAGATTAATCTGCTGGATTTGAGTAAAGCTTTTGACTCTCTTAGTCATGATAACCTGCTCGATAAATTGGAATACTCCGCGTTCTTACTTATTTAACAGATACAGATCAAAAACAGTAAATATAAAATACGGAGTGCCACAAGGATCAATTCTCGGCCCCCTATTATTGTACTTTACATCTGTGAATTTTCAGCAAGTATCACCCAAGCTGGAGTTTGTTCATATGCGAATGATACAACATTGTTTCTTTAGGAAAAAAAAACCAGACAGACTGCTACAAACAGCATATGCACTAGGTGGAATGTAAACAATAATTCGCATTAGGTACATATTTGCCATAAAGAGACTTAAATTTAATCGCCAACCACAAAACAGAGAAGACCGCTTATATCTACGTCACGGCAAATTTTTCTGGGGTGCATCGCCCGAAGTTCAAAGAATATTCATTCTATAAAAGCAAGCAATTAGGCTCCTACAGAGACTTAACGATCATTTTAAAAAAGATTCTTACATTGCCATCGGTGTTTATACAATCTCGTGTTGTCAACATACACCAAAACAAAAACATATTCTCATTAAACAGAGATAACCATCAATTTGCACCCAGCAAGCTATGTACTACTGGACGTGCAAATTATATAACTGATTACGAAATGAGATTACGACATTACTTTTACACCGTTTTAAGAAGGATGCAAAAATATATAATATATTTTCTTTTTTTATGAATAACACAAAGTGTACATCAAACGTCATATAAAGCAAGAGAAAAACAGAAATATAACAACAAAAGATATTATTCTAACCTCTATGTTAACTCAATCTATCACCACATGATAACTAAAGAGCAAAAAAAAATGAAAGAACTACAAACGTAACACGTTTGTTATGTCGCAAAAATTCCGTAATGGAGTAAAATATGCCGAAAGAGAGAGGTTTTAACTTCAGATTTAAATATTCTAGGTAAGTAAGTTTTTTACAATTGGCAGGCAACTTCTTAAAAACCTTTAACCCCAGGTATACTCCATCTCTACAATACAACACCCTAAAGGCTAACTACACGTTCCAGCTTGTCCCCTTCATGCAACAAGGTTTAACGTGTAAATGTTCTTCTATTTGCATATGGGTGTTGTGTTATGTGTTGATGCACTTCATGATTGTAGTTATTTATATCCAAATATGCGGCTTCCAAAATGTATACCCATATGCAAATCATGGAAAAATGGTCTGCAAGAATTCCTATAAGAAGCACCCACAATGCTATGAATTACAGCTGTCTGGCTTATCAAAACGTCACAGGTTGCCGGCGATGAAGCACCACAGCAGAAAACACCATACATTAGCCGGGCTTCGGCATAGTAGACTTTTACACAGGTATTTTTAGAGAGCTGAGACCGTAACTGAAAGAAGTATACTTTGCTTGAGATTTTTTTTAGCCAGGTTCTCGAAACAGTGGTTCCATATTAACTCCACATGGATGTAGACTTAGAAATTGGTATATTTTCTCACCAGCTAATACTAAATTCCCATGTTTACCACTCTTTGTTTTAAATGAAATTTCATAGTATAATTTTCAGTATGCTCAATGCCAATTTATTCAGAGCAACCGATTGCGAATCAGCTGAAATCAATTGTTTATTGTCAAATTAGAATGTTCTGCAACAAAGAGATTTCGTCAGCATACATGGTAGGTAAACGGTCTGCAATAAAGTGGCAACATCATTGATATACAGGTTAAAGAGTGCCGGACCAAGTACTAAACCCTATATTACACCGGCAGTTAAAGGCAACCATTAGACCGCAATCGAACGAATTGTATTATATTTTCCTTTTATAATCATATATCAAACCATGCAGCAACTTTGTCTCTGATAACGTATGATTGTAGTTTCTGTAGGCGAATATAATGCTGAACACAACTAAATGCTTTTCTTCGGCTAAATGCAAAAATCGATTAAGGCCGTTGACGTTGAATTTGCTGAAGCCGTGCTGACTGTCTGCTGTTGTATGGGTAGGTGGGATATTTTTTTAAATGGCAAATGGACTAGGAAATTTATATGTAGTGTTACACGTTTTAGGGAAATGAGGGTTAATTTGTCGTATCAGGCAATCGAATTAATAACGGATCAGGGTAATTTTAAATCATATTTATGTAGAATTGGCAAGGTTAATGATTCGCATTGTGAATGCGGCGGGGTAGATACAACGGGACATATTTTATTTGAAGGTACAATCACTGATGAGTGGGGCTCGTGTAAGGAAATTAGGGCATTAGCTAGGGGGTTAAGTTGGCCGCGACGCGAAACAGATATTAGAGATAATGGTCGGCCGAATGCCGGGAATTTTTTTGTAATGCTGCTAAGGAACTAGATGGGTTGCGGCATGATATTTAGATAGTAGGGTAGTAGGTATTTATGAATGAAAATTTTATAGTCTTTAGTGGTCTGAATTAGTGCTAAATTACAGTTTTAACATGGTTGGGGTATATAAATGGTATTTACGATACAAATCTTTAATTTAATTAAATTATAAAGAATGTGATGAAGAAGGCACATTTTAATGTTTTTGTATTTTGTCTGTTTCTTCTATTTTGTTTCCCACACTTCTCTCAATTGCACTTATATGACATATTTTTTATTTTCGCGTTTTATTCTTATATTTCTATTGACTCATGTGGTACGTGCATATATATTAGATCTGATTTCAAATCATAATTTATTAGTATTAATTCTTTGAAAGTGGGGGACCTTCCAGCATTCAAAACAGATAGGCTGACAGCTCTCTACAGGTTGTTTAATGACGGATATAAAACGTAATTGAGTATTCACGTCCTCGTTAAATATTCTAATAGCCCTTTTTATTTCAGCCCATTTTACACCTAATCCAATAAAACATTAGCGATTGTAGGACCGGTATGAACAGCACGAAAAAACTTCTAAACTGCTAACGCGTATAAATACAAACACCTCGTAAAGCAAGACAACCGTAAGCCCTCAGCATTTCTAATCCTTTTAAGGGAAACGCTAGAATTTCCTTACGTATTCCAACAGACTTGAATAAAATAAGAGAGAAATGGTTTCATTATACTCCACTGCGTTGATGCACGGCACTTACCTATAAGATTAGGGAGAGTCAATGAAGGGGAAGAATCAGTATGCATGAGAATCCGGCTTCCCTGATTGCAGCGATTCGAAACGGAAATTGAGATGATCTCACGGAGGTAGCAAGCTGTGGCGGTTACGGGATTGATAACTCGGAGAAATGAAATATTCCCATCATCATCGCACTTGTAACTACTTCGGAAAACTGACGTGTTTTAACGAAAATTTGCATAACGCAAAATTGGGTATTATATTGGTTCTATGTGTTTGAATAGTGAAATTATATTATTTAAGATGACGTTAAAGTAAAGAATTAAAGGTGTAATAGGAAATGTAATAAAAATGATTAAAGTGCAATAGGACTTTTGGCTGGAATACAGCCAGCACGCAAGCGAGTCATTCTGTAAATACTCGACTGAAGTAATTGAATAGGACTGTTGCGCTTACTTTCTAAATTACTAATTGGGAACAAGAAATGTGTTGCGTGGAAAAGAAAACCCCTAGAGTTTTCAGCGCTCCGACGCTAAAACAAATATCAGCTTGGGCGATCTTCAGGGGATCACGATGTTGTTTTCCCTTTCCTTTTAAATGTGCCCTAGCATTTATTTTTGGTTCACCACTTTTTTCTTTATTAACTACAGTAATTCACGTTCGTTGTAAATGCTTAATCTACTGTTGACGGGTACTAATTGAACTTATATGTTGCAGGGAAGGGTGGAATTGATTATTAAGACATAGTAATTCTTACCCCGAATGCGGAAAACCTTTTCATTCGGCGGTGATCGGTTCCTTGGTTGAGGAGGACTTCAGACTTTGGTCTAGGTGGTTTTTTTGGCCTGAGTATAACGCGGGTTTCCTCTCTGATATCGTCATCCAGCAGCTTGCTGTCTGACGATACCGACAGCTGCCTCTTGACCCTATCGTGCCCAGCCATGTTGTTCCAGTCTGGAAGGAAATTCAAATTGAATTGAAAGGGTACCTTTAAAACTTGACAAGTACAATTAATTTAAAATAAACAATGTTTATATAATAAAATGAGGTCAATTAGGGCACAAAAGCTACTGAAATGTGGTCTAAATATTTTATTTTGTTGAAAAATTGGATAAGATTATTAATTTAATGTAGAGCAAAAATACCACAGAACAAAGAGGGATTTCAATTTACTTCTGCTTTATATTATATATGAATTAATCCCAAAATATATATATGAACTATATGTCCTTTTCTTTCCGCTGTCCTTTTTTTAATTATTAAAGGATAATAATAATTTGTCGGTTATCAGTAAAAAGGTCTGGGTCTTCTTCCCAGATCCTGGTCCTAGAGTAAGGTTTTTGCCATGGCTTTCCCTTACTCCTTAGTCAATGCTGGTAGATAACCAAAGTCGTTCTATGGACGCAAATATTATAACAACTGATAGCTGACCGATTTACAGTAGACTTGCGATTATGTGAACTAATCACATTTAACATATTTCAGCGTTTGATATAAAGTAGTATTCACATAATTGCGAGGCCACTTAGCTTTTCATAAATAAAATGTCTTTTTTTCTTTTCAATGGTTAAATGATTAAGACGATTTGATATAATGGGCTATACAACACGAGCAACTTAATTTGCCACTACATACTTTAAAACATCTGCACGCATGTTTAAATAGCAAACCTATCATAAGCATTTTTGTTAATCTAATTCAATTTGTATAAAGTTATGTAAACAGGCAGGGTGATTTGCATTTGTCATTATAGTTTTGTTTAGAATTACAACCACAAAGTTATGGATAGTGTAAAAGAGGAAATATATTAAAGGTTAGCTTTCCTCAACAGTAAAAGTAGAACATGTTCTATTTTTGTGGTCGTAAAATTCTTATGGTTAAGATTATTATGGTCGTATTTATAACCATAATTATTAATAGTGTAGTATTACAATTATTGTTATTGTCAAGATATTTTCACTTCCAAAAAATAATAGTACCACACATATATTTATAGACATTATGTTTATTTAACACCAGTAGTAAGTTATACGAAATACGAAGCAGAATAAGACTATTGGAAGAACTAGAAACACATGGGAAATTACCCAATAGACAATACCGATTTACCAAGAGGAGGTTGCAGTCAAATATAGTTGAGAATATTGTGAATAAGGTAAACAATTATGAAGAGAAATAGTGTATGCTTGTTACTTTGGATATTCAAAATGCATTTAATAATGTCAGCTCAAAGTACTTCATAAAGATAATAGTGAACTACTTTGATGAGAGACGGCTCCAGATTCAGAAGAATGAGGACATCAGCGTGGCAGCTGGAGCACCGCATGGTTCTATTCTTGGACCTCTATTATGGAATGTCTTGTTTGATGACATATTTTAAACTCAGCAGACGATACAAGCTGAGCTCATGGGCTATGCGGTTGACCGGGCACTACTAGTAGTTACTGAGGATGAATATAGATTTGTAAGCAGAGTTAACGAGAACTTTAATGGAATTAATGAATTATTGTTGGAAAATAAATTGCAATACGACATCTCTTCCGATATTGGTAAGACAAGCATAGTGCCGGGATTTCTCAAGTATTTGGACAAAATTTTACACAAGGAATTATAGTTCGGCGAGCATATCTAGTACGTTTGCAGAAAGGCGCAAGAATAGACAGGCTTGCTTGCCCGCATAACGCCCAAACCTAAGTGGTCCGAGAAGTGCGGAGTTACACATTCAATAATACTGTGCCAATTTGGTACAAAGCATTAGAAAGAAAAGAAGGTTTATCGAAATCTTGTAGGGAGACAGCAAAGAAAGATGTTGCGTTGTTAGCGTCAGTCTTTCGAACGTCATTAGAGGCACTGCCAGCATACAAAATTAGTGTACAAAAGAAAATGCATGTATGATAATGGCGATATTGTGGTCCGAGAAATTGCGGAGATAATGATGATGTAACATATGGCTGAGAAGAGGGAGATTACACGACTCTAGTGTTGACTGCTGTCACGGTATATTTCGAGCATAAGAGAACGTAGCGCTATGTGCGTACTGTGGTGCTGAAGACACAATTCAGTATACAGTGTTTGAATGTATGAGGTGGAGTGTCAAGAGGACACAAGTCTACTATGACTTGGGCACAATCCTCACACCAGAAAACACGATCGCAGAAATGATAGTCTCGAAAAAGAAATGAAAGATTATTTACTCCTGGGAAACAGAATTGATGAATAAGGAACTGGAAGAGTGCCAAAGACAAGCTGGCGGAAACATCTGAAATAGATGACGGATTGTCCAGTGTGCTTGAAGATATATTTCAATGAGTTGATTCAGAGCATATAAAGCATGGCGAAACAGTGGGTAGACTTGTGAATACGCGCTCTTTATGAGAATCCTTTTGAATTGTCTTTTGAAGATTCCTTCTTTTAAAACGAAAATACTGAAGTAAAGGAAGCTTTAAAAAGTAGAAGCTCAAAACATTTTTCTTACTACTTAACATTTAACCAAAAAAATATGAAATTTTCTGTAAAGAAATTCTTCAATTAAAACTTAAATTTCTTCAAATATTTTACAGTAAAGAGGGTTTTATTTGTTACCTGAAAATTATCAATTTCGAAATAAATAAGATATGAGAAGAATCTTGCTAATAAAAGTATATATTAAATCAGCTGTTAGTTAATATAAGTACCTTGTTCTGTCATCTATCTGTTTGCTCGATAATGAATAGGGTTCTGTAGGAATAGTTATGTTTCCTTAGTTATTCAACCGGTCGGAAGTATCATTGGGGCCCAATTTACGCTATACGTCATCTAACACACCACAAGGACAAGACAACCAACTGCCAAATTCACACATTGGTCCATTATTTTCATTGTGCAGTTGAAACAACGATTACGTTTTAAACCCGAAAGGTTCTTGATTTAAACGAATATTCGTTCATTGAAAATATCTGTTTTTAAGTATAAAAGATATTGCCTTAGAATATATAGCTGAAGAGAAACTAATTTCTTTGATTTAAGAAATCTTTTCTATTGATGTAGTACAATCAGGAATGACATATACATTTCTCAAGGAAAACCACCGTTTTGATTTGCATTAAAATAAATAAATAACGTACGACAAACGTTGACTATTCCCATTCACGAAAGCCAAATTTTATCTACCTAACACACATTTGAAATGGGGCACATAAAATACAATAATGCTGTGCCTTTCATAAGCGTTCATGGAAATCCAGTTTGAATAAAACATGCACTAAAATGAATCGCGATGTTCCTTATCAGGTTTCTATATGTAGTTCATCGAGCAAATAAGTAGATTCTATATACGCAAAGCGCATTGTAGGTTTCCGCTTTGTAGAAATCTGCCGTGGAAGAAGAGATACGACGATAACATCGTGTTGTAACGCTGCGGTACAACGGTAAAGTTTATGTTGTTGCCGTCGTATCTCAAGGAGTTATTGAAGTTCGCGGTGATTATGTATATAATGGGTTCCGATTCCGTGTTAAGAAGCCGCATCGTATAACGATACCACAGTATGCAAGAACTTTGATTGTGTAAGCAAGCACTCAGATTTGTGTGCATTAGATACGTTGCGCGTCACTTACTTGGGTTAGTTAGCGCATTTACAATTAGGTACATGTATTCTAAAGTTCTCTAGACAAGAAATATTTAAGATTCGATAAACTAAAGATGTTTTACAATAAAGAACAAAGCCCAGAAGTAAGTGCATGGAATTATCATTAAAGAACATCGTAATATGATTTCTAATCTGTCAAATTTCTGTTTAAAGAAATTTGGAAATTTTGAAGCATTTAGGATAGCCTCACTATAAAAAGGTATCTACATAATCACTGTAAATTTACATGAAAAATTAAAATATATTACTATTGCAATAATTTAATTTAATAAATATTAAAAGGAAAGTACACGTACAATGAGTTTCAAGGCATAAAACACCATCACAAATGGAAAAATCAACAGAGCATTACAAAAATACTGTACATTAACAAATTTAATACGTAAAATTTACATACTACTTTAAAGGTTATGGTGCTCTGCATTATATTTCAGCTTAAACCAGGAAACCTTCCCAAAAAAAAAAAGCTAACAGAATGCTATGTATGGTGAATCCAAAATGAGAAATGCATATGTCGTCATATTCGCTTTGAGCCCTGGAATCGTCGGAAGAGTCTATTATACTAGTTTTAGGGGTGTTCCTGTCATTTTGACAGAAGTATTTAATGTAATTTCTATCGTAAAAAAAATTACCCCCACCATTAATGACTTTAGTTGCTCTATTCTACGTCGACATTACGATGACGACATATGTACTTCTCATTTTGGGTTCACTTTACTTAGATTAGATGTGGCTTGCAACATTACATATTTTCGAAATAGAACGATCAAATCCAAAAGGAGCAGTGTTACCTCGAATCACTAGTATGAATAGATATCACGCGGTATCACAACTGTGGTAACACGTTCAGTATTGAGTATTGCAGAAATGTTTTTGGGATGCAGATGCTCGATAGCTAAAATGTATATGTAAATCCAAATTCTCTGATACAAATAATAAACTTTTATAATTCATCTATTACAGTAATAATAAGTTATACTGCCTAAAATTTAATATTTAGCTTTAATATATGTACCTATATTGTATAGATATATATTTTATTAATTGTACGTTTGATTTTTATCGTAATGTCATTCATTATCTTTTATGTAAAGCGCAAATGGCACACATTTAACTAGTTATAGATATAGAATCGCTATTACATGTTTACAAAGTCTAAATTAGTAAAGTTATGCAAACCACACATTTTTTTTCTACTTGTCTATTAAAAATGTACATTGTTACATATATGATTCTGCTCTGACCACAGCAAAGAGGCTGAGTTGGAGCATTTTGAGAACAATAGCGCCATGAACAATTATTACACGAGAAAGGTAGTAATGCAAATATATAGTAGAGGAAACATTTATAACCTTAATTTTTGTTTATTTATAGATTTGGACAGTTGCACTATATGCATAGGAAAACGACGATTTTCAGCCACATAGACAATATTCAGTGCTATGAAAATTATTCTGTTTTCATTATAATTTTAGTTTAATCTAAACAAAAATATTTTGCACTTTTTGAATTTTTGCAATGATATGTATTAAAAATACATCCAGAAAAAGGTTCGTGAAATGAAAATAAAAATTCTGGAAAAAATTGTAGCATTAATAAATTACCTACGACACAGTTAATTTTGGATCTTATCCACATTTATATTTGTGGAATTCATTTTGCATTACGTATTGTGAATAAATATTATGTTGTGAAATACAATTTTTTATAAATTTTGTTTTCTAGTTCTCGATGTGTAGAAGGTATACATGTGTGTACGGGATAAATCAAATATCTGCATTACTATGGTGGCTACTGAAACGCTTTTGGTTTGTGGTAGAAATTTAAAGGAATTATACTTTATTTCAAACGAGCTCTTGAAGTAGTTGTATTAGCTTGTCTGGCATAAGTGTCTTTTCGTGGTTTGTTTTTGTCTTTAGAAAAAACGGAAATCTGCATTAAAAAAGGCACTATTAGCAATGTGTATACGTTACTATTATAAGACAAATTATAAAAGGCCTTTAAATTTCGTCCACTAATATATTACAATACCATGCTAAAGTCAAATTTGCAGTGATTAATCTTGTACAATTACAGTGATGATCGTGGCTAACAAAGTTGCTCACGATTATCACTGTAAAGTTAGATTTTAATGCAGTGTTTGAAATTGTTTTCAAACTTACATAATATGACCTTGTAATGCTACAATCTGCAAAGGTAACACAATTTGTAATAATACAACTGTGAAAAGGAACCTTACTTTGTGTTTTGCTTTTATACAAATTATATTTGTAAAGTTACACGTTCAAAATTTTTCAAATTTTAACTGTAACGAAATACATGCTGCACGTATTATTACATGCAGTATATTAAGTACACTATACTACCAGTAATATTATCATAGACTGTGATTTTACAGTGATAATTGTGGGTAACAAATTGGCCATGATTATTATCACTGTAATTTTTTCTTACAGTGCTCATCAGAGTGAATACAACGAATGGTATATAAAATTGCATTAAATATTTTTATATGTTAAATCAACAGTAAAGTTTTTGTAATGTTAAATTAACTGAAAAATGGTTAACGGTTTTCCACTCAGTGTGGTTTTGTTGAAAGAAATTGTTCTTCGAAGTGATCAGAAAATGAAACCAGTGTTTCTCTATCCTTATAACAATTCATTAACTGGGAAATTTCAACCATGAGATATTTTCAGATAATTTTCAACGCAAATGACTCTCTATTACCTTTTGATATTACAGCCGCTATTGAAAGATACCCCATCGAGCAAAAGCTTAACCGATCATTTAAATAAATAATTATAGAAGTTATCCCTCGACTTCAACGGCCGACATTTCCCATCTTTCCTCGGTTATTTTGCGGATTCCGTTGAGTCTCCTTTCCCCCAAAGAATCTGATCAGCGAAAGGTTGGCCGGTAGCGCATTAAACTTGGAAGAGGCCGAACTTGGATGGCGTAAGTAATGTCGGCCAATTAGTTCGGCTGTTCGACGTCAAATTATCGAGAAGGAGCAAAAGGGGAGAGACGACATCGTCTCAACGGCGGTTAACTGAAAAAGACACTCGAATCGAAACGCAACCAACCAACAACCGGCTACCGTCGTCAAATGGATAGCGAATTTCGCAACTACTTTGATTTTAATGCCTCCCCCGATTTTAATGTTCATTATGACGGAAAAGAGGGTTCTATTTTCAATTGAATTTACCTTCCGCTTCCGATGAGGGGGGGGGCGACGCTTTGACTGACAGTCGGCACAAAAACGTTTAAAAACCCGATGGTTTGCCGAATCTGCAGGGTCGGACGGAGGAGAAACTATGTGGAGTAAATTTAAGTATTCGAAACGTATAGGAGAGAATTCTTTATGTATGACAAGCAACACATTTAGATGAGTATATATGAAACAAAAAAAAACTGCACATTATAACAGCAACAGTAATGTAACTATTCCAATTCTTTTTAATGTGCTGATACTAATCTCTGCAACATGTATTTGATTCATAAGAGAAAAAAATTATTATGGTTAACTCGATAGAATAAAGAGAAGTATTAAATTAAAATACCTGCACTGGCAAAATGTGCTAGGTTAATATAAAATTGAATTGTAGGTATATAAAATTAGGTTGTGTATAAAGAACAATAAATTCTAACGAATAGGTATTTTATGTCCTGGTAAATTAATCCAATTTATTGGTGTCTAAATTTTGTAGCCAATTTTGTGTTGATTCAACAATTTTTTTCCCAGGGTTTATACAGTTGTTTAAATTAACACAAAACCTTAAATTCATTGTAAAAATGAAATTCTACAATTATTTCGTATTATTGTTTGAATAAACCAGAGCATGTACAAAGAAAAACCATTGCTGTAGCACTTTCAAATGATAATCTAATATTCACCGATTGCCCACTTAATGTTCTAAAATAATTAACGTTATTTTCATTTTCAATAGATTTAAATCAAAATTGTAACTATTCAATTTTTATGCCTCTATATATAATACGTAGTAGCACTGTGATGCAAATAAATCATTCGAGACGTGTAAGAATTCGAATGAATTCCGTCTCCAAGCATTCACAGAATAGCAGTCGATATAAGAGTTACAACTAGCAAATTTTAAATTGTTTATCATTTATCTAAGAAAGTTAATATTATAGTTTAATCGACATTTTTTACATTACGTTAAGGGATGTTCAGAGATTATGTTAAAAAACTATAAAAATAACAATATTTCTGTAACAATATACAAATCGTCACAAAAATGTTGTCATTGTACGCGCTGCCGTATACTTTATTTATTTTGACATAGTCTGCCACGCCTTATTTCAAAATGCACGCGCCGCGTCAGGAAGGTCAACTTTGATTGTTTATGTAAATTGTTATAAAAATATTGTCATTTTTTTAATGATAATTATGGAATTAGATAGAGGTCATTTCGTATTATTTGCTGACTGTGTTATTAAATTCAATTTGTTGTATATGTATAACATTGCTGTAATAACTTGTTATATACTATATCCGTAACGTTGAAGGATCAGGAATATGTCTATATACAGGGTGAGTCGTGAGGAATCGACCAAACTGTAGGAGTGTATTCTACAGGTGAAAATAGTGTAAAAAAACTCAAATGTTGTTATCCATTTTTTTTTTGTTTTCGAGTTATAGTGTAATTAAAAATGTAGATTTAGTGTTTTGTATGTCTAATGCGTCTAATGTCACTACCTCTAGTTTATTGTTGATATAGTGGACGCTGCCATCATAAGAAATGTTCCCTATACCTTGGTGTAAATTATAACATTGTTGTTCGGGTATTGTGACATTGACTTAACGTTTGTACGATTTAAGCTGGTTTTACACTTGTCAATATTTTCATCAATATCTAGACTTTAAAATATGATTTGTAGTTCTTGAACTAGAACTTGTTGGCCGTTTTATGCTAGTCAATAAATATTAGGATCTTTATAGAGATCAATATCTATTTCTTAAAATAGAACTTGCTGCTGTATTACATGTGTCAATTAATAGAACTTGAAATCGGGAATATTAGAATCGGTTAGTTTCTTTTGTAACGTTAGGGGTGGTAGCGCTCTGTCACAACAGGGATATTATTATTTCTTGGAGTTGTTGATGTTGCATACTTAAAACAAAGGCGGGTAAAGGTTTGAGGTTAAGCATTCTCTTTCTCGAAGATTACAATTTAGATACCTTTTCAGAAGAATCAAATAATAACTGCCAATAAATTATTAAATATACAAATAGTAAATATCGAAACTAAAACAGGTGGGTACAATAATACAACGTGGATGTAACCAAATATATATAACATGACCAGAAGTATAACCCAACCACAAATGCACAATAGCACTGCGAAGTATACCTCGGTAACCAGGTTATAACATTAATCTGAATCAATTATTTCACGAGTATCAATTACGGAAATTCCTACAGAATTGAAGATAATTTGATGCAAAAATAGAACAAGTTCTAAGTATGTTAGTTTCTAGAACTTGACCAAGTTCTTGAAATCAATCAGTTTCTTGACAGATGTAAAACAGTTGGATATCATCTTAAACTTGAACAGAACTTAAACTAGAAATTGAACTTGAAATCGAACTAGAAGTTGACAAGTGTAAAACCATTATTGACATCAAGTCCTCCAAGTCCTAGTTATTGATCTAGAAATTGACAAGTGTAAAACCAGCTTTAAGTGTAACAAACTAAAATGCCACACATTTATTCTAATTTAGAATATGCTAATATGTAGTGCTTTCCATTCACCGTCTATCACTACTACTCTGCTACTACTTTACTCTACTCTTGACCTACACAATTTAGAACCAATGGAACGCTTTTGGTGCTTTTAAATTGTAAAGAAAGAAGGGAAAGGAACCTAACCTAGAAATTAGATTTTGATGTAAACAACAAATCGTGACCGCAAGGAAATCTTACTTCAAAATGTCGAAAAATCGTACAACGATTATAATAGTAATATTTAATTTGCAATCATTTAATTTACCAAAGCAAAAAGAAACATTTTTCCACAAATACTTTAAAAAAATCGCTATAGCTGTCAAACTTTGTCATAAATGGCATTTAGAGCACGAAACACTAGCAAATAAGTTAGTGCATGAGGGGAAAAGGGGAGGTAAAACTGAGTACATTGGGAGTTTCGTGCTCCTTAGCAAAGGAACGCTTAAGTTAACGCTTAAGTACTACCGAACTGCTTTTATGGGTGAATGGAAAGCACCTGTGTTTGTTTATGGAATTTGTAATGGGAATGCTACAGCTGCTGCTAATGAATATCGTGAACAGTTTCCACATTACAGACATCCAAATAAAAATGTATTCAACAAACTGTGCGAGACCGGAAAGCTTCCCAGTGTAAACATAATATCTGAACGAGGCAGTCGACAACAATTACAAGAAGTAGAAGATATTCTGGATGTAGTAGAAGAAGACGCAACTACCAGCTCACGGAGAATTAGTATTCAATTGGGCATCCCACAAGCAAGGGTGATAAAAACACTCCATGAGCAAGGCTTACATCTGTACCATGCACAAAGAGTACAGCACTTACAACCAAATGATTATCGTAGACGTATGGAATTTTGTCGATGGACAAATGATAATGTATCGCGTATACTTTTTACGGATGAAGCAGCATTCACCCGTGATGGTATTAATAATTGTCATAACCATCATGTATGGTTAGACGAAAATCCACACGCAGCAGTCGAAAGTAACTTTCAAGATAAATTTTCGGTAAACGTGTGATGTGGTCTGATGAATAGTTTTTTAATTGGTCCTTACATTTTTGAGAATCGCCTCGCGGAAGACACCTATTTACATTGTTTAGAAAATGAACTGCACGGATTGCTAGTGAATGTTCCCATACACATCAAAATCCAAATGTTCTACCAGCACCATTTGGATGAAAGGTTTCCACGGAGTTGGATTGGTCGTGGTAGTAACCTTGGTTGCCTTCCAGACCTCACGCTACTCGATTATTGTTTATGGGGCTGGTTAAAAAATGAAGTGTATTAAGTAAAAGTGGACACTCGTGCTGCACTACTTCCACGGATTAGAAATGCTGTTGGCAATATCAAACATCAACCTGACGCAATCAGGACGCAACCAGTGCCCTTGGTAGACGATGTAGAAAATGTTTAGAAATGAATGGCGGTATTTTTGAAAATATATTATAAAGAACGATAACACCAATAGAATACCAAAACTTTAATGCATGAATTTTTGTTTACTTTTAATTACCCTATAACTCGAAAACAAATAAAAATCGGATAACAACATTTGAGTTTTCTTACATTATTTTTACCTGTAGAATACATTCCTAGAGTTTGGTCGATTCCTCACGACTCACTCTGTATATATCCTTAGTCAGATTTAGCAGTTTATGTAAGGGAATGTTGAATGCAACAAATAATGCTTGTGTTTGTATTTTAGAGTTTTTGAACAAATATTGCACACAGAATATGGTCAGAAATCCAACTTTCCATTAACTTGTGGTTCTGATTAATACCAGCCATATTAAAATAAAATTTTTAGATATTCCTATCTAAAAAGGAAAATGAGAGAGAAAGAAGATCAACTATTTGATCTTTTTTCCCTAAAAAAAATAATATATCGGTGTTGCAACGTCTGAGACATACTTAAATTTCGCCCGTCTGTAATGATAATACTAAGTTGAAAAACTGTGCCTTAATACGGCTCTGTTTACTGAAGCAGTATCCGAGCAACAGGGAAAGCTTTAATAAACTTCATACAAGTTTCCCCTAATGCGGCATTTCCATCGTTTCGAATACACTTTTTTGTTCGAAGCTTTCATAAGATTTTTGATAAAAATTAAAAAAAAAAGAAAAACGGGGGTTGAAAGTGCTTGCATGTTTATTACTTAAACGTACTGCAGCAATCGAACACTTTTAACCCATCAATCTGCCTTTAATTAAAAAGCTAGAACAGAAAATGTGCCTGAGGGATCTCAAAAAAGTATATTTATCTGGATTTTCGACAAAAGAAAAAGTATGCACCCTAAGTAGGTTGTGATTGTAACAATAAGCGGAACCTAAATAGACTTCATATTTCAACGTTCATGTAAATTTCTCGGTGATAAAGTCAAGAGAAATACCCGGCAACGGAAAACTTATTCCATAGGGTAATCGCTGTGTTGACATTTGCGTAAGCAGCCAGTTCATCTCGCTCACTTTATGTTGTCAGTATACAAATATCCTAGATATATTTTACAGGGAAAAGAGCAGGTGTTTATCAGACCGAAGCGATGTTTCAGTTTGAGACAAACAATTAAAACTTTAAAAGTACGAAGACATTCTGAGAGTTTCTATTCCTACATTTTGAGATACTTTCAGGTGAAATCAAGAATATACGAGGAAAAGAATTTGAAAAGATAAAAAACGTCTTCACCGGCGCTAGAAGCTTAAGAAGGGACTTTAAAGAGTGATTTGTGTTTATAATTAATTGTCAGTCCTTCTTATGCGATATTATTCCAAAAGATGTTGCCTTATTAAATTCTGCAATAGCTGTCAATGTAGTACACTACAACGGATTACGCAATAGAAACAGCGGTCGCTGGAAGGAAAAATGTTTTAAATAATATTTATTTTCTTGATTCCATATGCGGTACAAACACCATCTAGTCTACTAAATTGATGTTAATTTCGGCATTTTGACGGTCATTGAGCATAATTGAGAATAGTGAAGCATTATTGCTACGTTTTTAAGTTAATATATCTTATTTCATTTGTTTTTTGTTGTTTTGCCATCTAATAATAATAGGATAACATCTTTATTACAGTTCAAATTAAGTGAACTTGGCACCGCACATTCTAAAAATTTGCTTTTCTTTATGGAAAATCCTAGTATTTCAGCCGTTCTTCCATTCACTGGTAACTATAATATATATAGGTACAAAAAATCAATCGCACACCAGTTCGACATATTACAAATTCGCATTCGTAGTTCTTTTTAGAAGTGTTTGTGGTTGTTTGTAATGATTATGCTTTTGTTTGTAGTTGAAAGATAAACAAATGGCAATAATTTAAAAAAAAATCTAATAGTGAATTTATTAAAAATTGGGATATCAAAAATCAGTTTTGGCAATCTCTTTTAGAATCGTTTGCAGTTAAAAGTTAACAAATGGCCGTAATTTAAACAAATTATCTGTATTATTAAAAATTGATTTTCAATATCTCAATGTTTTGACAAATTTACCTTCAAACAATTTGTTTAAATTATCGCCATATGTTTATCTTTCAACGGCACATCGAAGAAAAGTCACTACAAACAATTATGAGCGATTCTAAAGAAAGAGGACTGCAAAAGTAGATTTGCGACAAGTCAAAGTCGGGCACAATTGACTTTTTGAAGTGTCTATAATAATGAATGGATGAAAGTGTAAACGAAACAGTTTCTGCAAAGCAAGTTAATATTGCAAAAGTGGGGTGTCAGGTTTACATGGGTGCATGGCTCTTATGTCAAAAAAGGTCCCTATTTATTGATGAGTAAATGTTCTGGTAATAATTGAACCAAATGACGCCAACAATTTTGAGTAGTTGGTGTTTACTTTACTAAACTTGCATGATAACAAGTGTTTTGATGAATACGTTAAATACTTTAGTGTTCAGTGTCGTATTAACCTTGAAAAAGATGAATGTATTCATTGAAACGTTGCGTTGGTTGTCATATAAGTTTGGTAACTTACGTAGCTATCGCTCAAAATCGTTACCATCATTTAATCCAGTTGTTATTTACTCTTGTCTTTTTCGTGTAAGATTTCTAAAGGAACCCGTAACTTCAGATATACTTAATTCAGCCTTTTGCATTTGGGTAATGTTTATGTTCTAGGTGAATTTCACTGATTTTTTGTTGTTGTTGATTGTACACAGAGATTTGAGAGAAGTAAAAATCAACACTTCCAGTAGCCATTTGTTCCTTAGCGACCACGCCGATGCTATAGTGAATTTGTGGAGGTGTAAATTAATCAACACTAAAGTTATATGATTCTTGCCTTCTCGGAGAAAATAATAAATTGATCTCCGGTGACTAGTAACATATTTATATGTAATATTACTCCGTAGCGTGTCAGTTGAAGACGAAAAGAAAAAAAAAAACGATTTGGCTGGGTCAACCGAATTTCACCTTATCCAGCAAAATTATTCGTTTACATAGTGGCAAACAATTTTTATTTCAGAACAAAAAATAACTTTGTTGAAATAATTTAGTAATGATAACCAACTTTTATTCAAACTAGCCAAATCATTTCAGTTTAATTCAAATATATATTATGTTACAACATCTCAAATTTCTAATATTCCATTTAAATGAATATTTAATTTAACAAATCTCCCTTTTTTGGTTTTAACAAGGTATTTGTTTGAGTAAATAGCTAATCGTATTTTGCTTTAAATAAACAAACTCTGCTGATTTAACAAAATGCCGTGATTTTTTAGATTAAAAGTTGTTGATTATGTAGCTTTTAACGTGATTATGAATATAATAAAATGAACACAATAAACTTCAAAAGATTTTATTGCAACTTGCGTTACACAGTTCTGCCATCTTGGTTCATTCTCTCGCTGTTTTGTGTGTAGCGCCCTCATTCTGGCGCGAAAGAAAGTGGCGCGATATACAAATTTTATAAAGCAACTGACCAAAATTAGTTATTTAAAAAAATCCGTATGTCCATATCTATCATATGTATATGCTGGAGGATATGTGGTTAAGATGTAAAATTGTAAACGCCAAGCGCTTGCTCCGTGTATTGGAGGTTGATTGCAGGGATTACCCCGCCACCGCAGTGTGCGATGAAGGGAGTCGTCTTTTCAATGATCACGGCATCTATTACATTAACCGTATTTGCATATACATTATATAAAGAGAAAACTGCTGTATGGAAATATAATGCGATATCTATTTTTACTTCAATATAATTACCTACTTAGTTAAATTAACAAATACTGTGCTTGTTTCAAATTAACCTCATAATTAAAATTATTTGTTTGTTTGAAGACAGGAATCCTTTTTAATGTTATTTAAATAAACTAATAATAGTAGTAACTATAATCAAATGTAACACAATTACCTAGCTGAAAATAACAAAATCGTTTTTTTTTTCTATGTAGGTGAGAAGAAAGTAAAATATTAATTCTAAGTATAGGATTTATATCTCAACAACAAATTTAATCTTGAAACTTATGTCCTAAAAGGGTTTTTTTTTCTTCTGTGTATATCTACTTTTATAAAAGAAAGAACAACACAGTCCTTTGAAATTTTTGAATATAAACAAAACAGTCAGTTTATATGAAAATGCCAGATCAGGCATTTGACAGCAATGAGCTACTATCGCCATTTATTTTTGTGGGTAATAGGTAGATAAGTAAATATAAACCTCTTACATTTCAAATAGAATTTTCCTTTCGTGCCCAACTTATTAAGTATTTAAATTTCACCATCTTAATAAGAGCAAATTGATATAAACGGATATTAAAAAAGGCAACAGGCAGTACAATATATTAAAAGTGACCTTAATGGCGAATATGGAAATATCCTTTGTGAGAATAGCCTGTAGAGCGAGATATATATTTCCACTGGGCACGCGATAATAGAATATTCACCACACCCTGGAAATCATTAACAACGAAGAGTTTATGGTGCACTTATTGTTTGTAGACTTAACCCTCGTATTTAATCCATTTAGTATTAATACCATGTTATTTATTGTATGTTAAGTTTCACATTAATCCATTTGCGTAAATATTGTAATTTTGCATAAATATATTTTAACCATCTAAATGGCTATTCAATAAAACTGGAATTGGAAATAAAAAAAAAGGAATTTCTGCAGTCTATTAACGGAGAAGGTGCGGAGGTAGGTCATCTTCGTTGCGGGGCTCGTGGAATTTACATAAACGATCCGAAGGAATGAACATCAGACCGCGGGGCACATCTGGGAACTGGCAATTTTCGGATCGCGTTATTGGTATGGACTTGAGTTTATTGAAAACCAATGAAATTTACATTCAATCTATTTTCTTGAACTAGATGTAGATGAGAAAAGCGCGGAAGCAAACGATAACGCTCGAGAGCGTTTAAAATGATTGCGCCAGTAGACATTGAGAGGTCGGTTAGTGATAGTATGGCGTGCCAACACTATTTCATTTTAATCATTCTCAGTAACCGAATGTCAATTGACTCTGTTGTACTATAACAAATGCAGTAAAAGATAAACATATCAATTAAAACTTGTTAAGCCTAATCTAATCACTACAAATTCGAATGTAGTATCAGCATATCATATAGTTCACACAATAAAAAAGTAGAAACGATACTAATCTGAAAAGCTTTTTGTAAAATTGTTTAAATCCTTGATTATGGAGGAGAATATCTGTAAATATGAATTACCGGTAGAAATGAAAAAATTAAAGTAAGACACACAGAATAAAAAAATAAATTCTCATACAGCACGAAATGTCAGAGTTTTTGTGATACATCGAGAGAAATGACGAAATGGTAGCATCATCCGTTTGCTGTGTATCTGTTCTTCTACGCTGTTTCAGTGAACTTGGTGTTTTTCTACAATCCACTCAGCCACTGCTCAACGTATCGCAGCTTTTAGACACAGTTTGGGTCCAGTGAGTATTGTTTTAGAGCCCTCTCGACCATTACTATAGCCATATGGAATTTTGCGGAATAATAATTGATAAATATCTCCACGATAACACAATAACCTACTGTTGATAAATTTGGTTTTCTTGGCCAAATCTGAGATTATAAATTTAATAATAAAACTCGTGACTCGTGACTAGTGGCACAATTTTTTTTTAATTTCCTTAATTAATTTTTCTTACGTTTCGACAGCTTTCCGTCTTTCTCAAACCTACACTGTTGAAAATTTGAACACTTTTTTGGTTAAGTTAATAGTCAGGAGAGGTCCACACTCATTTCGTGTTATTTTGTCGAGAACTATACGAGTTTAAATTTGACGAGCAGAGATAGTCAAGTATTGTCTTTTGCTAAGGGGTTATTTTGTCCAACTGACACGTGGAATCATAAGATATTTCTAGTCACATTTTATTTGATCTAGACTAGACAAATTTACTAGCTGTTTTATTGGGTGATTTAACACCGTTTTCTAAACACGACGTCTTTTTAATATGTAACTCTTATTTCTTAGTGCTAAAATATTCTCTCTTTAAGACGTTTTCTCAATTATATATATGCAGAACCACTGATTCAAAAGTTTTGGTTTCAACTAAACGTGCCAATTTTAAAATTATTTTTTGAATATCATTATAAAATTAAGTAAATGTTTATGCTTGCTATGTCTATCCGAGGGAAAATTTTTGATTGGTTGACGTTTCTGAATGTCCAGAAAAATAAAACCTTCATATCTGAACAAAGAATTCACACGAAATTCTAGTAATTTCTGTTCTATTAAACACACGTAGTCAATTCGTCTGGCAAAGTTTGTAAAAATCAACACTAAAATATTTGACTAGCCCAAAATTAACGCCAACACCGATAATATTTTCAACAGTGTACTGTTTTACCTGCTTATAACGAATAAGTTATTGTGAAGATACCCAACGTCGGATCGACTGCATGCACACTGTATATGCGGCTTAAAGGGGTTACTACATAATTTGAATTCAATAGAAAATCATTTATCGCCAAGAGAAAAGGAACATTTCCTGAAAGATTCGCAAACCGATTTGTTTTAAAATTTGTGAGCATGTCAAATAACGTTATTTGAATACACTGTATGAGGGATCTTTAAAAAAAATGAACACTCAATAAGAAATTTAGGGTTTACATGTGTTGCAATTTTTGGCTTCCTTTTATTTCGGGTTTTTGATTGTTTTTACACAAACTACGTCTTATTTAGTAAAAGCCCTCATTCAGTCTACTCTTTAGACATTCTGAATCTATTCAAAAAAAAAAAAAAAAGAGAACTAGCTCAGTTGAACACGAACGGAAAAATATATCCTAAAGGTTAAAAACATGATTTTACAATTGGTAGTTTTCGTGATCGTGGTCAGCAATAGTCATTGTCACTGACATCAGCTGTTTGATATATTCTTAGGATACACAATTTTAATTATAAAATCAGTGAATCCATGGGTTGTATTGGTATTGTGTTGTGTTGTTATGTGTTGTGTTGCGTCGTATTGTGTCGTTTTTCATCATTTTCTGCTTTTATTTATTTTAAACAATCCTTTTTTCTCCAACAAACTTTTTAGAAAAAAGAGAGGTTTGCATGGCAATAAAAACAGATTGAAGAAAGGCGCAAACTCTGGGAAAATGCCTATATGTGCGAGCTTGAATATTGTTACTCCAGCTTCAATATCATATTTTACTTTTCTTCTTCCAAGCTTCGAAATATACAAAATAATTTAGAGGAGTGCAACTGTTTCGTATCACATTAGACTTTGTCCATATCAGCAAACTGAGCCTTGCGCTTACTTCAATTGCGGTTTGCAAAAATATCCGCGGAAAAATTTGTTTATCGGCCACGAAATGAACTGGGATATTCCATCAACTATAGAAATTTGTTGTTCTTCGTGTGTCTCTTTTTGGACGGATCATTGCAAAAAAGAGGTCACACAAGCAAGAACGGGATTGTCAGCGCTGCCAACGCAGACAGCGGAAAAGTGTTAATTATGCGTAAGTTCGTTAACTCATTAATTACAGCATATAATTATTGTATAATAATTGTACTGTGAATTATGAACTCTTCCCATCATAATGTTTTTGCTGCAATTATACTGTGTGGTTGTAAGCGAGCGCATCATAGCAAGTCCGAACGCTAATAGGCACAAACAATGTGAGAAATACGGGTAATCGATGCAGTCGCTTTAAGCCAGACCGTATATTCAGCCCCGTAGATTTCTAAGTCATGAGGCTTTGTTGCACATTCGTTTCTATTGTTTACTACTCTTTATTACTCTCATTATTAATTATCATCGTTTTGATTATTAATTTCGTAAATAAAACTGTACACCTTGTCATTTTTTCTTCGGTTTAAGATTTGATGGTGTTAAGTGGTTTCGTTAATTAAAAAAAATAATTCGACCAGTTCTACTGCTCGGATTTTCGTGAAACTTTTTCGAAAATAACTATACAAAGCAGCGGCGGCTGGTGTTTACGGTTTACGAGGGCCATTGCAATGATCGAATTTCTTCGTATAAGTTCGTAACATGTTTGTATTTCAGACAATAGCACACGAATTATGCAATTATTGTATTGACCCCACCTTTGACGTATGCATCAGCCGCCACTGCTACAAAGCCCTCTATAATGATAATCAAAAATAATAAAAAAAAACTATTCTTTGGATCCAAATTATGTAGAACTCCCTTAAGCTAAGAAATACTAAAGTTAAGCACTTATACATAATGTCAATGTTGTATCTTAATATAAGAATACCTCGTAAATTTAAAGCCCTAAAGACATTAGCGATTTATTTATAGAACGATACTATATATTGAATTATAACTGTTTCTTTGGCTAAATATTAAGTATAATATTCACAGGTTGGCAAGGGTAAATTGTTAAAGACGTTCGGAAGCTAATATTTTGACTGTGTATCTAAACACGATCAATTTGTCTGCTGTCCACATTCGAATTGAAAAAAAAAAAGATAAAGCATAAAAAGTTCTTCTTAATATGTTTACATGGATAGATCTTATTGTTTTGTTTTTCTTTCAACACCAATTGAAAGTAACTTTAATTCTAAGTAATTTACTCTGTATACGTCGAAATTGGTCATAGGTAATCACATTGGCCGAACAAAATATCGGGTCCCATACTATTGGAAACTCGGGTATTTTATTCGGCAACTGTACTATAACTATGTTACTAAATAGCGATCTGATCCCTTTCAATATATAGTCGAAAACCGATGAAAAACTTTATACTACGTTTAACACAACTCACTAAGGGGAAAGTTTCTCTTGTTAAACACGTTTAAGTTTGATATTAGCTTATAGTGTTCCTACACGAAAAACCATTTTGTTAGACATGATGCGTAGTTTGGCATAATTGATAGTAATAATTGCGTATGCTTCAAAAACAATTTATTAGTTTTACGCTAGAATTCGTTTCTTTGTTTTGCGAATTAAAATTCGAATGTTATTGACGATTTATTGAGTAAAAGGGAAAGTCATTTAAATCAGAAAGATCTTGTGGCATTAAAAACCCAATAATAAATTCTTCCAAACTCCAAGGTTCTTACTTTACCAAACTCTACGTAAATAAATGCAAATTTATTCACAAAAAGCTTTCCAAACCCTAATTACTATTCAAATAGTAGGTAATCGAAATGCTCTCGTCGAGTGAAAGCCCCAGTAGTAAATTCAACATTACGTATTGGAGTTGGCTCACCTGCCCGTTTTGATCAATACATTTTCCTCTTAAAATGTGCCGAGCCCTTCATGTCATTGTTAATGAATATTGAATTACCGACCGCATAATACTACTATCTGGTAGGAAATTAGGTACGTAATTGACATATCCCGAGGACCCCTATTCCTGTAGACGAGTTGTAATAACCACAATACTACGTATGTATGCATATATACAGGGTTTTCCACGGAACTGGCTGGTTAGAAGTTTTCCGGCTTAACGAAATTCCTCAGTTTTAAAAAATTGGGGTTTGCAACAATTTGGCACTTACTTTCTTTCTGAAATATTTTCACCTTTTTTGCACTTCCGGTTAACCGGAAGTCGCCACGAACTTTGTTGTTTTAAATGGAACACCCTATATATTATTATATTTTTGAATTTACCATAAAATTCTATGACGATTACCATTAGGGTATCATATACCTATCTTCAACTGTTTCTAAGATATTACGATTTTTGTTAAAATTTTGACATTTACATTGTTGTATGTAATTGATTAATTCTCACTTGATTTAAGTGCCAGAAATCTCCGACTTTGAAATCAACAAGTACTAACATTGTTTTACCAAAACGTAGAAAAAAAATTCAGTGACATTATACAGTGTGTTTAAAAAATTAGTGACATAGTCAAGAATTTTGAATGTTGCAAAACTTAATTTTTTCAAATAGAACACCCTGTACATTTTTCTATTTTTGGATGTACAATTAAATTCTATGCCGATTTGCTGTAGCATTCCCTATACCCATCTTTAGTAGTTTTCTTTTAAATTACTCGTTTTGTTTATTACCGCTTTCAAATGACCGAATAATTTCTATCTCGTGGGCCATGACATTAACATCACAACAATTTATTATTATTAGTAAGTATTATTGTTATAATCATTGTTTGTTACACGTCGCGTGTTCAGATCGATGAATATTATTGTGGAGCTTATGAATTAGATAATGAAAAATATTGAAGGAGCTTATTCTAACCTAGATACTATAAATTTATTTTAGATTCACTGAGAATGCAGGAAGAACTTATAGAGAATTTACGGTAATTATAGGAATTTATTTTCGGCTAATATATCTAATAAAATTCAGAAAACTTTGAAATAATACATTACACAGATTACACACTGTACGCAACTTTCGGTACTACCAAGCAAGATTTAATGATTCGTGTGACGAGAACGTTTGATGAATTAGACTCAGTTGAAGTGAGAAGAAGTATAAGGCGACACATTAAGACGTCGAATAATAAAATGCTTGGACGTAAACGGAATTCATATTGAGCATTTTTTTTTGATGCTCTATGTGATGGTTCAAGTTTATGCTGGTGGTAAATTGCATTTGTTAAGTACGCATGTATCTAAATATTCTTCATAAAAATCTTTATAATTTTGAAAATACTTTAATATATCAAAAACTTTAAAACATTTGTCTGACAAGCACACTACGTTTTAGTGAAAAAATGTTTGTTATGTTGTCGTCGTTATCGTTTATGCCATTTCCCTTAATTGAAACCAAGCTATTAAGAGAAATCATTTCAAAATTTTCTGGATTGCGTTAGATATATTAACAACCAATAAATTCCTTTAATTACATTGAATTCTCTATAAGTTCTTCCTGCATTCTCAGTGAATCTAAAATAAATTTATAGTATCTAAATTAGAACAAGCTCCTCCAATATTTTTCATTATCTAATTCATAAGTTCCACAATAATATTCATCGATCTGAACACGCGACGTGTAACAAACAATGATTATAACAATAATAATAAATTGTTGTGATGTTAATGTCATGGCCCACCAGATAGAAATTATTCGGCCATGTGAAAGCGGTAATAAACAAAACAAGTAATTTAAAAGAAAACTACTGAAGATGGGTATAGGGAATGCTACAGCAAATCGGCATAGAATTTAATTGTACATCCAAAAATAGAGAAATGTACAGGGTGTTCTATTTGAAAAAATTAAGTTTTACAACATTGAAAATTCTTGGATATGTCACTAATTTTTAAACACCCTGTATAATGTCACTGACTTTTTTTTCTACGTTTCGGTAAAACAATGTTAGTACTTGTTGATTTCAAATTCGGAAAATTTCTGACACTTAAATCAAGTGAGAATTAATCAATTACATACAACAATGTAAATGTCAAAATTTTAACAAAAATCGTAATATCTTAGAAACAGTTGAAGATAGGTATATGATACCCTAATGGTAATCGTCATAGAATTTTATGGTAAATTCAAAAATACAATAATATGTAGGGTGTTCCATTTAAAATAACAAAGTTCGTGGCGACTTCCGGTTAACCGGAAGTGCAAAAAAGGTGAAAATATTTTAGAAAGAAAGTAAGTGCCAAATTGTTGCAAACCCCAAATTTTTAAAACTGAGGAATTTCGTTAAGCGGGAAAACTTCTAACCAGCCAGTTCCGTGGAAAACCCTGTATAAGATGTGTCCTTTTACGCACTCTTCCACAATACGTATGCGTATAGCGCAATCGGATAATTACATGTTCGCGCGGTTTTCGCGTCAATTCTAGCCGGGAAAATTGTGTAACGTTCAAATAGAGTACTAATTGACCGCTACGCAATATCACACAGTGCAGGGAGAGTTAAAGCTTTCCGTGATTCGACGGTGTACGCTGCCGCCAGAATATAACGAAAAGCTCTTACGCTGTCAATTAGTCGACTATTTATTATTGGCAATTCATCAGTTTGGCTGAAACGAACGCCCACCATCGCCGTTTCTTGTCTCTTCGTATTACCTTTATTAGCTGGTCCAGGAGTAAAAATCAATACCCGATAGCTTTTGCAGATAATAGGGATGGACGTGATTTTATATAGAAGATGTAACGAGCTGTTAAGCTAAGAAAGATAATAGGGAAGATAGGTTCGTCTTAAAATTTAAAAGCAAAATCACATACTGCACTAACAAGGGAACACCGGCGGGTGTCCCCCTCCGATTTCGATGAAACTTAACAGATCGAAAGAGTACCTTAAAATAAGAGACACGTATTTTTTTTATCGGCGTATCCGCAC
This sequence comes from Protaetia brevitarsis, assembly GCA_004143645.1. NCBI lineage: Eukaryota > Metazoa > Arthropoda > Insecta > Coleoptera > Scarabaeidae > Protaetia > Protaetia brevitarsis. Next base: position 766,885 of record RXPK01000067.1, on the reverse strand, counting down.
GATTTTGGGGTACAGCCCCCTCCAAAGTTTGGACGATTTTTCAATTTTTGCAAATATTTCCTAAATTATAACAGATATTAAATTTTCTTCTTAACATAATTTGCAGCATATTGCATAGCCCTAAGGGTGGCGTCGTCCGTATTCGCAAAAAGTTAATAACGTACCCCGTACCCCCCATTTTTTTACATTTTTTCTTTTTCTTATTCATCAAAAGGCCGATTTTACATAGAATACGATGATGTATAACAAGTTTAGAAAATTAATAATTGTAAAAAGAGAAAAATAATAATAAAGCTTCAAAATTAATAAACTTGTCTATTCATATAAATCAAATGAGCTATAACAGAAATAAGTTTTTATCCTTGACATAATTTCCAGCATAATACATGGTCTCAAGGTAGATATCTTCATAAAAAGCTAATAACGGGGGACGGGGTACCCCATACCCCCGCATTTTTTTAATAATAAGTTTATTCATTATTCATCAAAAAAAGACCACTATTTTTAGTATTAAAGGAGTCTACGAATACGTTTGCACCTCGAGTTGCGCAATCATTGTTTCGACCTGTAAATGTGTATATTTCTTCTTCGGTATCTGGTAAGCTCACTTCAAATCATTTCAAAACCTGGCTAACGGATGTTTTTCTCTCGAATACCGGGCCAAAGAGTGTCCTTTTGATTAATTCTTGGAGTAGGCATTGTGTTGCCGAACTTCAGCAATTAGTGCCAAAGACAAAACTTTGAACATTTTAAATATACCAAAAAAAACGACAGCGATCAGCGCACCTCTAGATGTATATGGTTTTAGACTGTGGAAAATTTTTGTTAGAACTTTTTCGGATATAGTGATTCTTATGAACTACGACATAGATTTACATCAGAGAAATAATAGTATTAAGTTGCAATCCCTAACCCATAATCAGTTTTCTTCCCCAAGAATTTTCGACGTATTCAAGTACTCGTGGTATAAGAGTGGATACGTTGAGGACCTGGGCCATTAAAAACCCTGTAGAGTTGTTTTAACAAAGATGCGCAGTCTACACCCTTGTGTAGTATTTGCAATAAACCAGCTATTGTGCGGTGTTCATGGTGCAAACAAAATCTGTGTTTTAAACACTTTTACACAGACTATCACTACTGTAATACGTACATAGCTTAACTACTGTATGTATATTAATCTTGTTCGCTATTGCAATACATATATACCAATAATCGCATTACAGTATGTCATGTATTTAAACATTTATAAGCCTTATAATGTTTTTCTAATTCTGTTCTATTGTTTCCGAAATGTTATAATCGTTACAAACACATTAGTTATATTTATGCTCCATTGAATACTTACATTGTACACCTACAATGCACGAAAAACTTGAAATAAATTAAAAAATATATATGTATGTATTATTTAATCCTTCGTCCTGTGTAGCAAATTTGTTCATATATACGCACTAAAGGATTATGGTATTCTAAGAATGAATAACATTTTATTAAGGAAATATATAAAACGCAGTCACTAACTATTTTTCTATTTTTACAATTATTAATTTTCCAAACTTGTTATACATCATCGTATTCTATGTAAAATCGGCCTTCTTTTGATGAATAAGAAAAAGAAAAAATGTAAAAAAAATGGGGGGTACGGGTACCCCGTCCCCCGTTATTAACTTTTTGCGAATACGGACGACGCCACCCTTAGGGCCATGCAATATGCTGCAAATTATGTTAAGAAGAAAATTTAATATCTGTTATAATTTAGGAAATATTTGTAAAAATTGAAAATCGTCCAAACTTTGGAGGGGGCTGTACCCCAAAATCGTGCGGATACGCCGATAAAAAAAAAATACGTGTCTCTTATTTTAAGGTACTCTTTCGATCTGTTAAGTTTCATCGAAATCGGAGGGGGACACCCGCCGGTGTTCCCTTGTAAGTGAATTCGATGAACCTTCTTTTTCATAATTTTGTGGATTAACTTAACACGAATGCAGCATCTGATCTTGAACGTTAATATATCAAAGAATTAGTGATTTATTTCCTAAACACGTTGCTTAGAAAAAAGACTTAGACTACTAGAATATTAGAAAATATAATAAATTGTCAAATTAAAATGTGTGTAACACTCGGTTGATATTAGCATGAAAGGATAACTTTTTTTTAAAGGTAACAATTTTTTCAAAGTGTATGATTTTTAGACTTTGTTAATATAAATTGCAATTGGAGATTTATATCTAATAAATTATTTTATACATCCACATTAAAAAAATTCTTATAAAACTAAGCCTTAAACAGTCTTTGTAATCAAAGTAATGGCTTCAATAAATTTATTTCTTCAAATAATTATACACGAACACATTTTAAGTATTTGTAAATTATATCATCTGCACACTCACGAATACTCGATGACTAAAATAAACAACACAAGAAAAGAATATACGCTGATAATCGTATCGACAGCTAACCCCTTGATGTTATGCGACAAACGTGCCGCAACCCTTTCAGCCAGAGATTTATACAATCGCAGAATTTCACTTTATTATTTCCGCGGAATAATGTAGTATTAAAAAATTCTTAGAATCTGCATACGCGCAACCGCTGGTAGATTAAAGGAGTTTCTTATGTTTCCTAATGGCTTATTTTCCCTATGTGATCTTTTTTTTTTGAGTCGCTTTAAACAATACCTGTTGAATCGCAAAACAAATGTTTGTTTGAAAGATGATGAACATAACTTTCTTAGGCCATGTTTCTCCAGGGTAATTGGTGTTACTATCGGTGTTCCTCAAAGTTCGGCATTAGGACCAACAATTTTTCTTATTTACGTGAATCATGGATATTCTGCCCCAATTCGCGATTCTACTGCCGGCGTTCCTCAAGGGTTGGTATTGGGACCAACAATCCTTCTTATTTATTTACATAAATCGCGGATATTGTGTCCCAACCCAAGGATGATACAACATGCGTCGTCGTCGACTCGTTTATTTCAGGGTTTTCGAGTTCTTTGGCAATGACGTTTCCGATATGGTAAAGCACTGTGAGAAAAATTACTTATAATTTGGGTTCGATACGGTTTCACACTTTGCTTTTGCTTTTTTTGGCATTGGAGTTACCAATGTAATTGCGTTAGCCTTTGTTTCTTAAACTCCTTAAAGTGATAGTGCTCTGTTTTTTAGAAATAGTGACCCTTCGGAGAACACATAACGAAGAATCGCAAGGATCTCTGTATATCTAAAATTGGATCCACTTCCTCGCAACGGATTCCAGATATAGGGCTATAACCTTCTGCAAATCTTCAGTATTAAAATAATGCCATCCTGCATCAAGATTTAAAAGTGAATTAATGTCCTATTTAAAATCTAATTATTTTATTTGATTAATGAGTTTTTGAATTAATAGTTATTTGTATGACAACATTTTCAACTGTTTGAGTGAAATACGTAGATCCTCTTATTCGGTTCACTCGATTTTATTTATATGTAACTTCAATATATTTTTTTTTATTTGTGCATGTTTTATTGGTATTTTTACGTTTTTTTTTTGTATATTTATGGCAATGTCAATGCTACCGAGGATTCATGACGTATTATTATTACGTTTGAAGCCCACAAGCAATTGCGAGCTGTTGCAAACGTTAACGTTGCAGTTGTAGATTCCTTTCACGTTGGTTGGAAGAAAGGCTGCGCTACTTGTTTTTTTTTTGTTTTTTTCAAGTTTGTTTAATTTATTTTTGTCACAAACTATCTCTAATTTAGGATGCCTAAAAGAGTTTGGAGATGATGGAGTGATATGTATTCTCTTCATAAAAAAGACCTTTAGTTCATGTTATGAAAGTTGATGGTCGTAAACCCGATCTTAATAGTCTAGTCGACCAAGCAGAAAAACACCGATACTATAATATATTACTTTGAACGTTATTATAATAGATTTTAGCCTTGCATTCTGGTTGAATATTACGTATATACTGTAATCGTCAAAATTTAACTAGGGTTATAGGAAAGCAGAAAGTAGTAAAGAGCGCGCTGCTATAAAATAGAAACAGACATATAGTCGCGTCTCCCACCACATGCCTAACTCCGAATATCATTCCAAAATTGGCAAAGGTGCATATTGCAGGGTCATTTTATGCATAGTATAAGATCCCTACACTAGAGTTAAATTTTGTGGACTACAGTATATTATAGATACGCCTACATAACTTCACAGTTATGTGCATTACATACGAGCAGAGCCATCTAGATTAATAATTGTTTACGCGTCGTCGACGATGTAACGGCTGAGGTGTGCCGGTAATTAGGTCACGCAGGGGGTGGCTGGCTTCTGATACATATTTACGACCTAACGTTCATGAAATTTGGTGCATCCAAGGCGGAAATGGGAAAATATCGCCAGGGAAACAGATGCAGCTTATGGTCGTTAAAGGATGGAGTGATTTTAATTAAATTCTTGTACTGCTAGAGTATATTGAAAGATTTATGGACGAGTGCAAAGAGACAAGGGATTAATAAACTTTACTGGTGGAAGGTAAGCATTCTTGGTTAAACAAATACCCCGAGTCTATAATAAGTTTCGGTTCAACACTTTTTTTATTTATAGATATTTTTTAATAAATTTCGAAGTGTAATGAAGAAAAGTAGTTTTTTTTTATAGAATAATTATAGTCAAGAAGAAACAATAAAGTTTTTACGTTACTGAACTTACCATATCTAATATCACCCTTTCCAGCGGGAATATTTCCGTTTGGTTCGAGTCTATCGAGGAATTCGTCGCTGTATCCGTTATAAGGTAGCTTGCCGTGTGATTGGTCCTCTTGTTCTTCTTTGGAAACCGCTGAAATAGACATAAATACGTAAGAAACGGATCACTGATATTTACACACAATGCAGCACACTTTTAAATGAAAATTCGCGTTTTGTAAATATTTTATTGCATCATAATTCGTATGCGTATGTATGAACGATACTCGTGTATCATTACGAAACATTTACTGAATGAGTAATAAATTCGTAGTTGGGTATATAACATCGACGGATGCTAGCATATCATCCCAAAGCAATTTTTTACGCTAGCACTGTGTCAACACCCAGATAAACGGATGCATTTCCAAGGACGTAAATTGCAAATATTTCGCTTCATAGTCGCTAGTTTGATTTCCGTTAGTCGTACATATGTAGAAAAAATACAATAAACAAAATCTTTATTTTGTCAGTAAAAAGTTGAAAGATGAGTGTCATTTCTCATATACTATTGTTGTGTAAATTTGTAATTATAAAGAAATAAGCATTTTCAGCTACATGGGTGTGTTGTCACATTAAAGATGTTAGAAATTATTTTCTGAGTGCCTGTGTAATATTTAGTGATGAATCCTCAGTATTTAACATTACGTGGGCCTCTGTATCCACATTACTAAAGTGTCTTTATATACTTATAGGGTGTCGCACGACGAATGTCAGCGATCTATATTGAAAAACTATTCACCAGAAAAAAATTAAAATTTTAGTTTAGACAAATATGTATTTGACCTAATCGAGCAAAATATGCATTTTATGCTTATTTTAAATGCAACACCCTATATATGTTTACATTTTTGTTTATGTAAGGCCGATCCTATACCTAAATTCATTTGTTTTCGAGATCTCGATTCTTTGCAGAAAAGTGACATTTGCAACCCCTTACAAAAAAGTGCTCTTCCAGTTTTCTTCAGTCCATTTGGCATGGAGTATTTTCTTACATTCATAAAAAATGTGACAAGTTAGCCATGCCAAAGATAACGAAAAAACAATTGCAGTAGAAGTGTCAATATTGTGTAAACTAAAATGCGTCTTAACTACATCAACGCAGACTATTTGAATTTATTTATTATCTATGGAGAATGTAATAAAGTAATATCAAAAACATGTGAGCCTTTCGTTCTACGGTATCAGTTCATTGAGTCAAACTCAATTTACTTGCAAAGATTGCAAGCTTTTACAGTGAGAAAATAACAAATTAATGTATTTCTGAAAAATTACTCCTAATTATTACAGTTAAAAGCAGAAATACATTAATTTGTTATTTTCTCAGTGTAAAAAACTTGCAATCTTTGCATATTTGCCGTCCTGTCGGCCTTTTAAGATCTAATATCGACATACGTTCGGCTAAAACGCTCGAACCTCGTCCTCTACTAGCTTAATTGGTAAAGCGCCCGTCCGGCAAACGGAGGGAGTAGGTTTGAATCCTGCATGAGGACAAAAGCTTTTCTTGGGAAAAATTACTCCTAATTATTACAGTTAAAAGCAGAAATACATTGAACTTGCTTTTCGATAAAGGGAAAAATGGAAAGTACAAAATCTCACATTTGACACAAAATTTGCGTCAAAAGGAACGCTATATGTACAGAGTTAAAAAAAAAAAAACTCACGTTTCGTATGCCCCAAGAACTTTCCTTAACTGACCCTACATTTTCTTAAATTTATCATAAAGCAAATTCTATTTGCAACGCAGAAAGTATTTTTGATTACCTCCCAATATTGTAGTTTACATTTCTTTCACCACAGAGTGGTTACACTAAAAGAATTAACACTTACCCATATCCTAGTATTTCAAAAACTTGATTCAATTATTTTATTTCGGTCAGTGTACAAAATGAATTACTCGGAATTACTTATTGTACACTCTCGAACTAGACTAGGAGGCTATCTGGAATGGTAACATCTTCACGTTTATCACACAACAAGAGAAACAGAAAATATTGCACTATTCTTAACAACTTACACAAATCGAAAGTAGGCAACGAAAATATTCAAAAAAGAGCTTTAATTTTTATTAAGAAAAATATTCAGTGGTATATAGGTATAGGGACACAGCATAAAGTATAATAACCCCAAGTGGTAGATGGATCACTAAAAAAAAGAACATAAACTGAATAAGCCGACATCTCATCATCGAGCTAAATAGATTGGAAACTGCCTTCGTTGATGGATGCCCCTAAATAATTTCTCCTAGATTACGAGGCGAGGCGATAAATTAATCTCCCGGTTCATGGTTGTCGGTGCAATAATATTTTTACCGGGCTCCGCTACCCGGCCAGGGAGGGAGTGGAAAGACACTCACCTCGAGCTTAATTAGACGGTGCGACGCCGCAAGGAGCCGTGGAGATTGCGTGCTCCAATTAAAAGTGTTTTAGGAATATTAAAGTGAGCATTATTTCTGCATCGCCTAATGAGGTCGGAGAGGAGGGAGCGATAACATCCGGCGCGCAAATTAGTATTTAAAAATTTAACTGGAAGGGAAAAAAAGAAATCGAGTTGCCAAGTTATGCGAACGTAATTTTATCCCGTAATAACCTGAAGTAAGAAACGTTTTCATCAGGTGCATAATATTCTACATCGTAATTACAATTTAAGTAGTTATATTTTTAAAATGGAAGCAAACATTTAATGGAGTTAGGTATTTCTCCAATATTCTCCTCTTAAATTGCATTTTTATGGCGCCTATATAAAATTTGAAAAACGTTTTCATGAAATAGAATATACCTATCATATATTCGTAACACAAATTAAAATAGTATATAAAACAATAAAACATCTATAAATTTGTTGTTATGGGAGCCATCTGATCTGGAGATCTCAGAAACACTGCAGCAATCTCTCGACTTATTTTATTTGCATTTAATTTATCATTTCTTTTACCCAATAAATTATATATACAAACCATTCCAGTAACCGGGTACTAATCTGTACATGTACAGCTCTCGAGCTAGTTGATAAAAGTACCGGAACATCTCCTTGCAAAACTATAGCAACAATATTGTAGAGAAAATATTGTGGCAGTAATTAACATAATTATGTAACCTCATCACAGATTTTTATTAATTATTACATGTTGTTTTCGCAAATAATAGTTTAAAATTGTGATTAAACTTTTGTTGTATAATTTCACACAACTGTGACATTTTTTTCAACAATGTTTGTGTCGAGACGTACACGACAAGATTGTGTCAATTTTTGACACAAAACTTCCTATTTTTTCGCTATTTTTGTTTCTAAATAAGTGGTCTAATTCAAATACACCAATGGCGAATTAGAATGGCAAAAGCTAACAATGAGATACTGTAGTCGTCAGAGGGCGTTATTCGAGTACAGTGCCATCAATTTTTTAACGGATAGTCAGCTTATATCATAGCTTACATGGCCATTTGAGCATCTTAAGCTGCTTACGTGGTTTATGCACCTGTTAGATATACCTAATTTCGGAGCGATGGAGGAGTTTGTTGTAATCAAAGTGCAACAGTGGAACCTGGAAAAACTACTGGATGTGTTTAAAGGTAAGACCAATTGAAAGTTTAATATTATAGCATGGCATAAATAGGCACATATATCGGCTATATATGTAAACATATTTGTCTTAACTGAAAATGATATAAATTTAATTTAATCCAACAATAAGTAAATATTTCTACTAGTGGCTGTATCTTGCTGGGTGCGTAGTGGGTGATGGTTCAAATTTTACTAACAATACTTCTTAAGAATAACTAAGAGTATAATTTCTACGCTATTTCCAATTGCTTATGATAGACAATTCTGGACAATTCGTGTTATCTAATTTTAACTCATTTTTGTTTCAGATAACGAAGTAAATGAAGAATGCTTCAAGAATTTAACTTCAGATGACATTAAGGAGCTTCTCTTGTATTGGGCGTTCGAAAACCAATCAAGGCCAAGTTCAAGGAATACTTTTCAATTGTACAGGTATCTTCTGAACTCTATAAGTAAACACAGTTTAGGTCACTAAATCAGAGTCATGTCATATGCGCCTGCACATCGTACCACGAGTTATTGCTGATTTGCTGATTGCTAAATGGTGTGTTGCTGAAGTTTTTTGTTTTTTTTCGCATAATGTATAAAAAATATATTTACATGTCATATGTTTATCAAACTGTTATATTTTAATATTATATTATTTATTCATATATGAATAAAATTTTGCATATATTTGCGTTATTATTAATACAACACCTAGTACTCTTTACTACAAAATTGTAGTGTTATCTGAAACAATACTGTTGTATGTTTTCACACCGAAGTGTAGTAAATAGTAAGAAAATGTATATTAAATTGTATATAATAGAAATCCAATCCGTTAACTACAATCGTATGATAGAAATTTAGATAAGTTGTAGCCAGTCGTATTCCCACGACAAATTGTAGTTGACTGTTCTACAATTGTTGGTTTTTTTCGTGTAACCGTTTAGTTTATTTTTGATCTGTCAAAAAGTGTCTTTAACAATGTTGTGTGTTAACAACTGTTAAAAGCAAGTGTTTGACAAAATGACATTTGTAATGTTTTTAAAAATGTAATTTTAAAAAAGTAAATTTTAATATATTTTGTGCCGTAAATTTAAATTAAATAACTTTGTAAACAAAAATGAAAATTCTGAGTAAGACAATAAAAAGTTTGTCGAAACGTTAAGAAAATTTTTATTAAATTAATCTGGAATTTAATATATATAATGAGCCGCTATCTCAAGAAAGAAGAAGAACAATCATAACTTTATATATTGAGGAAATGAAATTGGGAACGATATATAATATTTAGAAGTAATTTACTTAAGTGTGCGACAAGAACTGATAGATAAACATAAAATATATGTGGTTATGAAATGAGTCCACCCGGAAAATCTCTAATTTAAGGCGAATATTGTCAGGCATCGTGAACCAAGTACCAATGACGACGGGAGATCATCCGAATATTCTCACGAAATTGGCTCGATATTGCGACCCTCAAACGATCCGACCCGGATGTCATAACACTAACAATCGCAGTAATTGGAAGGATGCATGTATATAGAACCGAGCCTACGTGGAAGAAGTCAATGCTCTCTGTCTCGACGATTTAATATTGGTGTCTGTACGGACGCGTAATTGCTGGGATCGGTTTGGGATTAGGAAGAATCCTCCGAGTATTTTTTTTAACAATTCGTACTAAATTGGTTTCTCGATGTTGATCCTAACACTGACAGAAAGGATTTTTTAAACCGATGGGATTTGTTTCTTTGCGCATTTCCTTGTTTGAAAGCAATATTGTTTGCATTCAAAGAAATACGTAAAAGTAATTAAAAAAAAGTCTATCTACTTCTATATTTGATTCCATATTGTTTAAAATATTCATTGTTTTTACATTAATTAATTGCCATAATATCAAATAAAAATAAAATTTATTTAAAAATTCTTAAGCGAAAATAATATATTTAATTATTCCATTAATTTAATGGCATGTATGATTAAATCAGAAACCGAAATCGATTTCAAACAAGATTTAAGATTTCTATACACCGAAATCAATTTTCTAACATATAAGGCTAGTTGCAGTATAACTACCGTTAACTTGAGCTTCTAATAATCAACTTGTTAAAGTCAATAGTACTTTAACATAGTCCTTCGTTTGTACGTAGGTCAAAGGATTATTACATGACATTGATAGATAACACTTGGTACTTAAAAAAAGAAATAATAAGGGAGGTAGATACTGTATGAAAGAAGCAAAAAGTTAATTACAATAAATACACGTTGTAATTTTTTTTGCCTAATTTATTTATTAACTTGTGTTGTAATTTAAATGATTTTTTTTATACTCGTCTATGTACTGCAATAAAATAATAAACATTTCAATGATAACTAGATGATTAGCTTAGTTAAACCACCCTTTAACTTAATAGAAGGTAGATATGAATATTAAATAAAACAGAACCGAATATTTCAAAAATGTACGCCATACATTATCCAATATCTTTTGGTAATATAACATAACCGAATTAAAATCTATTTCTAATATTTAACTTATTATGCAGAGAGTAAATTAAATGTTGTCACCGTTTTTAAACATAGAAAGATCATTAAAAAGTAATGTAATTATCTCCAAGCGAGAAAGTTCCAACAATTAAGGGTGCCGAGATATAAATTTTTGAAGTTGCTCTTAAATATTGTTTCGGTACCGCTGATATTGCAGTCGGGCCTCGGTTATTTGTTAAATACCACGCTAACGCATAACTTGGCGACGAGGAAAAAGAATAGCGGTCCGCTTTGATGATTAAATAAATGTATAGAAATATTATTATTAAAAATGAAATTATATGTTAATAGCTAGGGACAAAAAAAATACTATAGTTGAATTTAGTTGACCTATGTAACCCTTAACAATTTGGACTATCATTTCAGAAACACCCTGTATAGCTGTGTCTACTTGTATCACGTGTGGACAGAGAATTTTCTGACCGCCTCTATCGCCCATGAGTGAAACAAGGGCTGTCAGAAAATCCACAGTCTAATCAAGTGATACAGTTTGGCATCAATACACATTTGCATTACAGTACGTGTTTTAAGAGAAAAAAAAAAACTTTCTAACCAAAATCGACTTTCTGTATCTGTTTAGAACTCTCGAGAGTCATTTCTGTGACCGCAGCGATTTGTTCATCAGACAGTCTTTACTATTGCATTCTGAAAGTGAGTGACTTCAAAGTAACGGTGTATTATTTAAATTTGCTTCAGTTTTAGGCATAGTGCAGTCGAAGTTTTTGCGAAATTTAAGTAGGCCTTCATCATGATCCATGTTTTTTCAAGCATTTTTAGTAAAACGTTTTCACTTTGAGAAAGCGTGTATACATTAGTATTGTCCATGGAAAAAAAAACCTTTCCAGAAGGCCAACATGCCATTAGGAGGGAAAAGTCAAAGACGATTAACAATGATCCGTATTTTCTGGAACGTATCATCACAGATGGCGAATCTTGGATGTTGACCCAGAAAGCAGATTGCTATATTTCAAACTCTCCAAGGCCAAAAACGCCAGTATGAGAAAATCCAAGATTAAATGCATGTTGACTTGCTTTTTTTGATAGTCAAGGGAATCGTTCTCAAAAAGGTTGGGCGTTTTTATTTTCACATTTTTTCTTGAAGAAGTTCTTGAAAGACTGTGAGAAAAGGTCATGCGGGGAGGGTGATATTACACTGCGACCTAAGAGATTTATTGTGTCTTCTATTCTTGCTGTTTTGCAGATGGCCTTCCAATCCTATTCCTTTCAAGTGTAGGATATCAGAAGGTCCCAAGAAGTTGCACGGGGCTGGGCAATTTGGGAGGAGATGGGTAGATATTTCATCGTGTTTCCCACAAAATCTATCATCTAATCAATTTACATTCAGATTCCTTTGCGAATCCAATCTTATCCATATGTCCTTTCAGTTTACAATGGCCTGAAAGTACTCTTATCAATATGCGAACATTGTTCTTACTCAGATTGATGCATTCTGTAAACCCCTTTTGGTTATAGGTTCCCAAAAGAATTTTACTTTGCCTCATTTCCTGGAGATTTTCCCAATAATTAGGTTTTCTCTGTCCGATTTCTCTTTTCAATTTCGTCACTATTGTACCGCTACTTATCCCGTAAAAGGGTTTATGCCTTACAAGAGGTATTCCAGCCCCTTTTTTTTGCGAGATTATCCGTTATCTCTTTTCCCTCCACTCCTGTGTGACCCGGAACCCACCGGAGAGTTACTTTACTCCTTTTGCCTAGCATGTTTAATTTCCCTAGGCATTCCCAGACCATCTTGGAACTAATTTCATGTGAGATTAGCGCATTGATGGCTGCTTGACTATCAGGCATGATATAATCTCCTGCTTTCGATAATTTCTATCGATATTCAACTGGATGTATCTTTCAATAGCGTGTGTGAAGTACTTGATTCTAGGCTCATATATTCCTATTCCAGTTCCCTCTGCCGTTTTCGAGCCATTTGATAGCATTTCTATTCAATTTCAAGATGACGTTGTAATCCCACTCGCTCTTGTTACTAAAGCTTTGTGGTGAATTCTTTCACAAAGCTGATTTCTTTTGACATGTCAATCCGGAGCATATCCCAGGTTTGATCACCGTCAGGAGATTGAGGCCTATGCCTAATCGTTCCTTCCTTGACCACTCTGAGTGTTGTTCTTTTTGCCACGCCCTTTACCACAATATGGAGATGGATAAGGTCCAATACTACCTCTATAACTGCTGTTGGACAAGTTCTCATAGCCCCAATTGTGCATACGCATGATAATCTTTGCACTTTCGAGAGGTTTCTCGTGGTGACCAGGTTAGTTCTTTTGCTGCAAGCTACTGATGCATAAGTGATGATCGGTCTCACTATCGCTGTATACATCCAAAGCAATATTTTTGGATTGCATCCCCAATATTTCCCTGCAAAGTTTCTACACATCATCAGGTCTCTTTCAGCCTTGTTGTTTACTTCAAGTTCGTGTTTGTTCCATATAAGTTTATTGTTTAGGGTAAGACCTAGGCATTTTACCTCTGTTCTCCAATCTATATTTTGTCCATCCATTTTTATGGTTTTGAACTATGTCACAGAGGGTGACAGTAGTCGCCCACACTTCTGTAGCTCCTCAGACTTCTTATGCATTTGCCCGACTTTGATTCTTGAGATTTTTTCGTTTGCCCGCGATTGAAAATTCAGCTTAACGACTTCATTTTGGGACAATGGAAAAATATTCTAGTGACTGTAATCAATTAGCTGAAAGCGATTCTAATATTCGAGTTACAGCATCGTTATGAGGGGGAGTACGAATCGCTTCCAATAGTATTGCCCAATCAAATGTTTGCATAAAATAATCCTTTTCGTTTAGACACCTCAACATCCACTATCACACAACTTCTCTATCATCACATCATCCATCATCTCCAGTAAAATTAAGCAGGAAAACTACATACTAAAATCATCTTTATATGAAACATGCATGCGTCCAGTACAATAAAGCTCTGTGTAATCCTCTCTTCTATTGCCAAAAGATTATAAACAAGATTATAACCAAATCCTATAATGATTAGTGGCTAAACATCTAGATAGCAGCAGAAAATACTCATACTATTGACTAGTAATTTTGCATATGTGGTGCCTGAAGGGGGTTTTTCTTGTTGTGGAAGTAGTCTGAAATGGAGTCTCCGAAAACACTGCAGGCTCTTAGCTTTTTCTAATTAACTTTCTATTTCTTTCAGCCATTAGCCTCTTCGTGCTTGACGAGGATATATTAGGAATTCATTTTTGGTTGAAAGAAACATTCATTTTATTGCATTAAAATCTACAAGTAAAGTATATTGCTATCAATGAAAAGAATCTTCCTATCGGTATATAATAATGGAAAGCTTCTTGACGATATTAAGCTTCGCTTAAGTTAAAATGCTTATTTACATAATTCAAATTTGATTAAATTTCCAGAAGTTCTAAATAAATCGAACATCTGCTGATCTCATTTCCATAATCATCTTTTCAAATGGAAGAAGCCTACCGCTTTCACCCCTCCCCGCCACTCGCGTTTGGGTTATTTTTTCTTAAGCTCTTTTTTTTCCTCCGTTCACATTCTGCGTTCGCCCTATTCGTCATGGGCGATAAAATTTTTATTATTGCGGTACCCTAGGAATGATAACGCGACGTAAACACCTATTCAAATGACACGTACCCCGTTCCGGAGCGGTGCCATTGTCGGACGACCTATATTCAGGCGAATCTGGGTGCCAGCCGTCCGGGTTTAGAGATCCTGCTCAGGACTGTGACCCCGTTATCGATTAGGACAGGAATCCTAGTTGTCGCGGGCTTCGCAGGTCCGCACCCGTTAAAAATGTGAACTTATCTTGTCAGGATGTAGGCGTGTACATTTCTATTCGATGATAATTCATATATACGTGTGTAGCTTCACAAAATCTTAACTTATATATGCAAGAAGCGTATACCTTTATACTATAATAACTGCGGTTACAATTCCATTGACGCACTATTATAATATTGCATTATTTGATGAAGACTGTTCCTATTTGTAATTCGTCATCCTTAAAATGCATATTTGTATAGGCACGCAGTTTCCAATTATTATACCAATAAAAAAGATATGTACACTGCCGATAAATATTATGTCGCTATCTATAAGGTGCTGATCATTCAAGCTTCTCATTATTTAGATACTGGATTAATAATTGTATCTATAGAATAAAAATTGGGGTTTGTATGAAAGTAAAGATAATTTTTAGAAAGTTTATATTTTTAAATTTTAAATTACATTTGTTAATTAGTTTTTCTTCTGTTATTGTGAACATTAGTAATATTAAATTTATTTACAAAAAGTTTTAAATTGAAACTCTCTGTTTGTATATTGAAAGCAGAATGAATTTAATATTATAGAAAAGTATGGTTTAGCAGATAAATATCTATTGAAACATCATAAAAAATATAGGGTGTTCTATTTAAGTTTAATGAGAAAATTAAGGGTCCGAGTTTTACCTCACCTTGTATACAAGAAATATATCTTTTGTTAGATTCTCAGGCCAGCGAAAATAGAAGACATGGCCAAATCAAGTATTGGTGCGAAAAATGTGGTATAATTTTTTTTACCGGAACCTCAATTTAGACATAAAAATGGTCATAACTTTTGAATTTTAAATATTTCACGCGTAACAGTTCGACGATGCGTTTAAAAAATATAAGTTAGGTCTGGCACGACGTTATAAAATACCCTGTATATGTGCATCTAATTTTAAAGTATGAAGCTTGAATATATCTATACATTTTCTTAATACGTTTTTTATAACTTTTATAATGTCAGCTATCGAGGTTCCACATACTAATGCGCCCACCCGTATATTACTCTGTTTTTCACAGCACAAATGAGAGATTTGGTATCAAAGCAAGTAACATCCCTTTTGTCATTTTCAGGAAGATTAAAGAGCAAAGGTTGGATGTTGCTTATTTTGATCGCAAAGCTAATCTTCTCTCTTAAAAATTCTTATTCCGAATGATTATGCTAAATAACTCAAAAGGGCAACAAAAATTGCACCAACTAGCGTACTGCTGTGGTTAGACAACCCGCGTTACCGCTGAGTGTATTTTAAGTTGCATAGTTTTGTTGTTATGATTACCGCGTTCGTTTGATTTTGATTGACCGAAAAATTTTCACAATTATATTTTTATTTTGTATAAATTTAGTTAGAGTTTAATGTATCATTTTTAATTTAATTAAGTGTTAAGTTTTTTAAATTAATTCCATTCATTTAAATGTCTATTGTTTGCTTGTTTTGTTTTAATGCGGATTCTATTGTATATTGTCGTTGAATTTTAATACGACTGCGTTGTACGATTTTGAGAGAGGGTTTTTCGTAAGAAAAACAATTGTAGAGTTTTGTTAAGGACTTGGTTGTTCGACCATTGACGTGAATATATTTGTATATCTTTGTTACCATTTTGTATTTCATTTTGATTTTGTAAATTTCGCACTATTGTCTTTTATATATAGTCAATAAAGGAATTCTTATCGTAATAATTGTTAATATAATGAAGCGTGCACATTATAGATATAAGATCATCACACCACATTATTTTTGTTTGGAAAGATACATTTTAGTTTTTCTTTTCATTATAGTTTAAAGAGTTAATTTTTTCGTTTTTCAATTTCGCTTTTTCATTTTTAATTTTCAATCACCTCGGTTGGGTGAGTAGAAGCTTTGTTCTTGCTTTTAGTTTTACAATTTTGTAAATTTCTAGAAAATGTCCACGTTTAGTTTATTTTAATTTGAAACCACGTGGATAAATATGAAAGATTTTGGATAATCTTCATGTGCAAACAAAACTTTTGCTTTGCATAGGAAATAGCATTGTCCTAGTTTAATTTAGAGTCAAGTGCAGTTTTTATTTTAGGCTAGAACCCTCAGTTCTCGGTTTTTTTCTGCACAATTTGTAATTTAACCCTTTTTGAAAAATAAATTTGATTGTTAATTAGCATCTTTGGGTTAAAAATTCTGTTCTTTTATTTTATTTTAAACCTTTTCAATTTTTTGGGTATTTAAGAAAGTCTGATTTCATTCACTCACAAATTACTTTTCGTGGTTAGATTCAAGTTTTAATTCGCGAAGGTAACTCTGAGGTTAATTGTTCTTTTGTTCAATTTAAAAATCTTATCCGTTGAGCTAGCTAATTAAATTTTTCTTTTTCCTTGTTAAATTCATTTTGCAATTGCATTTGCATTTAACTCAATCAGTACACAGCAGTAAAGTACGTATCCCGTTTTCGGCAAAAATGGATATTGCTTGCTTTCATACCAGATCCGTCAAATGTTTGAAATTTGAATTTTTTAAATTTAAATTAATATAAAGTACAATATTCTATTTACTTTTTGTATCGTATCTTATTTAATTTTCATTACCTTTATATTGATTATTTTCCAGGACTAAATAAAAATAATCATGAATAGTTGTCTGTGTATGTCATAGCAGCGACTCTGATATCTAACTTGAATACTTTTACTAATTATTTTTTATCTACTAGGGGACACGGGATACTTGTGGATGCACCAACCTACCTGTCAAGACAGCGTTTCAGCAGCTTGCTAAGGAATCGATAAATTGTGCACCGCAAGTGCTCCTTCTTCTTGGCTCGTTCAATCTTGGATAAAATGATTTTAATATGTAAATTCAAATTTTATTGAAAAATTGTGCTTTTATTGCACAAATCGTGCAATAAAAGCACGTCTTAAAAAGATAAAAAGCATTTTCCTTTATTATAGAACACATAACACTCTTGTTTTTATATTTCATAGGACTTTTTAATTATAGGTAGGTACAGTCAAATTCAAAACTCATGTCTCCCTAAGGTATTATTTCTTTGTATTTTAGAAATACAATGGGTCTCTGTGTTTGCTTAAAATGTTGTTTCCAGTGTTGCCAGAAGTAGGGATTAGAAAGAAATCTATGTTTGAAAATTGATGTCAAACTAATTAATAATTTTCATTTCTAGGTGGGACATCACAGAAGAAATACCTGGGTACATAGGAAGATCTCATAATAGGTGTGGTCCTAGGTAAACTATGGGCAAAATTGGAAGTAATTGGGGCTCCAACAAGCGGGTCAAAGGTTTCAGTAGCAATCAATGACATTTTTTTACTTTAAAATCGGAAAATAAAATTGATTTCCAACATGTAACATTTTTCTGAATTCTATTCCATCAAATAAGTGCAAATATAAACGCTAAATCATTCATAATTTCAATAATAAATTAAACGGAATCTCATTAATCTATGCTTAATAATACACATAAAATATTCATTATTTCTGAAAAGCCTATACGTCCATATGTCATTATTTCAGTGCCGGTATTTTAACAGCAAAATAAGCGCAGCAAATTATATGGCTATTAATACAATCCATTGCATTACGCTTTTATTACCCGAGTAAACTAAATTGGACTGTTCGATCAAAATAATTGAAAATGTCGAACAACAAAACCGAACTGATAAAACTACAATGTAATAAATCTGTATCCCATATAATTATCCGAAACGGTATGTCAGAATATAGCATTTATCACGTAATTAGTTTAAATTATCCAGCATTTAACAAGCTCGTAAAATTATGTAATATTGCATAAAAGGGTTTCGAGAATAATAACGAGGAAAAAAAGCGAATTGGCGAATTGAAATGGTGCTATCGAATATATTCTAATTATAAAACCGCCCCCGTTCGATACTAAATTTGTCTGGTGTAAAACTCTAAACCGTTCATAATGGATATATTTTCGCATCTGTGCCAAACAAAGCGCAATTAGTTCGAAATTTCATTCGCCTTAATTACCAAACGAGAGCGATTTTAATTCCGTATATACGGTGGGTATCTCTACGTAGGTATACTCGGGAGAATGTTAAATTTACTGGCAATTTGCTAGGGTTGCTTTAAATATCACGGGGACTTTTTCCCGTCCATTCGATTTTAAATAAAAGCCGACAAACGTACAAAAGCTATCTTTCTACCGACAGTGGCGACACCAAGTTCTATACAGGGGAAGCAGTGGAAGGAGGAACCTCATTCATGATTCGAATTCGGTTTGAAGATTCACGTAGAAAAAAGGGATTCGGGAATTTGAGCTCTAAGGGATATTTTGCTTCAATTACAACGCTGATTCGAGTAATAAATTAAATTACCTTGAAATATTGAGAAAGAAATCATATTATGTAGGTAGCTTTTTCAAAAACATTAAAGAAATAAATTATATTGTTATATATACAAGGTGTCTCAGCTTTTAGTTTACAGGCGTTATCTATTGTCACTAGTATATATATATTGCTGTGTTTCATAAGAGGGAAAACCACCAACCATATTGAAATGCAGTTATTATTTTATGTACACACCTGTTTGTAAGTCCAGTATAATTTGGATTAATTCACACTAGTTGTCATGGAAGTTGAATATAATTTATCGTCTGATAGTCTGGTAGCCGTGGTATCTATTTTTATTGAATGGGGAGTGACTTAATGTAATTCGTGGTGAAAAAATGATGAAAATCCTTGGTGACGGGGTTGTTGATAAAAAAGCTGGTAGAGAGATATATTTATTTTTTATCAAGTGTAATGAGTTAAGTGGTTTTTCCTGTCTTACGTCTGGTATTGAAGGGGATCTTCTATTCAAATTCTTGTAATCATTCTATTCTGGAAATATACAGAAGAAACGTGAGGATTGTTCGACATTATAAGAAATTTTGCTGTATTTACTACACCTGGGTGTTTCTTCTCCGTGGGAGTGTGCATGTGTTACATCCTGAATGTAACGAAGGAGGTCTGTTTCCTGAATTTTCCTGCTACCGATGTTATCCCTCCTGGCCTGGCCTTTTTAGCTGTATATACGAGCGAATCTGGATTGTCACTACAAGGAAATCACAGTTGGAGGTATTCTGATGTCCGTGTAAACCGGTAGACGAGGTATTTGGTCAAAACATTGTTAAATTTTCGTATAAATGAAATTATAACGTTTACGGTGTTTTGAGGTTATCATCGCATCGTATGTGATTTAGAATATAAAACTGTTATAGGTTGGCACACGTGGTTGGTGGTATTCAATTCTCTTATGATAGCGCGGGAGATTTTAAAAGTTTATATTTGAATAAAAGAGTCTTAATTATACTGGATAATTAATAATACTTGTTTGAATATTTTCAATAACTGTACTCACCTTGGGAGTAAGAGTTCTCATGCTATTTATATGTCTTTGATATAAACTTAACAATAAATTATATAACTGATTAATGATTACACTGTTTTATACACCATTTACGACCTCACTGTATATCATTAGTATAGTTACCAAAAAATGTTAAATAGAAGTTATTGGACATCATCTTATGCCAAAAATGACATGCACTTTGTGACCTTGAAGTAGATTTCAAGGTCAACTTTGATTTTTTAAAAGGAAACATATTTTTTTAATATTGCATGTTATTTGTCAAAATTTTGCAAATATCTTTTGTTTGACATATTTTTTAATTTACCTTGTCAGTTTTAAAACAATTCAGACTAACTTTTTTAAAGCAGTTTTTATTAGGTTAGAGGAATATTTCCATAATTATAAGTATTTAGTTTAATAAATGTTCAAATTGGGCTCCACCAGCCCATCAGGTTCCCAACACTGTTTGAAAGCTGCTTCCTCCATCCAAGGCGGATTTTGGTTGGACCAGTAATGAGCATTTATTCACAACGGCATTATTGTGAAAAACACTTCCGTCACTCCATAAAAAATAAACTTTAGATTAGCACCTTCTAAAGCTTGGAATTGTGTAATGAAATCCAGTTGTGTTTGTAAATCGTTCGGCCTCAATTTTGGTGATAAGTGAACTGGGGGAGGAAGGATGATAGGGATGCGCTTCGTTTCTGCATTCTCGGTAGATTATTAACATATCTAAATATTCATGGATCGTATATAAACGGCATATTAAGTATAAAATAATACAAATCAAATTTTTATGATAAAACAGACAGATCCCCAATTTTTTGTTTTTGGCAAGTGCACAATGTCACTGTACCAACTTTAATGGCATTAACACTGCAATTTTTAAAAATATCATACTACTGTCATGCAATAGTGATGGGCATAATCGAATGAGGAGAAAGGCATCATTCGATTATTGACGATCTTTCGATAATAATGATGTTTGTATTACGGATGATCATTCGATTATGAGTGATAATCGATTATGAATGAAAAGAGATTATGAATTTTATTGGAATGATCGTGTTCGATGATTGTAATAAGCATGTATAGAAGAATTGGAACGAATAATGCATAGAAAAGGTAATGAGAATCTCAAAAAAAAGGTCATTATATTAAGAATTGGGAATAATTATGCACAAGAAAGGAAGTGAAGACCTAAAAAAAAAGTCCTACAGCCATCTTTTTCAAATGAATGATAATCGAATGATCACTCGATTATGTCCATTACTAGTTTGCAAGCACTAACCTCAAAACTGACAAGGAAAAATAAAAAAATGTCTCAAACAAAAGTTGTTGTACATTTTTGACAAATAAGATGCAACATTTCTAAAATTATTTTATATTTCAGTCAAGCAATTTGACATACGTTATGTCAAATGAATATGGTAAAGTTAAGCGAGAATACCAATCCCGGAATCATGTTATCTAATTCCTCTACAGGATACAGAACTTTTAATCCCAAATTTCATTAACTCCTGTCGGTTCTCATCCTAATTGCTAGCGGTTGAGGACACAAGCTGTCCCGGATAAGCAATGGTAAACATTAGGTACTGTCCGGAAATAGCTGGAAGGTTCGTACCTAACCCGGATTTAGTAGAAAATGTACTTAAATTAATTCTGCCTTATACACATTTATTAAGGTATTTCCATAAATTAATAGAAATTAGGTTGGCTGTTATTTTCTCATATTTGCTGTAAATATTAAGTGCTTACCTATCTACATGATTCAGAAAGTCATTCTTTATGCAAGCGTTTGTACACTGTTTTGCTAATTTCCCTACAGTTCAGTAAAATGCTTATAATTCAATCTTCTTATTTGAAATATGGCTAGTATAAAGTAAAGTCAAAAATGGCCACTGTAACGATTCGACATTTCATATTACTTAATACCTAAAGAAAAGAAATATTGGCTATGAAAAAAATTAATTATGTACAGCCAAAACATTAGGTATACATTTAACTACGTTTCGATGCAGATTCGCGTTCTCTCGAGCTGGAACAATTAAAAAAGTAACATTAAAAGCTCAATACAAACATTCATAAATGAAATACTTTGAACCGTGTGCGACCAAGTGATAAACGTATATGAATTACATTAACAGTATTTCAAATTTCTAACCACCAGGATATTAAGTATGCATTTTACCTCTCCTAACACTGACATCACGCTGGTGGTGTCTCTGACGTTCTTTTTTAGTGTCTGCGTACTCTGTCCTATGTAATAGTGGACACATTGTTTACAATTTTCTTGGTAACCTACATTATATAAAACTTTATCTAAACTATCCTCTATAAATTACATATTATAATGTATTTGATGATTGTTTAATAAAAATTATTTTTATTTATGTCTTTAGTTTTGCATAGTTTAATTCTGAGTATGTTACATATTGTAATTTGATGTTTACGAAAATTTTAAAGTACTCAAAAGTATAAATTTTTCAATTTATTGAACTATTAAATTAAAATTAAATTATTGTATTCATTGTACAATCTGACACTGGAACAAGTCATTTTTTTTAAAAAGCAAATTGTAAATTATAATTATTATATAAGAACAATTCTATTTAAGGTTTATTGTAGTCTATACATACAATAATTTCTGAAGAAGGAATAATATGTGTATTTCCAAACGTCAAAATAAGTTCTACTTATTTGATTAGAAAATTCAATTAATTAATAATGACAGACAAGACAATTCACGAAAATATCCGTTATTATATTATCATTATTATTAATAACTAAATTGTATATGCGTTTCATATCCGTGACTTATTCTAATAATTTAAATTTATTCTTGGTAGTAGCGGATTTTTTAAACAATAAACCTTTTTTAAAATAATTTTATAATGGAATGTTAAATTTCAGTTTGCAATGGTTCTAAAATTCATAAAGCTGTAGCATACTACACCGAAACGCCAAATTAATTTAATATTTCGTTGTACCAAGGTTTATTATTTAAAAAAGTCCGCTATCACCAAGAATAAATAATTTAAATGAAAAGATAATTTATTATTTTTCGCATTCCATCCTAAACTCCAATCTATTATGTGTTTTATTAATTTTGCTGTTTAAAGCGGGTTGATGCTGTCTTTATGTACGGCAATAATTGAATCGTTAACATTTTCATATTTAAATTTTTTTGTAATAACATTCTAAGCAATTTGAAAAACAAATTTCAATTTTCTTTGAAAAAAATCATACAAATTTGTGTTTAGATTCAAATTGAAACAAAATTATTTAATATAGCTTTTATCTTCAAAACTGACGCAATCGTATTTTCATCCCCTCTTTCTCATGCCTAGGGCATACTTCAAAAGAAAAATGTCGCAATCTTGACATTCATTTGGCGTTCTTTTGTTTTATTTTTCTAAAGCATTGGAATGATAACATTACTTCTCCTAAAAGATCAACGTGCCCTAAAGAGGGCTCCACTTAAAAATATGCATTAAATAAATACGTCTAGAAATTCATTGCGATCACGTTCAAAGAAAATCTCCACAATTTTCCCCTTTTAAACCCCGCATTCTCAAATTGCTCACGTTTTTGAGGTATTAACTGTGCTTTGATTACAAATTACTTGCAGTTGCTTTCTTTTCTTTCCCTCGTCTACTTATTTCTTTTTTTATATATATATACCACGCTGCCAGAACGAATTAAGTGCAATTCTGTTGGGTTCGTTGCGCACGGGTGCTGTCCTTTCGTATTTTAACGGAATTTACGCCACTGTTCGCCGGTTTATTTCCTTATTTTTCCGGTATTAGGGACACCTTGGGGGCATCTCTTCAAGCGGATAAACTCCTCTAAATCATCAACCGTCATAAATTTCTGAGATCGCCCCGCTCCTCAAGCACTAAACGCTGAATTTGAGGGGACACTTGTCAGAAACAGTTACCCTCGGGGCTATGTAAAGTGCAGCGCGCTGGTGGTATATCGAAGAGGGTGGAAAATATGGGGAAACAAACTACTGAAGTTGAAGGGGACTCGCGTGTGTATAAAGTTAAACGTTAACGTAACATCGTTTATCTAACGCTGTACGTATTGTTTCCGATGTGTGTATGTAGCAAAAGTTGAAACTAGGACGCATATGTGCTGTTGTAGCGATTTAGTCGACGTAATTTTGTAAGCCTATTATTCACTTGCAAATTAGATACGAAGCAAAATATACAATTTATTTCTCTTTTCCTAAACACACCCAATTCTCAACAAAACTGCTTTGTATGTTTTCCCACAATGCTCGAATACGTTGAAGAGATAAAATCGATTCACTTACTCTATACAACTTTGATGCTAGATTCAATGAACTCCGATTATAACGTACTCTTTAAGGACCAAAAATTAGGCATCTACTCACACTGAGAAGAATAGTCATGGAATTAGTTATATCTGAGAAACAATCCCACCGATTTTAATAAACTTAGCTACAATACTCAAAAAGTAAAATATAATTCTCTATTAATTGAGAGTAAACGTGAATATAATCGTCACCACATAATTAACTCTAATAACTTAAATAAAGCAGTCTGGGATATTGTTAATAACGAGACAGGTTGAACCACAACAAAACGTCACTCTGAAATTAATGTCAATGAAATGAATAATTTTTTTTGTAAACTTTGCTGAAGAAATTGTTAGTAAACTTCCAATTAATAGAAGTACAGATAATAAGGTTGATAACTATGAATGCACCATATTTCTTCAACCAATTACTGATGGGGATATACTTCGAATTATACAAAAACTAAAAAATAAGTAAACCCTAGATATTTATGATATATCCACAAACCTTATAAACGGATGTGCTATAAACATTTGTAAACCGTTTGCTGATATTGTTAATACTTGTTTTGTGGAGGGAAGTTTTCCGGACGTTTTTAAGGCGGCTAGAGTTTGTCCTATTCATAAAGCAGGTGACGTAAATTTGCCCGAAAATTATAGACAAGTACATATACTTCCCAGTTTTTCAAAAATAATAGAGTACGCGATTTTAAGTCAATTTAATCACTACATTGAAACTCATAGTATTCTCAGTATGAACCAATATGGATTTAGGAAAGGTAGACGAACATCTGATGCCATCATGACTCTAGTGGACAATATCCAAGACGCGTTTGAAAGCCGTGAAGATTGCATTGGTATATTCACAGACTTATCTAAAGCATTTGACTGCGTCTGTCCAAAAAAACTAATATCTAAACTTGAATCTTATGGAGTCAGAGGAGTAGCTAGTAATTTAATAAAATCATACCTATCTAATAGAACACAAATTGTATCTCTGTGTAATAGAGTAAGTAATCCCTTAATAATTAAACGTGGGGTTCCACAGGGATCCATATTGGGCCCTTTTTTGTTCATACTTTATGTCAACGACCTATCGATACATATGAGTACTTTAAATAACATGATAGCAACAACAATGTATGCTGATGACACAAACTTTACCCTTCGCACTAGCATTAATCATAATACTGATAAAACTATCAGCAATCAAATTATTTCCCACTCTCAATCTTGGTTTAATGCTAATGATCTTTTTATCAACCCAGACAAAACCAAAATATGTACATTTTCGCTTAGAGAGAAAACTAATTTTAGTAATATAAAATTTTTAGGTATCTATCTTGATAGTAAACTTTCTTGGATTCCACAGATTGATAACATTTGTTCTCGGCTAAATAGTATAGTTTATGGAATTAGAAAAACAGCAACTTTTGTTGACAATAACGTGGCGTATAAAGTATATTTTGGGTTATTTCATTCTGTCCTTTCATATGGGATACTAGCATGGGGAAATGCTTCTCACTCGCAACTGCAAAAGGTATTTACAGTACAAAAAGCAGCAGTACGTAGCGTAGTTCAGGCGAGATTTGACGATCACTGTAAGCCTATATTTCGTAATCTTAAAATTATGACGCTGTTTTCTTTAATAGTTTATGAAAATTTAATATATATTAGAGATAATATCCATAAGCTGTCGTTACATCGAGATATCCATGATCAAACACAAGAGGTAAAGACAAGATAATGGAACATAGATATCGCACAAATAAATCGCGGGTTATAGGTATAGCATATATAATGCCATGCCTCAAAGTTTAGTGGATTTGCCGAGTCCCAAATTTAAAACCAAATTAAAAGAAATTTTAATAGATATGTGCTTATACAGCATTGATGAGTTTGAGGAGAATATTTGTGATCTGGCAACGTGCAGGCAATCGCAGAGCTGACAATTTTAATGTGTATTGTGAATTATTGTATTGTGAATTATTATATTTGTGTATTTATGTTATTTATTGCACTTTTTGTTTAACGGACGAATAAATTACTTACTTACTTATTTAACATTTTATAGTAATGACATCTATATTTTTTTAGTAAGTACGATTAAATAGTTACTCATTATAAATGCGCTGTGCATTAAAGGTGAGTAAACTAAGGTTTCTAACACTGTTTTATATCCTCGAGTACTAAAATATATTATTAACAGATATTCGGTATTTCATAATTAAATCGTCAAAGATATCTGCAACCATTAAACTCGCTTATTTTGGATATCAAATATTATTAATAATATTAATAGGTATGAATAAAAGCTAACTAAAGAATAATAGTCAGTCAGATAGGGTAACTACCAAAATTTAGTCGTTGGTGTTCGGATACAACCGATTGGGAGGGACAGCACTTCAAGCGCATATTAGCTATGTTGTACTTCTCCCTTGTTTGCGAGTGTCCAATTGTTATAGAAAATTGATACTACTATTGGTTTATCTCATTCATTGAAATAACAAGATGAAATAATTAACCTGTAGTGATTGGTGACTGTTGTATGGATTGTGTCGGAGTTATCTTTCATGTTAAGTTGAAATTTATTGTACGCTATATTTTTATAAAGATAGCAGCCATTATTACAATTTATTTTTAGAGCATCTAATATTTTTCTACCAAGTATTTGTAGAATACAGCATTGTATTGTGCATGAATAAATGGATATATAAATAATAAAACATGTTATTGTTTTAGATAGAAAGTAGAAACGCGACCAATGGTGGATGCGCCGGGTAAAGGTAATGAAATGTCCTACGATGAGGGTACGTTTGTCCTTCCTAATGGCAGGAAGTGTAGGGTGGATTTAAAGTCGGCCACCAGCAGGGAAAAATCTTGATGTCGCGTAGGATATTAACTATATACTTAGTGAATAATGTAGTATAGGATCGCTTTTTATTATCAATGTTACTCTGCGTCATTCTTTCGTTTGTTTCATACACCATTTGGAGAGCAACCTTCCCCTCAAAGTCCAGATAACGAGAGACATCACCAGTTCCTTCCTTGCCTTCTATTTGTGCAGTTATCAGCAGGGTGTGGAAAAAACCAGTGACCACGGCGCAGCAAGAGACTAGAACATACCTGGATTGAGTAGGGTACTGTCACTATGTCAGCTAACAACCATGTCATCTGGATCACTCCACAGAATGAGGCAGCTCCTGTCGAAGGTAGAGTTAGAGACTAGGACAAACTCGAATTGAGTAGAATATAGTCACTATGTCAACTCACAACCTTTGTACTGGAACGGAACATCAACCAACAGCGAAAAAGGGAATTGGAAGGAGCAAGGATGATATAACTATCGACCTGGATGGGGAAGGTGCAGACAGCAATAATGTATGAACGTGGGGAAGAATTGTAGAACTATCACTGTCACTTTCGTTTGTAATTTTCTTATTCTTTTGATTGTTTTTTTGTTTTCAAAACTTTGATTCTTACTTTTGTCATTCTTAAAACCTTTTTTTCAAAATTGTAAATAATGGAGCCTTGGTGGCAGTTATCCAGTTGTTAAGGTTAAATTGTGTGGACACAATGTTTCCAAAGGGGAGGGTAGTGCCACGGAAAGTTCCATTATGCATTACATAAACAATAACTACAATAGGCGAAAATCGAAGCCTCGTTTCCTGTAGTATGATCGTTAAAAGCAATAATAACTGAGTTAACAAATGAAGACATAGGAAGCGAGGGCTCGGGTTAGCTGCAGAGAAAGAGTCGGGAGAGTTGATTGTCGAATTTAGTGAAGGAATATACGTAGTTATAAAAAGGGCGATAACAGCAAAATAATAACACAATCGACCCTAATAAACTATTAATTTTTTTGAGACAAATAAAGCAACTATTAAACAACTTATTTTAAAATGCCTGATGTGGTGGAACCAACATTTCATAGAAAAATGATTTAAGCCTTATAAAAGAGTCAGTTACAATAACTAAATTTAATTATGCAATATTTGGATAACAGTAACAGTAGGAAGCCAAAACAGTAACGATAAGCAATAGGGATATTTAGTGCAATTAATACAGAATAAGTAATAGCAACAAAGAAAACATTAGTACCAAATAATGCAAAACGTTTGTGATAAATAAGGTTTTTCATTTACTAGGAAAACTGAAGTTATTTATCCTTAGCCATCATTGTTACGAACACGACTTTATTTGCTATAAGCAATTTGATCATTTGTCACATATGCAACTGAATATTTTAGTTGCCAATACAAAATTTTCATTTAGAGTTAAGTAGTAAAATATGTACAGGAGTTCTGGGTCAAAATCCCATAAGGTTTAAGGTTTAATCTTGTTATGGGGTGCTTCTTGGGTCTGATCAAGGCACTTGATTGTGTCTCCCATATAGTACTGTTTTATAAACTGAAACGTTATGGCATTAGGAAATTTATCATTTGTCAAAAGCTTTTTAGTTAATAGATCACAATATGTTCACAGTGGCGATGAAATCTCGTCGATAAAGTAAAATAATTATGGTGTCCCCACAAGGCTCAGTCCTACGGCCCACACTTTTAATTTTATGCGTAAGCGATATTATTGAGCACATCACTTGTGAAAACATTGAATATGCTGACAATACTACAATAATGGTTTCAAATGATGTTTAAATAAGGACAAAACTCAAACTTTAACTTTCAGTTTAAATCCTCACAGGGAACTGTTCGTTTTCAGCATCATCTATACTACTTCGTGTCTTCTTCGAAACCAAACAACTTTTATTGCAAACATCCTGTTTGTATTTCTCATATAAAAATATCGGATATACAAATAGTTTCACATTATTATTTATATTTTATATATTTATACTTAATAATCCAATCAAAACTACAGATTTTCGACAGCTGGTTTAATTAATTTTATGTCTAAAGCATGCCTTCAGTTAATGTTTAAATCATCAAACCCCTGTCTCTTCTAATCAACAGCATAATAAATTTACTGGCTCTATAATTCCCCTTATAGTCAATATCAGTACTGAAGACTGGCTACAAAAAGGGTTAAATATTCAATTATCTCCAAGTCAACGCCATGCGCAACGCGTAAAAGGCGGAAGCTCCTCTCGAAGAAACTGGATGGATGAATTTATATAGAAATTGTTGACATGTCATTTACTAGACACCATCGTCGAGAGAGAGTGAATGTTTCACGACGTAACAACTATAAGACATCTTGTACTTTCATCCGAGCGCACGCACTACCACCGATGGCGGAAGTTATTTATGAGAACAACTGCGAAAAGATGAGGGGAGAACGCATCTCCGACGGATAGAGGCGTTAAGATGAACGCTTCAGCGTGAAATACCGAAGCGTTTGTCGCAACCGAGTGCATTGTCTTCATCATATACAAGAGACTGTGTAGAGGTGGCGTGCGGTAGGCAGAACACGATATAACGGCGAAGAGTGTGCAGCTTCTTATTTCCTATTCCACCGCGCGCGCCCCTTATACGTGCTTTAAGCGGAATGTGATTACGATTGTGCTGAGAGGAGTTGCGAACAAATGCTACCCGAATGCCAGTGATGGAGAAATGTGGTAGGTATGATGTCCTCCTACGGTCCTCGAGAGGAGGGATTCCGAACATCCGAACTAGAATTCCCTTGTCGCGGGAGACTGCGGGAAACAATAACCGACACTAAGCCATAAGCTTTTTGTTCCTCTCCCCGTTTTAAGATGCAAATCCAGCGTCATAACTCACCTAGCGTTTTCCCGTTCTTACAATATAGGCACGTTTGTAATTCGATTACTTTACTCGGAGATAATCCGCTTCTTCGTCTCGTGTTAATGTTGTGTTAAATAAAGATTTATACCTAATGCTATAGTATTAGTAGCTTATCGAGAGAACCATCGTTTTAACGATAAAGTGGTAAAATAGGAATTGTTAGAAATGATCCACTTTCTTACGCACTTTAATTACATAAAATATTATTAGGATTGCTTATTCTGGTTGAAAATTCCTCAAACTATGATGACTGGTTCAAGTCGTACACTGGTGAAAATTTTAACACTTTTTTGACTAATTTAATAGTCAGGAGAGGTCCACACTGTTTTCGTGTTATTTTGTCGAGAACTATAGAAGTTTAAATTTGACGAACAAAGATAGTCAAGTATTGTCTATTGCTAAGGAGTTATTTTGTCCAACTAACACGTGGAATTATGATATACTTCTAGTCACATTTTATTTGATCTAGACTAGACAAATTTACTAGCTGTTTAACTAAATTAATGCGATCTATTAGGATGATTTAACACCGTTTTCTAAACACAACGTCTTTTTAATATGCAACTCCTATTTCTTAGTGCTATAATATTCTCTCTTTAAGACGTTTTCTCAATTATAAATATACAGAACCACTCATTCAAAAGTTTTGGTTTCAACTAAACGTACTAATTTTAAAATGATTTTTTGAGAACCATTATAAAATTAAGTGAATGTTTATGCTATTTGGTCCAAATCTGAACGAATTACGTAAATAGTTGTTCCCAATACATCTTTAAGATGTTGAAATTTTTTATGCCCACTGGAATTAACGTTTAATAACACAAGGTTACACTTTGCAGGTCAGTCACATTTGGTGGTTTGTTTGGATATGTTAATACGCAGAAACAAACTCGAAAACACGTGCAATGCAGGTGATGCGTATAATGCAATACTGTATTAGATTAGGTGGGGTTTCTATATTTCTATCCGAGGGAAAAATTCTGATTGGTTGATGCTTCTGAATGTCTAGAGAAAATAGTAAATCCTCATATCTGAACAAAGAATTCACACCAAATTCTAGTAATTTCTGTTCTACTAAACACATGTAGTCAATTCGTCTGGCAAAGTTTGTAAAAATCAACACTAAAATATTTTGACTAGCGCAAAATTAACGTCAACACCGTAATATTTTCAACAGTCTCACAAACCGTCAGCAAGTAGTAAACCACATACATTTAAGGAAGATGTGTATCAAAGCTTACGATCACTAAAGTTAGTGTGCTTTGGCCCACTTCTGTTTATTAATTTTTAAATGAACTATTATTAGTTAACCAAAACAAAAACCGAAAAATCATTAGCTTTCCGACACAAATATTTTAATCAAAGAAATAAATTTCATCTATAGCTTATTCTATTGAGTTACGTGAAAAGGTTATAGATTGCATGCGAAACATATCAGCGGAAATATTGTCCAATGTTCGTGGAAATTTTCTTAATAGGTTAAGGTATAAAAAAGGAGTTATTAGATAAAATGCGACGTTACTTATTATTATTTTGTATTATTTATATTATTACTATGTCACAAAATAGCTAGAGAAAACAAACAATGAAGTTATATTAAAAAATCAATGCGAACGATGACCTTGAATTTCTCTAGAAAGTTTTGGTAAGTCCGACATATAAGTGGTAGTTTTTAGTTTAAGGCTCGACTCTAAACTTTGATTGGTTATTTGGCTTCTTAGCTGATTCTTTATTAAGTTCATGGATTAGAAAACTTACTCGCACGAGTATGTCGACCCAAAGCCATTTTTTCTATTGGGTCAAGGCATTCCGGAAGACAATTCCAGGCCTCAGGCTTGGCCATCTCTTTTAAAGCTGTCCACTTATGTTATGTTCTAAGCTACTGGTTAAGTTCGAAAATTTCAAAATCCACAAATCTTTGCTTTTTAAATCTAGTAATTGGATTTCAAATGAACCAGCATTGATATCAAATGAAGCAAAATTTAGTTCTTTGCTGTTTGCTTTGAGAGGATTCGCAATGAAAGCTAAGGAACGTTATGTATTTTGAACTGACCAAATCGTGCAGCAAAACCATCCTTCATTGTTTTTATCGTTCTTGTGAAGTAACTGGTATCAATAGAAACACTGTTCCCACCACGATAATTGTTTAAGGTTTGGAAATATAGTAATGTGCCCATCTCCATATCTTCAGCCAAAAGGAGCAATTTATTTTCAAAACAAACTACTTCTTCCAGTAATGAAAATGCAGTGTTTCCCTTTCTTTGAAGCTTTAGATTTAGTTCGTTGAAATGCATTGTAACGTCAGTAATAAAATATAACTTTTGCAGCTATTTATCTTCTTTCAGTTCAAGATGATCAATGGCCTTATTATTTAGGAATGTAATAATTTTATGTAGACATGAGGAAAAACGCTTTAAAACACTGCTTCGTGAAAGCCATCGTACGTTATTGTGCATAATTAAGTCCGAGTAGTGGTTACTCATGTCATCTAATAATTCCTTAAATTAGCGATGATACAGGGCCTTAGCCCTGTATCATCGCACTCAAATGAATTCTTTGTTTATCCCAGTCACGCTTTTTGCTACATCAGTTGCAACGGAAGCAATCGTATTCACATTAATATCTAGTAGCAGCAATCCTAACAGTTCTTCTTTAGGGTCTTGAGATGAGACAAATTTTACAAATAGTGCCACTTGCGCTATGTCTTTTATGTCACAAGACCCATCTATAGCAACTGATATGGCCGAACTCAGTTTGATGTCCTTCAACTGTTGTTGTGTCATATCTAAGGCAGATAGTGGAATATCTTTGATTTTTTACAATTTTAGTTTTATTTTTAAAATCACTAAACAGATCCTCAGACGCTTTATAAAACACTGTTTAATATCATACGTTTGTGAATGGTTTTCCTCGTTTAGCTATTTCAAGCGAAATTTTGAAGCTAGCCATATTTACGCTGTTCGTGGATTGTGTCCAATTATGTACAAGGAACTTTATGCCCGAGTTATTAAATTTAAGTTTAAAATTGAATAGGTTCATTTATATCTGTCTGCCTAGCTTTTAATTTCTTTTTAGGGGAACTTTAAGAGCCGCAGTTGTCTTTTGAAAGAGCCGCATGCGGTTCGCGAGCCGCGATTTGCCGACTGCTGGGTTAGGGTATTGCCTATTTCAGTTTGGAGATTGTTTTGAGAATTTACTATGTTAAGTTTCCTTTTATCCTGGTTTTGCATAGAATCTTGTTTTTTTTTATATTTTTTACAATATATCTGACTTTTTTTCCTCAAGGCAGTTTATGTTATTATTGGAAGTGTTTCTATTTTTTGAAAGTCATATATTTAGTATTATTCCCCTAATTGCTGAAAGCAGTTTCTTATGTTTAGAAGTAATTTTATTTTACAAAATGTATTTAGTTTTATTTCTCTTATCTATGTGAGAATATTTATTTTTAGAATTGTTTTTATTCCCATAAAAATAACTATTGTACATTACACATTACAGTAGTAGTTTAGAACTCGCATACAATTATTTGCATTTAATAAGATTGCATCATGTTATTACGAATCAATTACGATAGCGTTTTAAAATAACTACAATTGAAAAATAGCAATAGCGGATTAATAAATCGTTGGTTCGCTCATCATTAAAATATACGTGTCGAACAAGATTTCCAAGAATTCTCATAACATTGACACCCTAGAAAATGTTTGTACGCCAGCATGCCTGCGTTCACATGGTATAAAACTTAATACAAGCAATTTAACGTAATTAATATTCATAAGCCATAACATACGATAATCTCCTATAACCGATTTGCATACAAAACAATAATAAACACAAAAACTTATTATGGGACGAAGCGGAAGCTACGGTTCGCTAACAGGGGCAACGGGGTCACGAAGCGTGGTTGACATCCCTCGGGGCTTAATCCAATATTTGATAATTTTACATAGACCCGAGACACTACGCCCTAAGTCTCTCGTAATTTATCGCAGCGCATCCCGCCTGTCAGACAGGTTTAGCCTCTCAAAACAACGAAACGGTTGTATATCAATTACATACCCTATCCCCATTATCAACTATTATTTATTTTTCCTTTTATATAGAAAGGGAAACAGCACAGCTTCTGCGAAGCACAGATGAAGTGGTTTTAATGCTAAATATAGATGGGACGGTTCACGTTCGATGATTAATATCGGATTACGCCCAGTAATTATATTGTTCCCTACACCTACCGCTTGCTAATTACACTTTCTCCTGTGGTACAGCTCACGTCGACGCCGATGCACTCTAATCGTCATCACGTATCTGAGGCGTCGCGGCCTTCGTGTTGCAATTCCGCAACTCTCATCGCTTAATTGGATGGCCCTAATTGAATTGTTAGTGTGTGACTGTTTCGCTGATATTGCGTTCTCGCGGCACATTCCGATTCAATGTTCGTGTTACGTCTGTCAGCTTAATGATGAATGTGGAGGGGCAGATCGCGTGCGTAACATAGAAATTCGATATAGTTTATAATGGACGTATACATCGTGAGAAAATTATTTCGCAGAAAGCTTGAAATTGTTTACTTACAGGAATAAAATGTAAAAAAGCAAACATTCTACAGAATTATCACATAAATTTAAATTATTTTACTAATTGTCATAATTGTGTTTTATAATCTTAGGTTTATGTTATTTTACAATAAAATTTTAGTTTAACTTTCACTTGTACATTAGTATATATAAACTAAACAGTCCAGCAACCAGCACCTCCACCATATTTGCAAGTTATACAATTGCTCTTAATATGATAATATTACCAAAGTTTCAGGGTTCCTAGAGCCGATAGAATGGTTTAATGGTTGGTTATTTCCAGACACATACAGGGTGTTTACGGTCTAGTGATTTATTGTCAAGAGGTGATGAAACATCTTGAAATAAGATCTTCAATGACAACAAAAGTTGCATGTGTAATAAGAAAAACATTTATGATTAAAAGAAAATTTTGTGGTGATTAAATTAAACAATTTCTTTTATGTTTTTCTTGGAATCCACTCTACAGTAGCTGCTTAAAGTTATCGCCGTGATGTTGAACACAAAGTCTCGCTCGACGTATCCATGAATTGGCATAATTTATTAGAAGATTACCTAAATGAATTATTTCGTTGATGTATACCATGGCCTTCCCAAGGCCCCATAAGTAGAAACCAAGAGGTTAAGGTCGGGTGACCCAGGGGGCAATGGAATAGGACTGCTTCGGCTAATGCACTTATTTTCAAACACATTGCCTAAATGTTGGCGAACTAAATGATTAAAATACGACGGTGCAAGAGTAAATTTTAGAATGTGAACCAACATGTAGACTTCCGCGGTCGTCGTCCATACTATCTGCTAGGCTACCGGGATACTGCTGTTGACCTGAAACTGTCCAATGTGCAGTTTTTGAGGCAATAGCAGTAGCAGCAGCCCTGAAGATGTTCCTTGCGAATATGGACAAAACGTCGGCGACAGGAAGATCTAGGACGACGCGGTTCCAGTTCGGAAAGCTAGCAGATAGTTAAGAATGCAAATTCTATGAATATATTTTAGTTTAATCTCTTTGGACGCAAAAAGACAGCAAATTTTTTTGCAAGCCAAAGTTCAATCTAGAGCACTACTTTTATCAACCAGCCGAAGACCTACAAATTGGTACAACGTATACTTGAAGGAAATAATAACCGAACGATTCAAGCCTGAGCAAGCAAGAGAGAAAATATCGGCTCCTTGTAATAAAAGGGACTCGATATCTTCTGTCTCACTAGCTTCCGCTCTCATCGTTCGGATTTTTTTTTCTTCAAGTATACCAATACCCATATTGGAATGGCTGGTATAATTAGATTAAAAGTCCATAAGGCTGCAGAGTTTTCGCAAACTTCCGGTTAGACGGCTCCCATAACAAAAAAAAAACAAGAGAAAGGGAATAGAAGTTTAGGCGGATGTTTGGATTAGTGATTAGTTAACATGATCGGTATCACTATATCATGTTATTTTGAGGTATAAATATCGATAGTTTTAGTGTAGTTATTTAGTTCAGTGTCAATGCTGATATAATCATAACTTTGCTATTTGAAAGATGCGTTCAGTGTAGTAAACTGTACTTAAAAAAGCATTTGAAACCAGGACAAACGACGTTCTACAAATGCCAATAAAAACGGTAAGGACTAGATAAGAATAGAATTTTAACTAAAGACTAGTTTTAAGAACGATTATTAATTCGAAATATGATATACTCATTTTTCTCAATACATCATCATCACTCCTTGTCAGATGGGTAATGATTAATATGGATGTTAAATTAACAGTATTCCATTTAATTAAGTATGTAAACAACATAACTAACTTGGGCACATGAATTTATTTTTAATACATCCACTCCGTTTTAATCGCATTATCGTTTTGCTATTAATTGGAGTTCCATTTTCAACATTATATATGAACAGAATTAAATAAATATGAATGCATATATTTATGGTTTAGAATACGTTATATTCATTAATCATAGACATACCTATAATTATTATTATGTTAAAATAAATCATATTAACTTTAAAAATGGACTGGACTTTTTGTATTCTCAATTATTGTTTTATTGAGTTTTCAATTTCAGAGGTTAAAACCTCTATTATTCAATAACAAAGTCGTGATGAACATGTCAAAAACAGTTAGTTTTTAGTTTTAATAGCAACTCAAATATTTTCGTCCATATTTATGCAAACAAATTTTATGTACATATCAAATCAAATAATATGTATAGTTATCTCAGTGTTTTTTACATATAGATTTATATATTAGTTATTATTAAAGTAAAATGAAATTAAGATAGAGTAATTTTGGCGTAATTATACATTAAATATTTATTTTTTAATGAATGGGGTGGCCATAACAAATTGAAACCCTATAAAATTTTAATGCACTGTATCTTCTGATAGGCACTATCAGTAACGACTATGGATAAGTATAGCTAATTGGTTATGGCGACGAACCATCGATAATAGTTTTACAATAAAGGTACAAAGAACCTACATTTTCTGCATAAAAATCGCAGTAGGCTTGCGTTAGCGGAAATCGATACAAATGACATAATTCTAAAAAAACGTAATTGAAATTGTAAAATTTATCAATTCTATAGATATATTTAGTTAAAAGACTAAAATATGTTTTCGCAACTAGCACTGTTAACAAATTTTTGCATGCACTTATACACTGAGGAAAAAGGTTTTCATAAAGTTTTCATTAAGACATTAACACTAAGTAAAATTAATATTTGCAGTTGCAGTACTACATTTCTGGAATAATAGTATTTTTACGTTCAAAGTTTTAACAAAGATTTTTATTCTTTTTTCTTAGCTGTAGTATTCGATCTTAAAAACTAGATAATAGGGAATGCACCAGGTGGATAACAAGATTTCTATTGGTGCATTTTTATAGGTTGCTGTTTTTTTGATTTGGAGTAAATTACGCACATACGAGTTCTTGTCTAAAAGTGGTTAGTGTTTAGTGAAGTCCTATTACCTCTATGTATCATATTTGTGTGTTTCCTTATTATTCGTTTTCATTATAAAAGCAGTTGTAAATATGGATATACTATAATTATTAATTGATTGGGGATTTAAAGTACTGATATAGAATTCTTAAACCGTAAGGTATCTAGGTATTCAAGTTAGTAAATTGCTTTTATTGCTACGTATGACATTTCACCCTCTTTTACAAACGTTATCTTATATTACTTCCGTACGTTTAATGACCTAATGAGATCATCCATGATTAAGCTCCACAGCAGTGGTGACAGCACCCCCCTTGAGGGCACCCTCTAGTGGTTGGCGATACTTTTATCTAGCATCTAGGCATAGACCACTCTGGCTTCTTAGCATGCAGTCAACCCATCTGATTGATGAAATGAATGAACCTGTATCTGTCTCACCTGTTCACATAGATACATACGTCCACACGTTAAAGTGTCTACAATGTAAACGTATGCTGTATTTTTAGATACTGTTAAAAATAACGACTAATACTAATTGGGCGATAGCTCAGTGTTATTTTTCAAGTACAACTGTTTTCCGTGGAATAATGTGGGAACATTATTGGAACAAGTCTTTTTTTATTAAAAAAAAATGATTTTACACTAGATACATGTATAAATATTTCGAAAAGTTCCTGTGCGCTGCTAAACCTGTTCCTTTCTGTTCCGTGTGTGGTGTTTTAAACCACGTAATTTTCTTTCCATTTTTATTGTTGTAGTAGACGTACCTAAACAGGTCGCAATCATAATTGTTTGTCCGTTTTCGAAACGAGAAACAAAAATCAATACATGTTATGTTACGCAATTTATAAATCACTCTTAATTACAACACACAAATTACCTCTCTAGATGGATTTTGATTACATGCCTTACTTAGGATGCAAGTAATATTTCAGGTGTACGTAATATCACTTCAAAATAACGGTATATTAAACTACTTGATGTGAAAACTATTGTGCACAGAAATAACGAGTGATTCTGTATAGGAATAATTATCGTAGTAAAATGAAGATATTTCCAGGATTCCAGTAGAGCAAATTACGTAATGTCAAAGCGCAACAGTAATGAAGAGAGGAAAAATTAAAAATGCGAAGTATCCGAGCGTCTCATCTCGACGGGCGGAAGTAAACGGAAACAGCAAAAAGGCTCGCGTACACCGCCGCCTCCAGATGTCCCTTTTCGCTTGTTTGTATTAATTAATTCGAGACGGTACTCCGAAATAATCACCGTATTGATTATAAAAAAAAAGAAGGGAGCGAAAAAAAAAAGAACTACAACGAGTAAAGAAAGTGCTCGGCGTGTGTATACGAAGAAGTTACGGCAATTTAGATGTGAGTTGCAAGTGAAGTGATGCCCTCGACGTTTGGAGATGGGGCGAACAACGAGGGGCGGTCCGGAGGAAGGCGACGCGCCTTTAAGATTGACGGCGACGCTCAACGCGTTTAAACGGGGAATGATTTAGGTTTTAGGCGATTAATTTAAATAATGGGAACGGCTCGGGGGGCGGTAATTATTAATTTACTGAATACTTAAAACGGGACGGCGAAAATTTATTACACCCCGCGCTCTCGGCTCGTTTGATATTTTCATTTGTTTTTCGGCGGCGAGTACAGCGAATTTACGCAACAACGCTGCTAAGCGAGAGGATCCCCTCGTGTTACGGGAAATGCCGTGAAGAGGAGGCGAGAAACCGATGTTCCGATGAGATTCTCATTAAGATCGTCGAAATGCGGGCGACGGCGGTCTCACCTGGGTTTCGCGCGCTAATGAATTGAGAGCTCGAGTGTTCCCACCGGGTAGCAGTAATAACAAGAATAATACAGGTAACTCCATTGTTTCCGTGAAGTAATAAAGAATTAATTTGTGTAATACGGTAAGATTGGAAATTATACTGAATGAAGGCGAAAATATATCCTGGAGTTGTTGCAAGTAAAATGCATTAAAGCAGATCGGCTCGGAACAGAAGAATCGGCAGTTTTTGCATAACATGAAATTAAATGAATGGCCGCGCACTGGTTCGGAATTTTCCAATGCGATCTAATCTGAACAGTGCGCGGTCCGTCATTTAATTTCGTGTACAGCAAAAACTTGCGATTGTTTTTTTCATATCTTACTGTTCCGTGCCGAATTCAGTGCGTTTTTTGGAACCTACAAGCAGCCTGCTTTTAAACGATTTAATCATACCTATGTATGTGCATATGTATAGACAGATGTTTAATTCTGGTCTTAATTAGACTTTGTAGCAAAGCAATTTTGGCATTGGAAATGAAACTATTAGAAGGATATAAAGAGTAAATCGCTAACTTCTTGAGAAGCTTTGAGGAATGAAATATGGTGTGATTCAAGAAAAAAAAGCGATCTTCTTGCCTCAAAAAAGGACGTGATATTTTAAAAGTTTCACATTGATAAAGCAAAGAATATTGAAATGCATAATCTTTGCTCGTTGATGTGAGGTTTGTTTCTTAAAATGAACTATATTATATAGAGTTAACAAATCACTCTATGCATGTGTGACATCGAATATGAAATGTGACTATCCTGTTAAAAATCGATTCTCGCGTTTGGCGTATTTCGTGTGCACTCCCTTTAATATGGTATCGTTTGATTTCAAACGATATGACCCTTTTCGCATCCGTTATCACATATATTTTAGTGATGTGTAAAGCTGTTATTTTGCGTTGGCAGCTAGTTACTGCTACTTTTGGTTCGCAGTTTAATAAAAGCTATTTCTCTTTTTTCTTGCGTTTTGTGGTATTAGTGGAAATTAATAAACTTTAATTCGACGACAATAGTATATTACATGCGAAGTGGAAAATGTGTTATTAGAGTGGAGGGATCACGACACTGGTTAGCATACTATTTTATTCGCAATCATGTTAAACTGAATTACATTATAAAACAGTGAGCAAAGCAAGTACTGGCAACTATTATATATATTTAATATATATCAATTGTGGTTAGTGACTCTGGAAATTCATATGTAGGTAACATATCAATTTAAATATAGGTTCTAATGATAATAAATAAATAAGTTTGTATATTGACAACATACTACATCTATGGCTATCCTAGTTCTAACCATAAAGTGTGATATGCAGTTTGTTGTCAGTGTTTATTTGTCAAAAATCATGCGTAAAAAATACTTTTTTTAGCGCTAAGTTGTCGAATTAAAATTAATAAATAAAAATACTTAAACGTTGAACTAACATTTCATATTTTTAATTATTCACGAAAACGTTACTTTCCATCCAAGAGATGGAAGTGATCACTTTCAACCCAGGAGAAACATTTTTCATCCAGCAATGACGTATTTTTCAACCTCATACAGGTTAAAAATAGCTATATTACCATTATGATTGCTTATAAAAAACACATGAAATTTAACTTTTAAGAATTAATTAATCTTTAGTTATATATTTGAATTATTTGTAATTTTAAGAATGGAGTTGTTTCTTTTAAAGATTTTGAAGTGATTCTCACCTTAAAATATATTTCTTCCTCCTACTAGTTTTAATTAATTTTACGTGTTCATAAATTTAAAGTCAGAACAAGCATTCATTTCCATAAAATTAATAATAATTAAGTAATTTGTTACGTTTGGGTTTTGTGTCTTTGAAGATGAAAAAATGTTTAGTAAAATAGATGCAATGTGAATATTTTATATTTAGTCATACACACTGTTGAGTGAAATAAATATGGCAGTTATATTTTTGAAAAATACAGATCAGATATGTATGCAAATCCTTGTCGATCATTTAGCCCATTATTGTGTTTTCTAATTTGAATGAGTTCTAATATATATAATCCATTTAATACATTGTGACTCTGTGTGAGTACATAATTACAATCAGATGGTAAAGAAAACAGGCCCAGTTCCTCAAAGATTCTTTAATTAAAAATTAAAACAAGGGGCGGCGTTTTCGTCTAGTTCTAATAAAGCAAGCAAGATATAGCTTTGTGTTTATTGTCTTTATACTCATTTGTTCGTAATTAAAAGAATGGTTTTCATTTACGATTGGTGTTGGAGTATATGTGTCCTTTCAGACGATCTGATAAATGTTGTTTGGTCTGGCCTATATAAACGCTATTGCAATTTATATACCGTAGTCGTCAAAATTTAATTTTAGTATAGGGATCTTATATTTTGCATAAATACGTATCGATGCCAATTTTGAAACGATATTGGGCATTAGGCATGTGCTGAGGAACACGGCTACATGTCTGTTTCTCTTTTAAAGCGGCGCGCTCTTTCATACCCTCTGCTTTCTTATACTTTAGTTAAATTTTGACGATTACAGTATATAAAACATCATTGAATAGTTTGTCGAAAAACACAAAATATGTGTATTGTTTTCTGGTTCTTTTGATTTCTGTTCTATTTCTTGCGATTACAGCTTCCTCTGTAGCATATCGATAAAAAAAACGGACAAACCGTGGTTTTCAATGTAGAATCCGAATCTGCGATCAAAAATATGGGTTTCCTATTCAAGATTTGCGCCCCGCCCCCAGAGTGTGTGAGGGTGGGTGTAATTTAATACTATTACTACCCGAAGATATTAAAGTTTAGATTCGATTTGAATTTTTCTGAACGATGTGTATTTTTCCAGATATTACAAAATTCCAGGTTAAATGATTTACCCAGTATAATGTATAAATTAGAACATGAAGAATTTCCTAAATTTAATTGGTTTCATTCTACTTTACGGTTCCACTATTCACATCCCTTCAGAAAGTTTTAACTTTTCCAGTCGAACAAGAATTTAACAAACCGTTCAAGATTGTCTCAAGTCGCAAGTAACTCCCAAACAAGCACTAACCCTAATCCTTTTCCAATCCCCATCCTTAATCCTCATCGTTTACGTAGTGCTAACTCAATTAAAATCTTATCACCGT
Organism: Protaetia brevitarsis; assembly: GCA_004143645.1. Classification (NCBI taxonomy): domain Eukaryota; kingdom Metazoa; phylum Arthropoda; class Insecta; order Coleoptera; family Scarabaeidae; genus Protaetia; species Protaetia brevitarsis. Next base: position 724,374 of record RXPK01000067.1, on the reverse strand, counting down.
GCAAATGTAGCCCCGAAATTACACTCCGGTTCGAATTTACTCCGACAGTTCGCTAACTTTGCCGCGATCTTTATTATACACACACACACACACGCCATTCACCCCGCGTGCGACTGATTACACCAGGTCAAGACCTTCGAGCGGTCGTTCCTTAATTCAGCCGCTTTTTCCGAAATCAAACCTATACTCCTTTCATACGGTTTTCGGACGTTGAGCCGAGCTCATACTAAAAGGCTTTGCGGTCACGAAAATGTCGTAGTGGCGGCGTCTGACAATCTTATACAAACACCATGAGAGACCCTATATTGCGGGCTTGGAGATTACCGCTAATCAGCGTTTACGTTCCGATTAATATTGTTCTGCAAACACGCTCTCGCCTTCTACAGACACTGGGGTGGAAGGAAAATTAACGCACGGAGGAAGGATTCTACGTTTTCCGGTATAACAAGGTGAAGATAGATAAGCGTAAAGTGGTGAGATTCTATGAATATGCGCCCGGAAAGCCTTAATGTTGATAAACATTGATAAAATTGATTTATTGGCAAACCGTTTTGATTACATTTACATTAACAAAAACATGATGAAATACTATAAAATACTAGCTAAAATATTATTGTATTTTAGTGTTAAAATCTTTAACTTCAAATCTTTTTTTTTGTAAGTTGTACTGTAACAGAGTAGGGGAGGGTGGGGTAAGACGGACTACCCGATTTAATTACCGAATCCACAACAAACACGATAGGACTTGATAACGAAGTGTACCTATTAGATGCGTATTCCTTTGCTTTTAAGTTACCCAAATGCCGTTGAACGCACCCATTTTGCGAGAGTGAGTTTAGGTGAATTCCGGTGAATTCGTAATTATTTCCGATTCACTTTTAATACGTGACTTAGCCACAGAATTAAATTGTTTAAAGTAACATGTAGGTGTTTAGAAACAAAATTTATCGGATTAATTACAAATTAAAAGCCCTTCCAATCTTAATAGTGTATTATTTATTACCTGAAGATGGTCTAGGTGGGACCGAAACATGTAGTAAATAAATAATACATTGTCAAGATAGGAATATGACTAATATATGACTAATGACTAATGACTATAATGATATGACTAATCATGGACTCACAATAAAAATTTATTGGGCTTTCACATGATAAATTATATTATTATTATCAAAAAAAATTGGCAACTTTTAAAAACTACCAAGTGGGCGTCTTGCAGAAATCTATCAAGAGGGTTGTTTCTCCATCTTCAGAGAACGAGGGTGAAACGATTAATATTCCATGTTTAAATTCCAAGGATGGTTACTTTGAGTCAATTCAGGGATGGATAATGTGTTTGATGTGTGGGAAATGGGCTCATTGCAGCTGCGCGTTAAGAATATCTAACAAATAGATACTTTCTATAGTTAGTTCATCTTATGGGTACAGCCCGCCTTATTCCGTCTGTGCGGCAAAATGAGCAACTAAAAACTATGTTAATTTTCTTTTTTTTTAGGTTATGGACTAAAATATTTCTACTTGATTACTGTTATCTTAAAGTAGTAAAGTCAAAGATGTTAATACTTTGTTGTTTACATTTTAGTAATGAAAATTTTGGACTTTAATAATTGCTACTCCTTAAACAGCTCGTCTTACGCCATTCTTTCCTATATAATAATAATAATTATGCAAACTTTATTTCTAGACAAGGTATGAAATGCGTCACAAAAACTTACAAAAAAATCATTAAATACAAACTCCAATGTAATGAGACAAAGAAAAAAGACAAAGACAACTAAAAACTATTGAATTCAAAAAATTCTGTGACTGTAGGGAACATTCAGTATGCAGCCAAGATTTAACTGTTTGTTTAAATTTTTTAGAAGTAAAAGTTTTCAATTGTTAGGTAGATGGTTATAAATTTGAATTCCTAACACATCTATACTTTCAGCTGTTGACTTCAAATGATGCCTAGCAGAATGAATTTACGGATTTCTTAATTTAAATTTATGGTCGTTATTGTTATTGTTAATAAAAGTGCTTTTGTGTTTGTGTACATAGCAGCTACTTTCTAATATATATAATTCACAAAGTAATATTTTCAAGGAAAATATAATAAGGCCTACATGACGTCAATTGAGTAACACCCGCCAGACATCTAACCGCCACTTTTTGTTTAGGGAATACCTTTTTTGCAGAGGCACATGATCCCCAAAGTAGAACACAATCAATAGCTTTCGACAGATCGCATAAGACAACAATAGGATATGTTTTGGATTCCACGTTCAGTAACACAGAATTACCTAGTAATGCAGAAACTGTAGATTTGTCAGCTCAAAACTTAGAAAAGCTAGACGTCAGTACTGTAACCTCGATTCGATTTATTGTAAAGAGCCTAATAAAAATATAGTTTACTCCAGTGCTTAACACAACCTCGGGTATTTTCTTTGGTGTTACTTGTTTGAGAAATAGCACAAATCGGTTTTTGGAGATCGGATTCAATCTGAGTTTTGGAAACATCTAGAACAGGTTCTGAATCATAGAGCTGGCTGCGGCCCCTTGTTTGGTTAGTTGATCACCTTAAATTAAGAGTATCCAGGGAAATCAATCAGTGGGCCATCAACGAGGAAGACTGAAGAACTACTGCAACTTAGTAGGAATTATCTTCGTATCGTGACAGGTCTCCTTCCATGCCACTACGCACTGAAAGGACACCTACAGAAAATTGGCATTAACACTGAAGATACCAGCTGCAGATTGTGTAATGGAATGACAGAGAACGGTTACCACATTTCTGCTGGACGCAAAAAGAAGGGCAATTTGTGGGAAGCCAAAAATAAACCTAGAGGATTATTTCAATCAACCGGCAAAGACCTGTATAGATTAGTGCTGGGTATTGGAGTACTAGACAGTGTTGAGCAAGTTAGGTGAAACGATTAAATTTTTACAGCGATTAGACATACTCGTGTTTTGTCGGCTCACGTGTAAGAATTCGAAATTCCATTTGGTATAATGTAAAGTATTTAAATTCATTTTATTATTAAGTTGTTGATAAGTACTGTGGCATTTGTTATAGCAGCGTCTACTCCACAGGAAATGATTGTCTATTTTGTTTAAAGATACGCATATTCATGTTATTACGATATTTATATTAACGTTATCTGTCACCCTGTCTATCGTATGATATAATTGCTGATCAGCGAATCTCACATTACTTTCTAGAAAGGCGTTTGAAGTTCAAAAAAACAACGCCAACCGCCATTCTTGCGCCCTCTACTAGAGAGAAGTGGAACGAGTATAGCGGTGCGGAATGACGTTACAACTAAAGTCTATAAAAACCGTTGACTTTGTCTTTTTAAATTAATAAGTTCGTGGAAACCGATTTAGCTTCAGGAAAAAGCTACCCTTCGTTACCGGACGTTTCCAAATTTTAATATTAAAAATTAAACATCTCTTGTTAAATTCAGTAATATACCGGCTTGAAAATTTTGAGAGCAGGAAGCAAAAGCTTTCCTCGAGAAGTGTTTCTTTTTTTGTGTTAAAACCGTTCGAGCAAACCATTTCTTTTAAATTTATGTGTGTGTGTGTTGTGTAAAACTATTGTGTTTTTAATATTTTGGATTACGGGAAGATTTAATTACCCACATCGGCTGGTAAGATGTTCTAAAATTTTACTTAAAAAACTAACCATTGCAAACACGTAGAAACCGTAATTCGTTCTCTCTCTCCCTTATTAAATAATTTTGTATAGTAAAAATTACACTGTATTTATGTTCAACGTCATTATAAAACTTTCGATTTTATTGTATATCCATCGTATTTAGACTGACAACCCCAAAATTTCCAGATAAGAAAACCCGTTGCGTTACACTCGGAAAATCACTAGCCTACACTATCCCCCACTTATGGTGCGAATAAACACTAGTATATCTAGCCGCTGTAGAAATTTAATCGCTTCTGCTATATTGCACAAAGTATGTTCATTCAGCACAGAAAGAAAAACAGTGTTACAAAGTGGAAAACAGCTATACAAAGTGCTTATTGTAAACGTGAAATAAAAAAATTAATTTTCGGCATGAATACGTTAAAAATTACAGTGTAAAATCCTTGTTTTAAGCTTGAATTTTACTTCTGACAATTAAAAGTTTTTTTCGGTAATTTTCATGCCTCACTTAAAATTACGGTACGGAGAATCGGTAGTTACATTGCGTGTTATCCTTGGAAGAATATTTCTTTTTGAAATGACCTCGATGTGGAATATACTTTAGACTATATCTGTACGAGCGTGTTAAAGTAATTCACTTCAAATTTAGTTCGCCGAGTGTGAAAGTAATCTATAATTAATACATGTATATTCCAGACACGAACGCCTAATATGTAGATTTCCCATATGTATTCAAGTAGTTTACACGGATGCAACTGCATCATTAAATAATAACCGATCCCATGGCACACCACCAGAGCGGAACAGCGCCATTGTCGTTGGGCCGGAATTTATGGTTATTACATCGTGAACTATGTATTTAATTATTGATGCCAGACTGTTGATTGCATATCACGAAATTCCGTTGTGTATATACGCGCCGCCAAAATTGGACTGACCCTTTCGAGATAAACTTTGCGCGCGGACAACAATTGAAACCCTCTAATCTCGCTAATTCAAAGGAACGAAGTCGGTGTATCTACACAACCGACGGGAAATTGCGATGGAAATAGGTAACTTCCCCCTTTTTATTTTATTTCTCACTAGCAGGCTGGGCTGCCGATGGTCGTCCGACACTCTCGTTTTCGATGAAAGCGAAACTTTTCCAATATCCATTTGTAAAACCCCCCAATTGACGGGTATAGAGCAAAATCTATCTATCACACACGGTTTTCTCTTTTATACAGCTTCCCTTTTGTCTTTCGGGTCGAGCGAGTTCGACGGTGCCGGGTCAGCTTAATCCCTTAAAGTAGATGAGGTGGGAAATTCAATAGGGTAGTTATAGTCGCCTAAAAAATATGCAAATTAGGTCAAGGATTTATTTTATTTATGGTATTGCGAATAAATTTGTGGTGGTAATGTTTAAAAATGGCTCTAACGTGACAGGAAATTAATTTACTTTAACAAATTTATAACTTGTAAATTCGATTCGACATTTGTAATTTTAATATTCATTTGGTAATATTTTTTTCTGAAATTTGGGTTTTTAGGTCTTGACTTCGAATAAAAACAGTTTTTATCTTTCCTTCATCTGATATTTATTTCTTCTAATTAAAAATGCGTGGTGGTCTTTATCAAGTTAAATTATTCCGTTAGAGATTCCATTTCTGCGCATTTCTTTACAAAATTAGCTTACCTCTGAAGACCTTACATACTGTCTTATACACTGCATTTTAACGAAAGACAGTATGCAACGCCTTCAGAATTAAACTAATTTTCCGAAGCAAAGCGCACAAATGGGAGCTCCAACTGAGTAATTTAACTTGATAATCCCCCTTATGTTGTCTCATTTACGGTATTAATAACGTGTACGTTATCAACAAATATAACGTATTTACGTTATTTTAGTCTGAAGTGTTTTGCTATATCCGATAACTTATAACGTAAGTTATAAAATAACATGCATGTTATTTACAGAACGTTATGTGCAATAAAATAACGCCCTACGATCCCTTGCAATTATACGAATAACAGCAACGTTATGCACAAAAGTGAGGTTAAAGTTTACTGAATTGTCAATGGAAACGAGTTGATTTCTGAAAATGAGTAATGATTTCAAGAATTTGTTGGCTGTTGGTTTATTAGAGCAACTTTTAACTGTTAACATTAACTGTGAAATATTAAGGCAATCAAAAGGTACATTACATAAAAAGATTATTTGTGTTTTTGTAGAAATAATTCTGTAATTGAAATAGACCTGGACTTCACTTGCAAAATCATTTGAATTACCTCTTGACATTTTCATAAAATTATTTATAGGTAGATTGTTAGAATAAGGCTCACATAACAAATACAACCATTCATACAGCAATAAAGACAAACACTAATAGCACTTAAAAGTAGAATATCTGTTCAAACATGGAAATACTATATTTTCAAAGTATATTGGTTAAGGATTTAACTATTTTTACGCACACAGTGGTTATCAGAAGCATGTGGGACACAATTTTTAGGTGGCGGTAGAACAATCTGTTGTAAGCCGAAAAATTCGAAAAGTTAATAATGGTCTAGTATATATAAGGCACTTGCAAGTCGAATTACTAAAAATTCAAGTAAAAAGCATTATTAAACAAAGATGTAAACTGCACGTAAAAGTATTCGCAACATCTGTCATAAATATATATGTTTATATTATTCTGTAAACTTGTTTTTAATAAACACAAAAAAAACACGCAGAGTTTTTTATTTATTAAATTTGACTATGTAGGGATACTAGCATTTAAAAGGGAGGTCTCGTATATGATAGCCTTGTATATACCCCAAGATGTAAGGTGTTTAATCACTGGTATACAAATTTGCTCAATGTTTCTTGTTCTTTGGTAGCACTTTTCTGCTGTTCCAATCCAAGCTTCTCTCCTCCAAGCACTAACCCATACGTTGTTTCACTTTAACTTTAACATGATCTCCTTCTTATTCTCTTCCTCTGTGGCTATGTTTGTCTCTGCTCCTCCAGTCGAATTAAGTGTCCAAAACCACGTTAGTTGTTTCTCTATACTGCTTTGGATCGGTTTTAAATGTGTTCTTACTACTTCGTTTCGAACTCTGTCTTTCTTTGTGTTGCCTCGGAAGATGATAATAAAGAAAAACACTTCACTTATTAATTTTAACCGGGTTTTACTTCACAGCACCGACCATATATTCAACATAACCTAACACACATCTTCTATGTGACTGTATCATACTGAATTGTAGGAATTAGAACTTTCTCTTCTAATTAATTTATTAATAATATCCTTGACAGCGTTTCATTACAACAAATATCTCGGGTTTCTTTAATTTTTTATATTTTATTTATTCCTTGTTCCATGTTATACGTTATGTTATTTTTAACGTTTTATCAGTTTTTGTTAATTAAAAGAAATAAATATCAGATGAAGGAAGGATTATTTAGTTTTATTCCAAATCAGAATCTACAAACCCTCATTTAAGTAAAATATTATAATAAATATTCAAATTTATATTTTTATACATAAAAATATTGACATTATAGGAGAAAAATGGTTAGCTTAATTCAACACAAAATGTAATGTTACTGTTGAGAGAAATAATTATATGCTGGGGTAAATACATATTTTACATTATTAATATAAGATAATAAATGCATAGTACTGTAACATCTGGATAATATCCCTTGCAATGCCTATGTAATTTACTGTGACAATATAATATGTTTACCGGAAAAACAATGCTTGGATTTTCCTATTTAGCATATAAATACTTGTTCATCTGAGTGTTCACGTCTTTTCGTATTTTTGTAACGTAAATAGAGTTCAACGAGGGTTTCATGACGACACAATTTTAGGAATTGAATAAATTCAATAGTTAGTTGTTTATATACAAGCCAAAACTTGAATCAACAATTCATTTCAATTTAGACAATGCAGAATATCTAAACACATTTTTTTTTCTCAGTGTATAGTTTGGCCCTTGGTAGATACCTTTTAATATTCTAGAGCTTTATTTTCGATTTTAATTATACTTTCCCCCTTTATGATATTTTCATGCAAATATTGGCACATAAAGATGATTTATATCATATAATTTAGCAGCTAACAGCATATTCGCAATTGTACTTCGTGATTAGGAAGTAAAAACCATATTTATAATTTAATATAATTGTTAGATAATAACAATAGTTATAAGGAAATATGTTCTTATTTAGAAGTGCAATTTGGAAGTACAAGTTCCTTACGATAATGGATAAAGCAGCAGCGAAGATGAGAGACTGAAAAGCCAGATTTAAAAACATTTTGATATAAGTCAATAGCAGGTTTTGGACTTTGATATCTTAATAATTAATTTTATCAGCATTGGCCTCGGAAGAAGTTTAATCCTGTTTTTAGTTCTGGCTCTTTAATTTGTAATTTCCAACTTCTTAGATCTTCCCCCGCTACGCGTCCATCTTTCCTTCTTTTTACCGTAACAGCACGGTGCTAAATTTGTCGGATAGGCTGCTAAAAACTTTGCAAATAGAGAGGAATGGTAGACAACACTGCTGCTTTACGGACGGTTCAAAGATAAAGCGGGGTGTTGGTGCAGGAATATTTTTTGTGGCAATTCAAAAGCCATAAAATATTATTGAATTGGAAAACAAAACGATTTTTTAGACCAGAAGTTTACAGAATAACAATATCACATACAAAACATAAAAAAAAATCAGTGACAGTCAGGCGATGTTAAAGCACTAAATCCACACAACTGCAGCATAAAACCGCACTTAAGCTGTAAAAATATTCTTAATATATTGAAGATATAAGCTAGTAATATATCCTCAATCTGGGCACTTGAGCCCACAAGTTCAATACACAAACAATTTCCTGGTTTGGATACCTGTGAAAGGTTGCATTTTGCCCAACGCTGTCAGAACCAACAAAGTACTTAAACTTGATTGCAGAAGTGTCAAAATAATTCTATCTATAGTTACATTCATTTCATCATTGCAAACTTAGACAGAATCTATACAACACATGATATGACTCTCTGCTAAGACCAATTGGCTGCCAGCTCAGCGCGGCAAGAATTAGGTATGTGATCTTTGGAAAAGTTGACCTCTCTTTGAACTGAAAGAAACCTCATGGAAACAAGATTCTGAATTACCTAAAGAGCCAGAACTTAATAGTTATACTTTAATGTGTAACAGCCGTTGGAAAATAAGCTCGAATGGACCACAGAGGAGGGGCTATTAATGGAATTATACGGATTATGCCTCTTCTATCATCTACTAATGGTGTTAAATTTGTTTTGCAGCATGTTTATCATATGTCTTTTGCAAGTGGCGTAGTCATCAAAGCATGGTTGTTTCAGTGCAATATCTGATGTTTATTTAAAGACCTCATATAATTAATGTTCACTTTGTCGCTTCAAAGTTTTTTTTTTGAGACATTTCGTGCAAACTCATCTGAAAACCCTTTCTTCAAATATTCTAATGATCTAATAAAATTCGTAACAAAATAGCAAAACAAATCCTCAAATTCGTAAATCTATCTCAGGGCAGGCTAATATAGTAATGTTCAGACACTTCAGAATCCATCGATTCATTTACTAATATAGTGGGAGTTTGTGCACGCAGCAAATTTTCTGTAACAGATTTTTTAATGTCCATACGTTAAGCTGCGACGATGTATCTATACTTATTTTAGAAATCCGCTACTTTTACATTGCTAGAAATGATTTATGTTTAATATTTATATTGATATCACTAGATGCTGCGCATCTTCGCCCAGCGAAGATGGTGGCACTTTTAGAATGTGCTGTACGTTTTAAGTAGTTTTTTTTTTTTTTGTTTTTTTTTTTTTTTACTTTTGGAAGACCATGTGTAGTCGAAAATATGTTTAGGTTGTGCAGGATTTAATTCTGTACAACTTTTGTAGAAAAGATTTGTTCGTAAAAGCAAAAATAGAGCTATAGTGAAAAAACCCAGTCTTCCTGAACACCCGGTATATTTGAAAATATTTTTAGGTTATGCAGCATTCAATTCTATAACACTCTTGTAGAAAAGATGTTTTCCTAAACGCAAAAATAGAGCTATAACGAAAAAACCCAGTCTTCCTGAACACCCGGTATATTTGAAAATATTTTTAGATTATGCAGCAGTCAATTCTATAACACTCTTGTAGAAATTTTTTTTTCCTAAACGCAAAAATAGAGCTATAACGAAAAAACCCAGTCTTCCTGAACACCCGGTATATTTGGAAATATTTTTAGGTTATGCAGCATTCAATTCTATAAGACTTTTGTAGAAAAGATTTTTTTCCTAAAAGCAAAGATAAAGCTTTAATCAAAGACTCAATCTTCGTGAACACCCTGTGTAGTGGAAAATATTGTTAACTTATGCCGCATTGAATTCTGTACATCTTTTGTAGAAAAGGTTTTTTCCTAAAAGCGAAGTGATAGAAAACCCAGTCTTTCTGAACACTCTGTATATTTTTATATATGTTCAGGTTATGCAGCATTCAATTCTAGAAAACTTTTGTAGAAAAGACTTCTTTCCTAAAAGCAAAAATAGAGCTGAAATCAAATTCTATCCCCTTTTCCCTATTCTCTTATTCCTTATTGCGTTTTCATTGTCTATTTTCCCTGTTTCCTTTTATAACATCCCATAAGTTACAGCTTTAAAAAAATAGTTGACGATTTTTCCTATAGTTTATTTTTCAGTTTTTCCCTATTCCCTTTTATCATTTTTGTTTTCGCTTTTCCTATCTCTATTCCCTTTACCTATTCTTGTTTCCTATTCTTATTCTCTATTCCCTGTTCCTTATTCCTTTTTCCTATTCCTTTTTCTTATTCCCTTTCCCTAGTCCCTTTCCCTATTCCCTTTCCCTATTCCCTCTCCTAATTCCCTATTCCTTTTCCGTATTCCCATTCCCTTTCCCCATTCCCTTTTCCTTTCCCTATTCCTTCTCCCTATTCTATTTACCCATTCTCGATCCCTACTCTTATTCTTTATTCCATTTCTTTATTCCAGGTCCCCTATTCCATTTCCTTATTTCCTTTCCCTATTCCTTTTCCTTATTCACTTCCAATATTCCCTTTTCCTGTTTACTTTTCCTATTCCCCTTCCCTATTTCATTTCCCTATTCCCTTTATCTATTCCATTTTCCTATTCCGATTCCCTTTCCACATCCGCTTTCCCCATTCTCTTTTTCCATTCCTTTCCCTATTCAGTTTCCCTTCCCCATTCCCTTTTTCTATTCCCTTTCCCTCTCCGTATTCCCTTTACCCATTCTCGTTCCCTATTCTCATTCTCTACTGCCTTTCTGTATTCCCTTTCTCTGATCCCTATTCTCTTTTCCCCATTTCCATTCGCTATTCCCTATTCCCATTCCCTTTCCCCATTCCCTTTCCCCATTCCCTTTCTCTATTCCCTTTCCATACCTTTCCCTATTCCCATTCCATCCTTTCCCCCTTTCCTTTACTTTCGCCTTACTCTTTTCCCTTTCCCTATTCTCTTTTTCCTTATTGCGTTTTTATTCTCTATTTTTTCCCTATTTCCTTTTATAACATCCATAAGTTGCAGCTTTTAAAAATAGTTGGCGATTTTCCCTATAATTTCAATTTCTTCCCATTTTTATCCGTCATTTTATTTTTCCAAACAATATTATCAGCATCAAATGCAACGATCCAAGCACCCACAGATGTCTGTTGCAAATGTCATCATTTTTAATAATATTCCTCCATTTTAGTCGCGCCATCGTGTTTTTGATTCTATATATATATTAAATATTCTAAGCACCAATCTACATAAAATAAATGTTCTTCTGTAAATTTATTGGCCCCAATAATAAATAATCATGTACTGCAATCGATAAAGTACAATAAAAAAAAAGTACGATTAAAAAAAAACCTGACCCGCCGTGATTCGAACCCGGCACCTTCCGATAACAAACTCCTTTTGTCGCACGCCGATCCCTCTAGGCTAAAATGCACCCACACGCATATTAAATTATGATGGCATATAAATTAAAATATGACAGTGACTGACAGTTCAATTTATGTTACAATACTTCAGATATTTCAGCTACGTTACGTATGTGCAATGATTATAAGATCTCTCAGTATCCTTATTTAATTAATAAACATCGCGAAGACACCACCTACCTACAAAATTTTCGCCATTGTCCGGTAATAGCGTATCTTTGCGTATAATGGCCGGCAAAAGGACGCTGCCATTTCCGCAAGTATTTTGCAATATTTTGGGTCCCTGTGCGTAATTCTCGATACCACAGGGCTTCATCACCTATATCTAGTCATTTTACTATCTTTTCCGCATTATCTACGCGCCTCTCTTCCTTCCGAAATCATCTCGATAATTTGGGTATATGAGCGTCCCGTAATTTGACATTTCTCTTGGAATTTATTCAATAATCTATCTGAAAACTGAATAATCACATACACGAACATACCTGAGCGCCTGTTACCACTGTTTTGTTATCTTTTAACCCACGAACTGGGCCGTAAACGAAAATAATGGTACCTCGTATTGTTCCATTTTGACATATGGTATAGGTTAGACTATTAGCTATATCTGAAATGACAATACTTCGCGAATTATTCGGCACGTTCCCTTTCAACCTTCCTGCTATATAGCTCGTCACGTTTGTCGCATCACATTTCGGCTTCTTACACTTGCTTGGAGTGCATCTTTACTCCAAAAACGTCGCACAGAATTATGTAGGTTTTTCGCCGGCCATTTGCCGAACGCGCTTCAACGACTTCTGTCAAATCTGACAGGCGTCCCCTGCAAACATATCTATATTAATCGTTTAATTTTGAAGAAAATTTCGCGTTCCTGTCCTATTTTAGCGTTCGAATTGTACGATGAAACATGAGAGAAGCCGTTCCGACAACAATTTCATACCTGGATACGGTTTTTGAGCCGGTGTCGATGCCGCAAAAACGGGCGTCACTCGCACAATTAACGATTTCAGCCAGATGTGTGACGTGATAAATTGATCGATGTTGAGAGAAATTTCGCGTTTTCACTCCATTTTATGGTGCAAACTGTAAAACAAAGGATACAGGAAGCCGTTTCAAAACTAATTTCGCACCACGTTACGGTTTATGAGCCGATATTCTGCGCGACAAATTTGCGCTTTTGGGTTGACATCTCTCTTGCACCTTGCTCATAATTTCGCTAAAAACTGTATATTTATTATCACAAACATACCTGAGCGTGTATCATGAACCTTTTCTACCTTTCAATTACCTCGAATCTCTATTATCGTTACTCGAAATTGCATGTGAGGTTACGGCAAATCGGTACCATCAGAAATGACAATTTTTCTCTCAATTATTCCACATTTTTCCATATGCTGACGAATCATACAGGCTCCCAACATCTCTCTGGTCACGTTTCGACACAGTACGTGTCGCTTGTATGCCCATTTACGTTAGAGATCGTCTCTAGAAGCTCATTACATTTTACCGCGTGACAGCGGTATTTGACATCCCACGAAACCCGTCAAACTTCCAAGCTCTTCCCCGGGAAAATACACCTCTACAAATCGGGTCTTTTTGAAAAAATTAAACCGTCTGGACCCTATTTTAGGGTTCAATCGGTAAGAGGAAACATGTGTGGAGCCTTTCCCACATTAACCCCACTCTCAAATACTATCTCTGCCTCGTGGCGATCGCGCGAAATCGCCCAACTTTGACAACGCGAAATCTGTCGTTGGCCGCCAGTTTGACGTTTCTCGGTCTCCAGTGCCGTTCGCCGCAAAAATCTAAACTCTTATCGAATTTTCACGTTCTACACACATTTTACGATTCGTTCGCGATACGCCGTTGCGATTTCCACGTCCCGTCCCCATCTATACGTTACGCGTTCGCTTCGCGACCGCCACCCCTTCTCGAGCCTTTAGCAACGCAAGTCGGCCGCGGGCTCTTACACACCTCGAATAGGGCGACGCCTATGGTGTGCGACAGAGAGTAGACAAAAACAGGCTGATCAAGTTTTATTATTATTAACTAGATGCTGCGCATCTTCGCCCAGCGAAGATGGTGGCACTTTTAGAATGTGCTGTACGTTTTAAGTTGTTTTTGTTTTTGTTTTGTTTTTTTTTTTTGTTTTTTTTTTACTTTTGGAAGACCATGTATAGTCGAAAATATGTTTAGGTTGTGCAGCATTTAATTCTGTACAACTTTTGTAGAAAATATTTGTTCCTAAAAGCAAAAATAGAGCTATAGTGAAAAAAACCCAGTCTTCCTGAACACCCGGTATATATGAAAATATTTTTAGGTTATGCAGCATTCAATTCTATAGCACTCTTGTAGAAAAGATGTTTTCCTAAACGCAAAAATAGAGCTATAACGAAAAAACCCAGTCTTCCTGAACACCCGGTATATTTGAAAATATTTTTAGGTTATGCAGCAGTCAATTCTATAACACTCTTGTAGATTTTTTTTCCTAAACGCAAAAATAGAGCTATAATGAAAAAACCCAGTCTTCCTGAACGCCCGGTATATTTGAAAATATTTTTAGATTATGCAGCATTCAATTCTATAAGACTTTTGTAGAAAAGATTTTTTTCCTAAAAGCAAAGATAAAGCTTTAATCAAAGACTCAATCTTCGTGAACACCCTGTGTAGTGGAAAATATTGTTAACTTATGCAGCATTGAATTCTGTACATCTTTTGTAGAAACAGTTTTTTCCTAAAAGCGAAAATAAAGCTATAGTGATGGGAAACCCAGTCTTTCTAAACACTCTGTATATTTTTATATATGTTCAGGTTATGCAGCATTCAATTCTATAAAACTTTTGTAGAAAAGACTTCTTTCCTAAAAGCAAAAATAGAGCTGAAATCAAATTCTATCCCCTTTTCCCTATTCTCTTATTCCTTATTGCATTTTCATTGTCTATTTTCCCTATTTCCTTTTATAACATCCCATAAGTTACAGCTTTTAAAAAATAGTTGACGATTTTTCCTATAGTTTTATTCGTCAGATTTTTCCTATTCCTTTTATCATTTTGTTTTCGCTTTTCCTATCTCTATTCCTTTACCTATTCTTGTTTCCAATTCTTATTCTCTATTCCCTTTATCTATCTCCTGTTCCTATCCTTTTTCTTATCCCTTTCCTAGTCCTTTCCCTATTCCCTTTCTCTATTCCTCTCCTTATTCTCTATTCTCTTCCCTACTCCCTTTCCCATTCCCTCTCCTAATTCCCTATTCCTTTTCCGTATTCCCATTCCCTTTCCCCATTCCCTTTCCCTTTCCCTATTCCTTCTCCCTATTCTATTTACCCATTCTCGTTCCCTACTCTTATTCTTTATTCCATTTCTTTATTCCAGGTCCCCTATTCCATTTTCTTATTTCCTTTCCCTATTCCTTTTCCTTATTCACTTCCCATATTCCCTTTTCCTGTTTACTTTCCCTATTCCCCTTCCCTATTTCATTTCCCTATTCACTTTATCTATTCCATTTTCCTATTCCGATTCCCTTTCCACATCCGCTCTCCCCATTCTCTTTTCCATTCCTTTCCCTATTCATTTCCCTATCCCATTCCCTCTTTTCTATTCCTTTCCCTCTCCGTATTCCCTTTACCCATTCTCGTTCTCTATTCTCATTCTCTACTGCCTTTCTGTATTCCCTTTCTCTGTTCCCTATTCCCTTTTCCCCTTTTCCATTCGCTATTCCCTATTCCCATTCCCTTTCCCCATTCCCTTTCTCTATTCCCTTTCCCTATTCCCATTTCCATTCCCTTTCCCCATTCCCATTTCCTTTGCCTTTCCCTATTGCTTACTCTTTTCCCTTTCCCTATCTCTTTTTCCTTATTGCGTTTTTATTCTCTATTTTCCCTATTTCCTTTTATAACAACCCATAAGTTGCAGCTTTTAAAAAATAGTTGGCGATTTTCCCTATATATCTTCCTATTTTATCCGTCATTTTATTTTTCCAAACAATATTATCAGCATCAAATGCAACGATCCAAGCACCCACAAATGTCTGTTGCAAAATGTCAGCATTTTTTAATAATATTCCTCCATTGTAGTCGCGCCATCGTGTTTTTGATTCTATATATATTAAATATTCTAAACATCATCTACATAAAATAAATGTTCTTGCTGTATATTTATGCCCCAATAATAAATAATCATGTATTGCAATCGATAAAGTACAATAAAAAAAAGTACGATAAGAAAAAAAAAACTGCCCCGCCGTGATTCGAACCCGGCACCTTCCGATAACAAACTCCTTTTGTCGCACGCCGATCCCTCTAGGCTAAAATGCACCCACATATAAATTAAAATATGACAGTGACTGACAGTTCAATTTATGTTACAATACTTCAGATATTTCAGCTACGTTACGTATGTGCAATGATTATAAGATGTCTCAGTATTCTTATTTAATTGATAAACATCGCGAAGACACCACCTACCTACAAAATTTTCGCCATTGTCCGGTAATAGCGTATCTTTGCGTATAATGGCCGGCAAAAAGGACGCTGCCATTTCCGCAAGTATTTTGCAATATTTTGGTACCTGCGCGTAATTCTCGATACTACAGGGCTTCATCACCTATATCCAGTCATTTACTATCTTTTCCGCATTATCTACGCGCTTCTCTCCCCTTCCGAAATCATCTCGATAATTTGGGAATATGAGCGTCCCGTAATTTGTCATTTCTCTTGGAATTTATTCAATACTCTATCTAAAAACTGAAAATAATCACTTTCACAAACATGCCTAAGCGCGTATTACGAAAGTTATTTCACCTTTTAATCGACGAACTGAGCCGTAAACGAAAATAAATGTACCTCGTTTTGTTCCATATTGACATATGGTATAGGTTAGACTATTAGCTGTATCTGAAATGACAATACTTCGCGAATTATTCGGCACGTTCCCTTTCAACTTTCCTGCTATATAGCTGGTAACGTTTGTCGCATCAAATTTCGGCTTCTTACACTTGCTTGGAGTGCATCTTTACTCCAAAAACGTCGCACAGAATTATGTAGGTTTTTCGCCGGCCATTTGCCGAACGCGCTTCAACGACTTCTGTCAAATCTGACAGGCGTCCCCTGCAAACATATCTATATTAATCGTTTAATTTTGAAGAAAATTTCGCGTTCCTGCCCTTTTTTAGGGTTCGAATTGTACGATGAAGCATGAGAGAAGCCGTTCCGACAACAATTTCATACCTGGATACGGTTTTGAGCCGGTGTCGATGCCGCAAAAAACGGGCGTCACTCGCACAATTAAGATTTCGGCCAGATGTGTGACGCGATAAATTGATCGATGTTGAGAGAAATTTCGCGTTTTCACTCCATTTTTGGATGCAAACTGTAAAACGAAGGATACAGGAAGCCGTTTCAAAACTAATTTCGCACCACGTTACGGTTTATGAGCCGATATTCTGCGCGACAAATTTGCGCTTTTGGGTTGACATCTCTCTTGCACCTTGCTCAATAATTTCACTAAAAACTGTATATTTATTATCACAAACATACCTGAGCGTGTATCATGAACCTTTTCTACCTTTCAATTAACGTTAAATTACCTCGAATCCCTATTATCGTTACTCGAAATTGCATGTGAGGTTACGGCAAATCGGTACCATCAGAAATAACAATATTTCTTCGAATTATTCCACATTTCTCCATATGCTGACGAATCATACAGGCTCACAACATTTCTCTGGTCGCGCTTCGACACATTACGTGCCGCTTGTATGCCCATTTACGTTAGAGATTGTCTCTAGAAGCTCATTACATTTTACCGCATGACAGCGGTATTTGACATCCCACGAAACCCGCCAAACTTCCAAGCTCTTCCCCGGGGAAAATACACCTCTGCAAATCGGGTCTTTTGAGAAAAATTAAACCGTCCTGGACCCTATTTTAGGTTCAATCGGTAAGAGGAAACATGTGGAGCCTTTCCCACATTAACACCACTCTCAAATACTATCTCTGCCTCGTGGCGATCGCGCGAAATCGCCCAACTTTGACAACGCGAAATCTGTCGTTGGCCGCCAGTTTGACATTTCTCGGTCTGCAGTGCCGTTCGCCGCAAAAATCTAAACTCTTATCGAATTTTCACGTTCTATACACATTTTACGATTCGTTCGCGATACGCCGTTGCGATTTCCACGTCCCGTCCCCATCTATACGTTACGCGTTCGCTTCGCGACCGCCACCCGTTCTCGAGCCTTTAGCAACGCAAGTCGGCCGCGGGCTCCAACACACACTCAAATGGCGCACGCCACTGGTGTGCGACAGAGAGTAGACAAAAACAGGCTGATCAAGTTTTATTATTATTAATTAGACGAATCAAAATTATAATAGAATCATTTGTCCACTTCAATTGACTCGTCAAATGTAAGAAGCAATATAGTTAACCAGTAAAGCAATCAACTGTTGTTGATTAACAACAAAACAAAATTATACATTTTTCAATGTATTCGATATATAAGTATTTGATTAAACAAAAGAGACTTGTCCTTAATCAAAAATAGCCAGCTCTGAATCACAACTTATCTTGTTTGCGGTTTATGAAGGGAGTTAATGTTTACATGCTAACTTCTAGTGTATGTGAAATCCTTCTATCAACATTTTGCTTCCAATTAATCATACACAAAAAGATAACAATCCAACTTTCCAGTCGTGAACGATACTTTGTAGATTGATGACTCAAATTTCTACCTCGTGCAACAAAGCTGAAGTAACTTACACCTTTTCCAGAGCAAGTGTAATTAATTCACGTTCCCTATCAAATAAAGTACATCCATTTATTGCCGATGCCTTTTCTCTTAAGTTATGTGCGGGCGTCTTGTGGTTTTGTTTTATGTTACGCTATACTGAGGCTTTTATTTTTCAGGATATAAACCAAACGAAAGTTCTAATTTTAGAGTTCTCTATTTTTATTTAAGCCTGTTTTTAGTTCCTTTTATGCCCAAATCATAAAGCTCCATATTATTTTTTTTTTGGAATGTTTATGAAATGAATGCAGAATAAGCAGAATCCTCGTGGTATTTTGTTGGATCTGTCAAGGGTATTTAGCAACATAGATTAAAAATTGTTCAAAAAATTGGAAAGTTAATGCGTAAGAAATGCCTTGTATGATACAAATCTTATCTGTCGAATAGAAAGCTGTGTATTTACACTTTGACGATCAACTATCAAGGAATACTGGTGTAGAAGTTTGTGAATGCGTTGGTGCTGGATTTGTCACTTCGTTGATGTGTTTAAATAACAAAACACACAAAACCCTTTTTTTGTAATTTCATATATTTGCATAGTAAGATATTTACAAATGTATTGTCGCTTGAAATGTCGGAACAGAAGTGCTTATTACATTATGGTTTTGAACTAGTAGTCCCTTGTTACACTGACCATTTTCCCTTGGTGGGGTTACAAAAGTGATTGCGTGTGGTGTACAAAGGAACTCTAGTGGTCGTAAATTATAAATAAAGAGGGGTGTCTGACAGAATAAAGAAAGAATTGAAAAAGGGAAAGATGTCTTCACTAGTAACTTCTCAGAACTGAAGGAACTTAAATCTAAATATGGGGACGTAACAAAACTAAACTACAGAGTCGGGTTAGGATAAAACAAATGTATATAATTCTGTTCTAAACAACTGGCCTTAATAGAAACACCAAGAAGTGACGTTTGTTAGGAGTTAATAAGGAATTCCAAAAAAAAAAACGGATAGTAGATAGTTTTACATAAATCCTATATTTCGCTTTTATTGTGTTAAAGCTTCGTCAGGGTATCGCGAAATGAGTTAAAAAGAGACAGCAAATCTACTGAACATCACTTAAAATGTCGAAAGATTAAAATACGTGGACAACAGCACACATCAAACAATAGTGTATTGTATCAGTGAAACAGCGAACCAAGTTCACTCTTAATCATGTGCATACGCATAAGGACTTCCAATACACACTTATTTCACAACAAATTGTACCTCGCCTAGCAAAATACCAGTATTCTCAGCTACGATGCATTGGAAGTATTCTTTAGTTTTCTACTTTATGCACCTTGAGAGCAATCAATATTCCATCAACGATCTTCTGCTGACAGCAACTAACGGCATCTCCCCGATGTTCTGAAGTCGCCCTGATGTACTCAATACTAAACGGATGGAATTCCGCTGACTGTGATTTTCACGGTGCAATTAGACGAACACTCGCTCCACTCGCGCGCCAAACCGTAGACAGCTCATCCAAAGTCTGCGAGCAGTTTATAAATACCTTCCGTTCTCATTACGGCGTCCGTCGCATATCTCAATGTGTTTGTATGTGTGTGTGAGCGTCTCGTTTGAGAGTGAGTGTACTCTTGTGGCGGTGTGGAAGAACGTCTGTAAAACGCAGACTGTGCTACCACTTCTCAGACCGGTTCCCTCGATATCATCGTCGCCATTCGGATGGATGCTTCAAATCCTGGCATAGTTTCGTCGCGATATGCAAGCGAGAGTTCAAAGGATATTCGTGCACGTTGCAAAACGTTCTCGATGTCAGTGCACAGGTAATCCTCGGATATTTGATTTGTGGAGCACGCTATAGCAGACATACGGATATATAATGAAATATATTGTACTTAAAGACTAAAATTGCTGAGTCAAAACAATTCTTACTCTCATTTAAATAGATCTAATTTGAAACACACATTGCTGATAATAAACAAGTTCATTTACTATAAGACTTATAAAATAAAACTATAATTTAGTAACAATATTGAAGACAAGTAGCTATTAAATTAAGGTAGTCTGCGTCAAGACATTGTAGAACGTTTTTGACTAAGTTTGGCGACATAAATATAATTTATGTGTGTTAAATCAACAGTTTCGAAACTAAAAAACAAATTAAAATACTTGATCGATCCCTTAGTAATAATATTTAATATAAAATTCGCACAATAATATATTTCAAAAGCCGGAAAGTAGTAGCTAACGCTAATACTCCCAAAATACTCAACTAAACTTGTGCTTGTTTATATTCTTCGGTTGAAAAATAAATTTTATGGTATAATAAAAAAAAATCGGCCAATTGCTCATTTAATTTGAGAGCACAACAACATTTAAATTTAATTTATCTTAGGTTATGTTCTTCAGAATTATGGGTTCACATTAACTGCAACAAAGACATTAGAGATATCACAAATGTATTATTTGATGAGAGGTATTACTGATACTGATACGATCATTGCGACTGGCCGGCCATGAGCTATGAAACCCTTAGATAGATTAGATAAGGCTTGGGGTGGCCTATGCACTCGTTTCACAGTGGCCTTTTCAGATCTATTGTGATCCCATTTTGCGCAGAAGATGCTCTCTAATTTTGCACTCTTAATTAGCTTTATCATCCTTGAGAGCGGCTTGTTTGTGCAGCTGCTAGCTGTAGCGTTCTCCATGCCCTTGAAATTGTCCCAGAAATCTTGTCCTCACCAGGCCTTCACACTGGCGCAGCACATCAACTGGTGTTTCTTCCTCCTCTTGGCACTATATTTAGTCTATAGTGACCAGTCAGCAGACCTACTATTATTTTGACAGCCTTTTTATCTTTATTCAGTAGATCTCTAGTAGATTTAGGCGTTTGTTCCTTTCGGAATTCTTTTATCTGTCTGCGGATTTTTGCCACTAATCTCTGGATTGATTATGTATCCATTCATTGATGGATTTTTAAATTCGCGACTCGGTAGTGCCGAACGAAGGGACGTACTTCGCCTGGCCAGCTCATCCGCTGCCTCATTTACCAAACTAATCGCTTTAAGTGTGGATTAACTGTCAGAGAAGACAGCGACACTTTGCCAGCTTCGACGCCGTAGTCCGTTTTAGAGCCGTCTGTATACCAGTTTGAGTCCGCTCGTAGTGGAGTACCTGTCTCCCAGTACTTCTTATCCGGTATTATAACATAATACTTTCTATTAAGGTTGAATTTTTGAACCATGGCATTACATGGCATCCCCAAAAGGAGTGCCTCTTTAAATTTATGTAATAGTTTTTAATGGTCAGCACCGTGCGATTTACTTAACGGTTCTTGACTATGCATACCGCTATGTGCTGTAGACCTGGCAGTCAGGGTTGCCAGATCAAGAACTAACAAAGTAGTCACAAAAAAAAAACAGAAAAATATAGCCCAAAGTAGCCAACTAATAACTTTCTTTTTTTTTTTACTTTTTTGTTATTAGAATACTTTTATTAATACGATGATAATATTGCACAATAAGATCCCTTCTTGAAGATATGGAGATTGAATTTTTGAATCATGGCATCACATGGCATTCCTAAAAGGGATGCCTCCTGGAGTTCATCTAATAATTTTTGATAGTCAGCTCCGTGCGATTTATTTATTGATACTTGACTGTGCATAAGGCTATATGCTATAGACCTTGCCTTAGGATAGGATCAGTGGCACCTCATGCGATATGGCTCATGGGTTAGAGTCCGCAAACTCCGAAGAAAAGTTCTACTATCTAAATATAAATATATTTTTCATATTAACTATTTACGTATTAGCCCTTGTTTCCTATTCAACGTCATACTAGTGCCTTTTACCGCTAAAAGAATCACAATCAGATTATTGGATTGCGAACCCAGACCGTAAAAATCTTCCTATGTAAAATCACAAGCAAGGAACGATGCGCATCAATCATTGCCGAAGGCTTTACAGAAAGAAAAAAAAAACATCCACTCCACATGTTTTTTTTTTCTATAAACGCGAGAGCTCGCGAGATTTACCGAAGAAACGGTATTTTTACCGTACCCATTCAATGTCCTGTTCTCTAGTTTCGAATTTGCAATGCTTTTTGATTTTTTTAGTGGTAATAAAACTGTAATGCCGATAATATATAAACCGTTTATTTCACTTCCTGAAAAAAAAAAAAATTAATATGTTTCGGAATCGTAGTAATAAATGATGTCACCTGTTACCTACTTCCAACACAAAACATACTGATTGCTTCGCCATCAATGCAACCATTAGTCAAACTAAAATAATTTCTGCTACGGGAGATTTCCGAGGGAGAAACCATATACAGAGGGAGGGAACTTTGTCTTTCAAATCGTTCATAGAAATGAAACTATTTAATGCGCATTTTTACGTGTTTTTACGTTCATTTTACTTTTACAGCACTTCCCCAGGCATATTAGTTAACGTTTTCCGATTAGATGTTGACATCTACCGATCTACCGTTATTTCACATTATATTCTACCGATATGAAATTTTTCTTTGAGAAAAATATGTCAAAACTACACAATTTTACTGTGCTAGCAGTTTTAGCAATTGCATTTTGCTTAGTCGATAGCCCACTAATTTTCGATACTCAAAAATTACCGATACTACTGTACTCACTATTGATTATGCCTCCCATTACTAATAATATTATTGGATTGATCCACATTGATCAGTATATTAATATTTTACGTCAATTTGGCAGGTGCGAATGTAATTTCCTACTCCCATGATCCTAGGTTATTAACGTTATCTGATAAATATCAAGGGCATGAAATTCTTATTAATCCTTTCTAATAAATACTTTGGGAAAGGCTAATCTCGGCCTATAGGCTACTATGGAAATTACATTTTTAATTATACAACTTTTTAGTTTTACAATTTAGTCATATTACTTCAATTCAAAACGTTTTATGGTTTAAATTTTATATAGATTTGCTAAATCTCATATATTACAGTAATAGTTCTCCTATCAATTTCCTGCCCAAGCTTCTCGGATAATAGATTACTAAATCTCCTGGGAAGCAAAGATGCGGAAGACAATGGGCAATATCGATGTGAGGAATTGAACGTTGAATTGAACATGAAACTCAACAGAAATTCAACGTAATATATTAGGGAGCCTGTGCTAAGTTTCTAGCACGGTTGCCAAATATACCTACCATAAAATTGTTTCTATAGTTCTAATTCCTACTGTGTTGTATTAAAGATTACTTAATGTGGTCTGCATTTAATTACATAGTCGTGCTCTGCCGTATTAAAAAATGATTTCGAAATGTGTTCTTGTATAATTATTTGAAGAAATGAATTTACAGAAGCCCTTACTTGCATTATCTATTTAAGGTTTAGTTTTATAAGAATTTCTAAATAAGAATGTATAAAATAATATAATGATAATCAATCATAAATGCCAATGGCAATTTCTACTAAAAACGATTAGAAAATATGGAAAAGTCTATAATACACTAAAATTAATTATTCTTTCTTAATGTTTTATTTCTATTGAAGCTTTTTATGAACGCACAAATCGAATTACATTTATTGGAATTTCTACATAAAATGTGGATTAGATGTTTTGACTTAATAGTAATGTTAAAAGTATGGACATGAAGAAAACCTTTTATACATGAAACTGTTTTGAAAAATTATAATTGTATAAAGTATGTAATTATAATTATTGTTATGCTGGTACTAAGGGGCACAAGGGCACGTGCCCACCCAACCACGAAGATAAACACAGAAAGCAATTCGAATGTAATTCAGTGCATTATTTTATTTTATTATTTTTACGTATTTTGGAAACGCTGGTATCAAAGTTTCTTTCTGCGCAACAGACGCTAGCGCATATGCGACCGTTCAAAACTATGTTCCGGGGCACTATTTCCGATGTACCTATTGCGAGTATGAATCGGACGGCTCCGTTTATCTTCGCCATATGCGCTTATACCGTCGCTTTGGGGCACGCAATTTCGTGTCCCCAGTTAACGTCTTGCATTCATTGCGACTGCATTGTTTTCAGCGCGTACCACGCATGTGTGATTTCAAAGGTTTGAAGTGACGTTTATTATTAATTATGGAAGTTAATTGTGTGCAAATTCTTTTATAAAACCCGGTATCATTTGAGGAAAAACTTTTAATTAAGAAGAAAGGAAAGCCTATTCCTGATCTCCAAATAAACTACACTTCCCCAAGTAAAACTTGAACTTACAATAAAGTATTCAATAAAAATATATATGAAAAATATGAGTGGATGTGCGGATGTTCACTAAAAAATAAATTATTTTGTTTTATCTGCTTAATTTTTAAGAAAAAGGTTAGTGCGTGGAATAAACAAGGGTTAAATGATTTAAAGCATATCGCAGAGAGGGCAAAGAAACACGAAAATTCCGTTTCCCACATGGATTTTAATGTTCTAGGCAAAGTGGACATACGTGAATAGTTAGACAGTGCTTATTTGCGACATAAAATTAAGTACAACGAAGATGTGGAAAAAAGTCGTCATATTTTGCGTCGGTTAATTATGTGTATAAAAAATTATGAAATTTTATCCTATGTTGGACAGCGTAAAATTGAAAAGTGAACTTTCAATAATTTATGAGCGCGATGACATCTGTGACGTAGGTGTAGGTGGTGTTTTGCTACTTTTAGTGTTCATAACACACAACAACTTAAAAAAAGTTTTTACGGAAACATATAAACTGTTGGATATTATTTGTACAACCCCATGTCGACAGCAGAATGTGAACGATGTTTTTCCACCCTCAAACGCTTTAAACCTTTTCTGAGAAGCACAATGTCAGAAAATCGACTGAACGCATTTTTATAACAAAGTCATAAACGTCTTTTCCAGCATGAAAAATAGGAGAATGGATTTTATGTACAAAAAAAGGCAAGTAGTTATTTTGTGCACACCCTCTTTCATAACTCACGAGCCGCCACTGCTCACGATTAAGGGTTTATTAATATAAGCAGTCGATTACTAAATGAAGAAAAGTTGTTTCTTAAGGCTTTATAAGTGCACATTAGATTTTTTTTAAATATTAAATCGGGCTCTATTATTCACACATTCCTTTTACTGGCACTTTTTTATTCATCACATAACAAGTTCTTAGGTATATGAAATAAATCAAATCGTCTAGTTCACTAGAAAGCTTCTACCAAAAGTAGCTGTTTCTTTCGATATTTACTAGCTGTTAGGAACTGCTAAGGACAGTTAGATGTTACAAAATAGCAGATTGTTTCGTAGCAATCCATCACTATGGTTAACAGCAGGAAGCGTACGCACTTGAACATTTTTTTTCATTAAGGAAGATGCAGTAACTTTTATTTTAATTAAATACAGTTTTTAACGAATTAATGTATTTCTGCTAATAACTGTAATAATTTAGAGGAATTTTTCTTGGAAAAAATTCTATTATTTATTATAGTTATTAGCAAAAATACATTAATTCGTTAATTATTTCATAATGTAAAAAGGTTGCAATCTTTGCATATTATTCGCAGTCCTGCTGGCTTTTCAAGATCTGATATCGACATATATCGATTTGCCGCACGAATCTGCATATTTCCCGCTATACCTCAAATGGTAGAGATCGTTCGTCCGGTAAACGAGAGTGTGTAGGTTCGAATTCTGCGTGAGGAGAAATTTTTTCTTGGGAAAAAATTCCTCTTAATTATTACAGTTATTAGCAGAATATATTAATTCCTTAATTATTTCATACTCTTAATACATTTGTAAATACAGTTTTATTTTTTTCTTTACAATATCAAGATTGTTTTCATTAATATTTATGTTCATCTCTTTTATTGTCTATAGGTACCTATAAATAGTTTTTACTATTATTAAATGTCTTATTATCATTTATTACGTATTATTTGTAATTGCTAACACCAACTAATGGAATAATTATTTCCTATTAACCAACCATTCGGCATTTTAACTGCATTTTAACCGGCCGCGAGTTTATTTTCAAAGCGGTTCAGCAACATTACTCACCCTTAAAAGCGGTAGTAGATGAGAAATTAGCATATAAAGGTATGTGACGCTATATGACAAAACAATTTAAAATTGATAATTCGCTAAGCGAAACAATACAACGGCACAGAACGCCGTCCTTCCAAGTCCTTTCACACATTTACCAAAGGTAGCAATTCCACATTTATGCTGATTATTATTAATGGTTTGTACGATGCTGGTCCAGTTTGTCGGTTTATTGTGTTCGCGTGGCACAGCACGCATTGGTATACTGCTATAAATATAAGGTTGTGTCGCGGCGAACGGCAGGACGAAGAGGATAATTGCTCCGGCTTCGGCGTTCGAACCCTTTCGCACAGCAAAATTCATCCATTTAGCTATAGGGAGCCGCGACGGTGATCGAAACGGCACCAGCGGCTGGCTAGGGAACGATCATTTGGGGGCGTGAATGCATTAACGGTGCCCGTTGGCGAGAGCGTCGTCTGATGCGTGTGTGTCGGCGAGGATTTATTGCGCGAACGGATATGGATGGCATTTTTATCACGTTCGCCTGTCAGTTTTGCGTGTTTATATTCCCATCATGAGCGTCGTACACATAATGACTATGATAATTTTTACGTAATCGCTATATCATTCAGGTATTATTCTATCATTCATCTGAAATTGCTTTTTATTATCATTTTTTTTGGAATGTCGAACAGACATGACAATGAAATTAATTGAAAGTAATATAAAAATGAAACCGGGAGAAAAATTGATGAAAAATCTCTTTGTTAACAGCAGAACAATACTGTAGCTTATGTTTAAATTTGAAATGTGTTTCCTGTTGCGTCGGTAGATGGCGCCACCTTTTAGAGTGGATATTACGAAGCTGCTCCTATAGAGGACACCATTGTTTGTCGGAATGTTTTTAATGCAAAAACTGCCACATTAAGCAAGACATCCACTGAACCGCGCCGCAGAAGCCGCATGAATCGCACAGATGGATTTTCTTCAAAAAAATTGTTGCCGTTGGATTGCGATCGCTTCATTTTTAGATTTTATTTAAAGATTTTTATTTCATTTAATTTAAGAATCAGACCCTGCAACGCCATCTAGTAGTGAGGCTTCGAACTCCTTGGTCGTCACAACGCATGTTACCGGGATAGCAAAATTTAATATCTCATTTTCGTTATTCTTTCCAAATTAATTAGTAATTCATTGTCAGTTAAATTAGCTTTTTATTCTTCAGTTATTAGTTTAAGTTTCATTCATTAAAACCTTTTTCTTTTGTGTAAATTACAACCGCATTTTTGAGTTTGTCGGTGACTTTTGATTCACGTGGTATTTTCCGACTTCGGCCCTTTCGCTAGCTAAGTAAGGGAGACGCACAAGGCGACATACCATCTTAGACGCGCTGTTCAAGTTGCTCCGTGCAATTACATTTATATTACCACGTTGTGGGATTTTGTCGCGCGAGAAACTTCTAGTATCGAGTGCATTTTTGTTCGTTTTACCTGGGACTGCCAGGAGATTTGCCCCCCCCCCTCTCCCTCCCCCCCCGGCATGGATATTCCTGAAAAGGGTTTTGAAACAGCAGCGTCGAGCCGGCATTTCACATTTTGTTAATGGCGTCATCTTAGGTCACTGGTAAGTGGACTTTTGTTGTTAATTTTATCAGTTTAGTAATCCGATTCTATCTTAGGACCTACTACTATTTACTACTATTATTACCTATTATCTATTATCTACGTTCTACCACCACTACTAGTGTTATTTTGGCGTTGAGTGAAACCAAGAGGGTGAACGAAGTACTCAATTTAGGAGACCAAATCCGGATCGCTGAATTCGAGAAGGGACCACGCCTTGACATTAGCCTAACGCGCTCAAACCAGGCTCACGGCCACTTCTAGAAATTACCAGATGAGTCGTATTATAATATTATTCTCTTTGCACCAAAATTTAATATTTCAGTATTTTAGTCTATTCATTTTGTTCTAAAATCGTATCACACAATACAAACCTCCCGGCCAATATTAGTAATTTAGATATTTAAACTTAACCTCCATTAATAGTTTAATTTAGTATTTAAGTACGCAAGTTATAGTAGTAAGAGTTGTTTATTGCAATGCATGGTATTTATTTATTTTTTTTATCTTGAATGTTTTTTTTTAATTTGTGTTACCAAATATACAGTGTCATCCAAAATTTTGTATGTTGAACTAAATTATTTCGATCCAAGACCTTTACGCTTGAGAGCGAGCGAACCCCGTAACAAAATAAATGATAGTGCGTTCACTAGGCCGTGCAGCACGCATGGTATTGCCGTCATTTATGCCCGCGAAAAGAATCCATTTATGCGATTCGTGCGGTTCTTGAGGCACGTTCGGCGCGAGTCAGTGGGCGCCTAGCTTTAAGCGGAAATGACGGTCATGTTAATTTCAAGCGAACGGAATTTACGCAGCGAAATATCCGTCACTTCGGCACCGGTCTTACAGCCGAAGCGAACAGTGAACATAAATTCGTATGAATTTGAATCAATCAGTAAATATAAATACTATTGTAATTAAGACAATTAGTTTAATAAGTGTTTTTAGTAGTATTTCGTTATTCATTATTAGTATTTCAGTAGTGTATTTTATTTTCATAGACTTAACAAATACTTTTTATTAACTATATCGTCCGTGTGATTATTTAAATCCCGAGAACGTTACAATTCAAAAATATAAGATTAGGTTTTATGAGTAATCTTGGATAAATTAAATCTACTCAAAATTGTAGATAGTAAATCTTTGTTTTGTTGATCGATTTCTGTTTTTTTTACTCCTTATTTTTACTCCAGCTTATTGATAGTAGTAATACGATTTTGGTTTTTATATTGCGCTATAAGTCTAAAAATTAAATATTCATTCTTATTATTTTTTTATTATTTTTGAATCATATTCGTTAACTATTATAATAATGCAATAAATTAATAAGTTATGCTTAATTAAAAATTCGTTATTTTTTCCCTTTGGGTTCAACAATTTCAAGCTTGTCTTTCTCAATGTAAAATTTATTGTTTTGTATTGTATACATTCATTTATGCTGCACATTGTTTGATGTGTAAATATGTTTATTATACTTGTTCAATTTTATTTATTATCACAGATTGAAACAATTAGTACCCAGCGATGAACTTAGTTTAGACATATGTGCTCGTGTTTTGTCTGTTCTTGGAAAGTCAGTAGGTAGCGTAAATCGGCACTAATGAGGCGAATAAACACAACTATTTGAAGTTAGGCATTAGAATAACCAAAAGGAATACGTTCTATCCAATCTTCAAAATTTTTATGATGATTGAATTAGAGTTCTAAAGCTACGTCAATGACGTATTACACCTGAAGATGCCAATTAGTCGAAACCGGTTCTAATCACAATACAAATTTTGAGGAATGGATAGAACGTATTCCTTTTGATTATTCTAATACCTAACTTCAAATATCCACCAATCCAGAACTTATAATAATATAAACACAACAATTTCTAATCGTTACTTACGTTAATCGTTTATTAATCAAACCCGGATTTGCTTTCCCTATCTTGTCCATCGCTACATTACTACATTAACATTCGAGTAATACATGTTTACCACAAAGAGCACAATTTGCGTTCAAATACATCACTCCTTTGTTTTTCTTAACTGTTTTATATTGTTTCCTTTTTTAAAAGTATTTTTCATGAATTTGAATATCTATCGTAATAATTATCGTTTGGTAAAAAGAATTATAATTTCTTTATATTTTCGCTTAATTTGTTATACACAAGTAATTAAATTATATAATTTAGAAATTATTTAAAAAAGAAGATGATAGACAATTTTATTATTTGTTTAGATTATATGATAGATTGAATTTAAATTATTGAGGTCTTCTCTAGGGTTAATTGCTTTATTATTAATTTTTTTTTATGTATAGATCATTTCTTTCAATATAATCGAATTCATGACTTAATTATGTTCAGAATAAATAGAATGTCTTAGCTGGAAAAAGTAGTCTTTTTTTCTCACAATACAATTCTCACATAACTTTTCTTGGTACTATGGCGGGCGATTAAACCGTATTTAAAATAAATATTATAAATTATTTTAAGAATTAGTAGTTTTCATTTAAAGTATGAATATTTTAATGCAATGCAATACCAATAACAAATAGATCTAAGAGCGCCGCTAATATGTAGGCTATTACGAAAACAGTGCAACCTCTTGGCTTTTTGTATTTTGTTTTCCATTTCCTTTACTTATTAAATTCATTCAATCAGCCATTCCAGCATCCTAGTAACCCATACAGGACTCTAGCTAGTTGATCGAAGTAATCCGTTGGTTCATTTTTGGCTTGCCAAAAATTGTCTGTCTTCTTACGTCCAGAGCCTCGCATTCACCATAATGGTGGGAGGCGTTTTCTGTCCTCTCATTACATAGTCTACAGATGGTACCTCCAGTGTTGATTCGTAGGTGCTCTTTCAGTGTAACAGGTGTCTTGTTAGGAAACCTGTTATAATGCGAATGAGCTGCAGTAGTTCCGCAGCCATCTTTTTGGTCCCTTGATCAAAGTATTACCATAAGTTTGCCTGGTTGTATTATTCCAGTGGTTACCAAGCTTAGAAGGTTGATCAAAATGACAATGGCCCAGAGTATCAGTATACATACCAAAACAAAAAGGAGAAATGGAAGAGTTTAGTACTAACAGAGTATTATGCCAAGGTGACTTATTTTCAGCTTTTCGACTTAGTACTGAGAATACATCACAAGGAGGATTGATAAGAGCAAGTAGTGAGAGCAAGTGGTATAACATACGCCAGATATTGATTGCTAACCAGGAGAAGATTTAAGGACAAAATCTAGAATACAGTGATATGGGAGTGAAAGTTAGGATTAAAATTAAATTAAGCTAAAACAAAAATAAGAGAGATGATCAATAAAGCTGCAAATGAGGATTGATCCAGTGTGAAAATGGACCTATAGGAAGCTTCTAGGGGTAACCTCGACGAAATGTTTCATTTGAGACATAGAATTCAGGTTTTTAATAATTAGTTATATCTTGCCTTTTTATGGCGTCTTGAGATAAAAATCCATCTCTTTCTCAGATAGGTTGATGCTGTTTGTGTGAGACTGCTATCGACGCCTTTAAAATTATAAAAAAAAAAACACTTTGTTTATCTTTACTATCAGAATCATTAATGAAAACAGAAATATCTCATAATTAACTTATACCCCAGTAAACCCATTTTACATGCTTCTAAAGAGCATTGCATGTCTATAATTTATTACAGGATATTGTTAGCATAAATTATACAGAACACTCACTAACTTGTTGATTATCTGCGTCTAAGCCTCGCTTTGAAGGTTGTTGAACGCACTTAATCTGTATAACGGTTATTCATTTGTCGACTGACGGATTAATGAAATATGGTTTATTGTCCGTGAAGTGAAGATTTCCACATTGAGTCCACGTGCATCCTAATGTTACCCATTTCGCGGTAATGCACGACGTTTGAATTTACGATGATGTAATGTGCAGGCCTCTGTTATATATTTAGTAGACGTAGTTATTAGTTTTCTGTTTTGTAGGCAACACATAGTAAATTACAGATAATTGGCGTGAACATATATGCCAATCATCAATAGCGACATGAGTGCAAGTTTTTTTTTTTAAATTTTGAAAGAGAAGAGTTTAAAAGATCGAAACTAAATCAGACAAACATCCACAAGAATATTACAACCTACAATTTTGTTTACATCAGTTTTGTTACAGATTTCTTATAGTATATTGTATTTTATTTTCATTAGCTTTCATATTTTTTTTTTTGCTGTCAAACAGCCATCAAGGCGCTGAGTTCATATGAAATCAGTTTCAGGATGGTCTGAGAATGCCTAGAGAAATTAAACGAGTTAGGCAAAAGGAATAAAGTAACCCTCCTGTGAGTTCCTGCCTGAACCCTTTTGCGGGATAAGCAGCAGTACAATACTGAAACTGAACGAAAACTAAAGGAGAATCTCAGTGAATGAAGAAAAAGTAAAATTCTAATGGGAACCTATAACCAAAAGAGGTTTACAGAACGCATCAACCTGAGTAAGAACAATGTTCGCATATTAACATAAATACTTTCAGGCCATTGTTGTAAACTGAAAGGACACCTAAGTAAGCTTGGATCCGCAAAGGAATCTGAATGCAGATTTTGTGGAGAACAGGATAAAATATCCATCCACCTCCTCTCAAATTGCGTAGCACTGTGCAACTCAAGGGAGTTGCACATGGGAGCACGTGAAATCGAAGGAGGAAATTTACCTAACCTGGGGCCCTCTGATACCCTACACTTTCTGATAGGAATAGGATTGGAAGGCCAGCTATGAAACAGCAAGAATAGGGGATATAATAGACCTCTTAGGTCGCAGTGTAACATCACCATCCTCACATACATACATACATACATCGGCTCAAAGTAAATGAAGACACATTATGACGCGTAAAGAGGTTAGAGGAAGGCACACCTTTTAGAGGATAGACAACATCCAGTTTGAAAGATAAAAATTTTAAAAACTTGCGATGTTTACAATCTAGTTGTAGATATTCACTAGCATAGATAGGATAAAATAATTAAAGCTGCGTATTCAAGTTTAGAAAGGACAAAGGAGTGATATAAAGTTTTAATCGTGTGTGTATCCTGGAAATTCTTAGAGATACGCATTGTAAAACCCAAAGATTTTGAAGAATCGGCACAGATCTTAGCGATATGATGCTTAAATGAGAAGGTGGTATCGAACAATACACCCAAATTCTGCAATAATTGATTTTATTTGAAGAAAGATATCACTATATGATAAGAGAAGGTCAAAGCCGATGCTGTACGTGTGAAAGATAATATGTAACATTTGTTAATATTAACATGTAGCTTATACTGATGACACCAAGCTATCAACTTATCATGGTTAAATTATAGGATGAACAGCACAGGAAAAAGAAAGTAGTAAATCATTGATAAACACAGGCCGAATCAAAGAGGACTTAAATTGTAGCCTTACGGAACTCCAGAGCTGGGAGTAAACTTGTAGGAAGAGAAATCATTGCAAAAAATATAACATCTGCGTTAACTCAAATAAGAATCAAGGAGTTTGATAACTGATGGAGGAACAAAGCCAAAAGATATATAGAATAAGTGCACTGCTATATATTTTTACCAACACTTTAAAGAATGAACACCTTCGGTGGAGTGACAAAGTCGTGTATCATTTAATTCACCATGTGGAAACTCTACTACTGTATAATTAAATATACTTTCTTATACTTAGATCCAACTTCATTTGGCATTAATAGCCGTTTCTCGTATTTTATTTCTTTTAGAATAATTAACAGAATCCACCAATTTTAGTTTCGCTGTTGTAATAATAGAACATATATTTTAAACTGTTGTTCATAATCTACAGAAAATAAGGCGCCGCCCTGGGAATTTATAAAGTAAATAAAACTGCGACGAAAAGTTCCACCTCGGCGAACTCCTAATTGAAATCAGGGCATAAAAGTTGCGTGGAGCACAATGAGAATAGAGGATATGGGTTGTCGGACGGGTGGCTCCTTTCAGAAAGCAGAAGAGGATATCATCCCCGATGCGACGTTGAGACTCACCAACACCCTCAGGCTTCTTTTCGCCTCCGCGGCACCTCCGATTCCGGCACCGCCTCTCCCCTACGGAAAAGCAATAAAAGCGAGATACCGACGAGGTAAAAAACAGTTTCGGAACTTTTAAAACGAAAGTAAAAATCTCTTTCTCTATTTTCGTCCGTGTGCGCTGGATCCGCTTGGTGGCAGAAGCGCGCCTCGTCTTGCTTTCTCCTCTCCGTCATATTGTTAGCGTGACGACGCTGTCGGTCGCTAGCGACGCGGAAGGAGAGAGATAGATAGTAATTTAATAACGCTCCCGTTGAAGGGTCGATTTATTCGGTCATCGGACGAAGAGAGGCTCTCGAGCGGTACTCCGCTGTGATTTATGCCGTTGTTATTTCGATGAAACGGAAAAGATTATCTCTTTTTCAAACTGTTAGGTGTATTCCTCAATGATCTCATGACAGAATAAAATCGCCAACATAATAGTTTTCTTTTAAATTGCTCCTTTTATGTGTTAACGCTTTCGAATAGCCGAATAAAGTTTGCTTGTAAGGCTATATGATTTTCACTTTGATCATTGTTTATTCTAATGTGGACACCTCGAATTCCTTTTATATTCATGGAGAAAAACAAAAAGTGGAAAGAACACAGCGAGAATTCAATGAAAAATATTGCCATTTGCACCAACAGGCGCAAAGAAATTTAGAAAAATTGAAACAATGGTAGTGTTAAATTAAGCACATTAAGCATAACATTTTGCAATAATTACATCTGGACACCCATAATTACTAAAAGTTTTTTATAAATCCATATCTCTACAGTTTTTCGGGGATTTTCCTTAATTCACTAACAATTATTTCTTCCGTTAATTATCTTAGACAAAAAAAATTGTTGATCTTTTTGAAGAGTCACAAAAATTATTTGGCAAATCATTTTTTTCGATTTCATCTCTCTGACGAAAAGCTTGCATTAGATTTTCATCTTATTGTATTTGAAAACTCTATGAACGAACAGATGTGTTTCGAAGTGCTCAAATCTCCAGAAGTAGCAGGTAGTGATTGATTTACGAAGAGGTGCTTCGGAATGCGAAAATTTTAATTTCATTTTTCTCATTCTCGGAGGCAGGTTTACTACAATGTTTTCTTGATAACACAACCACTAAGTTGTTAGTTGTTACAGAGTTTAAAGTTTTCTAAATTGTCTTACATTTTACAATTCTTCACAAGCTCCTTCTGTAATTATTTAGCATTGGCTATGAATATAAAATAAATTTAAGATATCCAGATCAAAATAAACTTCTTGAAAATTTTCCATTATTGGGTTTGTAATTTGCACAATAATGTGTACTGTTCTGGACACTAAAGGTGTAAAAAACAATGATTGCAACAATAATATTTACTGACTATAATAACATTAGTTTACAACCATTTTGCAAACTGGATGCGGCTATTGTTCTATTATATTGTCCGCTAAACCCGAAAATCCAATTTTTCTTTTGTGGATATGCTTTTGAGACATGAATTTTTAAATTCAAAAAGAAAGTCACAAATTTCCTGGAACTAGTTTTGATGATTGGACCATATCTCGAGTTAATCGCCACCGATCTAATCGCAAAAGGTATCAAATTAAAGACGATTGAATAAACAAATGTTACTTGCATTGCTTTCCAATCGCCTTAATAATTTCGTTACAAAGGTTCACATCATAAAGAAAGGTATCAGTTTTGGCAAAAATGAGCAGTACAAATACATTCTATAGCCTAAAAAGAGTGTAAATCGTGGAAATATACCCGGGTTATTATTTTTTAAGTAAAGTTACTACTTTTACGAAAAGAACAAGGCATTTATGAAGAAAATCCATGGATAAATACCTCGTTAACTTCGTAAAAGTACAAATTATATGGAAAAATACAAAAAAAATACTGGCCATATTTCTTCGATTTCTACTTTTCCTGGCGATAGAGTGCATATTAAATTTTTATATTGCTCACCAAAGCAACCCCTTTTTCATAATGTGGTCGATTGCAATTATACTACTGCACCGATTGCAAAATAATGTTAATAATATTTGCTGGCGATTCGATTACATTTTATTTGGTACCTTTTACAAATAGATCAATTATTATTACTAATTGGAGATATGGTCTAAAACACAAGCTACCACCGAGGAAATAAAAACAAAAACAACTCAAAAATACATATCTCGAAAACGTATTCATAGAAAAAAGAGTTAATGCGATTTTCTAATTTAGCGAATCAAAAGATGTAAGAAAAATATAGAGGCACCTCATTTGCAGATTTTTTTTTCAATTTCAAGGTTATCTAGTGAAAATTATTCGGATAGTTGAAAGTTAATAAGTGTTTCGTTTAAAATAACAAAGTTTATGCCGATACTGGTTACTCGAAAGTGTGAAAAACCAAAGGAAAAACAAAAAGAGATGATTGATTAATTAAAAAGTTAATATGAGAATATTTAATATTTAAATTTAGATGGTAAGCATTTTAGAAAAGAAATTTTTTTTTTTTTATACTATGCAGCTCAACTTGATTATTTTTCAACAAACAATAATAATAAATAATAATTATTCTTTATTTCAAACGAGGGCAAAACCCATACAAAATAATGTCACTTCACCTATGATCTAAATTAAGATACATGAGATATAGAGAAGTTCATTTAAGAAAATATAGTTCAGAACCATTGTAATAAAAAATTCGTTTAATCGTTTAACGAATAACAGAATAGTGCCAGTAGGTATGTTTTAACTTTGAATTTGGAAGTTTTTTGAGTTACTATATATTTTTATATTATTTGGTAAGTTATTATATATAGTGCTACACCAAGAATAACTTTTTTTGAAAAGAGTTTATTGTCGGTAACGAAGAGCAAATAGTTTGTTCTGTTGTGATCATATTTTCATGCGTGCAGTATCAGATACAAAAATTTTGCCTTAAATTTGATTATTTGAAGATAAACCAGAATACTTCAAAAATATATGCATCAAATAGGGTTAAAATGTGTGTTTTGAAAGTCTTCCTGCTGGATTCGCGATATGACAAACCAAAAATAATGCGAAGTGCCCTCTTTTGCAGTAAAAAGAAGAAATACGATCCACGCTTATATACCAAAACCTCAGTGAATGATTCCGAAAATCATTTCTGAGTGAAAGTGAGGAAAGTATGAAGTTGTAAAGATATGCATGTTGCATATTGCATTCCATAATTACGCCTTAAAACCATAATTAGAGTTCCTCTTAGCAAACACAAAATTTCCACAATTGTTTATTGTAAGTTTACATTATGCTGTAGTATTACATTACATTGATTAAAAAATTAAAGAAAAACCTAAGCCCGAAGGAAGACGTCAAATCGAATGAAATACTGGCAGTTAAAATAAAAAACAACATTCCATTAACATTTAATTGCATTGCCCAACTGCAGTTTGTTTCTAACGGCAAAAGATTATTTAGTCTATAGTTTATTTATATATATTTTTAAATTTAGAGAAAAAAAAATGATATTAGGGAAGATTGTAGTATTGATTAATCAGAATTGAATATGAATAGCTTTCCTTGTATTTGTTAACATACATATCCATATGATTTAGGATAAAATAATAAAATAAACTGAATGCGTTAACACATTTTAATTTTCTGCGTTGGTTGTCTAGATAATTAATTAACCACTCCAACAATTATGTTTATATAGTACAAGCATAAGTTTGCCGTACGCACACAAATTCATTATTCATATTCGAACAGTAAGAGCCATAAATAACCGTGATTTTATATGCACCGCTGCATCGGACCTGCCTACTAACCTGAACTAAAACGTCAAAATGATACATAGCTATTATTTAAACTGCCTCTACAGTTATAAAATATTTACTAAACCGGAATTTGGATAGTCAGCGCAGCAGATCGCCTTTCACATGACGCCAAATAAATTGCATGAAATTATTTACGTCGCATATTAGCTTTGGAAGCAGGAAAAAAAAAACACTTAATCTAAGCATTTTGAAAGTAATTTTCGCTAATTCGAAGAAGATCGAGTACTTAAAGAGGCAATCACCAACCCGTGGCGACGATATAAAGGAGCTGCTCATATTCTACCCAGCTCCGTTTTCAAAATGAAGCAATTTCGTTTATTAAATTGGGTTCATATAATGTCCCCGCCGACTTCCCACTTCAATCAAAAGCTAAATTATCACTAGAGTTGGGCAAATTTTCCGGCACGGCAGGTACGTATTCAGAACGTGCGCTCCAACTCATGTACTCCAATAAAGCAGATGAACCGCAGAGTTGCAAGTCATAACAAAATGCGCTGTTTTTCTTATAAAAAGTTAAAAGTTTTATTTTATATAAATATGTAGTGATATAAAATGCGAATGCATCGCAAGGTGGCCCATTTGTTCGCTCGCTTTGTCCGATTTTGTCCCCATTAATATGACATGTGTTATAAATACATACCTGATTACAATATCCGATTGATGCTGCTTATTTATATACATTATTTGAGACAGCAGCTCGCATACGTACCTGCTCCGCCGGACAATTGCCCAACTCTAATTATCACTCGTCGCCCGTCGGAGGCGGCTTACCTACCTATACCTTCTTCACACTATCTACGGTTAAATCAACTTTGAAGCGATGGCAGTGACGAAATGCAACTCGAGTCTCGCTAATTGAAAACGATATCCCTTCCACCTCAATTAGATGTGGCTTTGCTCGCTGAATATGCATGACGGAATGCATTACGGCCGTGCTGGGGTGAAGGTAAAAGTAGCTAGGGGAATTTTTATGCGTTCGCCGCCACGATTCCTTTAGGTACTACAATGCAAAGTTCAATTCGCTTTAATGTTTCAGTCTTATGGATGAAGTCTATTTAATTACAGCGGTTGTTTTATTTTGTGAATCCGTTGCATTTTAATTACGTACAGATGTTAAAATAAGTAACATTACATAAGCAAGTCTAAAGGAGATATCCTATAATAAAGATTTGTGTTAGTACGAACAGTTAATCTTGATATGATCGAACCATGTTTTGAAAACATTACTTCAGTATGAATTTGAAAGATTCTTGATTAATTTCTTTTCTACGCAGTTGAAAATTTTGTGTGAAATTTCACGAAAACATTGTGTGCCATTCGGACGACACAAAATTTTGTGTAAAATTTAACACACCCGAATTGTGTATACATGTCACACCAACTTTGTGTTATTTCTTTAATACAATTTTTGTGACAGTTTTACACATTTATGCTTCATAAAAAGCATAAATTTTGTGTGACTCTTGACTAATTTCTGTAAGAATTTCACCAAAACTTATGGTCAATATATAGTGCACTACTATTTAATATTTTCCTTAGTTTTTTTTGGTCAAATAATAACAAAATTATAATGAATGTAGACGTTTCGTTGTTAATAAATCTTTTTCTAATACATTATCATAAAAATTCTAAAAATATTATGACAAAAGATACTACTTTACAAATTTGTAAGTAAAAAAGTCAAGAAAAATGTTAATATGCATTACTTTTTGTCGAGACAAAAGAATTCAAAGATATATAGAGCAGTGTGAGTGAACACGTAACATCACAATTTAAAGGGCGTTTCACAAGATGGATAGTATGTTTACGAATAAAATAAATATTTGTTTTATAAAGATTTATTTTTATTATGAACGTTCATAAAAACTTATAAATTTATTATGTAACCAAAATATCAGGCGTGAGTAAGTACATATTAGAGAACGAAACTCAACTATAAACAAAGTTCCTTCAGAAATATAAATTATTGTTTAATATGCAAATACATTAATAGAAAGTTGAAATTAAGAAAAAGCAAAAGAGTAAGTGCTCTGTAATGCTTTACTTATGTTTACTATATTCTCTGATTGATCCACCATGAAAGTAACGGGAAAAACAAATTTTTGATAATTATCATCGCGGGCGAACCCTCTCCGAAGTCATACCAATTTTATTTAATTATCAAAATTTGGTTTTTTCCCATTCTTTTACTTTTACCTACTACTTCTGCGAATACAGTAAAACATTAGGGCATAAGTTTTCATAAAAATATTGGAAAAAATAAATTAAAAAAAAATGATTTAATTGGGCTCTCAACTCTCTCACCTTGGGAGTGTATTTCAAAACATGATAAACCTTAAATAAGACTGCAAATGCATCCAAAAATGAGTTGTGTACTATCGGAAGGCAATGTCCGTCCAGGAAAACGGAATAAGAATGTATTGTGGCTTTGTTGTCTCCCTTCACAATAAGGAATGGTTGATTTGTTCGCCTCACCTCAATGATCACGGATTTTCAGTTAAGTTTGAGCACAATTCATTGTTTTTTTTTTCACAAATTAATAGATATGTAATTTTTATCTCTCTAGAAGAATTTACATTGCTGATATGTGATCATAATGCTAGTTTCTTATATATTTTAATTTGGCGGTTTGTCCGTCTTTGTTAGACATGCGCGCGCACATCTTTTCGCGCGTAAAACGGACAAACGCCACATGTCGTACAAAGTGAAATAATCATAGTTTATTATGAACTCTAAACACATGTTTGTTGTACGAAATATACAAAAAAAGTAATAAAGTTACCAAGATTCATCCACTATGTACGATGGATGGGTGTATATAGAAAATTTCAAGAATATATCTCAGCAAAAGCACCAACTAAAATATACACTTACTAAACGTATAATATGTTCATACACACTCATTTCCTCTAGCAGTAGGCCATTTGAGCGGTTTTTATTTAAAATTATGCATCATACAGACAGTATATTAATTACAAAATGGGCATTCACGTCTTCACATGTTCACAACTAAATGACACTGCACACCACACACACGCACCGTTGTGATGAGAACTAGACGCTATGCAAAATGTACTGCTATTGCGCAATGGTAATAAAATCATTTACATCAATGCTATTTCACAAATAGTTTGTCAATTGTATAATAGGGGGTTGTGTGAATTTCACAATTTTAGCGTGTAACTTTTACACACAATAAATTTTTACACTTACACAAATTTTGAGTGAATGCTTCAAATTTTCTACTGTGTATCTTGCCGTGGTAGTCTTATTCACTACTCCACCTTATGCTTCGAGCCTCATGCCTTTATACAAGATCCTTATTTCCTATGATAATCTCTACATCTCTAATACTCAATTTGGGATCTGTCCAGCCACCTTTTATTATTCTAATCCTTTTCTATTGGTGAAATTTACATTGGGATGAATATCTAAGCACTAGGGCGTCAAGCAAAACGGACAGGCAAATGAACTGGACAGACACGACCCTTCGTAGGAGCTGGTCTTCCAGCGTACCCAAATCTCAAATAATGAAGGGCATTAAAGAACAGACAAATGGTAGATTCAAGGGAGGCAAAGCAATGCTTAAGGGAACTCGTATACCTATTTGGAGGTGCAAAAAGGTGTATTTTATTTTTTATTCCTTCTCACTTAAATTTCTTTCTAATTGAGTCATTCAATTCCGATATTTTTGGATGACGGGAATCTTCCCAAATATTTGTTTTAAACAACGACTTAATTATAACGTGCAAGTAAAATAATATTTAGCAAGCTGGAAGGGGGCTATTTTGCGGTTGTAATACAGCACATTCCACGAAATGCTTTTTAGATCCTTTCAAAGAGGATAAATAGATTGAATGTATGTCAAAAAATTAATAGTCAGGTATAAAATAAAGCATCTTAAGAACGGCAAAATGGATGAAGCTGATTTTTCATGTGAAGTAAAAGCCATCACAAATGAATCTTCTACCAGGAAATCTTCAAAAAAACGTATTTGGAACTCTAGAAAAGAAATCATGTGTTTGGAAACAAAAAAAAAAACCTTCCCAATTTCCGTGATTTTATTATAAAGAATGTGCAAGTCCAAATTTTGAAAAACTCTTCTAAAACAATTTTCATTTAGACATTTTGAATAAAACACAACCAGAACCATTTGAAAACATACATTAGTTACTTAGGAAAAGCATCATAGATCTGACTTTATTCCAAAGCGTCGTGCTTTAGATAGGAAATCAATTGCTGTTCAATGCTTTCCAACAAACTTTTTAAAACATGAGATATATATCAAATTCAGAGAAGCACGAGCTATTAAAAAGCCATAATCGGAATATGCCAAACGTTTAAAGGAACTTAAAAATGAAATTGGTTAGATCAAGACTTTTGATACATATACAGACCCTTATTTGGCATTATCAAATCGGAAGTAACTAAGGCCATTATAGGGAATAAAGATGTCATCTTTATTAAACATATGCAAAGCAATAGAAGGAAAAAATGGAATCTTTCATATTAACTATAAAGGAAAAGACGATTTGAATGGTAATACAATACTTGATGAGCGACGTTGCAATTAATTCCACAGTCATTTTCAAGTTATTTATTTTAAAAGCACTTAAGGAGTATTTTTGGCGTTAGGAACTAATACGTGATTGGAAATATTGAATGATGATCAAATCTATTAATGAAAACTTATTCTTTTTTTGTTAAATTTGTTAAATCAATAATTTATAAAACTTCTTTAGGGATACAAAGTGAGCGTATAGTGGAACTGCCAAGAGCTCGAATGCGATACTCTATTCGCATGGTTCTATTTTAGACTTCTACTGTCCGCTTACTTTGTAACCCGGAAGAAGCTTTAAATTAACGAAATTATTGGTTTAACAGAAAAAAGTTTCATTGAGCTATTCGGTCCTTATCCTGATATTTCCAACCCGAATTTCAAAAACATTGGTCTAGACCGTATTATTTAAAAACGAAAAAAATCAAATTACAAAAATAGTCTAACTGATAGCTCTCAACAGCAATAACTACTTTTTATACATAGATAATTAAAACCTAGTTAAATATTAAAATACATTACGTGTATGCACTGGAAAAATGAAGGATCAATTATAGCAATATACACGGAGAAAAACGTGTTGTAAAATTTGTATTGCTAAGAAAATATTTTTATTCTAACCCGTTAGGTATAAATTACAAACACGTTTACCAGATATAAACATACGTTTCACATAACAAAGTGAGTGGAAAAATATGACATATTATTCATCAGATTGTGTTGTAACACTAGCCTAATAATAAACATTTATTGAAAATGACAAAAAAGTATGTTTACCTGCAATATAAAGTAATCTGCATTGCATTTTTTTAACACATTTATTATCTTCAATCCTCGATGACGTACTTAATAATATAGGTGTTGCAGATTTCTGCATCCATGCACCAGCGTTAAATATATGTATTACAGATATTTCGTAAAGATGGCGCTTCTCAAATTTCATTCCAACAATACTCTATATTCGGCATAAATAACAGATATATGGTTATCAAATAATAATCCGGTAGATTTATCAGATAAGCATCTTCTAGGATTCGTGGTTGCCAAACTGGCGATCCAACCATTGCAGCGTAGCGGCCTTTAACCTTCGTGATCAATCACCAAAGTACGGGGCAACTTGTGGTGTGTGTTGCAAAAGCATGTCGGACTTCGCTATTTATTAAATTCTTTATTTAGGTTTATGAAACAATAACTTGTTATTATACATTGTTACATTGGAAGTTATTTTGTATTATTTTGTTAGTTATATGTTATTTATACTATGATTGTAATACGTAACCTTGCTGATTTTACTGTTGATTTGCTGTTACATGTAGTAAAAGGAACGTGTAAAAAAAAACAATCTCTTTTTATTTTAATAATACATTTTTCTCCGTGTAGTA
This sequence comes from Protaetia brevitarsis, assembly GCA_004143645.1. NCBI lineage: Eukaryota > Metazoa > Arthropoda > Insecta > Coleoptera > Scarabaeidae > Protaetia > Protaetia brevitarsis. Next base: position 680,655 of record RXPK01000067.1, on the reverse strand, counting down.
AACGTAATGGGGTACGTGAAGAAATTTTTTGTTCAGGATTATTTTCTTGTTTGTAGTACGAGTGAAAGAGATGAATTAAAATACAATTTAGCTCAAAACAATGATAAAAACAGCACGTATGGAATGTGCAATTATTGTATGTGGTGTACTGTGTTTTATCTGCAAAAGATTAAGTAAAACTACTAAGATAATTACATGTAACAAGTGAAAATTAAAGCGAGCCATTCAAACCGAGTAGTAGTACAGTTGTGCTCAGAATAGCATTAGCAACTAGTAACATTTATTATAACAATATAAAATCATGGCTTACCACAAATGTCACTATACACTGAACGTCGCATCAGTAGCAAGTCATTAACAGTAACACTCAACAATGTATTATCTATACAGGGTATTCCACGTAACTGGTTCATTAAAAGTTTATGATAATTTCTCAATGATGCAATGATTATGACTAAAAAAAAAGAAAAACTTAAATAACTCAAAAACGGCAAATGTAGCTATAGAATAGCTAATGAACTGACGTATTTATAGTTGTAGAATCAAAAATGAATAAAAAATTATATCATTCTATTTTAAAATATACAAAGTGACATCCATTCCGGTCAACCGGAACTGATATTTTGGTTAAGGGTATTTTTGCATTTATACGTGTCCAACGAAGAGATATATGGTGTAAAATCTCAAATATAAGTAAATAATAGAACATCATAAAATTTTAATGAACCAGTTACGTGGAATACCCTGTATAATGTACATTAAAATGTATATATTTCAACTAATTCAAGTTATTCACCCACGAACTAATAAATGCTTTTGGTTTTCGTTACTGATTTGAATTTAGAAAAAAAAAAAAAAAACTAGCGGAATAAAGGAGTTGATTGAGTCATTTTTTTGTCATGTGTTATTGTATGTTTTTAAATTGAATTGGTATACTTGCTACTTATAATGAAATAATCTGTATAAATATTATTATTTCGCTGTACGAATATGAAGATTAAATTTGTACGAGAATTTCCATTTCCTGTATTATTTTACCGTTACATTGATTAAATAATGACTACACATCATTGTATTCCTTTGGGTATACGGTAATATTGATTTGATTTCAATTTAAAATTTTCATTTCACGTTTAGGAAATAAAATAAATACCGTATAATGAAGTGCAATTATTATCTAATCTAATACCTAGGTGCAGAACATACAAAAAAATGATAACCGGAAAAATGCTATTACAAGTCTATTGCAGGAATCATCATACCCGCAAAATCAATGAAAAGAGTTAATGCTCATTAACGATTTTCATCAATTCTAGTAGTTTGATTGGTTAGAAGTGTTGCTTTTTGCCCACTAGGTGGCGCACGTCGGCACTTCTTGATAATAACACACGAGTTGCAATGAAGCTTGTGATCTAACAACGACGGAAGTGGTCATTGATAACTCCTAGTAGGCAGAACCTGCATCTTTGAAGCTTATTCCCTTTTCATTGTCGGTATGGTGAGTTTTAATTTTATTTTTTCAGCTAATACTTAAATGATTCATCAGACACATCTTCTTTATACATATATATGAATTTAATGTAGGTACTTACAAATTAGCGTGTTTAACCAAGATTAGAAGCTGCAATATTTTAGCAATCGTTTTAAGCTGCCTTGTCCTATACCGACTAAGACGCTTGCGATAATATTTGCCATACTGGTAGGTGGCCTACGTAATTTTAGGTACCTGGAACTAAAATTTTCTATGTCAATATTCAAAATAATAAAGTAAGTATATGCGGGGACGGTGCTATAACTTTATATACAATGATTTTGGACATAAATCAAATCAAGTGAACGGGTTTAAGCGTTTCTCTCCGATTTAGCTGGTACTTCTAACGGCAAAGAACTTGAAAGCAGAAACAAAACGTGTCTAATGTTATTACGTAAGAAGGACCCCTTTCAATCGACCTATCGCTTTCAATCAATGAACAGGGGAGAGAGCATCGTTTGGAGGCGGTATGAATACACTCAGGGAAGTGCACACCGCTGTCTGAGAGGGTTTCTTTTCCGACAGGCTTGATTTAATTGTTGTCACAGACGAGCGACGAAAGCTTTTATATTGAGGCGGCAGAAGCTGTGTGGAAAGCAAACAGAGGAGCAGGTGAGACACGATGCGAAATTAGCCGCCCGAATGTGTACCGTACATGTAAAGTCCCTTTTATTAACTTGGAGATTGTTTGGTCAGGAGCCAGCGGTAGTTTTGTTCGTCTTTCCGGATGGGGATGATGATATCGATGACGGAAGGGAAACAACAATTAAATTTTCGAACGATTCAGACGAACCTCTACGGAGTCGAGACTCGTGAAAAGACGGATTTATTCAAATACGCTTTTCATCTATGCCGACGCGAATCAATTTTAATTTAACACCCACTTGAAATTCACGGAATTAAACGCCGGAATGAAACTGAACAATTATTACAGGAATATATATCGAGAGAACAATTAAGAGTAATCTCGTAATTTAAAGGACCTTCGAGGGTCCGCAGTCGGGGAACATTAAAACGGGTTTTAATCGATAATGACGTGGCAACATGATAATGAAAATTCGACTCGAAACAACGAACTCGACTTTATTAGATCGTGAAAGCGGCTTGCCTTTATGAAGGCAGTAAAATTACGTATAGTTGGTCTGTAATTTTAACTTCATGCAAATTAACAGCGTGAATGTTATCCGTGTACTTTCGCTTGAACAGCAGAGCTTTCGCATTAATAATAATGCTAAAACAATGAGTTAATTAGAATAGAAACATGGTTTCTCTTTAATATTCATATGTGTTTAGGTATTTGTTTATACAAAATTTTAATATTAGTATTATTGGAGCGATTATTTATTGTTTCAGTCTTGGAAAGAAAACTATACATTACGAAGATACATAAAGGTATGGATAATAATAGTTAAATTTGTTATAAATGTATATAATCAGTTGCGACTCTGTGTGAATTCATATTTCAGGAAAAATCTACCAGGAATAAAAATGGTCTAATTCCTTTAATAATATTCAGGCGATCGATTTCGTCCTTAATAGCACAATCATAAACAGGAATGTACAATTATTATAAAGACAGTAATAAGTAATATAAAATTAAAATAAATCAAAAACTTTATTTATTTATAAAGTACATAAAAAGTAAAATATTATTAATAATATAAAGTGCTTAAAGATAAAACATTGTACAATCAAAATCAAAGAATTAAATTACTCGTCTCAACTATATGAAGATAATGTACTATAAGGTTGATGATATTGTAGAACATTATAAAAGTCAAAATAAAAATTCTAAAAAAAACTGTAATATTTACAATCACCAGCAGGCCAAGTACTAATAATTTTATATAGTAGAAATAAATGATAAGAACAAGTGGTCTCTACAACTGAGAAAAGAGATTGCATTAAATGAAAAATTTTATAACTTTTGGTTTTTATCATGTTCGATGAAAAGAATACCTTTTCTCAGAAAGATGTTTATTCTAATTGAAAGTAGCGTGCTGGATAGGATAGTAGGATAATTCATTTTCATTTCGATTAAAAATGATCAGGGCATTTTGTTGTGTTTACGCTTAAGTCTAAAATGAATAAATGTTACAAGAAAAGGACAAACCTCTTGAATCAAAATGCTTACGGTTTTCTGCCAATCTGCGTAGTTTTCAAGTTCAAAATGAAGAGGAGTTGAATCAACTATCAATATCTTTCACTTAAAAGAATAAACTGTTTCAAAAATATATTATTTCCGAAGATATGAGGGAATTTAAAATTATATTCCTTTTCAAGGAAACACCAAATCATGTTGGCCATATAGAAAACGCAAAAACTGTTTTGTTTAAAATGCTATTCCTTTTAAACGAAAAGGATATTTCTCTCAGTGTAACATACACGTTTATCAGTTAATGCTAATATAGTTGTAGAAAAATTTCACAGCTATTTGTAGAATCAATATTGTCTGAAATAGTAACGCAATCACGTTAAAATTTGTTTTACATTTTAAAGTGGCCGCTTTCTTATTATAAACAATGCGCTAAAAGATTATATTATATTTTAACTTTTTAAAATTGGATCAAAACTAACTAATAATTTCCATTTTTAGGTGGGAAATCATCGATGAAATACCTGAGTACTTAGGACCGTCTCATAACAGGTGTGGCTCTAGCATACGGCCAAATACTTTGCAGGATTCCTTCCAGGATATTCTAGTAGGAAAATCGTAAAGACTGTTCAAGTAAACGTAGATTTAAATACTATTAAAGTCGAAAATGTTAGGTATAAATTTTGTGGAACTGTTGGAATGTTTCTAAAGGTATGGTGTAAAATTGTGGAAGCAGCCAACGAAACAACCTTCCGCTGCAGTTGCCAGAAGTAGAATGCCTCACTTAAACTTTGCAGACTATGGCTTCGATTATCATCGATGCACAGATAACCAACATAAATTCAAATGGAAGACCATAACCCACATTAAAATACCGCTATTCAGTGCAGACAGAAGGGAATACACAACATATTACACATCCCGAAGAAGAGTAAATTTTCAGAAACAATATCCATAAAAACACCAGGTAAGCTCGAACTAATTAATAATGGTATAAACAGCATTTTAATTTCGTATGGCTTATTATAAATGGTCATAAATAACAATTTAGTAGTAATGAAAGTCTTGGGCTCCCGGCAATAAGTGAGCCTCTTGACGTTTCAAATGTAGCATGATGTCAGGATCAATTTTGGGCAATGCAATGTTTATCTAGTAAGTGAACCCATACCCCACTGTTATAAATTTTTTCGTTGCTTTCTGAATTGTTTGTGAAATAATTATGTTGCATAAACAAAGTACAATCTAATAATATAACAATATATACATAAAATAATACGGCACTTTCCATTCTCTAAAGAATGTCGAACTGGAATTATTCAAACTCAGAAAGCGTTCCAGTGCAATAAAAGGAAAATTAAAAAAAAATAATGTTATCCCTTAAAGTAACCATTTAAATGTAGCACTTACAATGAAAGTGCGTTGTCCAGTTTTAAAAAGAAATGTGTTTGAGTTAGCTAGAGGGTAATTAAGCAACTTCTCTCGTAAAAAAGTCCAAAAGAACAAGCAACAGACAGTAAAAGAAAAAAAAAACAGGGAAAAAATCCGAGGGAAGTGGTTCCAGATTTATTCTTGAATGATAGCTGCCCCTAAGGTAGAACTAGCTTAATTATAAATATCTATATACATTATTTACATATTATAAGTACACACACTCTAAAAAATGTTTGGTAAAATTCCTGTACGAATTTGGAGCAATATTGTGGTTCTAAAACCGTACAGATATTTTCTTTCTTAGGTAATTTTTCGAAGTTTTTCTTCAGTGGCCTGAAATAATTACAAGTAAAATGTCTAGGTTAGTGATAATTTCCACAAAAGTTTTACTTGTTTAAAAGTAAAATTAAAAAGAAAAATTCAGCATTTCCAATTATTTTCGTAACAAAAAGATAAATATCGCCGTAATGGTAGAGTTTATTTAATTGGAATTTACTGCGTAAAAGTCAAACAAAATACGAATTTCTATGAATTATGTTAACACAAAACTAGAATTGTTACCATTTATACAATAAGTAAGAATATTTAAGTAACCCCACCGTGCCCACGCTTTTAAAATTATATGTTTTCTTTTTTCAGTATTCGTTATCTTCATGATGATAAATTATACAATATCAGTTGCTGACTTCACAGATCTGGAAAGAAAAAGAAGAGCAAAACTAAATAATTATGTATGTATAAAAATATTTATTTACTGCTTTTGTCTTAAAGCACTTCTCGGCAATCTCTAGGCCTTTGTTTTATATTTTATTTATTAAGGTAAAACATTACTTACTTAAAGATAATAGACAGTAAGTAGACTAAGAAGTTATCCTCTGTAGCACTCAATTATTTTCATGGATGTAATAACCTTTTTCTTTCCTTGATATGAAAAACGCTGAATTAATTCCAAGGTGCATGGAAGTTGTTTCGGATATGCCATGTCCAAATTGCAACATAACGCTGAATGTGTAGGTTATAAATGAAACAAGTACACTTCTCACAGGAAAAATCGGGACACCAGCTATCGTGAATTTTAAAATTTATTGGGTGTAAATGCAGCTTTCAGAGGATATATGCACTTATCAAAGCCATAAATTACTTTCTTGGGTGTATTATTGCGATCAAAGGTAAAGGCTAAAAATTTAAACACAAAATATACATATACGTAGAGAAAAAGATTTATACATTAAATAAACACATTGGAATTTCAGTGGCGGTGTTTCCTTAGAAATGTCGAATACGGAAATATTAATGCAAAAAAAAATACATAAGAACTAAAAGCTCTTGAGTAGACGGCAACCATTTAGAATAACATATATGTATTTGAACTTTTTGATGTATATGTAGAGCATATTCTTTAAGAAAACATATAGCTATGGGATTTTAAAATTATATTACCTATTACTATGATATTAGTTACTTAGTTTGATTTAAGCCCGCAAGTAATACTTTTGCAATAAACAATATGTCAATCAGCCTCCTTAGTTTTTGAACAATGTGATTTTCACATTGATTAATTACACTATTATTGATGTATTCATTATTGTTGTTGTTTAGTATACGTAAATATTGTATTATACATACATATTTTTGTATGTTTTAAAAATTACCAAAAAACAGTTTAAGATTATTTAAAAAATTTCTAAAGCAATTAATTTTCGTTCATAAAATAAATAATTTCTTTGCGAACTTAATTGCTTTATTTAAGAATTTTATAAATAATCTTAAACCTGGTTTTGGTAATTTTTTTTAGATAGAAGAAAACTTTATAGTAATACAGTATTTAAGAATCTTAAACAACAGTAGTAATTAATACATCAATGATAGTGTAGCAAATAAATCTCTGAAAATCACATTATGCCATAACTTAGGAGGCTGACTGACAGATTGTCTATTACTAAACTAATACTCGCGAGCATAAATCGAAGTAAGTAACTAATATCAAAACAGCACTAACAAGTAACATAAATAATAATAAAAATCCACATCACCCATCGTAAGCAAATTGCTTTCTTAAAAATAATTATCTCTACATAACATCAAACAAGTTAAATACATATATATTTCTAAATGAAGCCGTCTATTCTAGAGGCTTGTTTGTTGTTATGTATTTTTTTTTCATTGGTATTTCTAAAGGAAACGCCGCCACCGAAACTCCAATTTGTTTATTCTAACATAAACTTTTTCTCTCTAATATTTATTTTTCTGTTAAATTTCTAATCGTTACCTTTGATCGCAGTAGTATACATCATTAAGTGATTTATGCTATGATAAGTGAATAGGTCCTCCGAAAGTTGCATTTACAACCAAAAAATTTAAAAATTCTGAATTGCTGATGTCCCGATTTTTCCTGTGACAAGTGCACATAAGAGATAACGCACAAAAGAGGCTTGTATTTGGCATTCACTGATATTTATATATAGTACAGACTCGCGCAAGCGCGACTTGATATGAATTAATACCATCTACTAGTAAACAGTATAATTCTTCTAAAAGACAACAAAAAAAAAAAAAAAACACGTGTGACCGAACACCATATCACTTCTACCTACATCTGACTTGAATCAGAATGTTCAAAGTTTACGCATGCATCTTGCTTATTTCATTACCACTTGAAAATTATTTATAACTGTAATTTTTCAACAAGTAAGAAATTTATTAAGTTTTTCTGAGGATATTAATATTTTTCTTCATAATATTACAATGTTATTAGAGATTTTTTTCTAAGAAACAGAATTTTCCATTAATATTCACGTAAAATATTTGTATTATGGGAAAATTTCTAACATTTCAATATTTTTCTTAAGTTCCTGTACATCTACCCCCATTCAGTGCGGAAGATTATAAAAAAAGTAATTTTTACCTAATTTTTTTAGTGTATATATAACAAACAAGAATTTGATATAATAGTACAATAAAAAACATGCAAAATAAATAAATTCTCTATTTTCTATATTATAACATGAAATTAAGATAATCATAATAAATATACCCTTATCTCTAAATCGCCTAAATGGAAACCCGCCATTAATTTGCATAAACAAACATAAATTCTAGACTACATCAGCAAGCGAATCCCATTAAACCGTACCGCATGCGTAGAAGAATCTAAACACTTTTATACATAGCAATTTTCAGATCGTTTTCCGTCCTAAACGGCGAACAGCTAACGCGTCCCTAATTGATATTTTGCGAAAACGTCGCGGACCACCCTCCGACATGCACGCATACACATACACGCGCCTCGCCCGGTTAATGAGGAACACATGCGGAATATTAATACGTGCATTTTCCACGGACGACGCCGGCTGCGAACGGCAGTCACGAATTCCGCGCCGATAACGCCAGCGCGCGCGGTCACCCAGCACGACGGCAGACGCGCAACGCGACCGAGGTTGGTCCGCGATCGATCGCCTAAAATCGCGATGACTCATCCGAGCACGTGGTGACGTTGTTACCGGTGACTATCCGGACAAAACGTCCGCTGTTTCTGTTTTCGAACCGTATATATCTGGTTAACGGTGCCCCATTGCTGCCCTCAAAGCCCCACAGGTTGTGTAGATTGCCTAGAAGTAATTAAAACTGTGTTTTTTAAGGTTGTGGCCATTATTTTTAATTAAAGTAAATTTAGGTTTGCAGTATATGAAATGACTTGGACAATATTTGGCCGCGTTATAAAGTTGGTCAAAGTGAAGCTCCTGTATCTAAAATATATAATTTATTTATTTTATAACATAAAGAAATTTCGGCAGCTTTGAAAATTTAGTTCTGAAACCGACTTTTTTTTACTATAGCATTAACTAATTAATATGCCGACGATAAGACGATTGCCGTAATATGAATATACAGGGTCGCTAAAAAGTATGGATACAGTTAAATATTATGAAAACTATTCAACAAAACTTGTTGAAATTTGGTACATGGTTAAAAGTATTTAAATTCTATCGTCTAAGATGTTCTACAAATTTCTATCTTCATTTGTTCTGAGGATACAAGGCTAACTTGATTTTTTTTTAAATGACACGAAGGGTCAAATTTAATATTTTTGAAAAGAGATTTTTTTTCTACCTTCTGTGATGTAACACATCCATATCTTATTTTAATCGAAACTTTAAAAAAAAATTTCGAACTAGTAAAATTTTGAAAAGTGAAAAATTTTGTTAGCCTTGGAAATGTTGTCTTTATCTATCGTTACTTCTTTGCTGCGTGAAGTTTGACCAAAAAATAAATAATAATAGTTAATCATAATTGTAAAAATAACACATTTAACTGAAACAACAGATTTTAATAAAAAGAAACTCAAACAAGAAATTACATAATTGTTATGTTACAAAAGATGTTCAAAATGATTTCCACTTACTTCCTGGCAATAATGAACACGTTGAGCAAAATTTTGCAAAGAATCAATCAAAATATTTGGAGAAATACTGGCAATTTCGTTTCTTATACGTTTTTGTATTGGTCTGTTGACATACACTCGATTTTTTACATGACCCCACAGGATAAAATCAAGTGAGGTCCGATCAGGAGATCTAGCTGGCCATTCAATAGCCCCCCTTCGCCCTATCCTTCTACCGGGAAATGTTTCATCCAAATATTCGCGCACTTGACGACCAAAATGCGGCGGTGCTCCGTCTTGTTGAAACCATATGGTTTCTGTTGGTATACAATTTCGATTGCCGTGGTTTGGAAATATTTCCCTAAATCGTGGAACAATATGTTGTTGTAAAGTTGCAAATATCTTTCAGACGTTAAATTGCCGTTTATGAAAAAAGGACCTACGATATTCCGACCAATAATGCCACACCAAACATTAATTTTCTGTCATGCTGCGTATGAACCTGCTCCATCCAATGCGGATTTCTGTCAGACCAATATCGACAGGTATGGCGGTTAACATATCCATTTAGACAAAAAGTTGATTCATCAGAGAAGAGGACTCGATTAAGAAAGTTACCATCCTGATATATTCTGTGCATCATAGTTTCGCAAAATTCGGTTCTGCGGTCAAAATCGTCGTCACTTAATTCTTGTAGCAAGTGAATTTTATAAGGATGATATTTTTCGCGTTTCATTATTTTTTGTATGGATCCTCTACTCATGTTGTGGTTCAACGCCAACTGTTGTACTGAATTTTTTGGATTTTCTACCACATCCAACATAACATTCAAAGAATTTTCTTCGTTGGTAATAATTCGAGGTCGCCCAGATCTTGCACGGTCTCTAACGCCACCACTTTCTTGAAATCTTTGTAAGGTTTTTGAAACCGTCGTCCTGGAGATTGGTTCCCGATTTGGATGAATTTCATTAAAAAGAGTCACTACTTGAGCACAACTTCGTTTTCTGTCGCCATAACCAACCATCATGAGAATTTCTATACGCTCAGTTTCGCTTAAATGTACCATTGTTAAACAAATTATTGCACACAAGTTTAATTAAATTAGCGAATATGCAAGTGACACATCGTCAATAACAGCATTTTCAAAGCTAACTTAGTTTTATTTTTCCAGAATTAAATTTCTGAATTTAAGTACGGTACGGTCCTTAATTTTATAAAACATGGAATATTATACGCCTCTAGGAAAAACTATTTATAGTAAAACAATTCTACGGTGGCAATCTAGCAGCAGTTACAGGCGATTTATTGCAGTAACTTATTCATAAAAAAAAAACAGTTTATTTCAGTTTAAAATCAAGCAAACGAAAGTAGCATCATTTAATTCTAAGTAATATATGTAACAATTATATTCACTTTGTTATGAGTTTTCAATATTTTGATCTTTTGAGATGTGGGAGTGCATATAGTAAAAGAGGAAAGATCAATGAAGAAGAAAATATAATAAGAAAATAAGAAAAAGCTGTCAAAGAGTTTCTGACAGAGTCTGGAAAAGAACAGGGCATTAATCGCTATTCATACGAATTCATCGGCGAAGATGTTTGCATAAACAAACATTATTAGAACTAATCAGGAAGTGCTAGGATTTCTTATCGGCAAGAAACATATGGTTGAACTTGACGAGCGATTACGAAGAGGAGTCAACCGATTTCCTGTAGACAATAAGTTTCCTGCAGAATAGGCGATAATTGCGGTTAGATTAAGAAGAGGAAGTTCTGATATCGCATTAGATCAAAACTTAACAACTAGTAATGGAGATCGCAACGTAGTGTGAGAATGCGTAAAACTACGATCCTTTAAAATTTAAAACAAGCTAAATAGCTTGTTTTAAATTTAATAATGACGAAATCGTCATTTGATAATATTAGAGGAAGTCCTGTATTTTATAAAAGCAACAAGATACTTTTAGGGATTGTTATTTGTATGATTGCTAGAGAATCATTTTCGAAGGAATATGTTATTGGCATCTTACTATCTATGTACTATCTTTAATAAATTAAATGCGAATTGAAGCTCCACAAATTATTTATGCAACCGAAACTACAAGTACTGCATACCAAGCAATGCATAACTGTTTGCAAATAATTTTTGATTACTATTTCAGTGGGCTGTAGCTTCGATTGCATTAATAATCGAAAAATTATATGGAACTTATATTCGCATTTAATTTGCTAAAGATAGTACATACCTCATTAATTATTCCTTATCAAGGCAATATGTTACGACATAACTTACGTTAGTATGTTAATTCTAAACCGCACAAAATAATAATAATAGTAATTGGTGTCTCGCTATTTGCTAAAACAGGGAAATAAATATGCGGTTTCATTTACGTCCATTATGCAAGGTAATCGGTATTATTTTAACTGCGACGCAGTTGGGAAGATACATAGGTACATAAATACAGTATCGTTAAACTGCCGTATATAATCGAAAACATAATAAGTATATCGTATATATGACTTACGTAACGTAGTCATTCATCGAATCGTGATTCAATAACGTATTTAACGTGCACGGTCGTGGAACGGTTGGCAGGAAGCTAATCACACTTACCTGAAACAAAAAAGATAAAAAATAAACGTAAATAACGATTAGGTGACAAACAAATATGTATATATAGGTGTGATTGTATATGTTTCAATAAATAATTAGGTAAAACATGTACTACATAGTATGTAAACATCATCAGAGTGATCAATAAGCCGAAACAACTCGTGTGGATTTCGATTTTATATTTCTGGCTTCGTTAGAGAGTTTAAACATCAGATAAGCACTAATCCGTAGCTGTTTAACACACAATTTCGCATTTGTCCAATTAAAGGATATTTATGCTACGGATATCCGGTAACTAAAAGGTAATTATAAAAACAGGAAAAGATGATAGAGATCATAACAATTTTGCGTTATATATTTGGATATTCAATTAATAATTTGTAGTCGCAATGTAAAAAAATTACTGGATTTTAGTTGAAAGGTATTTAGTTAATAATAATTAATATCTATTACGCAACCTCCATTGTTGCTTCTTTGTTGATATATTTCTTTATCGTATCGGGGTAAATAATGCACCTTGTTGCTTATCAACACCCCTGTAGAGCCAAATCTCCCTCATAATCATCATTATGGCCCCGGAAAAAAAGACAGTTCCCATAATTGCCCAGAGCAAGATGTGAACTCGCAGCCTCTCGCACTAGTCGAAACCCCTTAAGGCATTAGGCTTAAAACAGGAGTTAGCTTTTAAATATAATATTTAGTAAATTCAGTAGTTACTATAGCACAGTAAAACTACAAGGGATGTGCACCAAAAGTATGAAACTTTCGCTAAAGTATTGAAAGACCACAATTTGTAGTAATAATTACACAAATAATTTGATATTTGCTAGAGATATAATACAATTAATAATTGTTAAGTTATGCAAGTCCGCCACTGTTATCTCAATTGCTGTTAATCACGGAATGTATCGGAGCCATGATAGAGATGGTCTTATCAACAGTCCATAATTAGAACTGAGGGGCCCCGATACAACACAGCCTAATTAGCGTATTATCTCATTGATGAAGTGCAATTAATTGCACCAGAAGTTTTATTTTTACTGATTGAAGATATCAATAATAATTATAAATATTTAAATAAATTTTGTGGAATTCTATGGAAATTCCACACATAAAAGACAATTAAATCTGAAATTCATAAAGCTATAATTATGCATAGTAAACCAGCAGACATTCGAAGAAAAGTAGCCGTAATGGTACTATTAATAGCATTGTTGACTTCATTGACGTATTCAATGAACCTTAGCTAAATAAAAATCAGATCCAAGTTCATTAACCTTTATATTTATACCTAAACATGCACGCCAACTATGTCTAATGTCTAATACACTCATGCAATACAGAGGACGCAATTATACGTGTATTTTATTCGTATTAGCGCAGATGTAAACCAGATTAAAATACTACTGAAATTATATAGTATCCAGCTTCAGTTGATGGGTGAGATTAACAAGTACATTTAAGGTAAGACATACGTCCAAACGCGTAAATGGAAACTCAGAAACAAAAAAAAAACACTTGATGAGAACCTATTAAAAGTAGTAGTAAAAATTTTAATTCGAAAGTTTGTGTGTAATTCCGTTTACCGTGCATCGTATCTTTTATTTCGTATATTGGACATAAAAGAACCCATTAAACAAACCGAAATTGTATAGCTGAAGATATATGATTTGTTTTGATATCTTACTCACTGTGGGAAAAGTCTGTTATTTATCGCAAAATGTTATTTGAAACTCCAATACTGTTAATTGCTTATAGGATAATAATAACAGGAACATTGCGTTTTGAGTCCTTTTTTCAATTTGTTTGTAGTTAATGCGATAATATTATTTATTCATTCATATACTTATTACAAATATGATAAAAAATTAGTAACTCTGCATTGTTTTCGCAATACTAATATCATGTGTTTCAACATATCCGAAAATGTCGACAGTGTTATGTTTGTAAAGTAAAGAAAAGATGCAGTATGATCAGCATTGTAGGATGCTAGAAATATTCATAGGGCATGTCATAGTTATTATTTGTTAAAGTAATTTTGCAAAATGGCCGTGTGGTTGATGAAACGGCTAGCATGTTAGCCACTCACTCGAATATGCGGGTTCGATACCCAATGGTAACGATTTAATTCTTAATTGTGGATGAATATCAAAACCTGCCATATCGAATAGGGAGTAAAACCGTTGGTCTCGAGTCAATGCGATGTTTGACATATATAGGTACTAAAAATATCTATCGGAGGTTGGAATAGAAAGGTAGATATTAATATTTATGATAGTGAGAGCTGCCAGAAGGGTTGTTGAAAATTTTAAATAAAAACTGATTTTTTTTTTATAATACTAGGGTAGTGGTTTTCAATCATTTCAAGTCGAGGAACACTAAACCCAGATACTTTTTGCGCGGAATATTTACAATACCACAAACTTTAAAGCAGAGGTGGCCAACCTTCTCGAAATCAAGAGTACTGTGAAAAAAGATACTATGTATTTACAAAAATAACCCCGTTATTAAGATGGAAAGAACTTAAGGGCACATTTATGAAAAGCTAAATAATTACAAATCATCCTAACCCCGTGCTCCACTTAAAGGCACTACGCGAGGCTACCTATTCTAAGTACTATATGGATTCCATAATAATTGAAATATTCCCTCTTTAACTAAATAATTTCCCTATGATTGCTAATAATAAAAATATAATACAGTAGTCCCGCAATTATATGTGAAACATGATTAGCTCCCATAATCGCGAGCCTATTGTAAATAGGTCAGCTATTATTAGAATATTTGCGCCCATTGAACGACTTTAGTTATCTCCCAGCATTCGCCAAGGAGTAAGGGAAAACCATGGCAAAAACCTTACTCTGGGAAGAAGTCCCAGAACTTAAGGACAGGCGATTATGGATGGATAACCCTTGCTCTAAAATATTACTTTTAACAAGAATGAAATGCCGGATACTTATTTATTTTAATGCGATATATATGAACTTGGTGATCTTTACAGATTCAGCAATATTAGGCTGAATAAATGATAAAGCTACTCGCATCTCCTCTTCTAAGTTTCCCAGATCTTCACGCTTTTTTTTTGTACTATAGTAATCCACGACTGTGCGGTAAACCGTTCCGAAAGATAATACCTTTGACTGTATGCGACAACCTTTTCGGCTTGCGTAGAGATTAACATTCGCAGAATTTTACCTTTGAATTTTTCCGCCAAAGGAGTAAATGTTAATTTTTTTTAGAATCTGCGCATGCGCCATCGTCGGTGGGTTTTTAATTCTTCTGTTTACGTCGAAATTTTGTTCCAATCAACTGTTCGTATTTGGCGCAGTCATCTATCTGTTACTATTATTTTTCATCATTTTATTTTACCTAGTTGAGTTTAATTTTAATACTTATTTGAAAGATATTATTTTCTTTGTTAGGAATTGTGAGCGAAAATTTTTGAAAATAGGGGGTAGACTGCTAAGGATGTATCAATTTTCTTTTATTTAAAATACCCGGAGGAGTAAGCAAGGGTTATTCAAATTATTAAAATATTTTTTGCTACATGAGAGATAGTAAAAAATAATTCAAATGAACTAATTATTATTTAACATCAGGGAGAGAAAGCGGACTAAACAAACTGATAAAATACTTATTTTTTAACGAGGGCTCATGTTCCTCAGTCATTTGCTTGCAGTTCGTTCAGATTTTAAAAGTTGCACTAACCACAAAATAAATAAATAATATTGATAAAATCCATATTTGACTATATGTAAGTTAATATCAGGGAAAAAGAAATCAAACAAGGTCTAGATCCTCACAAAATTCTTTAATGACACACGACCGGTTTCGCTCTATCCTGAGCATCCTCAGACCAGCTAAAGAAGTATCATATAATAAGAGTGTGCAATAAATATTAGCAAAATGGTATTATATAAAATTGATTTTCTTTTTTATAAATCAGGGAGTAAAGCAAAATGGTAAAAGAATTTAAAAAAGTTACAATTTAAAAGCAGTTAAGAATGATCAAAATTTTCCAAAAAATAAAATTAGAGAGTGCAAAGTAAATAGTCACACTTATAGAAAACTTGTAAAAGCAGACATTAAATAAAGAATAAAACACATAAGTCTAAACGAACAACACTTTAAAATTAAAAATTATTTAAAATAATTGTAAGCACTTCGAACGGATACAAAATGATTCCGGAAAAGTCGAAGACTAAAATTTAAATAAATGTAGAAAATTCCAGAAAAATACAATAAACTTGTGCCATTTATTATGGAAAAACTAAACTAGAGTAATGTTGTGCTTAAACGTAGTAAAATACTTGAAAACCATATATGCGGAAGGTCTTCTATCGAGTAAAAAGTGAAAAGGGGGAGGAGGGGGTGTACTCGAAATTTAATTGTGAGTTTAATGAAAGGATCTCCACTAGTGGGCTGTTACCTCAATATTTCCAATGCCTCTAAAGGTACCTTTCTTGGCCGCATGTAATATTTGGAAATTGTGATTGATGTCAAAGTGATGTTTATTTTCTTTTAAATATTTACCGAGCAAGGAATCTACAGTAGAATTGGGTTTTACGCTACGTAAATGCTCTTTTATCCTAATTTCAAAAAAAATAATATTGAATTCGAATTATCACATCGATTTTTATGGACAAAATGCGTGGCGGAGATAGCCTGTCAATTATATGGGCAAAACCGTTTCCAGATATATTTTATCGCGATGGATAATTCTGTACGATTGTTGAACGGGAAGTACCGCAATAATTAAAAAAAAAAGTACTACGGGGACATGCCCACGCCCATACGTCATCTATCGGTAGATTTGGGAGACAGAATCTAGTTTTATGCGCGATAATAATTTGTGCAGTCGTACTACTCCAATAAAATTCCCTGTTCGCATGCCTGCATTTTTTACCCAGAGATTTCATTTGAATGATTTCATGGGTATTAAATTACTTGTTAAATAGAATCAATGACGTTCGAATATTTAAATATACACATCTTTTTCTTTTATGTTAACTTAATAACGGTGGTGTAAAATAACTACATGTACTTAGCTATCGTATAGGATCATTTAATGAGCGTTACACTAGTATTTAGTTACGTCGATACCCTTCGAAGATAAAATTCTCGTTACTTTTATCTCGATAGCCAATGAGGAGGGATGAAAATTCCAGTGGTCGTGAAAAATTTATGAGCTTTTTGTGTAGTTCCCGCGATAATGAGTTTTCTCATAAATAGGATATAATGGCCCCTATATACGAGTGGGCCTGGGTAAGGAGGCTTGACCGCTGATTATGTTGGTGAAAAAACAAGTTAATGTTCGATAAAGAAAGATTTCTTTACAGCTGAAGTAGTTTCGTTCTTAAGATTTCGTGTGAAGCTTTAGAACTGTTTATCTCTTATTGCAATATTCTTCCATAATTTCTAGTTTATATTTTTATCTTGAATTGTATTAATGTAACTTATTTTCCACTAATAAGTAAGTACTGCATTTAGTAGAAAAGTGGGTCCGATATTTTTCCTCTTTTATTAGATACAGAAAACTTATGGGTATATTAGTATAATATATACTCTACACCAATAGAATGCTACTAATTTTTTGTCAGGTTCGCTAACAATTGAATAGGAATAACAAGTAAGTGATTTTCGCAATCTAGAGCAATAAATTATCAATATTTAGATTAATTATGTTTGTGGTCACGTAGCTTTTGGAATAAAATGAAGGTTCTGTAAAGTCCAAAGTATTGTAAATATCAATCAATCATCATTTGCGATTGCAATAATTTTGTCAGATTCGCTAACAATTGGATAGAAATAACAAGTATGTACCTAAGTGATTACGGCAATCTAGCGTAATCAACTAATAACATTATTTAGATTGACCTATGTTGTGGTCACGTGGCTTTTGGAATAAAATGAAAGCTCTGTAACGTCCAAGGCATTGTAAATGTTGATCATCATTTATAATATTCATTCTTGATGCGATTATCGCTTTAAATATTTTTGAAATCGCTGGCAAGACCCTCACTGATTTTGATTAATAATTTTCACATTCCAATTTATTTTCTTACTTAAATGTTATCAATACTTTTCTATCTTCGGTAATCTCGCAAATTCCCTAAAAAATTCAATGAATTTTAATGAATGTGTAGAGATGTGTGCGTAGATATATCTACACATTCATTAAAATTCATTAAACTTACTCAGCTCTTCGTTCCGTTGTTTCCAACATGTGGGTAATAAATATCGGTTGTATATGTTTACTGTTTGAGAGAATTTCATTTATTATCTCGGATAGAATGGGTTGAAAAAGGAAGGAATTGTTATTATCATTTACTTCCCCGCATTTAGAGATTTTCTCGAAAAATATTAAAACTTGAACATTATAAATAATACGCACTGCAATTTTACAAAAGTGAAATACGGATAAAGTATTGTTTCGGTAAAAAAATAATTTCACAGTATGTATTAAATTCATTGCAGAAGATAAGGTGAGCATTCGACTGCCATATCTAGATAGGCTAATAATAAGAAATACAATTACAGAATTAAGGATATATAATAATTTATTGTAACTAAGAAACACTCTTAAGTATTGGCCATTGTTTATTATTTTAGTCCTGCATGTTATTTTTTACTTGTTTACGTTTTGATGATTTTTAATTATTTCTGCGTAACTCTAAATTTTATTTTCAACCATATTCCTAATATGAAGTAGATGTCCATGCAGATATAATATAATGTATTTTAAAATGTGTTAGTACTTTATATTTCAATTAAAAAATTAATTGAAGAAATTAAATAATTAATCATAAAAAAATTTGCATGTAAACAAAATTTAAGGTTGTGCCGAAATAATTCTTTTGAAAAAGATGAAAAAAAAAAATGAAACATGGGCCACTACCTCAAGAGTAATTATTATATTAATTATAAAGAAGTTTTGCCAACAATTTCGCATAATTAATTTTTTTCTTTTGAGGGTGATACTTAAGTGCTGTTTAGGTTTTAATAATAGTCACTTTCATTTGGTTACGCTTCAGAATTTTTAATTTGCCTTTCCCTTTTTGCAAATCTTTCTTTATACTTTTAATAAGCATCTAGCATTTTCTTTTTTGTTAAAATTGAACGGTTGATTAAAATATGTATAACATTTGGTTTATAGTTGTCCTATAAGTAATTTTAAGCATGACTCTGGTGCGCGTTATATTATTTATTAACAAGTGGCCTAGCTAGAACTAAGTGGGCGCTATATCCAAATTTCTTTGAGATTTCTTTTTCAAAACAAATAAAATATATTTGCCTAATAATAAAAACATATTAACATAGTTATAATAGATCATAATGCGATTGAACAACGGAAACTCTTTGCTTTGTCAATGAAGAAAATGTGAATGAGTGAAAAGTCATAAGAAATATCTAAACCATCAGCAAAGATTACAATATTATTACTGTATGCTGGAGCTTCTGATAAAAGGGCATAAAACAAATGACATTAATTCATTGACAAAATACATAAAAATAACCTTTTAGTCAGTAGGCTATTCATTTTTAGGGCAACATTAGCGCACTTCTTAAAAGTTCATTTTTGTGTATTTAAGAGTTTAGTATATTAGTGTCGTTTGTTTTATATTCTCATATATAATGTAATCACAATCCAGTTTCTAAAAAAAAATATATAGGAAATTTCTAAAACTATAAAAAAGGTGAGAAAAAGGAATTATTAATAAAAAACACCGAAATATAACCAAATGAAGATTAGTATTATTAACACTTAAATAGCACTTATACAGCATAAGTTGCAACCGGCACTACCCAAAAAGAAAAAAAAAAGAAAATATTAGAAGTAGTCTCCCGCTTAAAGCTAAAATAAATCAGCCATCTATAATGGCTACCCTTTCTTAGAGGTAGCAGATACTAAAAAAAGCCCAATATAGATATTACGTGGGTAAGTTCAAAAGACAAGATATTTGCAAAATTGGATGCGGTTATTACCATAAGATTTACACGGAATTTAATTTAAGGAAGCGAGTACAGAATCATCCAGTGTGGTAGAACACACAAATGATACCGTATTAAAATATTAAACCTTGGACTAATAAAAAATTCAGCTTCCCCGAGTTAATTACATATGCACGAAACTATATACATGAGAAAAAGCTTTTAATTACTTATTTTAGCCGGAATATTCAGAGTTGATGGATTTATTAGTGTAAAACTAATGCTCTTCCTCCTACAATTATTTCTAGCTCTTAGTATAATAGAAAATAAGCGCTTGTATTTTTCTAGGGTAAGGATATTGATGCTTGTTTAGGTATTATATCTTTCTATAATTCATTCGACTTTGGGTTAAAACAATTGCCCCGAATAAATAAGCTAGTGTAGCACGGACTGATCCCATCTTTTGTGTGATTGACATCATTATCGATTATAATTAATTGATCAAAGCCCTGCATTAATCGAATGGCTTAAGGGATTTCGACTAGTGCGAGAGGCCGCGAGTTCGAATCTCGGTCTGGTCAATTACAGTAATCGTAATTTTCTTTCCGGAGTCGTAATGATGATTAAAAGGGGCTTTTAAAAAAGCATGAACCAATAGATGGCGCCATCGGTTAAATTTACAAACAACATAACTCATTTGTAACTTGTTGAAATATATCTAATGGTGTGCTTCTGTACATATTCGTAGCCCCTCTAAAGTTATCTGTAAATCTGTACACAACCATGATACATGCTCACAGTTTTACAGATAATTTTAGAGAAGCTATAGGTATGCTCAGTATTCCACTATAAATCTATACGAACGATTGCAGATTTTATTGTTTCACTTAAATAAATATTTATTCTCATAATTTACGTAATAGCAAAGAAGTTGGTAATGATTACACAGAACAGTACTATGTAGTAATAAAATCCTTTATTGTTTTTCGGAGCAAGAATGAATGCGTATGTTACATGTTACAAACGGTTGCCAACTATCACGAGAGGTTAGAAACTCAGTTCGTCTAACGGTCGTTCTCGCGCTCCTCCGAATGGCGGGATATTTGAAATTTTATAATAAAACTAAACAGTAGTACTATTAAAAGACGAGATAAATCGAAGAAACTGCAGAGGAGATGCTTACTTCACCTTAGCTCACACAGCTCATACAGCTTGGTTCCTTGGCTGAACGGTTGAACGAGTAGCTACGCCCTATTCTCGATCGTTCGCAACGATCTACGACCCAGCATCCAATCCTTATATAGGTTTTAGTCCGCACTGTAAAAATTTCTTATTCAGGGCTGTATACACAGCTTATTTTTCAATTTCATTATCGCTTCATTAATTGGAAAACTATTTTGCTTCTTACTGATAGCTATCGTTTATTGTAACGTCAAGAAATTCATTAGCTTCAACATCATTGTTCTGATATTCATAACTTGTAGACAGGTATTCAATAATATAAACAGGAAGTATAATGACATCCGTTACATACAGCAATTATTAAGTATAGTCAGGCTTGTATTTTTATCCACATCTGAAATAGTCCTGCATATCTCGTGACTAGAATGCATTAAACGCGAGGGATAATACGTATGTATGTACGTATAACGTCCAGTATGTAATAAATACCATGTAATAAATATGTCTACGATGGAATTCAGTATGCCACGCTCTCATTATTTATTAATCGCAAAAAAAATGCTCGGAGGTATTCAGAAAACGTAATTCAATTTATTACAGAACGACGCTGTTACATAATGGATTACTCAAATTGAAAATATATAACAATATTAAATTAATAATATAGAAAAGCGGAACGAAAAGAAGTATAGGGAAAAACTTTAAAGCCCACCAGGAGGCTGTACTTGCAAACTAATGCAATTGATGGAACGGAATATAATCTCCTGGACATTTTCAATTCCTCTTCATCGCTTTTGTCCTCATCGTTCATCCCCTTAACAACATATAAATTCCATTTCCTAGACAAAAAAATATATATAAGAGAATACCGGAGGCTTACGACATAATGGATGAGAATTTTTCATATAACTAAATCTATTTCGGCCCTTTCAAGCAAGAAGAAAGCGGGCGGGGATTCCCCGACAGAAAAAAAGAGAGTTAACGCGAGACAAAGAGAAGGGAGCAGCAGCGGTGATCGTTCACGATTTTCGGTTATCCTTAGAGGCAAAAAAAAGGAGAAGAAAAGGAGGCGATGGAAATATAATAATATAGATATGACGGGCCACAACAATACCTGGCACATCAAACGGGAGATTATTGAAATATTTCAACTGGGTGCGTCAAGGGAGACGGTCGTTCACGTTGAAATATTACCTGCCCTCCGTACAAATTTAATAACGACAAGATGGAAGCAAATCATATTACTTCGTCGGAAAAGGAAAATAAACAATTTATTTTGATTTGTTTTCAACAAACTGAATAAACGAACAATTACAATGAATGTAATCTAATGTGCAACTAATTTGTCAACAAAGCGACCTCTTATACAGGCTGTTTCGTACGCTCGGTATGGCCTTCAATTTTTTCTCTTAAATACAATACCTCCATTATTACTGCATTTATAAAAATATCAGTAAATTTTGAACAAACAAGATATAACTTATTCATTTATTTTATTCATGGAGACATACTGTAAATATAGGAAACGTCAGTAGGTACTTGAAGTAAACTTAAAACTATGGACAACACACGCCTGCATACTACATTAAATAAAAAAAATCATTCAGCCTGTAGCAGCACTTCCCACCCAGATAATCCCTAAACATTTTTTTTAAATAAAACAATTGTTTGAGCAGTTTTTACATGGTATTTATAATAAACTGGTAGTTTATTAAAAATTCTAGATTGGGGACGTTAGCGGTTATATTTCAAAAACGGCACGCGGAACAGGTCCCTGCTGCATGTATTCTTGTTCTTTGTTCAACATGAAATTAGTTATATTTTTATAAACATATATAGATACTTCAAAAACGACGAGACGAGCTAAAGGCAAAAGTCTATACTCCGCAAAAAGTGAATTGCAGGAATGAGCATCACTGACCACGGTGATCTGTCGCAGAATACGCTTCTACACCATGAAGACATCGGTGGAATTGCTCCATAAGCAGATCTCGTATGTCAGCGTTAACTTCAACTCAGCATAATAAATTGAAACTAACTGATCAACATTTAAAACAGTTTCTAAGTTAATGAAAATATAAATCAAGGAACTCAGTTTACTGATCAAATTTTCAGTGTGATTTTAAATGCTGGTCCAAGTATATGTCAAGAAAGTATATGACCGAGTGAGCTTGCTTCATCATGTTGGAATGACATCTTCAAGAAAGTGCAAAATGCTTCTGCAAGATAGCGGACTTAAAAGTGTGTTGCTAATAAGACCTCCTTATACACTATTCGATCATGATCCTGATAATGTATACTTCTAATAACACGCGGATCAGCTGTGTTATAATAATAAAAATTGGGAAGTTTTCGGGGAAAAACCGCATGTCATTTATTAGAAACAAAGAAAAACTGTAGGATGAGATTAAACTCAAAGTGGCTATTTCGAAAACCGTTGCATCTCTTGCGATAAAACCCTCAATTGTAGCGATTAACACACTCTTATGGAAGGTACGACTTCATCGTCAGTAATATTTTATGAAGAATTGTAAATAATATTTTAATGAAATTTGATTGATTCATTCTATTTGGAGTGTTTAGTACCTGAACGAATTTATAAAGACACGGATAAAAGTTATTTCTTATTTAAAATTATTTATATGAAATATTTAAAATGTGGTCATACAAATGTCAATGAAATTCTTATTTTGATGAAAATTTATTGTTAGCCGATAGTGTAGATTATGTTTTCCTTTCCTGAGATATCGGCTTTTTTTGCACAATTTAATGAAAAATTTACCAATTAAACCATTTTTTTGACCTTTCGACATTTTTGTTGTTGTCTTCTTCAGAAAAAAATGAGTTTTATATTAAACACTTAACAACACAACACAAACATTTTAAAATTTAATATTAAAATTTACATTTTTTTAAAATTAATTCGAATTCAGTATGCTACACACACACATGTTAGTAAAGTACGTTGACAAATAACTTTGTTAGTAATTTAAAAAAAAATGTAAATTTTAATGTTAAATTTTAAAATGTTTGTGTTGTGTTGTTAAATATTTAATGTAAAAGGCATTTTC
This sequence comes from Protaetia brevitarsis, assembly GCA_004143645.1. Classification (NCBI taxonomy): domain Eukaryota; kingdom Metazoa; phylum Arthropoda; class Insecta; order Coleoptera; family Scarabaeidae; genus Protaetia; species Protaetia brevitarsis. The sequence continues at coordinate 656,419 of RXPK01000067.1, read as the reverse complement.
TGAAGAAGACAATAAAAAAATATGTCGAAACGTCAAAAAAATGGTTTAATTAGTAAATTTTTCATTAAATTGTGCAAAAAAGCTTCTATCTCAAGAAAGAAAAACAATGAAATTCTTATTATACCTACGATTGCCCACTGCTTACTACCAAAAATTTGTTTTCAGCATTGATGGTTGAAATTTTATGTCTTTCCTTTTTTTGTTACTTTTCTTTTTTTTTTCTAATCCTTTAAAAAATCCTCTTTAAGTCTTTCAAAAGAAAGCACGTTAAGTTTCTTTTCCGCAGTTGTATATCTGCGAAATCAGAAAAAAAAGTTTCTACCACATTCTTCTAGTATTCACGTCATATTAATTAATTCTACTTTGGTAAACTTTATTTTAGGCAAGTGCCTTAATTACTTTCATTAAACACAAAAAATGTACTGTTACTATGAAACGTCAACTAAGTATAATTATAAATACAACCAGAAAAGATAAGTAATGAAACTCACAATACTTAACTCAAAAAGCCTAAAAAGGTGAACAGATTAGACATGCAACATGCTTAACAAAAGTCAAAGCATGCGTAGGAAATACATTTTTTAAAACATATACAGTGTGTCCTATTACAAAAAATAGATATCCTCAATTGAAGTTGCCTAAGCTTCTACCTTAATGCCGAACACCCAGTGTATTAAACTTACGATATAAACACATCTGAAAGTATAAGTATATCTGTACTAAGATACTTCAAAATTTGGTTCACTCATTCTGAGTAGTAATGAAATTACAACCGCCTTTCTCAAACAATGTGAGCACACATAATTTTTTGGAAAATCAAAAATATCTTGGAAATTAAATGAATTTTGGCCTAAGCTATGTCATTTCTACTTCACTACTTTAAAATTTACTGCTAATAATAATGGGGGTATTGTATCCATTTAAGAAAATAAAATTGAAGGCTGCACCGAGGTTACGAAAAATTCTGTACAAGTGCTGATAATTTTACTTTATAATGAAATGATAATCCTGCAGAAAGTTATAGTTATGGCGGTTATTAGCCCCATTACCCCCTCCCTCCTCCCCTTTACATACGCGCTTGACCTACATTCAAAAGAGCACTTATGAAATGATCACAACAACATTGTATTAAAAAAAAAATTAAGGATAGTTAATGGATGTATTTGGAGATAAGCGAAATTTTATTTCTTAAAAATAGGAGGTACTTTGAGCATCGTAAATAGTGAATATCTGATACAAAAAAAATGCCTTTAGCCTCCATGCAATAAGCAAAAATAACTCAAAGTATCAGTAAAACGAGGTGAATGAGTATACGTGGACCCTTTATTAGTAGTGGTGGGCACTATCGATATTTTCAACTATCGATAGTACTATCGATAGTCGGACCAACTATCGATAGTTATCGATAGTTGATCATCGATAGTCGGACCAACTATCGATAGTTATCGATAGTTGATCATCGATAACTATCGATAACTATCTATAGTTGACTATCGATAGTCGACTATCGATAGTTTCAACAGTCAACTATCAATACTTACCACTGTCGATAATCGTCATCGATAATGCCCACCACTCTACTCAGCTAATATGTCCTCAGAAACACATTTTGTTTGTTATTTATTATTTGTGTTTTTTTTTTAGTCCAGACTAATAAGAATTCTAACACTAGTATTTCATGGTTTTATAGATATTACAAAAGAAAGAATTAGTTCCACTCAATGAATAGCTGATGATTGATAATACAAACGTTTTTAACTAACAAGACAATACATAAATAAAGCTTTAAGCTACTCAGAAAGGGGAAATAAATAGCACTATACTTGTTGTGTTTACATTGAATTTGAGCATCTCTCTGCGTTATAAACTATATATGTAGATATAATACTGGTGGGCATTATCGATATTTTCAACTATCAACAGTTATCGATAGTCCTCTATCGATAGTTATCGATAGTCGACTATCGATAGTTATCGATAGTCAGCTATCGATAGTTATCGATAGTCGACTATCGATAGTCGAAACCATCGATAGTTATCGATAGTCAAAACTATCGATAGTTATCGATAGTCACTATCGATAGTGCCCACCACTATTTATTAGCCATTGTTGGAAATTAATTTAGCAGCATTTGAGAAAGAACAACAATTATTATTCTTAAAAATTATAGCAGGATCCCCAACTATGTTTAGAAACACTCACTAGCAGGTCTTTCCGTGTGATATAACTCTCTAGAAGGCTATTTTGCAAATTTACATTCACATGGAGAGAATCCACCTCTCTTGATATAGCATAGATATTTTCCCGATAAATACAATACAAATAAACATTTTCAATGGTTCAGTTTCTCTAATGCTTTTAAAACAATATATCTGCTTTTGAATCATTAGGGAAGCATCCTTTAATGTATACATTTAATCGGCATGTTTTCCAAGAATCAAATTTCTTATCTTAATTTGTGACAGATTAGCGGCCACCCTCAGCAGCTGTTTTTACCTCAAGACCCTTTGCATCACGAGAACTCGAGTTTAATCAATATTTCATCCTCGTAACCCCAGAATCATCACTGAGATCTTTCCCAAAAGCTCGAGAAAGAAAGATGTGTAAAATGATAGGAAAAAAGAAACCAGCAATATTCTAAATGATACGCTAGAAATGAATTTAATTGCAGAACACTATGTGAAATAATTAAAAAAAAAAAAAAATTAGACAGAGTTGCAAATGGAAAGTACTGGAAGAAATTACCGACTCCGTTATTAAAGACTTTGCACTTTATAATAATAGAATAAAATAATATTTACATTTTGTGTTTTATTGATTTGATTTTGTAACTGTCCTATTCGGCCTATGACAGCGTCTGATTCAGAACACGCCGAAGATTAAATCAGACAATTATTATTTATATTATTTAAAGGTATAGTTTTTTTTTTACATTATTAAGTTAAAGTATAAGCATTTTTAACAGAAACGTCATTTTTATGTAGATTCGAAATTCTTAAAAATAAACAATTAATGAGTGGTGAAGAAAAATTGTCTCGTTCAAGATACCTCTCCTCAGTGTATATCCGAACAGAAGCTTAAATGTGACTTACTTAGATCGGATATTTTAGCTCTCTGTAACTGTATATCTTAAAGCTACTGCGCCGACTGCTTTTAACTAACAAAAACTCTACCTATTTTAAGCAGCCTAGTTTACATTTCCTCGAATAATAAACATATACACAAATAAACACGTGCTCCCATTGAAAACAATTAGAAATCAAGTGGGCAATAACTCAAGCCATTGCACCGTCGTTTGCGCACAGCTAATTTATTTCAATTTGTAGCAGGACTGTTCCGTATTATGTCTATTTTCATTATCCGGCCGGCACAATATAGCCTTCCACATGTACGAGAAATAAATCGAGCCCAATACGAAAGTCCTTCTCCACGGGCGCACGTATGCATGTGTGTGTGTGTGATTGTGTGCAGTGCCGTCGGAGAGCAATTATATTTATTGCCGTGGGTGTGTCCGCCGTAAAACTTCCCAAGTTAATCCGAAGTGGATACTAAATCGCCTCCAGTGAATATATCGGGAGTTTAGTGGCGCTTCATATTAATACTGTTACGATTGCGGAATGTAATATATCTCGGATGAAATATGACAGACGCATCTGATTGCGATAAAATTGACGAACACAGGCCAAAAATAAGAGAAAATTGAATTAATTAAATTCAATGCGTATAGTAGCAAAAAACTTGAAACAGTAACTCAAGATGAAAAAGAAAAAGATACTGATGTAACTAAGAAAACAGAAACTGAAATCAGTCATTTAGAAATGTCTCCTGCACTAATCGTCCTATAGCAGTATTCAGCACAGTAATTGTACAGTATTTGACACTTGTAAGAGGGATTTTATGATGAAGTGGGCATAGAAAGTGAGTAGCCTTAAAGACACGTTTTACAATCATTAGCGTGTAAATTTATTCATAGTTCTTGTAGAAAGGTTCACGCGTTCTTTAGTTCGACGCAATTCTATTTGCATTGCACGGTAAAGAACATGTGCAATTTTTATTGCAGCAATTTTCATTACGCGCTAGAAAAATTGCGAGCTGTAAACCGACCTTAATGTTCTTCACCCACGAGATTCTTTCACCAGTCTGGTCTTCTCATTGGAGCCATCCATTGCATTACCTGTTTAACTAAATGAGTGTTTGGCATTCGTTCCACAAGGGCAAGCTATATTAGTTGTAATTTTTCTACGTGTTTTATGATTATTTTCTGTTTTTTTTTTCGTCATTTAATGCCTTATCCTTTGCGAGAAAGCACAGATCCTATTACACAAATATTCTTTCAAAAATTAAAAATCGTGTTCCTGAAAGTCCACATTTCGCACGTGATATATGAGAAGTAAGAAACAAGTTTATTAAATCTAAAGTTTACCGATTTGTGTGATGACTGGTATATTATAGATTTTACTGATTATTCATTGTATTTAATATATTATTTACATATTATATTGTCAGATCATCAAGATGTTTCTATATTGCTTAGATTAGATTAGGGATAATTTTTTATTTATTTTTGGATTCTGCGACCATAAATACGTCAGCCTTCATTAGCTGTTTCTATAGCTACCTGTTGCCGTTTTTGAGTTATTTAAGTTTCTATTCTTTTTTAGCAATAATCATTGTATCATTCAGAAATTAATATCTCGGTTAACACTGCAAGTAGAGACTCCAGATTTGCTGTGATATGAATGTAGATATAATTCTAAGAAACGGTACGCACACTTCACATTCTAACTTACAGGGTGTTCAGAACTGAAAAACAAAGTGACATATTTTCAAATGCAGAAAACTCATTTTTTTTTAAATAGAACACCTTGTATTTTAATTCTAAACTAAGAAGTAAATATCACCCCCTAACATTTTATATCAGCATTCCCTATTCCTCTCTTTAATAGATTTTGAGATATGAGCGACTTTTTCTTAAGCAGACTACTAGCTCTATCTTTATATCTATGTAGCTTTTGAGTTTTTTTGCATTTGAAAATATGTCACTTTGTTTCTCAGTTCAACACCCTGTATGTTAGAATGTGAAGTATGCGTACCGTTTCTTAGAGTTATATCTGCATTCATATCATAGCAAATCTGGAGTCTCTAATTGCAGTATTAACCAAGATATTAATTTCTGAATGATGCAATGATTATTACTAAAAAAAAGAAAAAACTTAAATAACTCAAAAAGCGGCAACAGGAAGCTATAAGAATAGCTAATGAAGATTGACGTATTTATGGTGGTCGAATCCAAAAATGAATAAAAAATTGCATCATTCTATTTAAAATAACAAAGTTGATATCCATTTCCGGTCAACCGGAAGTGATATTTTCGTTAAGGTATTTCACATTTGCAGTTCCAATCGAACAGATAATGGTGCCAAAATCTCAAATATAAGTATATAATAGAACACCATAAACTTTTAATGAACCACTTACGTAGAATACCTGTACATCTACATTACAGAAATTGTCGTAAAGATGGCACTTCATCTGTTTCACACCAATAATGATGAAAATATATGTAGCTATATATTCAACATAGAAAAGAAAGCAGTTAATGTAATAAAATACTAATTTGGCGTATTAACCAGCTAACATGTAGCTTATAACAGCTTACTAGATTTTAAAATAAATTATAAGTAAGTGTAATGTGAAAATAAAAATATTGATTTAGAAGTATAATGATACATCTTTAGCTTATTTTAAAAACATATACAGAGTGATTCTCAATATATTGATTCCTGGGGTTATTTTGATAATAAAAGTTCATAAGAACATATGTCCAAAATGGCTTAGTTCTAAAGTTGTACATGTTTAATAGTAAGTTAACATAATTAATGTTTTATTATAAATGAACAAACAATTAGTAAAAACAAAATTACTTATACTAACTGTTGAAATGACCGCCCCAACTGCAATACAAGCTTCTATCCTCCGTCGTATTGATTGGCGAGTCCGTTCTAAAATACCAGGGGTATTTCGAATTGTTGAAAAGCTGCGATAATACGATTTCTCAGTTCATTGACATTTAATGGGAGTCGTATAAACTAATGATTTAAGGTGACCCCAGAGTAAAAGTCCAAAGAATTTAAGTCTGGAGATCGAGGAGGTGACGGTTGTGGACTCCCCGTCCTATCCACCGATCTGGCATACGTATTGTCCTAAACTCACGAGCAACTAAACTAAAATGCGCTGGAGCACCGTCATGCATAAAATACATTTTGTATCTTAATTGCAACGGAACTCTTCCAGCAGTATGGAGCTCCTCTTCAAGAAAATTGCCTCGCCATTTAACCGCATCGGTAAAAAATGTGGACCTATCAAGTGATCTCCAACAATTCCGGCCCACACATTGACAAAGAATTGATGTTGATGACGGGCATTCACTAGTTTTTGTGCGATTTTCTACGGCCATATGTGATTATTATGAAATTAATAATTGCGTTTCTAGGAAAGAAGCCTCTTCGGTGAAGAATATTGAGCCAAATAGTCAGGATTTTGTGCGATTTTTGTGTTGCATCCATTGACAAAAAGCCACTCTTTGCGAAAATCTGCCGGCAAAGTGCCTGCACCCGTGAATGTGATATGGAACAACAGTTGATCTTTCAATATTCACCAAACTGTGGCCTGACTAATGTTTAACAGCAAACGCAATTTTCTGGGTGCTTGTAGTAGGATGTTCTTAATTTCATTTAGTTCATTTCTTCAAGTTGTGGAGTTCTCACTGTAGATGGGTGCTCGTTCTCAGTCGTCGTTTTTTTAATTTCCCGTTTCACTAAGACGTTGTGAAGACGGGCAAATATTGAATGATGCGGGATGATACGGTTCGGGTATCGTTCTTCATAAGACGTCTAGCAGCACGCAATTTTCATTGGCAAGACCGTAAACGAAATGCATTCATACATCTCAGCATTCGTGTATTCATTTTAGAAAACAGAAACTGGCAATAACTCTGAATACTCTGACAACTATTGACAAATATTGAAATGACAAATAAACAATTCCCTCTCAACACAATAGTTTTTGAAGAACCAACTGTGATATTATATCATGTTAGTCAGAGTTCATAATTTATTATTAAACATTCAATAACTTTAAAACCAAACCGTTTTGGATATATACTCATATGAACTTTTATGATCAAAATAACCTCAGTAATCAGCTCTTAAACTTTGTCGCATATATTGAGAATTAGCCTGTATAAAGCAGTTATTGTAAGTTCTGGATTGGTGGTATTGAAATTTGGTATTAGAAAGAAAAATGAGTTCTTTCCAATCCTTTAATGTAATACAATTTCGCCTGAGGATGGCCTAGAGCCGAAACCGGTCGTTAATTATATTACATTAAAGGATTGGATAGAACTAATGTTTTCGTTTTCCTTTTTAATACCAAATATATAAAGTAGCTTAATATTGGTATCGAGCTGTACGTTAAATATCTTATCATACTTTCCACCCTACCAAATAAAACTTTCTCGTTTCCGTTCTAAGCACTTCTACCTCATCAATTCGTCCAAGGCATATTTAAAGAGGATCACTCACTTATGTTTACCTATCACTAACTATTCGATCTTCGGTCCGGAAAACCAGACGTTCGCTCAAGTATCGGATTATTCCTACGGCGGTGGTTGTCCGATCTGGCGAACCCTCAACGCGCGGAAAGAAATCTGTTAGCGATAGCGCTATTATTTCATCGTTCCCCCCAGGAGTGCGGTTTCAGTTTGCAGTGATAACACGCTCTGCGACCCAGCCGAGTGGGTAGAGGTATATTATACGGCCTGGCGGTCGTTGCGCTGTATGCGCTACCCGATCAATCAACCGCGACTGCCGCCCGTTGTAACACAAGTGCGATGAGAAACTTGACCATTATTGATGTAACGCACATGTGCTTGTTACCGGGGTACATAGTATTAAACGTGGCGACGATATAACCCCTCTTCATCTGCAATGGGGCGATCCTGTTTCCGTCAAACTTACCGGACACGTTTAATATGTTGCTGCTAGACGTCCTTAATCATAATCTAATTTCAGATTTACAAAATTGATGGCGTTAGGACGACGGTATTAACTGGCCATCCAAACGCGAATGATTAAAGAAAAATTGCTTTGACATAAATTGTCTTATGACTGGTTATGAAATTTGCAAATATATAATGTAAAATTGTTTTATTCAATCGATTTCATTAAAATAACTTTTTGCAACGACTTACTGCTCGTATAGCGAACTTTATTAGCATATAATTTAAAAATTAGAATATGTAATTTATAGTAGTATAAATTTAAAAATTTTATAAATTTTAGTCTCGACTTTTCCAGAATCATTTTATATCTTGAGTTAAAGTGTTGTTCGTTTAGATTTATGCGTTTTTATGGGACTGAAACAGAGACAATTGTTACAACATCGAAATTAAAGGGAGCGTCTTAAGGACAGTGTAAAATGTCGCCAGAATGGTGTGTATTTAAAAGAAAAACAAGAAATGACAACGAGCAATTGGGTCACACAGTATTACGTCTACCTCCATACTACTATATTTTCAACTCCCTAGAGTTGATTTGGAGATCATTAAAGCAACATATTCGTCGCTAAAATACCCCACTCACATTTAGCGAAACAAGAATAAAGAAGATCCAAGTAGCTATATTATTAATAATGCCAGATACTTAAAGAAATTGTGTGCAACATGTAATGGGCATAGAAAACTACTATTTAGAGTATGCAAAGTGCATACCAAAATTTATGGTATATGTGGATGACGATGAAAGTAGTGATTTTGATGATTGAAGCAGTATTAAGGTTATAAAGCTATGATAATCTTATAGTACCTAATGTTTTCTTAGCTTATGCAATTCGCATTTCTTTATTTGATTTATATTTAGTTGATTTTAATTTTTAAAGTAATTTTTTAGTAAATTTTTTTTAATTGTATTCATTTTTATTTTTACTTGATATAGCTGGCTGGCTGACTAGCTGTTGGAAAATAAAAATACTATTACTATAATGTACACAAGATGAATGCTTTTACCCGATAAAGTATAATTACAATAATTGTTATTATATAAAAATGCACCAATCATAGTATTTAAGTTAAGTCTAATGTAAAACATGTGTGTACCTTAAAACTGTATGCATATCAATATATTTTAATATCGAACATAAACGTTTTTTATAATAGACGTGTGGTATAATGATCTTTGTGAATAAGCCTCTATGAACCACTCGTGCTCGAAGGATTGTGTAAACTTTTCTTTTCTGAAGTTCGAGCGCCAGTGAATAAGTCACATCGTCATATCTACATTGAGAGAAATATCCTTTTCATTTAAAAGAAATTACATTAAACCAAAAGTTTTTGCTTTTTCTATATGGCCAACATGATTTGGTGTTTCCTTGAAAAGGAATATAATTTCAAATTCACGCATATTTTCGGAAAAGATATATTTTTCGTTGAAACAGTTTATTCTTTTAAGTGAAAGATATTGATAGTTGATTCAAGTCCTCTTTATTTTCAACTTGAAAACTATGCAGATTGGCAGAAAACCGCAAGCATTTTGATTCAAGAGGTTTTCCTTTTCTTATATAACATTTATTCATTTTAGACTTAAGCGTAAGCACAACAAAATGCGGAGGTCATTTTTAATCGAAATGAAAATGATTTATCTCCAAAAGCCCATGCACTAAGGAGGGATTTGCCGTTAGAATGTTGTAAGTCCTAGTAATATTGGGGGAGTTGGTCGCAGTGACCATCCTAAAGCACCTAGTGTGCCGTTAAAGAAATCATCCTTTCAATGGCGATGAATCCTACCAGATGTTGATGTGGTAAATATACCAGATTAGTATGTTGTGATCGTAGTTTCCAGCCTATTTTGTGCGAAATATTATCTGTTACTGGAATGAATAGGAGATGCGCCATCTATGCGACAATTTTTCTACTACACATAAGTATATCTGCGCAACTGCTGTACTATACGGGGAGAAAACTGCTATACGAAATTAAAATGCAATATTTATTTTTACTTCCATGTAAATATTTAGTTAAATGAATAAATACTGCTCTAGCTTCAAATAAATCTATTAACCAGATTATTTGTTTGATTGAGTACAGGAATATTTTTAATATCACTAAATCAAGTAATAATTTGGTAACTGTAATCAAGCAAAATGGTTGAAAACGACAAGGTTGCTTTTTCCGTGTATAACAGTTTTAAAACCTTCAAACACTATATACTGCTGCAAAGTTCCTTGACTTATAAGTAAAGCAGCATTAACTGAAAAGATTCCAATTCTTTCTGAAATTTCTTTAACCTCGCGCGAAAAATATTCACTTTTATTCATTATTGTTTGTGTATCTGAGATTTATGCACGTGGAAACATGAATAAAACTAAAATACTTCCGTGTAAAAAAGCACTCAGCTTGAATACAGCAGCTTGCATTTTCCGTTAAAAGGCAAAAGTTTTTATCAATATATACATGCGGTCCACGCAAATAAACCAAAACGTCCGGCTTTTTTATTTAAAATACTGTTTATAATTCAATAATATGATAACGTGTAAAAAGAAATAAATATGTTGTAAATATGTACATAATAATAACAAGATAATATGTAATGTGTATTGTCTTACTTAAACAGAAGTTATACAGACATTATAAAATATTAATCAAAACTAAGTTGCATTCCATTTAATTACGGCCGAAAAGCATGTACTTAAGAAGAAAATAGTCTTCCGGCAAAACTGCACGCTACCTTCGACTAAAAGAAACACTTTTCTGAGAAAAGGTATTCTTTTCATTGAACACGATAAAAACCAAAAGTTATAAAACTTTTCATTTAATGAATCTCTTTTCTCAGTGTATGCGATACACATTCATATGCAATACATACACACGTAGGTACTGGCATTCAAAAAACAATTCATTCACTGTACACAAGAGGACTTAAACTTAGAAAAATATGTGCATTGGTTTAACAAAACGCTTTTTGTTATTTCATTTTAGTAGAACCAAATACATATTCAGTAATTTCAACAAAAATTCGGTTGTAAAGTCAACATAAAATTTGTGTAAGATTTTATTGTTGCTGCAACATAAAAATTATAAAAGAAATAGAAAATCTGTTGGAGCAAATGATATTTGGTGTTGGAGCAATGTGCGTTAAAACATATTTTTCTGTTCCGTCTGACACCGTTACCTATAGATGTTCTATTAGATGCTACTACCACTTGATCGAAAGATGACGTACACGAAACTATGACTTTAGGATTTGTTCATATAATTTGCATGAATACGAGGTAATTTCGTATTTACCTGGCATTAAGTCAAGCAACCATTAAAGGGGCGGTCTTGGTACGAGGCTCCCTTTTTGCACCTATGACTGGCCTTGCCCCACAATTGCTTCTCGATGTTGGGGGTGGGAAGCAACTCTGTTCGTAATTTTTGATGGTCGGAACTGTGGTTATTGCCAAAGATTTTCATTTGATACACAACAAAAAATATTGCTCTTATTTAGTTATAAGTTTATGCTTGATTTAAGTAAAATGTTATTAATATCAAACAATTACTGTTTTGCATGAAATATAATATAACTGTTGGATTATTTCATGCATTGAGTAGACAGTTGATTGTATTTGTGTTACCGCAAATCGGTGCACTTTAACCAAATTTTACTTTTCAACCCACAAAAATAAGTCATTGTTAAGCCGTATTTAAATGAAAATTGTTGTTAAATTTACCATTTTTTTGTTGTTGAATCAATGCATGTATTTTTCTGAGTGTACAAAATTAAAGATCACATTTTAAAGAAATGCAAACTTGCAGTTTAAACAGGAACGAAATGAAAAGTAAGTATACAAGTAGACGAACTTAACCGGAAAAAATAAATAAATAAAAAAGAACCAGATGTCTTTTTATGCGGTAAACTGGGTCAAGAAAATAAATCTTCATTTGTAGAAACACAAATCTGCTAATTGTATTCAATTATGCGGGAACCCCATTCACATAAACTCGGAATCCCGCCAGATATGAAATGTTTTGACGCCCTAAATAGGGAGACACATTTGGAACACGCTCGTAATCTACACAATGCCTCGTTATCGCCGGAAACGCTTTTGTACCAATTTTCTCGGCTTTAATTAATTCGTCCAACAAAGAACCAGCGCTCTGTTTGTTTCATTCGCAGAAGCCCGGGACCAATACGTTATGCCGCGGATCCATCAAGTGCAAAACTTCTAATTATCGTCGGCCGCCTGTAGACGTGGATATTTTAACGCACTCAAGTGTTATTTCGGAATATTAATTAAGGTTTGCACTTAACTGTTCCTCCTCCGACGTTTTAGTATAATAGGAGGGCTCGTTTGTATGTATGCCTACCTCTTCCGTATGTACATATATTATTTACTTACAGAGTTTACCAACTACCTACTTCCTGATTAATGTGTTAAGCGCATATTAAGCATCATAAACAGAGACCCGATACCCGCAAATGTAATAACTGTAAAGAAAATACACTGGCCGTAGTTGGGAATAGTTGCTGCGAACTCATTTTCACATATCTTTTTGCCATTATATTCTAATCTTTCTTTCTTTTTTTCGGAATATTTAATATTATTCTCTAATTAATAACTGACTACACATAAAACAGTAAAACATAATTATTTTTGATTAAATTAATCAAGTTATACTAAGCAAACGCAATAATTTTGGAATACGAATCCTTTCCATTTACATACCTCTTCTATACGAGTTAAAATAACTTTGCCTCATTTACAAGTTTGCAGATAACATCCAGAGTACGCTACGTCTGAGTAGTAAAGCCATTAAAGAAATACACATGTAGCACCTACAGCTGCACTATCGAAACACTTGCCGCCGTGTTATGCACTAATTAACACAGTCCTTACAGCCACACGTATATCGCCTGTTGTACACTTATGAGGTCTTTATTATTCAGACAATTACACAACCGTATGAACACATGCGCATTTAAGAGACAAAACGCATACATAGCACGAGATTTTCGCTAGACTTCGTCACACGAGATACCGGGACAGAAATCCACGTTCTATTTATTTCACATTCGCTTACTCGCGTCCAAATAAATTACATTAAAAATTGCTGAAATTTGGCGCAAATGTCAGGCATATTTTGATAAATTCATTCGTAGGTATACATAAAATATATTATTCGTGCGTAGGAATTTTCAAATATATAGCCATGATCAAAAGTATTAAGCGCCGTAGATTTTTGCGGATAATCAAAGCAAAACGAATAGAAAAATAAAGCTTAGATAGTGAGGTTTAGTTGCCACCATGGTGTGCTTTTATTGAAGTATTGATACTTTTTTTTTCAATACGAGAACTGCTGATATCTCAAAAATGTAAAACCAAATAAAAATGGTACTCATTATGAATAAGCAATTAAAAACTTCCGTGGCGATAAAACTCCAGACCTCGTAAGCAGTGACAGATAGGAAAAAAATTGTGTTTCGTAACAACGGTACAGCCTTCAACTTTCCTTTTTTTAAATACAATATCCCCATTGTTATTGCATTTTTAAAAGCGCCATTAAAGTTTAAAAAAATAAGGTATTTACCGCTAAAGAAGGTTACATCTAATTTTTTTGAAGCGTCTAGCCGGTTAAGCATATGAAAACTGCACTCGCATCTGATGAAGGGTTATTACCTTGTTTTTATTGTTCTTCATCTAAAATAGCCACACAATTAGTCTCACGTCCCTAACCCCTATTGTAAAGGAAAAATGGGGTGACAATCCTTAACGTAATTTTTTTCAGCACCTATTGAAGATATCTTTCTGAAATTTAAACTGTACTTGACTATCCATAAACTCATTATATTTTTTTTTTCAGAATTTGTGACACTGGGACTGTAAAAACAGAAGTATATTTTGGAAGTGTGTGTTTTTGATACTAACCCTAAAGTGACACCTACCAAAAAATATATATCTTATTCGTTCATTGGTTAGCGTGTTAAAGTTACAAAAGGGTCGAAAAGGTGCAACAAAGTTAAAAAAAATAAAAATCAATTATGGATATGTGCATATGTATCAATTATTTACCAAAAACTATATTAAAACCTGTAAACTATCCTAATCTATTCGTCATAAATATGTTCTTATAACAAATATACACCTAACAAATAAACTATAAACAATCAATATTCGTAGCTCATCAATAACGATGACGACTACTGTACTATACTCGATAAATATTGATATTGGACCGTCGAATATGCGATTTTCAACATTCGACGGAGAATTTCCGATTCATTTCTTGTCATGTGTGATGTAGACTCGGTACAATTTTATACTATAATGTGCTATAATGAGTATGCAGTGACCTGTTTCAAGAACGATTCGATTTTCATACAAGTTTTCTCAAGTCATAAGAAATTAACTAGCCAGTCAAAACATAGTTGGCAGGTCACATATACTTAAATACAGGCAAAAGAAAACTGTGTTAATGAAAGTTAAATTGTTTTATTGAGTATTTTGTGGGAGTTTTGTATATCTATTTTTTTTTGTCATAAATGTTGGCTGATAATATATAGAGATACGCAACCGACCGTGTCTTACGGGCTAGACCCTTTACCGGCATATATAATATTGGAAATCATTACAATTGAGTAAATATTAATTCTTTCCTAATGTACGAAATAAATGAAACTGATTTAAATATATGAAATTTAAAGGCATCTTGGCAGCTGAATATTCTACCATGAAAGTATATCGTATTTTATTTTAAAAGCGTTAAATTATATAAAAAAATAGAAAGGTTATGATTTCAGATTGCGACAGTCAACAATTAATGCACATCGGAACAACAAAGAAAACACGGGAATGTATTACGGAATCGCATATAATATTCAATCGTATATAATATTCATAGATTTTAGGAACACTTTCGACTCAGTAATATAATAAATACAAAATACAATGCAGTAGAAGAATCAAATAAAAGCGTTAGAAGTACCAAACAAATTTATAGGTACATAGGAGTACTACATACTGACGAAAACAAACATGTAAATAAAATTGATAAACATAAACAAATAAGGAACGAAATATGTTCATCCAATATTTTCAATTATTTAATCTAACATTATAGAAGGTGTCATGAGCAGCACCGAATTACAGCTAAAACATTACAAGTTGTAGCGTACACCAACGACGTCAACAATAGCATGATATATGTTTAAAAAGATCTTATAAAAGAAATCAATAGCTTCTTAGAGAAAGGAGAAATAAGTATGGACTAGAAGTTATTAAGGAAGAAATGACAAAATACATGAAACTTTGAAGTGAAAAAGAACAGAAAACGAACCATCTAAAAATACAAGAAGAGTTTGAAATAGTATCAGGCGGTTACATTGGGACAGAAATATAAAAATACACACACCCGTAAAAGGTAGAACACAGAGACGATACTACAAAGAGAAAAAAGATTAACAAAGCAACAAAATATATTTCGTTAGAGGTATTTATTTTAAGCAAGTAACTATTTATCTAACTTTGCGGGTTTGTTTATTTAGCTATACAATGAAACCTTGCAAGCGAAAACTATTTAAACCAAGCAAACATTTGTTACAAATGGCGCAAGTAACAAACTGAGAGGATTCCATTCTAACAATTACAAATAATGTTAATCATGAATAAATATTTCTTTTTGATTTGCATCTATTTAAGTTGAATTACAAACGCTGGATTGAATGAGCATCTTTAAATTCAATGGTCTGAAATATTTTAATCAGAGACTTATACAAGTATTGATTTGAGAATAAGTTTTTATTTATTTTATCAAAACACCGTTATAATGCATAATAAATAAATAAATAAAATATAACTCCGGATTTTAACTCATTTTGTTAAAACGTGTGTTTTTTATACAAGTACGTTTCAATAAAATGCCTGGTTGTGACAAAATGATTTGAGGGTGCCTGAAGTAGGGCAAGGGTTTAGAAAAACGATTATATTATACAAACAATTAAAATAATTGCGCATAGAAAGTGTCGCACAAAATGAAATTAACGGTAAAGCATAGGGATGTCTAATATTTACGAACAAGGCTGTACATATGGTACTTTCAAAACGTAAGTAGAACGCATTTTACAATTCTTAAAACCTAGATAGTGTCAGTAGAAATAAATAAACAAAATTATAATTTTTGTGAACCTATCAGTGCTGTGCATTTCAACCAGATAACGGGTTTTGCATACAACTGTTATAAGCTAGAAGTAAAGTAAGGACAGGCCACATTTCATTTAGACAGTTAATTTAGAACCATGTATACAATAAATGAATTCCAAGGATATTTTTCCATGTTTAAGGGTTTCAATTAATGCGTTTCTTCTTGCCTAATTTTCATTTTTCTCTGTGCTTCTACTGACGGTTTCGGAGTAGTAATTGTATTTTAATTTTCAAAACTACGAATCTGAGATGATTGGAAATTGTTTGAAAATTAAACTGAAATTAAACTGATTTCTCGATTAATATCCCAATAATTTATCATTTAACATACGAACAGAAATCATAAGAAGGCATTACCTTTTCTTATTCAATAATTGAAATTCGTCTTTAAACAGGAAAGTATCTAAAGCATAAATTCTGCCTTTGTGATCCACCCTGCATAACCTACAGCGTCTGGTATGTACACTTCTCGCAGGAAAAATCGGGACACCAGCGATTGAGAGTTTTAATTTTTTTTGGTGTAAATAAAGCTTTTAGGGAACGTATTTACATTACAACAGAATGAATTGATTCGAGCTTTAAACAAATAAAATGAGAAGGAAGCTTTATATATAGAATAGTAAAATACATCATAGTTTGGATGACGGTGCGCCGTATTCTTTGATGATAGGAAAATGAAATAAACAAGGAAATATCCTGGCAAAAAATTGTAGTAATACGAAAGACTATTCAGTCGATGGCTTTATTTAAAAATATATATTTAGCTTATTTCATGTTTATTAGAACATAGGGTAGAATTTTAACAATATTATTTGAGAAAAGTTTAAATCCTTTAATCTAAAAGGAATATAATATTCCACAAATTATAATTGCTACTTGCTAACTTACAGAATTTAAACAGATGTTAATAGAAAAGTCAAAGAATTATTAAAGCCTATTAAAAATAAATTATATACTGGCTGTACCATAGCTACTTATTATCATTTTCTTGTGGAGAGATTCAAATTGCCGGTTTACACGAACTTGTGTTGCAACATTAATGAAGCATTTACTTGTGTTAGAAAAGAAGAACTTGCTTTAACAATTATTACAATATGTTGCGCTTATAAACATAACAAACATTGTAAGAAAGCATTTGTTCACGAATCTCAGTTAGTGCTAAAATTGTTTGAATTTGATACTTCTAATACTTTTGCATACTATTACTGGAGCTGTGCTCATAAAGGCAGTTTGTAAACAGACCAAGTGTTCGCCATATTTCAAAAAATAGAACGACATTGGATTGCATAGGCCATAGCTAAAATGTATTACTTGAATATACAAAAAAAGCAGGTTATAAATAAATAATATCTTTGCGAAATTATTGGTTAAAGAAAATTTGTAATAACCTAAAAAACTATTTGGTAATTTTTTAAATATAGAAGAAAACTTTATATAATACAATATTTAGATAATACTAAACAAAATAAATAGTTAATACATCAATAATAGTGTATCAATAAATCTATGAAAATCACATTTTTCCGAAACTAAGGAGGCTGCTTGATATTGTCTATTGCTGAAAGTAAACTTGCGACCAAAATCGAAACCAAGTAACTAATATCAAACGCAATGATTTTAAAATCCGATCTCCATATTTTTTCTTAAAAAAGAATTATCTCTACATAACATCAAACAAGTTTAAATACATATATATATTCTAAATGAAGCCGTCTATTAGAGACGTTTTTGTGATGTATTTTTTTTTTTGCATGAGTATTTCCCGTATTCGGAATTATTAAAACAAACGCCGCCAGCGAACTTCAATGTGTTTATTCAATGTATAAACTTTGTCTCTCTAATACATTTTATATTTCTGTTTAAAGCTGTATTTTACACCTAACAAATTTTAAATTCTCGATGTCCCCGATTTTCTTGCGAGAAGTGTACATGAAATAACAATAACCAATCTTTAGAATTCCGTTCCCAAAAACTCTATTAGGGTAGTTCCAGCAATTTAGACCAAATTCATCCCTCACGTTGCCACCTGCAACAGAGCAAAAATTATAAAATCAAAACCAAGTAGAGGTCTAAACAATTGATGGCAAAACGTTTAAGGCAACAGTAAGATAAAAATAATGTCGACACAAAACGAAGAATTCAAGGAATTTTCTCTCCTCAAGACGAAGCTTTCAGAACTTGGTCAATCAAGGTAGCATTCCAGTCGTCTAACTGAGCTAATTACTTTGATTTCATTGATTGAAACAAACTGAGACATGGAAAAATTTCTAATACTTATATCCTTTGCTTTTGGTTGAATGAAATTTATCTCTGTTAAAATATCAATGCAATATAAATTGTTGTTCATGCATTCATTCCACCCTATTTCAACGCAGTAAATTACAGAAATACCTATACAGACTGAGATTATATCCTTTTTACGACCATCGACAAACGAATGCGTCCATATTATTATTTATTTTACTCACTGACGATGGCATGTGCATGTTTCTATTCCTGCAGGTCTACGCTGGTGGGTCGTAAAATATTTTAAAACGAATGGTGTCATATACGAACCGTATGATTTATGAAACGTAGAGAGTCAGCCAATATCGTTACACCCCATGCAGACACCGACGCACGTCAATTGGTGAATAGTTGTGGTATGCACATCGTGACAAACACGTGCCTATAAAACAGTCGCGCATTCATCCGGTCGACTCCTGCCAATAATTGGTCTTTACGTTCAAGCGGACGTTTGTCCCTCGTATTAATTTCCGATTTTGGGAATCTAGTTTGTGCAGTTTTCGTCCCCTTGGCGATATTTATGGAGTTTGCTAACAAACTTTACAGAAGCGGAATCAATATAGTGAAAATAACGTTGGGGATGACGTAATATTCGTTTTGACCAAATACATTTCCTATGAAGAACAATCCCCATAAAAACTTCACGATATCCGATAAGCTCCACTATTAATTTCCCCACAAGCTGCTATTCTCTTGATCCCACTGTTGCTGTTGTATGTATCGATCATTATCCTCGTAGAGCGCAAGAGATGAAGCTCTTGAACCTGTTAAAATATGCGCGTATCATTTGCACGTAAACCTATATGGAGAACTATAACGTACACCGTAAATAATGCAAATCGTTCGCTGGAAAGGGAGAGTCAAATGCAAATCGGTTATGCGGATAAATATGCACACGGGTATTTCAATTGAAACTATTCCTTTGTTGGGTGTAGTTGGCGAGTTAACGATTTAAACGAATTTGTATTCGCCATAAAGTGGCCTGCAATAATGCTTTACAATACGGTAAATTTTAGGTAATTTGCATACCTGCAATCGTGACGAGTATTAAAGCGTGCATTTTATAAAAGATGGTTGGTAAGTATGGTGGAGTAGCAACTGCGCTATTAATATTTGAAGATGTAAATTGCTTTTTAGAAAGACTTAATGATAAGCATTCAGAAACGATGAAACTGAGTGTGCAAGCTTTTTCATATAAAAAAAATGAATTAATACATTTTTAATATCGCTCTTTTGGGATTTATTCATCGGTATTCTAATTTCTTTCTCAAAATCTTATTAAAAAATGCATAACTATTTCATTCTTCGGTTTTTGTCGACATATGTGATATATAATTAATACTGAAAAGCATTAAAGATATTATAACAACTATTGTGGCTGTAAGCCTGCCCACTGATAAAAACTGATGTAATTTTTCATAATATATTTCAAAATGTTTACATAAAAATTAAGGAGAGCTATACAGAGAAAGGGATTTATTAAATCGAAAGGCATATTTCTTTGTCTTTATTTAAAAGAACCAGTTTTTTCAGTTAATATATATTTCTTTTAACTGAAGATGATATTATTTGAATAAAAAAAATGGTTCTTTTAAATAGCAGCACAGACATTTCTTTGATTTAAAGAATCTATCTATATACATAATNTCAGAATTTAAAATTCCTTGAGTTTGTAATGCACTTTGAGAAGTGTATTCACATCTATCATAGCCTAAATACTTATTATGTAATTAATTACCGATCACAGGTAACGACAAGAGCTTAAACAGAAAAATAAATATATACAGAGAAAAGGTTTATGCATAGAATAAACAACCAGAGTTTCGGGTGGCGGCGTTTTAGAAATAATCAATGAAAAAAAATACATAATAACAAAAGGAACTCTGAAATAGACGGCTCATTTAGAATATATATAGTATTTTAACTGGTTGATGTTATGTAGAGATAATTCTTTTAGAAAAACATTGGGTGATGGGATTTATACTAATATTAAAATTATGTTACTCGTTAGTGCTGGCTTTGATATTTAGTTACTTAACTTAGACTTATGCTCGCGAGTTTAATTTAGCAAAAGAAATATGTCGTCAGACTCCTCAGTTTTGGGATAATATGATTTTCGCAGATTTATGACTACTATTGACACTATTATTGGATATATTAATTTAATTGTTGTTTAATATTCTTAATATTGTATTACTGTAAGTTTTCTTCTTCTATAAAAAAATACCAAAATCAGGTTTAAGATTATTTATAAAATTCTTAAACAAGGCAATTTAAATTCGCAAGAATTATTAATTTTATGAACCCTCCGTTTATTGTATTTTCAGAGAATATTAGCTATCGCCTGATGTAATCTGACGTCGTTGATCTTTTTCTTGAAATATGGCCAACACTGGTCGTTTTACAACTGTCTTTATGTAGCACAGGTTTATTAAAAATTATTTATATATTATCGGTTTATAATAATAACAACATTGTAAGAAAGCATATTGTTCGTTTACTCAGTTAGTGCTAAAATAATTTATTGTTTGATTTGATACATTTAATACTTTTTCCGTTGCTACTGCCCGAAGCTGTGTTACAGACTAAAGTGTTAGCCATATTTCAATAAATAGACATTAGATTACACAGGGAATAGTAAGATATTTCTTGAAAATACAGTAAACGGAGGGTTAATAAATAAATAATTTTTTGGGAAATTAATTGCTTAAAAATTTGTAAATAAATCGTAAACTGTTTTTGGTAATTTTTTTAATACATAGAATATTTTGTCAGTAATACAATATTTAAGAATACTAAACAAACAATAACGAATACAATCAAGTAATTGCATGTATGTAATGTAATAATTATGTGAAAATCACATGTTTCAAAAACTCAGGAGGCTGATTGACATAATTGGTATTAATTGCTAAAGTATTACTTCCGGGCATAAATCAAACTAAGCAAAGAATATCATAGTAATAAGTAATATATTTTAAAATCCATGGCATATGTTTCCTTAAAAAAAAATTATCTTCTACATAACATCAAACAAGTTAAAATACATACATGCGTATTCTCTAAAATGGTGCGGTCTACTCAGAGGCCTTTTTAGTTGTTATGTATTTATTTTTTTTGCATTAAATATTTCCGCATTCGGTATTTCTAAGGAAACATCGCCACCGAATTCCAATGTGTTTATTTAATGTATAAACTTTTCTCTACATATTTTAATTATCTGTTTAAATTTTTAGTCTTTACCTTGATCGCAATAATACACACAAAAACATGATTTATGGCTTTGATAAAGTGCATATATCCTATGAACAGCTGCATTTACACCCAAGGAATTTTAAAATTCACGATTGCTGGTGTCCCGATTTTTTCTGTGAGAAGTGTACATTAATTTATTATTATTAATTTATTAATATTTGCCGTCCTGTCGGCCTTTCAAGATCTAATATCGACATATGTTCGGTTAAACGCTCGAATTTACATCTCCTCTTAGCTTAATTGGTAAAGCACCCGTCCGGCAAATGGGAGGATGTAGGTTCGACTCCTGCGTGAGAAGAAAAATTTTTCTTGGGAAAAATAATAATAATTCCTCCTAATTATTACAGTTAATAGCAAAAATACATTAGTTTGTTAATTTCTCACTGTAAAAAGTTTGCAATACTAGAATAATATGTATAATAATTAAACTGCCTTTATTTAATACTATTTTTACCTGAACTCCAAAATGTTCATTAAACCGAATGATACTTTAGTTTAAATAGCTTATCTCTTATATAAACTAGGGTCTTCCCTTATAGTGCCGAGCAAAATGGTGGGTCTAATATGGCGAAAACACATTTGAAAAATACAGAAAACTATGAAGTTTTTGAAAAAAACGTAAATATTTAAAAGATATCGCGCCTAAAATTGAAGAATGCAGAAATGAGGTGAAAAATTAAGATTTATTTTATATAGATTGGTGCTTTGGTGCATCACACACTTGTGACAAATGTCGATAACGCGGTTAAGAGTCGAGACGATTTTTTTGTAACAGACCTATTTTGCAAATAGGTCACTGAATTCGAATCTGACATTAACTTTTTGGAAAGACAGAATTGCAGATTCAATATGGAGGAGAAATATACAGAAAGAAAAGCCCAGTTTTTTTTTTAAATCAGTATGTTACGGCATATTATTTGGGATCACTATTTGGAATACAGAATCAATAACAAATTGGCGCAATAAATATGGTGGAAGAGTAGAACAAAAAAAAAAACTATAATTCAAGAGGCTTTTGATGATTATTATTATAAAATGTAACCATTTTAAAAAGAAATCTTTGCATTTATTGGTGTTAAAAAATTAAAAAAGAAATAAGAATTCTTTAAAAGAAAAAAAAATTTATAAAACCAAAAAGAAATCGAAATAATTGATGTTCAACTTTATTACTCAACATTTGTTACAACACCTATTCAACAGAAAAAAAACAAAAGAAAACTAGCTGAAATGTATTGTACATTCCTGTTTGAAGGTGGGAAAACAAAAGAAAGCTACCTGAACCGTATTAGATATTCTAAAAATGGAATGTTTTCATGTGAATAGACCAAATACAAAAACCACTTTCTTCAAGAAGCACGTCCAAGGAGAACCCCAAACATCTAGGAGGATAATTAATATTCTTCATTGTTACTAAATTTATATTGATACCATTGGTTACCCTAAATACAAATTTAATTCAGCATATGATGTGGTACAACAAATTCAGAATTGTACCGTACAAAGTGTAATGTTGACAGTAATAAAACTTACCAAAAAAACACCCCTTTATTTAAACTCTTTGCCTGAACCTCAAAAGAATCATTAATGTTAATGGTAAAGTATAAAGTTGTGCGGGTGAATAAAAACTTATGGCCGGTATTGTACAATTTGCATATTGCTTATAGTGCCTTCCAATCTGTTATCTGACAGAAACGAAATTTAGTGTCTACTAGATAATCTATTGTTGTGGCATATTTTGGTTTTTAATATTAAGCAAGTGCACAGGATTCAAATGTGGTGGCAGCAAATTTGGTTGCATTTTGGGGTCAAATGTGTGTGCTCTAGATGGGAAGGAAACATTTTTGTAAGATAAAATCCCATAGTTGGAGTCCATGTTTTTTCGGCAACCTTTAGGAAATAGGAAAAAGAAGTGGCCTATTTGGCATGAATAAATGTCAAGATTAATTTTGACAATTTGATATATATTCTTATCTAGTATGTGAACTCACCCAACCGAATTTTTTATTAATTGTTTTTTTGTGTGAAAAATTATATTGATTTGTCAATTGAGATGTCATGTACATAAAGAAGTGTGAATAAAAGATTATAATTCACGGTAAAGTTTTGTATTGCTGGAGCATATATATTTTAGCCGCTAATAGCAGTAAGATTACATTTATCAAATATTCATTGTAAATTAGAACTATTGTCTACTGACATTATACAACCCAAACAACATAAATGTCTGAGGATGAAACTACTTTCTTATTTTATCGAAGATAAGTCACGCAGTGCAAATCCAGCTATATCAGGAAATTAGTTCTGGTTAAAAATCCATTTTAACGCACATTATCGTTAAATTGTTTCACTTACCAGAAGTTAATATTAGTCCACTTCATGTTATGTATAACGCTATTTGAAGATACTTAAGCAGGTCTTACCTGGAATCAAAAGAAAGACATTTAGTTTCTCATTACAAAATGCTTAAATAATAATATTAAAAAACGGTACGATTGATTTTGCTATATTTACATGAAATTAAATGAAGGGCTAAGCACTGATTCGGAATTTTCGGATCCGAAAGGACAATCTTGCAAACGGAGGATCTATTGGAGCAGTTATTTTAGCTCATAAAGGCGGTATGATGACCGCACAATTATTTGTATATATTTTATGACATGTGTTTTTTGAACACATCTTGCTTGAATCAATTAGTTTTTAGGAAAAATTCCTATAGCACGTTCAGCTGTCACTAAAACGTTTTGGTATGACTGGAACAGTTAAAAATTTACCACAGTTCCAAACAGGAAGACCGTAGACTGCAACTAACGCAGTTGTTAGAGAAAAGATTGCCATTGAATTAGAAGAATCACCTCAAACTTCTACCACAACTTTAGCACTAAACCATGGTATAAGCCGTCGTTCTGTAGGAAAAATATTGAAGAGAGAAAAGTTTCATCCGTATAAAATACACTTACTTCAAGAATATCAGATGATGATTTTGACCGACACTTAGAGTTTTGCGAAAGAATGATGGAAATTTGTAATGCAGACGAACATTTTGCAACACTATGGTATTTTCTGACGAAGCAACTTTCTGTTTAAATGGAACAGTTAATCGCCATAATTGCAGGTACTGGTCCAGTTAGAACCCTCACTGGATCCATGAAGCCCATACTCAACATCCTCAAAAGTTGAATGTCTGGATGGGAATTGTTGAAAACAGGCTTATACGCCTATTTTTTATAGAAGGAAACTTAAGTGGGGAAAAGTACTCGGATCTATTGAGAAACCACATTATTTCTGCACTTCAACACAATAGGGAGTTGCCTCAAAGTTTTTGGTTTCAACAGGATGGAGCGCTTCCTCCCTATGATAGGCGAGTTAGGAACTTTTTGGGTGCTACTTTCTCAAATCGATGGATCGGACATGAGGATTCATAGAGTGGCCCGCACGTACTCCAGACCTTCTCGTGTTTACGTTAGGCGACCAATTACTTTGCAGGGTTGAGGCAAAGAATAGTCGACGAATGTAATTTAATCCGTAGAGAAGTTTTAGAAAAAAGAACACTTGCATATTGTCAGGAAGTAAACAGCCAGCATATTGAACATTTTAAATGAGTTCGTTTATAAGATGACTAGCATTTTGTTAATAATTTACAATAAATAGAATTAATTGTTCAGTAAATGTGAAGTGTTCTATCTCTTCATTATTTACAGATAATGGTACTAAAATCAGTATATGACCCCTAAGTGAGTTAATATTTACTGATGTTGATTTCCAATGCTCCTATTTAACGGATAGATTCCCACCAGTGTCAAAGATTAATGAAGCAGTGACAAGTACATCAGGGATTACTGTTAACAACAGAGCAGCTACATTATTAGTAGCCATAACACCGAAAAGTGTTAAACTATTACCAAAGGATCTTCCTCAACAAAAAAAAAAAAAATGGGGTAGAAAACAAAGTAAGTAGGTATTGCATTTATGCAATATGAAAGAAAAGCAATTGTTCAAACCAGGAAAAACAAAACAAGACACTATTAAGAAAATCCTAATTCGAAGGAATGATGAGATTGGTTCATCAGAGGGGGAAGATTTGTTGGAACCGACAGATGAAGTAATGACTATAAATGATGGAATTTTTGCAGAAAAGATAATCACAGTTGAAGATTTTATATTGGTCAAATTTGCAACTAAGAAGCAAATTATTTATTATGTTGGCCAGGTAACAGAAGTATATGAAGATGGAAACGAATTTCAAATTGATTTTCTACGACGACAATTGTCATTGTGGAATTTTTCTTTGCCTTCGATTAAAGACAGCAATGTAATTAATTAATAGAGAAGATATCATTCTAAAGTTACCAAAGCTTTTAAAACTGCTAGATACTGCAAGAACATCTTCCTTTATTAAACTTGGAGTCTCTTTGGAAGGGTACAACGTATTGTAGCTATTCATGTGTAATTATTAAAGGGCGGAATATATGCAAAGTGCATATATTTGCATATTTTGCATATTTTAACAAATTTCACAAAAAATTGCATATTTCGGCAAAAATAAAATTTGTGTGCTTATTTTATGTTTTTCGTTCTATCAAAAAATTAAGTGCGACCCTTGCAGGTAATTGAAATAATTTAAAAGGTGGGTAGGTTTTGTCGACTCACCCGTTTTATTATTATATGGTTTATTGCCGGCATTTATTGGGTGTTTAGGAATTTCCAAGTAATCAGCTTGCCTAATGGAGAGCAGATGTGGTCTATTCTTTTGTATTTATATTGTATAGTTTAGTTTGTCGATAGATTCCAGTGTGAAAAGAGTGATTTCAAAAATATTTTATTTCAAACGCCTAAAATGCCGAAAGCCGCTTCGTGGATTAAAAATTTTCCTGAGTTGGAGTTTCAGTGGGATAAAGTGTTTTGCAAATTTGTACAAAATATTGTTTGTGAAAAGAAGTTCCAATTGATCAACACTTGAAAAACAGATGCATAAAGCTAAGTTGCAGAAAAATAAATCTGTGCCTGTTCAGCAGTGTGTGCAACCGCATTTCAAAATGTCAAACCAAAGAGTGAAAAGGAGGTGTTTCATAAAGACTTATGCAAAGCTTTAGTCGCCAGCAAATATACCTTTGAAGAAACTGCAAAATACACAATTCAGAGATTTTTTTGCAAAAATATTGTAATCAAAACATACCTGACGAATCCACACTTAGAAAGAAGAATGTGCAAACAGTATACGAAACCGTAATGGGAGAAATTAAAGTTTCACTGGGCGATGAACATTTTTATATTATTGTGATGAAAGCACAGACTCATGTGGTCGATATATCGCACATCTTATGATTGGAGGGCTTCAAGAAAATGAGTCAGGGAAACCATATTTAATATCTTCTAAACAGTTAGACAAAACAAATAATGTGACCGTAACTCGATTTATTCAACAGTCTCTATCAATTTTTTTTTTTACCAAATCCAGTTCCAGTAGAGAAGTTTTTAGTGTTTTTGTCTGACGCAGCGACGTATATGGTTAAAGTAGGCCAAAACTTAAAATATTTTATCCCAATATGGTACAATGTCACTTGTCTTTTACACGGGATAAACAGAGTTGCAGAAACTATTAGAACAGCATATCCTTGGTGAACAAATTAATTTCAAATGTAAAGAAAGTGTTTTTGAAAGCACCTCTAAGAGTGCAGATCTATAGAGAGAAATTGCCAGGAGTTTGTTTACTCCAGAGCCCGTAATTACTCGATGGGGAACATGGATTAAGGCCGCGATATTCTACGCAGACCATTTTGAAGCCATTAAGAATTAGTTTTAGATTTAGAAGGACAATTCGCAGTGTGTAGTGCAAGTCAAGCATTATTCAAAAATGTAAATTTAGCTAAGGAATTGTTTTATTAAGGTTAATTTTAGTTTTGTACAGATATAATACTTCGTTAGAAGTAGGAATATAAGTTTAAGAGAATCAATTAGTATCGTTGAAACTTTTTCCGACAAATGCAAAGAAGTTCCCGGTGATGTAGGAAATCAAGTAAGAAGGAAACTCGAAGTTATTGTGGGAAGAATGAAGGCTTTAAGTATTTAATGGAAGTCAAAATATTTTTGATAGTAAACCATCCAACGAAGTAATATCTTGGCCTTATGACTTACTACCCAAATTAAATATTGCCAGATCACATCGTAGATGTTGAAAGAACTTTTTCTTTGTACAAACATATTTTTACAGACAGAAGGCACAACATTTTTATTGGAAAATTTTGAAAAATATACCGTTATAAATGCATTTTATACTATTTCAGGTTGAAAAATTTTACCTATTATGTTTTCTTTTAATTTTACTTAAAATAAATAATTTTTGTAAGAGTCGGCGTTTCTTTATTTCCATTTTTCCATGTTATATTCAAGGCATATAATTGCAATATTGGACAAATAAATGCATATTGTTGCATATTTCAGAGAAAAACGATGCATATATATGCGCATATTTTAACTGAATTGACGTGCATATATTCCGCCCTTTAGTAATTATTATAGTATTTACTATTGTCCACTTCTTTGTCCATATGTACACACTATTGGGGCACAAATGGACAGTTACTGTCTTCTAAATAATGCTGCAAAAATACAAGATCTACTGACACTGAGCTTTGAATCTTTTCATGGCGTGTTACAGATATTATACTAGCTACGATTATAAGATGAAAATACAAATTATTACATAAATAAAAAAAATGCTAGCGATTTGAGAAATGTGTTTTTATTAACTTGCAGGCAAATATACAGAGTACCAATATCCTTCATAAGAATGGACTATCAATTTATTAATGGTTGAACTGATAATCACTGTATTCGTATTTTTATTTTGAGCAGATCAACGCTGTTGCATTTACAAAGAAAAGTGATTACTGTAACATCGTTTTTCCCCTGTAATATCTACGCAATATCGCCAATCAATTAAGAGCATCGGCATACCTTTGCCAATTGGTAGCTATACCGGGACCAAGCATCCAAGCGGTAAATTGGAACAGGCTAATCGAGTCATCGATCATACATACGACAGTAATTCCGATTCAACGGTGACCGAACTGGTCGCGCAAATTGCAGATAGCGAAGTCTGCTGCCTTCATGCACCGCACCACCTAGTACCTATATGAATCTCAGATACATCCGAACCTATGTCGTACATATGTAATTTCTAAATGCCTTATGTACTACGTATACATGTATATTATATTCAACATATACCCGCATAGATCTAACGCACAGGACATTAGTGAAGTCACGCCTAGACTAATGGAGTTAGCTCCGCTGCAAAAGGTGTCTAATGGATGCTGATGAGATGCACTAGTTGGTTATTAGCATGGAGAAATATTTCGAACGCGAAAGAAGAAAAAAAAAGGGTTGCAGGTAGCAATAATAAGAGGTAACACGATAAAATGATTTGGAAATATCTGTTGGGAAATATCCGGTCTTTAATGAAGGTTGGATGGAATGCATTTCATCATATAGATACGAAATAATTTTTTAAGTGTCTTTAACAAAAAAAACTATGTATTTTTTTTATGCTAATGACGGATAAGACCAAATATACTAATGCTTCTTAAATAAGAAAAAATAAAGGTGTTTTGATCATCAAAAATAAAGAAAAATAAAGAATTTATTTATTTATGGCAACGGAATTCATTTTTTGACAATGTGCTTCAGAAATAAAACTAGCAATTAGATCAGTTTCCTGACTTTATGGTCTTCTTTTTCAATTAAATTGATTTTTTGTGCCGCCATCTAGTATTATGAGCGTCATTCACACGAACTTCGCTTTATCAGTAATTTTGATTAATAGTATTTTTCTTTTCATCTAAAACTAACTTTTATAGTATTTCATTTTATTAGAATATTCCGCATATATTCATCAATATTTAGTTTCACATTAATTGCATTTAGTTTTGGATTTTTTAACGTTCATTTGACAACAGAAGATACGTATTCATGTGATCTCCATGAATTCATGGGAGTCACTTAGTTAGAAATCGTTTGTTTATCTTATCCCTGGACTGCCAGGAGTGTGTGTTCTGCGACAGCGAGTTTATTTATCTGGAAAGGTTTCATTTAAACACGTTCGTTCGACATCGCGTCATGTCTCCATCTTAGGTCGTTGGTAAGCGTAATTTTTTTGTCTAAAGCTTCCCTTTAGTAATATCTGACTGTGTCTTTTAAAGGGCCTACTTATTTAAGGCGAGATTGTCCAACGAATTTCCCATCGCAACTCTACTAGCGGAATTTACGGACTAACACCGACGCCACCCGCTTCACCTCACCTACTGGCTATCTGCTATTAAGGTACACTCTTCCCATTATTGTATAACTGTCGTATTTTGCCTTAATCAGTTGTTAATGTAATGTAAATCTTTTGTATTTTTGTAACAATTAACCAGGAAAAATGTTATGGAACAAATTATTGAGCAGAGTAATGTTTATGCGTTATCTAAAAATGCAATATGCCACTGAACCTCACACAAGAGGAGTTATATGTATTTTCTGGCGGTCTGCTGCTTTCTGGTTGTGACAAGTATACTAACAAGAGAATGTATTGAGCCCGAGAAGATGATGTGCCAAAAATTTTATCTGACAGTATGCGATTGAATCGTTTTGAATTTATTCTGCGAAACCTTCACTTGGAACAACAATTCCAAAATCAATAGAGGTTTTATAAATTAAGACTACTGATTTCCAAGCTCAATCAAAATTTTAGGAAATTTTGTGGATTAGAAAAGAATTTGAGCATTGACGAGAGCATGATTCCATACTATGGGAAACATTATGCGAAACAATAACATCAAGGGAAAGCCGTTTAGGTTTGACTTCAAAAACTGGACTTTATGTATGAATAATGAAGATCTACTAGCATTCGACATATATACCAGCAAGTCAACAGACTCACATAAACACGATTTTGGATTGGGAGGGCATGTAGTGCTTTCCTTACTAAACCTCGCCAATATACCACCAAATGAACGTTACAAATTATATTTTGACAATTACTTTACCTCTGTAGCCTCGCTGGGGCTACAGAGGTAAAGACCTCTGTAGCCTTACTGGGACACCTTCGGTAGGTATTCTGCGGGAGTTTTTTGCGATTTGAGTCGAGCTTTCGACTGTGTGAATCATGTTGTTTTATTCGAATACTCGAGTATTACGGTATTCGTGGCGTTGTGGCGAGTTGGTTTGTCTCCTATTTTTCTGGTAGACGTCAATTTGTTAAAATTTCATTTACATCGTCTAATAATCATGTTAAACAATTTTCATCTTTACATTTACCTGTTACTGTTGGTATTCCCCAGGGATCTGTTTTAAGCCCAATTTTATTTATTATTTTTATTAATGACATTATTGATTTTATCAAGTTTTCATTATTTTTATATGCTAACGATATAACTGCACTTGTTACGGGCACTGATCCATTGCATGTTGGTGACGAGCGCTGCGCTATTGCGTTCAGCTGGAGGGATGGTTCTTCTGCGAATAGTTGCTATGAACCTATCTAAAAAACTAACTCATATGTTTTTCCACTCCAAGCAAACGAATCACAATTTTGACATTGACGTTTCCTTGCATGGTGCCTCTCTTCAATCTGTGAAGAGTGTGAAATTTCTTGGCGTCGAATTAAACGAAACTTTGGACTGGGGTGCGCACTGTGCCGGGGTCGTCTCCAGGAATAATTGCTTTCAAATTCGGTCACTGAGAGGAACAGTAGCCATTGATACTCTTTTATCCTTTTATTATAATGAGGTCTATTCTAGAATTAGGTATGGTATAACTTTGTGGGGTTTATCTAAACATTCTTCAGAGGTGTTTCTAGCGTAGAAGCGGATTATTAGATGTATATCTAGGATCGGTACTTTTGAGTCCTGCCGTTCTTATTTTACTAAATATAAAATAATTCCGGTCCCTTGCATTTATATTCTAGACCTTCTTCTTAATATATTCGATCATAAAAACAATTTCGCTAAAAATGGGGATCTACATTCATACGATACGAGAGGTAAAGGTGATTTTAGATTAAATTTAAACAAATTGAATATTACTAAGCAATCTCCCTCGTCTGCAGGTATTAAACTTTTTAATATGTTACCCCAACATATGAAAAACTCTAATAAAAATACATTCAAGCCGATAATAAAACATATACTTGCATCCAATGCGTTTTATTCCGTGGATGAATTTGTGGCACATCTTGCGCGGTCTCATTAGCACATATGAGAAATTGTCCTCTTTACATACCTATTTATTATTATATACTTGTACAATGTGTGTATTTTTTATATATATTTTTTATTATGCATTATGGCACTGTCCAGCTACTTTTAAGCTCGAGACAATAAAGAATCTATCTATTTATCTTCGTGATAAAGGATATTGCACCAGTGGAACACTTCGTGATAATCGGTTAATAATCCACGAATATTTGAACTAAGGCGGAAAGAAGAGCACTTTACCAAGGTGATTTAGTCTTTTTGGCATTTCTGTTCATATCTATGTGATGCCAATAAATTGATATTATAATTATAATTATAATTAAAAGGACATTTCGAATTCTGCTTTTATGAAAAGGTAGCAGTGGTTCAATGGAAGGATAACAAGATCGTGTGTGTTGGTACAAATTTTGATGGTATTGGTATCAAAAATGTCTTTCGATATTCAAGAGATGAAAAGTCAAAAATAGGTCTACCTCAACCGAAACTCATACACAATTATAATAAAGAAATGTTGGGAGTTGATAAATTGGATGGAATGGTAGCAAATTATATATCGCGAATCCGATAGCGCTAATGGTGGTGGCCCATCTTCGCTTATTTATTTTATGTGGGCGTTAGAAACTTCTGATTACTGACAAGGAAGTTTCATCCAAATGATACTATATGTAAGAGCTAATTGAATTTGCGAAGCCACTTATCTAAGATTTTTTTACATTCCTATGGTGTAATGTCTATAAGAGGTAAAATGCCCTCAGAATCTGTGTCGCAGGTGAGATATGATGAGCGAAATTACATCGTAGATGTTTCCTCAACAGACAGAAGATGTGCCGCAAGAAAGCCAGCTTTACTTGCATCAAGTGCAATGTGGGTCTACACCCTAAACAATGTTTTAAGGCTTATTGTACAATTTTATGGCTTGTATGCATGACGTCTTCCTTAGAAGGGACGGTCTGTATTTTTTGCTACAAGAAAGATTTTAATTTTTTTGTGTTTGCTTTATTTTTTAATTAGTATATTATAATTAGAGACCGGATTATATGCAAAGTGCCATATGTTTTATTTCTTGCATATCTTTTAATTATAGTCATATGAATACGTATTACACTAATTGAAGTTAATTAGCGCTAATTAGTGATTGCATATATTGCATATTTAAGCTTTTTCTTATCCTTTCTATTAGTAAAAATTCCTACTAATTCCTAATGTAGATCGACAACCGACAATTCTCAGAACGATTAATTTTTACATTGGTTTCTCTAATACTTTTTTCCAAGAACTGCGCGTGTTTAATTTCGCTAGCAGAAGGATGTGGTAAATACGTTTTAAAATTATTAATTCCCAAATAAACTATTCATTCATTGAATATCTTGAGCGAAACAGCATGTAATTGTGTTACGTTTTAATACTGTGCGTACATACAATGAGTATAGCGAATAAAATTTCTTATGGATTAAACCATATCCTGAACTGGTAAAGGATGGCGACAAAATATTTTGTCGAGCTGCAGTAACTGGTAAGTTTATTTTACTAAAAGCTATCAAATGTTTTTTAAATTCTTTAACTTTTGATATAAAATGACAATTGTTGTTGTAGGTGTCTTCTGAGAGAAAATACATGATTGATAACACGCTAAACTCCATCACATATTGGAAAATTTGAAAACTAAAGCAATCCGCATGTGTAACAGCAATCTATACTCCAATGTGTAGCATCAACTTCACGAAACTCAGAACAAGAAGAATATAATACGGCTCTGGGTAACGCATTAATTTCGTTTAACATACCATTAGCAAGATTAAACAATGTTAATTTGAAATTATTTCTGCAAAAATATTGCAATATATAATATACCTGACGAAAGTACCTTACGAAAAAATTATGTCACATCTTGTTACCAGCAAACAATAGCAGAAAATCAACAATTGGTAGGAATAATTTTATTTATATCATAGTAGATGAAAGTACGGATAAGTGTGGCCATTATATTGCCCATTTGTTAATAGGAATTCTTCATGAAGATATTGTAGGTAAATCATATTTAATTTATTGTAAAGAACTTCGAAAAACAAATAATGTGACAATTGCCCAATTCGTTCAAAAAGGTTTATCAAATTTCCTTTTACCTGGAAGTATACCTTGTGAAAAAAATTTACTAATGTTGTCCGGCGCTGCACCATACATGATAAAAGCCGCGCAAAATTTAATTTTTTTTGTAGTAACATTATTCATACCACTTGTTTAGCTTATGGGTTCAATCGTGTAGCCGAAGACATTAGGAATCAATTCCCTTTGATTAATGATTTAATTAGCAACGTCAAAAAATATTTTTTAAAAGCACCTTCCGAATCCAATTTATAAGGACGCGACTTCCGGTGTTAAGTTGCTCCTCCTGAACCGATTATTACGAGATGGGGTACATGGTTAGAGGCTGCAATTTTTTTCGCCGATAATTTTGAAGGAATAAAAAAATGTAATTCTTGAAATCACTGCTGATTGCATTGATCTAGAAAACCGCAAAAAGATAGTAACATCAACAGAATTGCTACAAAACCTTTTGTATATTAAGTCAAATTATAGTTTTGTTTCAAGTTCCATTTGTAAACTAGAAACGCAAGGGATGTCGCTCTCGGAATCAGTCGAAATAGTAGACGAATTTGGTATGCTATGTAAGAAGGTTAAGGGTACAATAGGTAATTCTATATACGATAAATTTAAAAAAGTGATAAACAAAAATGCGGGGTATTTGAAATTGAAGAAAGTTAAGAAAATTTTGGTAGGTGAAACAGTAAGCGGTTTCGACTTTAATTTTAGTTTAGAATCTATTGCAAAGTTAAAAAATGCAACAATTACAACCTATGGATGTTGAAAGAAGCCTCTGTATTTCGAAACATATGCATTCTGATAGAAGACAAAACTTTCTTTTACACAATTTTGAAAAACATTTAATTATAAATTGTATTAGAAATATGTTGTGAAAAAATTTTGTGCAATAAAGTTAATGTTTAAATTTCTGCTCTTATTTATTTTATGTAAAAATTTTGCATATTGTCGCAATTTTTTTGCATATACGCCCCAGGTTTATGCATCGGGTCTCTAATTATAATTGTTTACAATCGATGTTTATATGTTTATTAATAGAAACTTGTGGATTACCGATAACATGTTATAGTTAAAACATTTATTCCTTATTCCAACTCTTCCTCAACTACATATACGCATACACATAAAAGGTTAAAGCTCACTCTCATGGGTATTTATGGCATTTATCCCATGAATCGCAATTGAATACGTCTCCTTGTATAGACTACCGATGTTGGAGTTTTCGCGCTGGCCATTCCCGACTCTCTTCTTACGTAATGTATGCAAATTGCCGCCGGCAAACATACCAATCGTTCAACGTTTTCGAAGAGGAACGAGGGCCGCGCGTGTAGTTGCAAAGTTGCCCGCTCGATTACTCTAATAAAAGGAGAAGAATACGGTAGCAGCAGCTCTTTGCGAGTATACTAGCCAGGAAGGAAAATGCCAATCGGAAAATTACCTTGGTCTATATCTATGCGGTCGTTGTTGGCTGCCAACGATCCGACTGTTAAATGGCCCATCCTCTCCGGCTACAGTCGCTTCATGTACGCTGATCACACCGACAATAAATGAGAATTACTTGGTGTGCGATGGTCGTAAAGGCGAAGTATTTGCGCGGTGTTGTTAGGATTTTTTTTTTTTATTGTTCGTTGGTTATTTTCGTCGATTATAAAAACTCTCATGTCGTGATGGAAGGAAGGAATACATACATTACCTTATTCTTGTGGAATTTATACGCAAATGTGATAAGTATACGTACAGCGAAATTTTCAAATGCGGCGATCGATGCTTTTTGGTCGAAAACTTAATTTCTTTTTGTCAATTCTATGAAATAATTTGATCTTGCTTTCTCTAATATACAGGATGTTCCTAAATATCATTACAGAAGTCAAGTGGGTAATTATTGGTTTATTTTGTGCCTAAAATTTCATATAACATAGGTCTGCAAACGCTTCGTTACCAATCTGCGGGTGTTGACATTTCAAGATTTTTCACATTTTTACTGTATAGCTCCTACAGTTTTTGAGAATTTGCTCAAATTTGGAAGGTAGGTTACGCTATAAGGCTGCATCATTAGCATGCAAATGATTATGTAAATCTACAGGGTAATAATTTTTTCGGGGTCATGCCTCCTTTTCCACCCTGAACTTTTTTTGCGATGCGCCACTTGCTAGATTCTAAAATACGCAATAAATTTTGTCTTAGTTTAGAACTTTTGATCTCTTGTATTTTTTTCTTTATCTCGACCGTTATCGAGAAAAAAAATAGAAAACAATTTTCTGTAATTCGCCAGAGAAATTATTTTTTTTAAAATCGTCTAGCAGGCTCTGGCTTTATTCAGTAATCACTGAGTTTATTAATTTTAAGAGTTAAGGTGCTATTACCTGTTAAAAAATAGGATGACCCGGTTTTCGTAGCATTGTTTTATTACAATACAAAGTAACATACTAATAACAATAAAACCCTAATTTAAGAATGAATGAGGAAACTATGCTACAACAATTGTTGAAAGTGTCCTCCTCAACCCTTATACACGCGTCGCTCTTCTTCTCATTTGATGCTCGCACTCTCTCAAATACTCTGGAGTATTTCTTATCGTTTCAATCCATCGATTATTCGATTTCGTAAGTCATCAAAGTATTCACAGGTGTTTGTATACACTAGAGATTTGAGATGTCCCAACAGGAAAATTATACTATTTTAAGTCAGGGGACTAGGGGCCAAGGCTGAGGTCCACCTCGTCCTATCCACCTATTCTCATATACTTCATTAAATATCCGACCAAAATAGAAAAATGAATGGAGCGCGCATCGTGCATATACACATTTGATTTCTAGTAAAAGAGCCAAGTCTTCAAGTAATAAAGGCAATTCATTCTGCAAAACAAAACCAGTAAGTCCGACAGGCAAAAACAAGGACCGAATGAAATTATCTCCAATTATACCACCCATACATTTAATGAGAACTGTTCTTGAAAATGCGTTGGTACAATTTCATGTGGATTTTCATCTGCCCACGTGTGGTTGTTGTGGAAATTCATAATTGAAGTCCTTGAAAAATTCGCTTCATCGGTAAAAGGATTTTACAATTAAAAATGCGGTTTGCTGCTAGCTTATTAAGGTACCATTGGCAAAATCAATCCTTAAGGAAGTCTCGGGAAGAAGAGCCTGCATCTTTGAATGTGGTAGGGTATAGCAGGAAACAGTAGAATACGCCAAACAACTTGAAGACTAATATTTAAATGTTCACTGATTTTTCTGGTGCTGGTGCGAGGATGTCTGTCTATTTCATTCAGAACAGCCTCTTCGATCTGTGGTGTTCTAGCAGTACGTGGTTTACCTGCATCATTAGTATTCTTTTTAAAAGTTCCAGTTTCTCCAAGACGCCTATGAATATTTGAAAATATTCGATAATCGGGTATCATTGTATTGCGATAGCGCATTTCCATTCGCAAGGCCGTAGATAAAATGCATGTCAGCCATTTCAGAATTAGTGAAATTTGGCATATTTACAAAAAATTATAAACGAGTATTTAAAAGTGCTAATGATGCAGCCTTTATAGCTTAACTACCTTCCCAAATTTGAGCAAAATTATCTCAAAAACTTAGGAGCTATACATGAAAAAAGTGAAAAAATCTTGAAATTTCAACACCCTGCAATTGGTAACGAAGCGTTTGCAGCCTATGTTTATATGAAATTTTAGGCAAAAATAAACAATATTCCCTTCTTTGTACATGATTTTAGGACACCCTGTTATGGTAACGCACCCAAACGGGGTATCGCTGCTCCTAGAGCTTTCTAGATCTTCAAAATACGGGTAAATCAATCCCCATCCTCTCCTATATCCTCTCACACACATCCCTCCACCTGTCCCTGTCCTGTGGTCTTTCCTGCCATCGATGAACACCGGCTTTGTTAAGGTCTTCTTTAACTTCTTGTAGCCATGTAGATCTAGGCCTGCCTCTTCCTCTTCTTCCTCCTGGTTACCATTCCAAGACACTGCGGATTACTGCACCATTTGCAGCCCTCCACACGTGTCCCAACCATTTTATTCTCTGCCTCTTAATTTTTTTTTAACCACATCACCTTCCATTAGCTCGTTTGTTAATTCATAATTGGTTCTTCTTCTACATTCACCGTTGCCCATTTTTATTGGGCCTAATATTGTTCTTAGTATTTTTCTTTCTTGTATCCTAAGCTCCTCTTCTTGGTCATCGTTATTATCTCTGCAGCGTATAGTACTATCGGTTGTATTATAGTCTAATAAATTCTCATTTTTGTTCTCTTTCCCAATATTTTACTTTTTAAGAGTTTTCTATTTGCTTGATAGGCCTTGTTCATATTGGTTATTCTTTCTCTTATTTCTGCGTCCCTGCTCCCGTCATTTGTTATTGCCACTCCTAAATACTTAAATCTGTTCACCTTTTCAAATGTGCAGTTTCCTATTTTAACTGAATTATTTTTACTTTCTCGTTTCATGTCTAGTCTTATTAATTTCGTTTTCTCTTGGTTTATCTTCAGTCCCATTTTGTTCCCTTCTCTCGCCATTTCATCCAGTATTGTTTTGGCCAACTGTCGATTTTTTTTATACAATTACGATATCATCTGCATACGCTATTATTTGTGTTCCCTTTGTTCTTATGGTACCTTTATCTATTTTTCTTAATACATATTCCAATGCTAAGTTAAATAATGTTGTCGATAATGAATCTCCTTGTCTTACCCCTTTATTTATTTCAAAATCCTCTGTCTGTCCCTTCTGTGTGTTTACACTTACTCTTGCATTTACTTGACATTGTCATTTGTATTAATCTCCTTAATTTATGTTTGATTCCCATTTTCTCTAAAACTTCCATAAGTTTGTGTCTTTTGAGGGAGTGGAAAGCTTGTTGAAATGTCGTTCTTCTCATAACGTTGGTTAACAAAAAAAAAAAAAGGTACAACAAAAGTGCTTCAAATAAATTGTTGTTGTAGTATTTCTTCGTACTACTTGTTGTGGCTGTCAAAAACTCCCTCCAAAACCAACACAACAGCATTCATGAGAAGTAGGAACTAAAGCTGTCAAAGGAAGTGAAATATCTTGGTGTCATCCTAAACTCCGAGCTTACGTAGAATCGACAGCTTCAGAGGATGAAAACCAGAGCGGTGACAACCCTTATGTTGGCTAGAGGAGCTCATGGAAAAACATGGGGGTTATGACCTAATGTAATGTACTAAACATACATTACGGTGGTCAGATCCATGATCACTTATGCATCTCTGGTATGGTGAGCAAAGGTACAGCAGGAAACTGCTAAACTGAACTTAACAAGATACAAAGGCTTGCGTGTTTAGAAATAACAAGAGCTATCCGGAGAACCTCTAGACTTCCCTCCTCTCCATTTGGTAATAATGGAAGAGCCTCTCAGATTGCAAGAACTACCGAAAAAGATCAGACCATATGTATTCGACATATCTTTTTGACATAAATTTTGAAGTGGAAATTACGGATGGAATAAGCTGGAGGGTAATTGGTTGGTGAGGGTATTTGGTCCGCGAATAGCTGGCGGGGGTTGTTGATAGAGGGTAGTTGTGTGTAGTGGCTTATGCCAATATGCTAGATAAAAATTGTCATCGTAGCTAGAGGAAAATTCCCGGGCGTGGTGGCGGGCATTATGCGTAATGCACTGCGAATGGCGGAGGAATGGTGCCTTTCACAAGGACTCTCAGTTAATCCACAAAAAACAAAGTTGGTTGCCTTTACAAACATGAGGAAACTCAATGACCTATGCGGCGTTAGACTGTTTGGGCAGGAGTTACAACTAACCAAGGAAGTAAAGTATCTGGGTGTTACCCTCGATGCGAAACTGAGCTGGAAAAATCACTTAGTCAAAACAACGACCAGGGCTACGCAAATATTCTGGCGCTGCAGGAGAGTTGCTGGCAAAACCTGGGGATTAAAGCCGAGGGTGATCCATTGGCTATATACTGCCGTGATAAGACCAGCAATAACATACGGGACAGTAGTCTGGTGGAGGAGGACAGAAGTGAAACTGCTAACCGCTGTTCAGAGGACAGGCGTTGCTGGGTATCACTGGTACAATTAACAGCACAGGGACCGTCTCTTTGGAGACCATTGTGGGCCTCCCCGGGCTGGAGCTTTATGTGAGAGCGGAGGCAATGAATGCGATCCTTAGACTGAAAGCCAACAACCTGTGGCATCCCAACTTCAGGGTGGGAGGGCACACTTATACTACGGGCACGATGCTGGACGGGCCATTGCTGCAAATGCTCACGGACAGCATGGCACCCGAAATTATCTTCACTGAAAAGGTGAAAATCTCCATACAGAACAGAGACCAGGCACGCAGTGAGATCGCTGCTAATGATAACTGGTTCACGGACGGATCCAAATCCAGCCAGGGCACAGGAGCCAGTATTTGTGGGCCCAGTCCTAATCAAAGGATATCCATAAGCCTGAGAAAACAAACAACGGTCTTCCAGGCAGAGGTATCCGCCCTTGCAGCCTGTGCAGAAATGATTGCAAAAAGGGGACTGCATGAGGAGGAAAATTAATATAATGACTGACAGCCAGGCTATCATTAAGGCAGTCTCGAATCCAATAACTAGGTCAAAACTAGTTAGAGACTGCAAACAATCCCTCAATGCACTAGCACGAGATTACACGGTGTCTCTGATTTGGGTGCCGGGACATGAGGATGTGAAGGGCAATGTAATAGCCGATGAACTAGCCAAGGAGGGCTCTAAGAGACACTTCATGGGTCCATGTGGGATTACTAAGGATTCCGCAAGAAGGGAGATCTGGACCTGGTTAGATAAAGAAAGTACAAAGAAATAGAGATCGACTGAAGGTCAACTCCATACCAAAACGCTGATAGGGGATGGGGATGTTAGTTTCTCTGATAACCTACTCAGGCACAGTAAGAAAGAAGTTAAAACCATTACTGGGCTGGTAACTGGACACTGTCCCCTGAAAAAGCATCTATACAACACAGGCCGGGTAAGCGAACCGTGGTGTAGAAGATGCGAACTACAGGAGAAAACGAGTTTACATGTAATCTGCACATATGAGGGACTGAAGGTACTTAGGCAGAAGTATTTCGGGAGAGATCTATTGGAGCCCTCGAAGGTTCTCAAGTTTCCACTGGGCAAGATACTGGGCTTTATAGAGAACACCAAGCTGGTCGAGTGGAAATAAGAGAACTAATAGGGATGGTACAATGAGCACCTAGCTCAAGTGCCCATACTAACTTTAATAAATAAATGAGTGAATGAGAGGATAGTTGGAGATGGTGAGGTTAGTTGGTGGTAGGGGTAGTTGGCGGAGACGGTTAAAGGGTAGTGGGAGATGATACTTCGCGAGGGATAGTTGGTGGTGAAAAAAGGTGGATGCCGGTGATGCGGGCAGCTAATGGTGGTGATGAGAATACACCTACCACACTCTAATGGAAATAACTATTCCAATTTGTTTTTTCAATATTTTATAACCGCAGCCGAATTGAAACGTCAAAGAAACATATCTAAATACGATAAACCGATGAATTTACACCAGGCGGGGTTCATGGTTTATTGTGGGGATCACTAGGAACGAACTAGAGTGTCTGGGTACCAGCTAGATAGATGACTGGATTGCCAGCTTTATGCTGCGATCGCCTGCGGGGGTGAGTTTGGCGTGTAGCTTCTAGGGCGCGCACAAACTGAACTCTCTTTCACGTAGTACAACATACAACAGAACTAAGTTTGCTTAGTACAAATTTTCGATTATTAATGTAATCTATCATTTTCAACTTTGATCTCTCAAGTTTCATTTTACATTTTTTATCCACACGTAAGTATTTTCCATTACGGTCGTTACGTCGCACATGAGTAAATTCATTCCAGACTGCTAGCTTGAGCCAACTGCTACAACCGAAAAGTAATTACCCGGAATGTGACGACACTGTCACTGATATTACGTCTAATAGATGATGACAGCTTTACTTTCTCAAGTAAAGTACTTTTCTGGAAAAATCAATTTAAAGAAAAATCTACTTAGAGCATAATATTTATATAATTATTTCAAAAAATCCATTTCATCCGGAATTTTAATTTTCTCACTCATTTTTCTTTCTTTCGTTCACTAACTTTACAATATCACTGATAATATTGATCCTACTGACTGCGCCATGTGCTTACATCTTGGAGTGATTGGGAGCGATCGGTTTGGGATGTATACGACGTGGGCGTCTGGTTGAGAACTGTCATTAATGATTTAAAAATACAACACAATACACAATGTATGCAACACACTATACACATATATGACACCTGTTAACACGTTAAATTTTATATACCATTTCCTGCAATTAAATGCTTAAATGTTAATAAACTGCCATTATTATTAGCATTACTCGGATTTCCATAAAGAAACTCCTAAAATACATTACAGCCTTTAGGGAATATTAATTGTTTTTGTAACAATAAAACATGAAAGATTTATCATTCAGTTCCTTCTTATGTGGCACAAATAAACAAATAAATTGCTAAAATTAAATCTCGAGTACCCATAGCTTCCTCAATTTATTCTGACACCTGCAAAACTCACATTCTGGTCCTTGAACCCCATTAACAACTTATCTTAGGTATTCGAAGAACAAGCTATTACATACACGTCGCATTTGAAAACAAAAAACAACTCGTCTAGTCGCACTCTTATCGTCAATGCCTTACATACATAGGTCAAGCTGACGTTCCACGCGTCTTAATTAGAACGTGACGCAAATACGCCTTTCCCCTGCCCCCTTAGTAAGCCGCAGCTAGGTGCAGGGCGTTGAAATTATGACTAATCTCCCCTAGACAATCAATCAACACTGCAACTTATCCACCAGAGCAGTAATACACCGTACCTATAAAGGTGTGTTCGTGGAATAAGCGACACGGAGACTCGACCAGTCGATGCCTACGCAATTCTACTAGATACATTATAGTTCGGTAGATATGCACCATTACCCTGTAATTAACTTAATGGTCCCGACAACAATGGCACAACGAATAGCCGACGAGTTTGAATGCCCAGCTACCGTCAGCAGAAGTGTTATAGCAGCTTGGCATTGCGAGGGTCCCGTGCCGGCTGTGCGCTTTTGGATGTAATGAAGACTTTTCGAGTCATTTGCGCCGTCCTACTATGAACGATGACTTTGCTGTATCGAGCGATTATTGTTCTGGTTTGGTTTTCCGTAGGTCTCGAATGGGATTATTGAAAATTGAAACGTTTAAAAGATGGTTTAATTAATCGATCATGACTGGAAGATTTTCGAGAAGAGAGTTACGCCATTCGAAAACTTGAATGTGTAGAGAAGAAGATTAGATGTCATACCGATCTTTAAAATCTTTACATTTACTACATTTACGGTACTTCAACCAAACCAAAAATCTATCCTTGACTGCGAAACGAAAGTTCTAACGGGGATGGTAAATATGTTCCGCTTCAGCCGACGCAGTAAACAAAATTTTAGCCGATGACGATTAGAACTCCCAGCTTGAATAGATACTTTACTGTTTTTTTTTTTCGTTGTACACTTATACAGCGTGTGTATAAATTATCGCAAAAGCTACACGTAGCGACATATTTCGTTCGTTTCTGAATCGAAAATCTAAATGGTAAAATATTGTACTATGCTTCATAAGTCTTCACG
This sequence comes from Protaetia brevitarsis, assembly GCA_004143645.1. Classification (NCBI taxonomy): domain Eukaryota; kingdom Metazoa; phylum Arthropoda; class Insecta; order Coleoptera; family Scarabaeidae; genus Protaetia; species Protaetia brevitarsis. The sequence continues at coordinate 612,656 of RXPK01000067.1, read as the reverse complement.
AGGTTCTTGGAGTTCGGTTTTTTAGTTCCTTAATAAGCATGTGTGTTCGTTATTTGACGATATAGATAGCTGCAATTTTGAATTTAGACGATTTCTTATTCCTGTTTTTTCGTAAACAGTTCCTTTTTGATTTTAGACCTGGTTTCAACATTTCTTCATAGCATCCTCTCATGAAAACACATTTGGCAACATTGTAGAACAATGCTTTGTATTCTAATATTTCCATCAAACCATTACTGTCAAATTTTGACATTAATCTGAGTGTTCAATTTTATGCAAGCTCTGCTCTTTTTTCGTGATTATTCGTATTCTCTTGATTAGTTTTTCTGTTTCAGTGTTTTTATCGTCCTCGTTATTATGTTTTGTTTATTTACAATGGGTTTTTACATTTAATGAATATGCCGATATGTATATGGTATACGGTTTTTGTAATAGAAATGCTAACATGGCAGAACAGAATATTGCGTACGTTTTCCAAACGGAGACATCCTACTGAAACGTATTTCAACGGCTGGACCAACGTCTACGTGAAATAGTTCGTTTAAGAAAAGAAATGCCAACGCTGGTCGACCTAGACAACGGCTACATTACAACTGGAAGAGAAATTCAAGACTCAGTACATGAAGATCCCTCCGTCAGTACTCGACAGTTGAGTCCACATTCAATATCCGCTGTAATAAGACCGTTCATTTGGTTCTACGTGAAAACCTTCTTTATCATACCATATAACTAAGGTGCAGCCGCTCTATGAAAACGATAACATACACCGTTTAAACTTTGTCATAGTATCTTAAATAGGATTCAAGAAGATGGCTACTTTTTAAGAGTGTTCTATGGACCGACGAGTCTATATTTACCAGAGATGGTTGCTCACATACCCATAATTTTCACCATTGGGCAGATGAAATCCTCATGCGTTTCAGGAATACGGTCACCAAAGAAAGTTTTAGTTATGTTTGGCTGGGTATAATAAATCACCGTGTCGTTGGGCCAATCTATCTGCCAAATCGACTTGATGCCAACGGGTATTGACGAGTTATTGACGTGATGCCATTGAATATACGCCGTAACATGTTTTACATGCATGATGGAGCTCCAGCACGTTTTTCTCGTAATGTGAGAGAGTGGTTGGATGAACACTTCCCTAACAGGTGGATTGGTCGCGGTGGTCCTATCTTATGGCCTGCAAGGTCTCCCGACCTAAATCTTTTAGACTTATTTGTTTGGGGTTTCATAAAGGTGAAAGTTTACGCAACACCTCCACAAGACGCTGACGAAGTTATAGGACGAATTAACGCGGCAGTATTAGAAATTACACCGGAAGGGCTTGAACAAGTAATACAGACAATACCTCGTAGATTGCAAATGTGTTTACAAACAGACGGATATCAATTTGAACATATATGCGTAGGTAATAGTGTCGCTAATTTATTACAAGAGATGCGTTCGAAAAATCAAAACTACTAATTCTGTTTTAATAAAGCTTTCTTATTGCTTTTCCCTATGTATCATTTGTGTTATCCAATTTGTCATTTGTAATTCTGGTCTGTCAATTTTGACAAGTATTGTAACTACCATTACGGTAGTATGCGACTACAGTGTTGCCAAATGTATGTTACTTTCAAGTGGCTCCTGAAGACGAATGAAGCATAGTACCATATTTTACCATTTAGATTTTCGATTCAGAAACGAAGGAAGTATGTCGCTACGTATAGCTTTTGCGACAATTTATACACACGTTGTATAAGTTATCAGGGCTATCCGTCGAAGGTCTATTTACGTACTGAATACGAAATACGCGTTATTGAAATTATTAGTGTTACATCCACATATTTAGGTTAGAAGTAGTTCTAAGAAGTTAAGTATTGAAGGCATCTTTCCCTTTTTCTATTCTTTCTTTATTCTAACTGACAGTGAACCTCTTCATTCATTATTTATGGTAGTGGTCATAAATGTCCTTTTGTGTACCACACATGCAATTACTTACCATTTTACTCGAAACAACTGAACTTATTTGATAAAATTGAAGTCTGCAGGTGGTACCCTTATTCGTCTTTATAGAACACATTGTTTTTTATTTCAAGTGATAATTCGATAAAATAATAGCGCACGATTTGATTTACTGAGGTCGTGCAATTGCATAGCTGCAGTACCCCCTTAATGTGTGGCGTTAAATTGTCTCCTCTCGTGTCCACAAAAAGAATGCCAAAAATTTAAACTTTCTAACAGTTGTTTGGCTTCGACTACTTATCGATGATCAGTAAACCACCTGAAATACACAACAGAGACCAAAAAGGATATCAAAAGACCATTATTCACCACGGATGGAAAGTAATACACAATATATTACTAAAAATATAACATTTCGAATGGCTACAGTAAATAACAATTTATATTTAACAAGTAGAATACGCTTTGAAACTATTTCAAATAAGTATTAAATTAACTATATTAGTTTAAATAGAGACTCAGAGAACCATAACAGTATTATATTTATTATATTCCTGAATTGGGTACAGAAGGATCTAGATATACTGGATATTGGACTATACGCGTCCCTACGAAATTTAAGTGCCCTCAAATGTAACTCCGCTAGTAATATATCCGAAATAAGGCACGCCGCGTTTGCCGAAATAGATGAATACACGTTCATGGCTCCAACCTCTAATAGTATATTAAAGTACGAGTTTCATAAGGCATGATTTTGTCGCACGAGTTCCAGTTTAGAAAACGAGTCGCGGGCGAGTTTTCTAATGAACGAGTGCGACAAAAAGCCTTATGAAACGAGTCCTTTATACTATTTTTTTCTATTTTGCATTATAAATTGATAATAAATACTTAATAAAAATTTCATTAAAAATGTTGAGTTTTATTTTTATATGAAGTTGGTCACATTGACATACGATTGACATATGACGAATTCAAAAATTCAAATTCGGCTATTTAAATTGTTTAAACAATATATTTCATAATATAGTCTCTGTAAACTGCAAAAAATGAGTGATACTGAGACAAAATTATCTTGTACGCCACCACAACTGCGTGAAATTGCGGATAACGCCGTCATAATTTATTACCGAAAAAATCAAAAGCAGTATATGGAAAATGCTAACATCAATTTGAACTATGGGCTGTACAGAATAATGTCAACACAATATCTGAAAACATTTTATTGGCATATTTTGAATTACAAGGTAAAAATAAGAAATCTTCTCCTTATGTCTATGTATTCCATGCTTCGTTCTTGCTTTTCCATTTATAAAAATACAAGACATATCAAAATATATTAAATTACAAGCCTTTTAAAAACGATTCCCTGAGGGATACGGGCTAAGAAATCTAAAATTTTATGCATTGAAGATATTAATAAATTTATAGAAGAAGGTTCTGACGCATTGTATTTAGCAATAAAGGTACGATATTATTTGCAAAATGTAATTTTTTATGTAATGGATTTAATTTTAGATCGTTTTAATAATGGGTTACACAGGTGCCTGTAGACGAGATGAATTAACAAATATGTCCATACATGATTTAGAATTTAAGAGTGATATTATTTTGGTGACGTACCTAAAAAAAAATAATATCGTAAGAGTTTTTGCAATTACGGATGAAAGATGGATTACTTTAATTAAAAAATATTAATCATTCAAGATTCTTCCTTACATATCGCAATGGTTATTGTATATCGTGCCCGATTGGAATTAATAGTATTGGCAAAATGCCTAAATTAATAGCTGATTTTCTAAAATTGCCCAATTCAGAGCTTTATACTGGACATTGCTTCAGACGTTCTAGTGCTACACACTTAGCAGACGCAGGCAGTGATTTGCTGACTATAAAACGTCATGGTGGATGGAAGTCATCTGCGGTAGCTGAGGTTACATCGAAACATCTATGAAAAGTAAAGTGGCTGTAGCGCAAAACTTATCAGGCCAAGTACATCTAGTCATTCTAGAGTTATATCATCGAATGATTCTCAATCACAAGAGTCTACATTAAAGCCAATAACATAACTCAGCAAAACTTTGTTACGAAGAATTTGCCTGGCATAACAATACATGCTCAAGATACTTGTTCCGTCAGTGTAATGTATACAGTAATTCACGTTTCATAACAATACAATGTAAACTAAATTTGTATAGAATTTTTGATTAAAGTATTTACAATTTACATGCATTAAACGTCAATTTTGCTTTCTGTCATAATGTATTCAATACAGCCAACCTATAGAAATGAAAAGAGGCCTATCACAATGAAGCACTTTTCGATACGCAAAAGCGTGTTACAATTGCGTTTTTATGAACGCAAAATAGAAAAAAAAATTTATGCGACGATTATTTTTTTTTGTTTCTTTAATTTTACATGCATGCGCCAAGTCTAAGTACCACAACCCGCTCTCAGCCGCGTTTGATGAGAATACAATTAAATACAACACTGAAGAGAACATTTATAAGTGTTTAAAATATTAAATATACCTCTCAAAATAACGACAAGACACAACATTGTTGTACATACAATACAGATATACATCTCTATTAACACATGACGGCACGGAACAGCTAAAAAGCGTTTCCGGAAAGAACCGGAAACTGTCGGACCGTGACCACATTGTAAATTCAGAAATGCAAATGAATAATTCTTCGTTCAATCTCGCCTATTCCGCGCCTAGCGGTTTTCGTAATGGATCCGAATGAGTAATACACGCATTTACCGTTTCGCTTATGCATATTCAAACCTGCCGAGTGCGAATTTTTAACCATAAATTTTTAAGCCGAATTAATTCTGACGTCATCCACAATAGTAAAAGGTCCTACAACGTTGTAACTTTGAAATTAAGAATTGTAAAAAGTGGTATTAATTCCCACGTAGAAATATTTGTTGCTACCTTCGCCATATATTCTTTCTAGTTTTTCAGATTCGCTTTTAAGTAATGTCCAACTCCTCTTTGAGAACTTTTATTTTTCTCAGCGGTCGATTATAAGATTGGCATTCCTGCGGTTCGATGGAATATTAATTCGCAGTAAGCGAGCTAGCGATTTCTGCTTAAATCGTCATTCCAGTTTTTACAATATGGTGGAGTTACACGCGATAACATTAGCGTAGGTAAGGTAATGTTGATATTAAATGTGATGCAGTTTAAAGATTAATGGGTGCAGAGTGACTCGGCAGTTACGCCATAATATTATTTCGTGGAAAATGTTTGTAACCTGAAATAAAGAGCGAGATTCTTTGAATTGAATATAAGCTTTCAAATAATATTGTATGCCTTTGCTGAGATTGAAATGCTTTAGAAATGAAAGAGAAGTTAAATGGTGATATATTCATTCAGATATCCTTTTTATTATTTTGGAAAGGAAAGTTGCCAGTCTGGCAATTCACTATTATCATTTCAGTTAATCTGCAAATTCTTTTGTTGGTTTATTTAAACATAATATGATAACTGTAAATCAATGAAGTATGTAGCAGATAGAACTGGAAATTGAAGAATATGTTGAGATAGTGAGACAATTAGTAATAACTAACGCAACTGAATTAGCTATTTATTCCAAGAAGATATCTGCTATGGACCATACCTGGTTATAGTGAGAATCCGAAGTTTCATAGCTCGATCATTCAACCTTACTAAATTTGCCCGAAATTTATAGGCAGATACCCATAGTACCCAGTTTTTCTAACATAATTCAATAATCAATTTAACTATTACATTGAAATTCACGGTATTCCATGAATGATCCATGTAAATCATATGTGGGCAACAACCGGCCCCCGGCCCGGATCCGGCCCGCTGTAAGATTTGATCCGACCCGCGAGACATTTTGAAAAACCAATTAAAAAAAATATTACACTACTTACTCATACTCACTCCAAATGAGGAAGATTGAGTGATATGAGGTTTGTCGCTTGCTCCTGCGGAATCAAGTGGGCGAGCAAACCGAGTGGCGGCGATCAGCAAAGAGTGAGGCGGCAAACATCAAAGCCTTTGATGTTTGCCGCCCCACTGGCAGCGCAACAAAAGATTACAGCTTCTCAAATGTTCTACACTAGACGATTCTAGATCATTTCTTCATGCTGCCTATATAAACGGGTGGATGGCCCGAACTTTAGTTCAGTTCTATTTGAGCTACCGAGGTGATAACTTCGACAAGCGATATCCTAGCAAACTACTAGTGCCGTGAATTTGCTTTGTGACTTTGTGTGCATCTTGAGTGCCTACTAATTATATTTTGTTATTAAGTTTATCGAACGAAAAGTAAACGAAAATGATGTCTGGTGGAAAGAAACGAAAAGTAAATGCAGAGGGTCGCCAATTTCAAGAAAAATGGACTGAAAAATTCTTTTTTATCTTGCACAATGGTAAGCCTATTTGTTTGCTGTGTAATGAATCCATTTCAGTGATGAAAGAATTCAATATAAAGAGGCATTACTCAACTAAGCATCCTATGCTGCACTCACTGACAGGACAAATAAGAAAAGACAAAATCCAGAAGCTTACCACAAATTTGGAAAAACAGCACCAAATGTTTCATAAACAAAGAACACAACTCCATAATGTTGTGAAAGCTAGTTTTATAGTTAGTTCAAAATTGGCAAAGTCATTAAAACCATTTGCCGAAGGAGAATTTATCAAGGAGTGTATGTTAGAAGTTTGCAGTGTTTTGTGTCCTGAAAAAAAAAATGAATTTGAAAAATTAGTTTGTCAAGACGAACTGTTACCCGACGTATAGAAATGATGGCTAATGATATAAAAACAACTTTGACTGATCGTATGGCTGGTTTTGAATCATTTTCCATAGCATTAGACGAGAGCACCGATTAGTCTGACACAGCTCAACTGGTTATATTTATTCGAGGTGTTGATAAAGAGTTCACTGTTACTGAGGAGTTACTTGCTTTACAGCCGCTAAAAGGAACCACTACCGGAGAGGACATTTTTAATGAAGTTGAAAAGGTATTCATAAGTTTTGGTTTGCCATGGTCAAAATTAGTTGGTGTATGCACAGATGGTGCACCTTCTATTTTGTATGAAAAAGCAACTGAATTAAATGTGCAAAAAGATGATTTGATAGTCCTTTATTGCATTATCCACCAACAGAACTTGTGTTCTAAGTCCATTCGACTCCAGAATGTTATGAATGTGGCAGTAACAACCATGAATTTTATTCGATCCCGAGGGCTTAACCATCGTCAGTTCAAGGCGTTTTTGGATGAAATATCAGCCGAATATGACGAGATAACATATTATTGTGAAGTCAGATGGTTAAGCAAAGGAAAAATGCTGAAACGGTTTTACGAGCTTAGAAATGAGGTAGTAGATTTTATGCAAATAAAAGATAGACCACTATCTGAATTGAGTGACCCAAAATCGATATGTGACTTAGCATTTCTGGTCGACCTTACAGGCCATTTGAATGATTTAAATTTGAAACTTCAAAAACAAGGACAGTTAGTAAATGATTTGTACAGCCGTTTGAAAGCGTTTCAAAACAAAATCCGCTTGTGGGAGGCACAGTTGCTGTCTGGTAACAGTTACCATTTCACCACGCTCTCTGCGTATGAAAATACTGCTTATGCTCAATATGCTGAAGAACTCAAGTTACTGTCAGAGCAATTTTCGAACAGATTTAGCGATTTTAAAAACATGGAAGACAGTCTCAATTTATTAGCTACTCCAACAAAAAGTAATGTACAAAATGCTCCAATACACTTGCAAATGGAGTTGATCGAGCTTCAAGAAAACTCACTCCTACAATCTAAATTTGAAGACGTGGAGTTGTGCGATTTCTACAAAAAATACCTGGAACAAGACCATTTTCCGGAGCTTAGAAAATTCACAAGAAGATTGATTTGTGCGTTTGGCAGTACTTATAAATGCGAACAGTTCTTTTCAATGATGAAAGTTAATAAATCAAAACATCGTACAAGGCTGACTGACGATAATTTGAAAATTCTTTACGTCTTTGTATCAGTGGGATTCATCCAAACATCGATGGATTAGTTTCCCAAATTTAAGCTCAAGGGTCTCATTGATGTCGTTGTCGCTATTTAACTTTCGTAGTTTGTAATAATTCCAAATTTCACGATTTAATTATAATGTTGTACCAATTTTTTCATTTCATTTTCTTATTTTAATAAATTGCATTATAATAACATTGTCGTATTATTTCATGTCTGATATCTATCGCTAAAAATTATGAACACTACTTTAAAACACACTACTTTTAAACGCGGCCCGCGAACGTATTTGCACACTAAAGTTTGGCCCACAACATGTCAAAGGTTGCCCATACTTGATAAATCAATATGATAAAGAAACATCTGAAGTAATTATGAGTTTAGTAGACAATACCCAATGTGGCAGTACGCAGTAACATATTACAGATATGTCTACAGCATTTAACGACAGTCTTGCATCTAATAAGCAAGGTATGTACATTTCCTCGTAATGCGATTTCTAATTCTATGTGTGCTTTTCCATTTTCTGAGGCTGAAGCCTTTAACTCCAAATTGAAGAATACACATAGTGCTGATCCGGATGGTGTACCTTCCAGTTTACTTCCAGTTTATTGTTGATCCTGCTTTGACCCAATCAATGACACAACTCCTTAATTCTTCTTCTTTTGCTTGTGGAGTCTTTCCTGATGCCTTGAGAACGTCGGTAATTATTCCAGTGCACAGAAAAAGTCTACACATGACATTGCGAATTATCGACCAATAGCCCTTAGCTTACGCTTTTCTAAAATATTTGAGTATGTCATGCTTGATAGAGATTGCTGAATCATCTCAATAGAAATAACATAATTTCGGATAAGCAGCATGGCTTCAGGCAGAATCACTCGACAATTATAAGGATAAGAAGAATATACGAATCAATAAACAGAGAACAAACTCTTGTATGGAAATTTAAAACAGAATGATACAAGGAAACTGCATACATTTAGACTAACTCTTTTTTATTTAGTTAGGTATCTACTATATTAACCTCAATAAATACCTTCAGGAATAAAAGAAAAGAGATGAAGGAACAATAGTTTAAAACATCCTTTATGTATAAGTAATACTTATAATTGAAAAAGTAAGTATGAAATAAGAATGAAAAAACGAAACATTAATTTTGTTAAAAAGCCAAATTAAACTAAATATTTTTTAAATATCTAATAATTGGTATCTGTCTTAGAATTTATTAAATGAATAAGTGACGAAATTTTGGAGCTAAAAATAATTTTATTCACAACTGATCCAATACATAAAACCAAATTTTATCGCTTTTTTTCTCCGTATCGTTTGCAAGTAATGCACGAAATTTTACCTCTAAGCAGATCTTTAACTATACATTTATAAAAGCTTTCCACAATAAATATATTTTCTATTCATTCTATTCATACACCATTTATTATCGTATGCAATTTTCCAAATATCCGCCCAGCAGTGAATGGAAATAAAAAGTGACACAGAACCACCTTTAGGCAATAAATCATTTCCAAAAACGAAATAACAAAAAAAAAACTCCAAACCAACACATTGCATTCATATATATTTACATATTTACGTATCTACAACAGCATACAGATATGGACATGCAGTTATTTTCAATTCCGGGAATTCTGTAAACTAATACATATTCAGTTGTCGGTTATTTGACGTTTAAATTACAATATTCCACCGAACGCAGTTATTTATAGAAGTGAGAGTCTTCACGCTTTACCCATATTAAATTGCTTGTGTTATTGATGATACAGACATCACGTTTATATTTATAGTGATTCCGATACGATGTATACATGTAATTAATTCCTTTGATATCATCGGAGATGGCAAAGGTCAATTGTAGAGAAGATTTTTGTGTTTACGCCGATGTTGAATAGAAAAAAAAAATGGATGGTCTCATGCTGATTAAGCAAGGTTAACAGGTGTAGGTAATGGTTTTATTCTGAAGGCTAGTTTGTTATTATTGTCGTTATTAGATAAGTAGTTATTTTACCATTACTATCATTACATTATTTTTGTAAACAAAGGGTAGTCAAAATACGATAATTAGTACCTAATAATTAAGTAAATATGCTTGTATTATTGTGGTAAACTGACACGTTTGTATATTTGGTCGATGTCATGTTAATGGTGTTTGATTATTATTAGCCTGTGTTAAAACAATTATCTCTCAGTATAGTATATTTGTACTAAATAGGAAAATTAAGGAATGTGCCTTGGTGGTTTGCAGAATTTTAATAAGAACTCCTGCATGTAAAACAAACCTTAAGCAAGGATAACATTTCATAGGAAATAAAGGCATCAGATGAACGTTCAGGAAACTAATCTAGAACAAATAGAATACTGCAAATAACAACTGACAAGTTCACAGAATGGTGAAAAAGTTACCAAGAAACAAGCAAAACAGTTCTGAACAAATCCAAAGAGCGTGAAGATGATTCAAGGATTACTTTCATCAACCAGTCAAAGACTTTTCCAGATCAAAAGAAACCCAAACTACAAAATAGCCTGGGCTAAAAATGCGAGTTGGCAACTATTTGAGCAAATTTTTAATTCATCATGTGAGCGACACTTCCTTGTGTTCCCTTGTAAGTCACATATTGGACTTACGAGGGGAGGTCCAAAAGTTCGTGGAATGGAGGGGATGGAATGCGGATAGGTGCGCTCGCTATGTGTCATTCTGATTGGGGACTCATCATTAGTATATAGGTTAAGCTGCAGCCCTATTGCGTCAGTCGTTTACGAATAGTTGCCTGCTAAACAAGTCAATCCGGAAGAAAACTGAAACTATGGAGAAAATTGAACACCGTGCTGTAATAAATTCCTTACCAAGCAAGGAAAAGAACGCTCAAACCATATTGAATGAAATGGAAACCGTTTATGGGGAACAGTGCCCTAGTAAATCAATGATTTATAGTGGCATGGTCTTTTTAAACAGGGCCGGGAGTCGATTGAAGACGGCCCCCGCTCAGGACGGCCAGTTGAGGCCACCACATCAAACATCGTCGAAAAAGTGGAAGAACTTGTACTGGAAGATACCCGTTTGAAGAAAAAAACAATTATCTGCATTAGTTGGAGTATCAGATACCACCATTTTGCGTATCCTACATGACCACCTGGGTATGACAAAAGTCAGTGCAAGATGGTACCGAGAATCTCACGCCACTTCAGAAACAACAGCGCGCCGATGCGTCCGAACAATTTTGGAGCTGTGTGGAGACGAACCTGCACACATTTTGGAGCGGATTGTTACCGGAGATGAAACATGGGTTCATCACTTTGAGCCTGAGTCCAAACAGGAGTCCATGCAATGGCATAAAAAGGGGACACCACCGCCAAAGAAATTCAAAGTGTCAGAATCGGCTGGAAAGTTGATGGCTACTGTTTTTTGGGATTGTGAAGGGATATTATTGATTGATTACAAAGAAAAAGGAAGGAGCATAAACGGAGAATATTACGCAGCGATATTAGGAAAATTAAAGGAGGCCATCAAGGAAAAACGTCGAGGAAATTGACCAAGGGTGTGTTCCTCTGCAAGACAATGCGCCGGTTCACAAGGGCAGAGTTGCAATGGCTGCTCTGCACAGCATGGCTTTCAATCAATAGTCCATCCACCCTACAGTCCAGACCTGGCCCCTAGTGATTTTTATTTGTTCCCCAATTTAAAAAAACACTTACGGGGAAGAAAATTTTCCGACGACAATGAGGTAAAGGAGGCAATTTTAGCCCATTTTGAGGCGAAAGATAAAAAATATTTTTATGATGGTTTAGAAAAATTAATTCATAGATCTAATAAATGTATTGTGCTTAAGGGTGATTATATTGAAAAGGAAAAATAGATTTATTGTTTTATTTTATTTAAAACCCTTTCATTCCACGAACTTTTGGACCTCCTCTCGTACTTACTTTTTGCGCTGACTGCATTAATTGTTAATTACCGAAACTAAACTGCCATTAAAAAAAATTACGAATTTTGAGCCAAAAATCTGAGGTTTTAAATCCTACCAATAATTTGACAGGCATGCAACTCATGTTATCCAGATTCACAACTCATTTATTTTGTAGTCAATAATACCGTTACCCAGCTGCAGATAAAATTTGACGATTATATAAACAACCTTTTTCCTTTCATTTATTCGAAGGAGCATTTTATTTGGTCGACCACCTCATCTCAAACGAAATTGCATGTCTTGCTTAACGCACGTCGTAAAATGGAAAAACAATTCCGCCTTTAGCGATTGAGGAACGAATAAAATGAATCGCTTGCAGTAAAATACTTAACGTCCCGTTGCGATTGTTGTATGTATAAAAGTAATTGAAAATCAACAATGGATAGGAGACGAGCGGGCAATGCTCTGTCTGATGTGCCCGCAGCGGTATGTCCTCTTATTGAGAATAATATTGTTGATATTATCAAGTGTTGCTGGAGCTCGAGATAAAATAAAGTTTACAAATATATTCTCATACAGGGTTAGGATAAAGCAGGGAATCGAATAAATATCTTTAAAACTGAAATATTTAATAATCCGTCCCTGTTTTTGTTCTGCTCTAGAGCAGATAGGCATGCTATAAGTCAAACATTAAATCTATTTGTTTTATGGAGCACGCTACAACGTGTTTTATTTATTCTAAAAAAAATTGAATAAAAATTCAGGAATATATGTATTGCTATGATATTCTTAGTAGTAGCAGTGCTACAATACAAAAAAAAATTGTCAGAACTTTGGAAATGCGCTGCCAGATTATTAATAGATCATTTGGCTATTACAAAAAGCACAACTCGTTTTCACAAGCAATTATATGTATTTAATTTAGCATAGAAACTATTCCAACTATAATTTGGTCTCGTGTTTATCACATATGCGTGATGTATCGGTCGACATATTCATTGTAGTATTTCATACAATCACAAGCGTAATCTAACTAAATGTGCAACACGCAAGGAGAATAGCACTTGGTATTAAGCAACTGTTATAAAAAGAAAGTTGCGTAACGTCTTTCATATAGGCGTAAAAATCATGATCAGCCTGTTAATGAGGTGCTATGCAGCGCAATAAACATGCTAAACGAACACCTGTACCACATTAACAGAATGTGTGCAGTGTGTATATTACCTGAAGATATGTACCGCAGCATTCTTACGTGTGGCAATAAGAATAAATAATATTCTCCCAATGGGATGCGATAAATAAATGGTTCAGATGCATGCAACATGCACATCGTAAGAGGAACGCTCATATGCAACATATGCACGGGTGAGCAAATATGATACAAATATAATGTATGCTTGTGAAGAATGTAGGGGTATCTTACATAATGTTCCCTATACATCAACTTTTGTTGGTTTAATTATGAATTTGCAGTTATATACACTGGATCAAATAAGTCTCCATACACTCGATAAGACTTTCAATTTACGCTTTTAAATTAGTTGATGTCATATCTATCGACAAAGAAATATTGCAAAAGGTATTTAGGAAGTCCACAGGTACATGATTTGTACAAAGGCAACATTTTATTCTACTAATTACAAACAAAAAAAAACATTTATAATCAACAGTATGGAAACTTTTTTGTGCTTGAATTTATATCATTTTATTGTATTGATGAAAACAATGAGTTATTAAGCAAGGATTCCAAGCTTTTTACGGTGAGAAAATAACAAATTAATATATTTCTGCTATTAACTGTAATAATTATATTACAGTAATTTGTTAAAATTTTTGTTGCGTATTTGGGATTCTGGACATTAGTTTTGTATGACATTTTACTTACAAGATAATTGTGGAATGCTGGCATTATGGTGGTATAAATTGATACACAGAGAAAAAGGATTCTTTTTGCGCCTTCGTCCAGAAACACTCATTTTGCAGTACTTAAAAGCGGCATCTATCTATTTCTTTGTATATGACTAGCCAGGCAAAAATGTCACTAAAGGTTGGCCATACTAGATTCCGCATGACAGACGTGTAATAAATTGTCATTAAGCTACTGTTCAACCATACTAAGATTAACTGGTCTTCATTGCACTTATTATTAATAAATAGATTATTTATTAATTATAATAATCTTGAATTTCTGTATACACAACTTAAAAGCCATCACCCCCAAATTCAAAGAGACCCATGTTAATCCCCTGTAAAAACTGCGATAGCATGTATATTCGACAGACCAAACAACATTTAAATGATTGACTTAAATCAACAAATCTTCCATAAACATTACTGCTTTAAAAGAACATATGAATAACATGAACCACTCCTTTGACTTTGGAAGGACAGACATATTAATGAAAGAAAAAACTACAAAGCAAGATAGTTTTAGAAATGATTCAAATTAAAAAAAATAAAAACTCTATTAATGACCGGCAAGATATTTCACAATTATCAAACATATACTTTCCAATTTTATAATCATTTTCCTAAATTTCTTTTGTTAACTAATCCTGTATAACTTAATATTTTGATTTTCAAGCATCCACAAACATAGTTAAAAACAACTTTTTACTTATCTTCATAAAAACATGTGCATATATGTACAACACAGTACTACTACTTACATTTTCTCATCATTCAAAACATGTCACACAAATTTAAAGAAAAATCTTACATCTAAAACTTCAGTAATTTAGAAAGCATGTTTATTTTTAACCAATTACATTAAACTTTTCTAGAATGTGAAGTTTAAAGTAAAAACAAATTCATTCAAAATATTAATCCATTTTCAAAAACAATTTTGTATATTTTCAGTTTTGCGATTATTAATTTTTGAAAAAGTGCACCACAACAAAACGTCATTATATACTTCAACACAATTGATTATTGTTTGTCACAATTCCAATACTTGGAGCAATGGATAAGAAACACACAGAAAATTTAAATATTACCAATCTTCTCTATTCCTGAATTCATATTAATTGTCAATATATCCTTTTAAAAGAGAAAAATTATACATTGAGAAAAAAATTCGGCTCAAAGCAACATTTACGATGTAATTTTGCGGTCGCAAATTCGTGTAAATATGCAATGTAAAATTAATTCGCAAGCTTGCATGTTGCAAGCTTTTACTAAAAGAAATAAATATTTTCCCATTGTGGAAATTAATACTTGATTAGCGTGAAATTGTGAAAAAAACGCATTTTTTTCAATAAATTAAAAGTAAATATACTGCTGTGTACTGAAGATAACAAAAGAATTTTGAAAATGCAAAATGAAAATTAACAATGAAAAATGAAAAATTAAATTAGCTAGCTCAACGGATAAAAATCAAAAAGGGCGCAAAAGAACAATTAAAAACTCAGAATTACCCTCGCAAATTAAAACTAGTCACGAAAAGTAAATTGTGGGTGAAAGAAATCTGACTTTCTTGAATACCCCAAAAATTGAAAAGGTTTAACCAAAAATAAAAGAACAGAATTTAGAATCACGTTAATACACAATCAAGAATTTATTAGAAAAAAAAAAAAAAAAACAAGTTAATTATAATTTGCAGAAAAAAAAACCGTAAACAAAAGGTTCTGGTCGAAATCAAAAACTGCTCGAGATTCTAAAATACAATAGGACAATGCTAAATTCTCTATCAAAGCAAAAAACCAATTTGTTCAAGAAGATAATCCTTTTTATATCAAATCAATCCACGTGGTTTCAAAATTAAACTGAACTAAATTAATCGTGGACAATTCAAGTAAATTTACAAAAGAAAAATTTAAATACAAGCACAATGCTTCTAATCACCCAACCCGAGGTGATTAATAATTGAACACAAATCAGCAAAATTAAAAAACGAAAAAAATTAACTCTTTAACCTAAAATATCTTCCCGAACAAAAATAATAAATGATCTTATATCTAAATTGTGCACACAACAATATAATAACAATTATTATTAAGCGAGTTCCTTGATGGACGAAATAAATTCAAATTTAACGAAACAAATCGCAGCAACATTAAATAATGATAGAAATATTGCAGGCCATTACAGTAACATTTCCATGTAATTAGGAAAAAATATTTTAAAACAATGTTGCAAAAACAAAGACTTTGTTGTCAGAAATGTTGAGGTAATATTTAGTTGTAACATTGCCATATTTATAAGGTGAATCATTACAACCAATGTTACAACATTTGCGCTTGTAACATTAACATATTTACATTTTATAAAGTGTAAGTTAGGTACGTATGTTTCTGCAAATATAGAATTTTGAAAACACAAACTAATGGAGCAAATTTTCTCTATAAAGTAAATAATGGTGATAAAATTTTTTTAACATTTTTTGTAGCCTATAATAATCATGTTAGTGGGGTTGTGGTTGCGCACTGCGCACTTGTAAAAGTTAGTATTGCTTGCCATTACAACTTTTTCGTACCGCGCATACACGAGTTGGCGTGAACCTGTGAACTCCCTCTTTCACAATATACGGTAATCGTGACTGGACAGGGTGTGGATAGGACCATCTTGGGATTGTGCGTCGCAATTGTTTTGATGAGAAAAAATTCCCGTCAATAATGAATCAACATTATCAGGTAAGTTTTATTTATAATGCTAAAGTAAAGTATTTTTGACGGTGTCTTTTTTTTAATTTCAGAGAGAATTAGAAGAAATATTGTACTCACAGATACAGAATACGAAATAACTGTCATGGAATGGTTTCGTTATGCAAAACAAAGATTTGATAGAAAAACAGCAAAATGTTCAAAGGAATAAAATGCATTCGGGGCGTTTTTCTTATGTGTTGTGAGTTTTTGTTTAGATTCTATTCATGTTAATTTATGTGCCCCATAATCTGTTTCTAATACTGAAGTTTATTAAAATGAAATTTAATGTACTTTTTTTTTTAATCAATAAATACCTTTATTGTCTTCTGTAAGCAGCATTTTACTTTTTAAAGTATTTATTAATGTATTTCGTTTACTTAAATAGCTATTTATAATATTATTCATAGTATTACTATTTAGTTTTTACTTAGAACTATATGATATATGATTGACCATTTTAATGTATCTGCAAAAATAACTACAAAAATGACTTATAATGTTATATTATAAAAATGCCTTATCCATTATATTTTTCTGGCATTAATGTTTAATGTTAATTTTGTAATTTTAGTAAGTGAAGATAAATTCGTATAAACAGAGGGGCCCGATCTGTCGAGGGTAACATGAAATTATAATATTAACATTCAATTTCAATAAGACTGAGATTCCATTTTATATTAATTAATATAACCTCTCGATAAACCTCAACATCATGTTTCTTGTTTAATGCAGCAAGAACTTTTGGAGTAAATAAAATATCCTAATAGAAACATTAGTGTAGATACATTTATAGAAACATTTAATTGCCACACTGTATCAATATTTCTCTTTAACATATGAGAAATGTTACGGAAGAGCTATACTTCAACATTAATCGTCATGTTAAAGTAATGTTACTCGAAGACCTCGTATTAACATTACTGGGAAATATTGTTTCGTAACATCGCTTAGGCGGACATCAAACAGTCGTAGAAATGTTACTGCATGTGGTACATTGTATATATTTTTGTAACATTTCGTGTTAGAAGATAACATTTAGACGACGTTATAGTCATGTTATTTTGCCAAGTGGGAAGGCTGATCGGAGTAAACATGAAAACATCTGTGCAACTTAAAAAAAAAAAAACTCTCGCGAAAACAAGGTGTCCACAGCAATACGTTTTTAGTAATATAATTCCAGAGTAACATTGCAAGAAAAGAAAATATTGACCTTTTTCTTTCTTGGTACTCTGAGCTTCTTTCTATCAGTTGGAGTATCAATTTCCTATACACAGATAATCTTTATTATATTTTTTTTTTCCTTGAAATACTCCATTACTTAATCTTGAGAGGTGATAATCATAATATATAGAATTTCTCATCTCCATAAGAGCAATGAACCCGAAAACCAAGATTTCGTTCCCATTTTAACTCGCTCTAAACTAATATATCTTCACTCGAAGCTCCTTTCCTTATTTATCACTTCTACGATTTCCAATAAAAAAAAAAAGAAATGTAACGTTACAATACTCATAATCGAATATTTTAGCGTACAGATGTAAATTTATTACCATCACGTCACGTCTCCAACGCGTTGTTAATAACGTAGCCGAGACGAGATGTTTTATTAATATTTAACAAATATATTTATCGAGACGGGCTAACGGTGCCCGTGTCATTAATATTACCGATGTATTTACCATGGGTTCGTCTGCCGCGTGATAAATCTATCCCGTGGACCTGTTGTATTGTGAATCTCCCGAGATAACGTTGAAGGACATTCATATGTCTTGTATTTTTAAATGCGTGCGTTATTTATAAAACGATACGCGCGTAGGCGAATCTGCGAAACTAACCGCTCCTTAAACTTTCCGTTCCTGAAGAAGTGCGAGTACTTAACGGTTGTTCGAGGTGATCTGTCCGTTTTGAGAGATGCTTATTCGCCTTGGGCTTTAGTGAATTTATGCGTGAGATCCACAGTTTCGTTATTACTTAGCTTTAGTGAATATTATATTATATATTAATATTAGTGAACACATCTCCATTACTTCCTAGAATGTTAATGCCGATGTACAAGTTGTAAAATCCATCCAATATCCCAGCAAAACGGATAAAATTTAATTTTAATTAATATACGTGCTTATTTTATTTTACAGCTGCAAATAATTTTTTATTATACAAATTCGATACTTTTAATAGCATTTTCACGGTATTTTAAGTTGGCTGTATGATGGTAACCATGCAATGCGCGTATTTATTTTATATTGTCCAAATGTTTAGAAATGTCAGTTTGAATTAATGTTACTGATGTTTTTATTACTTAAGAATTCAAAAATGTAAATAAAAAGTGTGAAAAATACGACATATTAAAGTATTTTATAGAAGCAGGTAAAAATGCGGAAGCTGCATATAGATAGATAGATAGATAGATAGATAGTACTAAATAAATCTTGGGATTGCAGTCAGTGGGCAAAATAAAAGAGTAGTCTTTTTTTATACCAAGCTTTCGATCTTTATTTGAGATCTTTTTCAGGGCTGCACAAAGAAATTGAGCAATGGTAACAATTAAATTTAAAAAAAAGATTTTCTTTGTCACTGACTGACACTGACTGACACGTGTCAATCCACATAGTGAAAAAAAGTTTAACATTTAATTTCAATTTTTCATTCACATATAATATTTTTTCTGCAACGTTTACTCGATTATTTTAACATAAAAGTTATCAACCACCTATGACTTCATTTTGTATTATTTTGTAGATGCAAACTTCAACTAATGTCAACTAATTAGTAAGTATTTTATTAAAAGAAAATCTTTTTTTTTTAATTTAATTGTTACCATTGCTCAATTTCTTTGTGCAGCCCTGAAGGAGATCTCAAATAAAGATCGAAAGCTTGGTATAAAAAAAGACTACTCTTTTATTTCGCCCACTGACTGCAATCCCAAGATTTATTTAGTACTACCATAATTACAGTCACGAATCAATATTATCTAGATAGATAGATAGATAATAGTTTATTAGTTCAAGTAATTACAATTACTTGAAAACGTCAAAATATACAGTAATATCGATCATAAATACAGGTACATACCAAAGTAAAAAAGAAAAAAAAACATCGTACATTGTATATACATTGAAGACAAACGAAAACAAAATCAAAACATGCTAAAACAATCATGGTAAGTTCGATTTTAGAAACTCCTCCACAGAATAGAACGCGCGTCTCACTAATAAATCTTTCACTGCAATCCCAACTTTTTTTGTATTCAGATTTTTTATGTTAGTTGGAAATTTATTATATAATCACATACCCCAATAGTCAACATAGTTTTGTGTTTTTTTTTTAATCCTGTGAACTGGAATTCTTAACTGTTCACCAGCACGTGTGGTATAACTATGAATATCGCTGTTTTTGAGATATTTCGTGTGATTCTGATGTTCGAACTTAACTGTGGTGAGTATACAGGGTATTCCACGTAACTGGTTCATTAAAAGTTTATGATGTTCTATTATTTACTTATATTTGAGATTTTGGCACCACTATCTGTTCGATTGGAACTATAAATGTAAAATACCTTAACCAAAATATCACTTCCGGTTGACCGGAAATGGATATCAACTTTCTTATTTTAAATAGAATGATATAATTTTTTATTCATTTTTTGATCTACAACTAATAAATACGTCAGTTTCATTAGGTATTCCTATAGCTACATGTTGCCGTTTTTGAGTTATTTAAGTTTTTTTTTTTTTTTTAGTCATCATTGCATCATTGAGAAATTAATATCTCGGTTAATACTGCAAGTAAAGACTCCAAATTTGCTATGTTATGAATGTAGATATAACTCTAAGAAACGGTAAGCACACTTTACATTCTAACATACAGGGTGTTCAAAACTGAGGAACAAAGTGACATATTTTCAAATGCAGAAAACTTTTTAAATAGAACACCCTGTATTTTAATTCGGAATTAGGAAGTAAATACCATCCCCTATCACTTTATATGAGCATTCCCTATACCTATCTTTAATAGATTTTGAGATATGAGCGACTTTTTGTTAAACAGACTAAGTATTCTTTTATTTTAAATAGAACACCCTGTATTTTAATTCGCCGTCCTACTATTGGATAGCAAGTCAATTGTTGTTTTTGCTGTAGTTAAAATAGAGGTATCATCAGCATATAAAAAAAAACATCCCCTCCAGCAACACTAGATGGCAGATCATTGATGTAAATTATAAATAACAACGGACCCAAAATCAAGCATTGTGGTATACCCTCGCACACCTTTTTTTTATTTGACACCCCAGCCTGATATTGTACATATTGTACTCTATTAGTCAAGTATGATTCTATTAAATTGTAGCAATTGCCCCTCACACCGTAGTATTTTAATTTTTCAAGTAGAATGCTGTGATTTACTATGTCAAAGGCTTTGCTGTGGTCACAACATGTCAGCTGGATTTGCAATCTATTGTCCAGTGCTTCAGATATCTTTTCAATCACTTCCACTATCGCACCAATTGTTGACTTTAGCTTTTGAAACCCATATTGGTTCATGCATAGGAAATTGTGTCTGTCAAAAAAACTTATTATTCTATTGGCTATAGCTCTTTCAAATATTTTTGAAATTACCGGCAAGATGGAAATGGGCCTGTAATTTCGACACTCTTTAGAATCACCATCTTTAGGTATAGGTAACACTTTCGAGACCTTCAGTTCATCTGGAAACACACCCTCAAATAGGCAAGCATTCAATATGTGTAGAAGCAACCTCATCAGAGAGCCGTCACTTAATCTTTTTAGAATACTTGTAGAAATTCCGTAATGATCTACAGTGGTTTTCGATTTTATTTGGCTTGTGATTTTTTTTAATTCGGTCTCTGTCACTGGTCTCATGTACATAACATTTACTATGAGAGATATCCTCAAAGACAACGACCATTCAGAAATATTTTCACAAGGTTGCAGAAAAATTTAATAATATAATTTAATAATTTTGGATCCTTTCAAAATCCGAGACCTAAAAATTATGTAGCTCACAATAGAGGGAAAAAAATTAGAGAAAATTGCTATTTTAGCAGAAACTGTAAATAACCCAACACATTTTATTTGCGAGATGGCACAAGCAACAGGTTTAGCAAGAACATCGGCAAAAGCAATTTTAAAAAGGTATTAAATGAAATCCTATCGGACAGGGAAAGTGCATTGCCTTTGTATGGCATATTGTCAATGGTGTTTGGGAAAGTGTGAAGAAAATCATAATTTTATTGTAAACTGTGTATTAATGTGTGGGATAATTGAACCCTACATATATAACGGAATTCTTAACTCCGAAAGCTATTTGCATATTTTGCAACAATTCATTGAAATTCTCATAGATTCTCTAAACCAATTGGAATTCGTTTACTTCCAGCATGACGGAGCACCTCCTCACAATGCTGCCCCGATTAATGAGTTTTTAAACCAATACTTCGGTAACAATTGGATTGGGAATCAGGAACCGATACATTGACTGACAAGGTCGCCAGATCTAACCCCGTTGGATTTCTTCCTTTAAGGAAGAATAAAAAATCTTGCGTTTAAGCATTCTCTCAATTCAAGAGAGGAACTAAAAGTTGCAGTTTTGCAAGCGTACGACTCTCTATTTCCGCTTGAGTTGGTGAACTCAGCTCAGAATATATAAAAACGGTTATGTTCCTGTTTCGGTCAGCAGTTGAGCAAGGCCTCTACTTGATAATGCACGGTTTTCAGTCGCAAAATTAACTGAACGACTGAACGATCATTTCTAATGAAACTCCCACAAAATAACTGCCCGGTACTGATTCTTTCATCAAGCCAGCGATACGTTGGACTGTTTGTCGACTTTTCTTGCGTTGTGGATAATTTCTTGTATGCAATAGAGCCAAAATACGATGTTTTTTACCGCTTGATATGTTTTTCACCTTGCCAACATTGAAAATAATAATGTTTCGTGAACGTCAGTAAACGAAATGCTCAATCATTGCGATAGCTTATTGAAATCTCGCACAAATGATTGATTATTACATGATCAATGACAACAGAACAGCGGACAATTCCAATATAATATATGGAGGTATATTCTGTAAATATTTCATTCAAATATGTCCGTAAGAATTTTAGAAACCAGCTGATTTTAGTTTCAGGCACGATAAATTAAAAGAAAATTGAATACAGTAAGAATTTTTACAGAATAAACCACTTTAATTCCTTATACCTATGTAGTATCAGTAATGCTATTAATGGTTTCATTAGCTTGTTAGAATTATTTGTAATAATTTAATAATATCTTTAGAAATCTTTTATTTTTTGTTTGCAATTTAACAGTATTTTAAGATGGCCCTGGATGCTGGTAAATAACATCCACGGCAATTTTAAAATACTGTTAAATTGCAAACAAAAATAAAATATTTTGAAAATCCTTTAAATAAAATATCAAGTGTGTTATATCATACTAAATGTAATTTTATATGCTTTTCAATAGTATAGAAATATATAGGGTGTTCCACATAAATAAAACAAAAGTCTTGATAATATCTCAAAAAAATTGAGTTTAAAAAAACAAAAAATTACAATATAGAATTCTGCGTCAAAAAGTGCCCTAATAAAGTTTTTAAATAAATCAAGCATTTTCACAAATAAAAAAAGTTATAAGGGTTTTTAGGAATTGCATATTTTATGAGAACGCTCTGTACCCATCTCTTATATTAAGGAAGATATAAAAGTTCCAGAAGCATAGATCATATTTTGTCTAATTCCTTTAGAAATATGAGTTCCCTACTAAAAGTATCGAATTTGGCCCACCCTGTACATGTTTTGATAAAATATTGCCCCACATTGGGCGCCAAAAATGTGATAAAATAATATTTGTTTTGTATTTTTGTGATTTTATTCTATAACAACTTCGTTGGTTGAAGTTTATTTAGAGATCAAATATTTATTGACTAAAAATAACCTAAAATTTTATATATTTTTTCTCTTAAAAAGTTACCAGCCAAAATTATTTAATATTTTTCTTTCTTCCTAGTGTTAAAACGATTGTGAAAAGTAATTATAATAGTTGAAAAATAAAACGGGAGCAAATCTACAGGCCTTTTGTTTGGGAGGTAATGTGATCTGGAAGGAACACTCAACAATGAATGGGGCTCTTTGAGTATCGATTCCAGAACTCTCTGGAACAGCAGATTCAGTTCGGGATAAGATCTTACAGTCTTCGCGTGTGTTAGGATGTTCCAATAAACTGTCTGGGACCCTTGAATCTCAGGAACAGGCTTTTTTCTTGCCTCGGTGGATGTAGAATTTCCTCTCCAATTCAAATAAACTGTCTGTTTGATTTTAGCTGTCACACCAGATATCTCGGCTGTTGTTAGAAATACGACAAAAGG
This sequence comes from Protaetia brevitarsis, assembly GCA_004143645.1. Taxonomy (NCBI): domain Eukaryota; kingdom Metazoa; phylum Arthropoda; class Insecta; order Coleoptera; family Scarabaeidae; genus Protaetia; species Protaetia brevitarsis. The sequence goes on along the minus strand of RXPK01000067.1, from coordinate 588,747 downwards.
TTAAAGCAGAAAAGTTGTTCTATATCTAATTCCGTATTAGATGGCTTAGAATAAAAAAAAGACAATTGAACATCGATGTGTCCGATATAGCAAATACATACAAATTTTCAATGGAATGTACCCAATTTTATTACGTATTTTAAAACTATAAAAAAATTCTTTTCAATGGTATATTACATGTCATAGTTATGTAATCATTTAAAAACATAAATTGAAAAGTTTCTTACAAATGCACGCTTAGACGAATTGAACACATCACTTAAAACGACAGGTGGTGAGAACAATTATTACAGTTTTAGTGTCAAACTAACTGAGAAAATTCATACGTGTTATTATTTTCATCAAAAGTAACACGAAATGGGTGATCATATTTCTAATGATGAAAAAATAATGTTAATTGTGCACATCAGATGTAATGTCAATAATCGAGAAGCATATGCGATGTATCAAACTATGTATTTAGAAAGAAGATATGATTTCCACATAGCTCTGAAGATGGCTATTTAGCTGAAACTAGTAAGCCAATAATCCTGTACTATTAATTACTTGTAGTCATTTATCATTTTCAGTTTATATTTTTTAAATGATTAGATAACTAAGACATATGATATATCATTGGAAAGAGAATCTTTTAGAGTTTCAAAATACGTAATAAAATTGGGTACATTCCATTTAAAATTTTGTATATATTTGCTATATCTAACACATTTGATGCTCAATTGTTTTTTATTCTAAGGCATATAATAGGGAACTAGATGTAGAACAACTTTTCTTCTTTAAAATTTTGTCGTATCTCTAACAACAGACGATACATCTGGTGTGATAGTTAAAATCAAACAGACTGTATGGACAAGTTTAGGTTTTGAGTAAGTAATTTTGGTTTCCTACCCTCGACCAAGTAGCGGTAAATAGATATATTTTAACATTTTCGATAGTCGGATGCTTACATCTTTTTACTATCTTGGCTTTACTCACCTAGGCTGTATGGAATACCAAAAATACATAAAGAAGGAGTGCCATTAAGACCGATTGTAAGCAACATTGGATCACCGACCTACGATTTGTCGAAATATTTAGCTAACTTACTAAAGCCATATACCGGACAAACTGCAACGTATGTGAAGAATTCGAAACATTTCGTGGATATTCTGTCTACGCTGAAGACTGAACCTACAGACATTTTAGTAAGTTTCGACATTATATCGCTATTCACGAACATACCCACGGAGGACGCACTGGCCTTACTTCCAGAACTTGGACTACAGAAGACATCATTGAATTAGGAAACTGGTGCTTATCCACGACATATTTTTTGTATGAGAGGAACACTACGAGCAGAAGAACGGAACAGCAATGGGAAGTCCTTTATCACCTGTAATAGCCAACTTGTTTATGGAAGCATTTGAAGAAGAAGCCCTAATGTTCCAGCGATATGAAACCCAAGTGTTGCTGCGATATGTCGACGATACTTTTGTAATATGGCAACACGGAGAAGAAAAACTACAACAGTTCTTGGAACACATAAACTCACACGGCACCCAGCCATCAAGTTTACCATGGAGAAAGAACAAAAGGAAATCTCCCTTCCTGGATGTTATGGTCAAGAAAACAAAGAGGGAATGCTACAGCACGCAGTATTTTAGAAAGAAGACACACACCGATAGATATCTGCATGCAAGATCTCACCATCATCCGATGCAGAAGAAGACATTAATACAAATCTTTGCTATCCGGAGCCGAAACCATCAGTGACAAACAACATCTTACCAGTGAAAATATGCATTTGGAGGAAGCACTAAAGAGAATTGGTTAACACTGACATCGACATAAGAGAGCCACTAAGAAGAAGACGAACACTGGAGAAAACTACAGAATCACGAAAGAGGGATGGCGTGTTTACCTTACATAGCAGGAGTCACCGAAAAAGTAGGGCCGAATTTTGAAGAAACGTAACGTACAAGTACGCTTCGGGACTGCAACGTCGATCCAGCAGTATCTTACCGACCGCAAAGGATAAATACCCAAGGGGCGCACAGAAGGTATCTTACAAGATAACATACCAATGCGGACAGTGCTACGTCGGACAAACAGAAGAGCCATCGACATAAGAATAAAAGAACACGAGAGGGACGCAAGATTAAGAGGACCGAGCAATCAGCGGTGGCAGAACACATGCACGACACCGGACACAAAAATGGATTTCATAGAATGTAAAAGTAATAACTACCACCAAGAACTACGGGAAAAGACTCATCAGGCAAGCCATAGAAATAGAAAAGAATAAAAACGTTAACAGAGAAGAAGGGTACCACCTTAGCAACACGTGGAAGAGCCTACTACGAACCGTCACGGTCAATGGAGCGGAAACTACACGAATATATAATAAGAAGAATGTCGGACCATGGAGAATCAGTTCAGTTATCCTGAAGAAGCTGTCAGTATGAACAGCGAAACGTCGAGCGAAAGTTTTGACACACGGCGAAACCCGCAAGAAGCTGTTAGTTATTTTTACTATCTTATCTCAAAACCGCAAGCAAACGTAATAACTGGCCGTGTCTATTGCCAGCAACCGAAAAGAAATATCTAATCCTTTTTTATTTATTTTATTCAGTAAAGCCCGGTATTTACAATGTATCCCGTAAAGATTGTATTTATGTCATATTTTTCTTTACTACCAAGCTACACGGAAACTTTTTTCTCTTGCTGTACCTATTGATTTCAAATTTGGAAAACCAGTAATTCTACGTATTCCCTAATAGAGGATAAACTTGACTTTTTGTTGTGTTGATGCCTATGGACAAGACAATATTAATTTAATGTCTTAATGGTAAAAGAAGACAAGAAATCACTTTCAAGGGTATTTGACTTTAACAATATTTATCTACTGATGCAAACAAAAAAAAAAAAGCAGCCATAAGTGAAATACTAGTCTTCTATCTTGGCGCACATAAAAATAGTCCTCTGAAATTAATTGCCGATTCATACTTCTACTCTCAGTAATTGCCTAGCTATTTCACTTGAGAAATTTATGTATCTAGTTTCCTTAGATGATCTAAAATTGCACGTTTAAGATAAAGAAATTAATTGCTAGTACGGTTTGTACGTACGCTGCTAGGTATATTCCCCAGAAAAATTTTAATTGCTGAGCATAAAATAAATTGTTTTATTAATCTAATGCTATTAATTAGCTACTTAAAACGGTTCGCACGAAAATTGTTAAGGAACTGAGGGATGTCTACTTGATGGAAATATATCATAAATAATAATAATAATATTTCAATAATTGTATAACTAATATCCAATTATCTGGCGCAAAAATGTGTGTGCTTCATTAAAATGATATCCCAGGCAAGTTATTACGATTTGTATAATAATAATAGTTTGATTTATAGGTATAAACATAGGTATCTGCGCAGCAACAAACCCAACGATTCCTGCAATTGTAGACCTCACATCGACCGTGTTAAATCACCTTAGGTTTAAACGAGAGTAAATTGTATACATATTTCATGTGGGATAGTGCTTACCTACATTTCAGTCTTGACTACTCGGAGCTATAGGTCGGAAAACTATGTTCGTCTCTGCTTGCATGTTGTGGCAAAGAAGAAATGCAACAATGCGTCAAGCACGCATGTGTAGATATCCACTCTCGAGCGGTGTCAGATTTCTATATCTGGTATCATTGTAATAATTATCGTTGTGGTTATTGTTTTTTGCATGTCAGGCTTACAATTGAGTGCGCTTACTATATTGAGAGATTATAGAAAGTTGTTGCGGGCAATTGGTAATGTGAGAAAATGGTTATTAGGTATAATGGATGAATGCGTTTGATTTCTCTTCTTAAATGACGAAGAATGTGCTACATATAGTCTGTGTCCCCAATTAACATCTGAATTTCTGTTAACTTAGAATTTCATTTAGAATCATTTGCGAATACATAATATTGATGATTGATGCATATTTCACATTATGAAACCTCTAGATGGATGATCTATAAGAATGATCGGACACTTTTAAAGTTGGAAATACATATTTCGCAGGTGTTTTCAAATGTCAACATCCATTTTATTCAAAGTGGTTATTACACAACGTGTGTATAAATTGTCGCAAAAGCTACACGTAGCGACATATTTCGTTCGTTTCTGAATCGAAAATCTAAATGGTAAAATATTGTAATATGCTTCATAAGTCTTCACGAGGTTCTTGAAGTTCGGTTTTTTAGTTCCTTAATAAGCGTTTGTGTTCGTTATGTTTGTCGGTATAGATAGCTGCAATTTTGAATTTAGACGATTTCTTATTCCTGTTTTTTCGTAAACAGTTTCTTTTTGATTTTAGAACCTGGTTTCAACTTTTCTTCATAAGCATCCTCTCATGAAAAACACATTTGGCAACATTGTAGGACAATGACTTTGTATTCTAATTTGATTTCAATCAAAACCATTACTGTCAAATTTTGACATTAATCTGAAGTGTTCAATTTTATGCAAGCTCTGCTCTTTTTCGTGATTACTCGTATTCTCTTGATTAGTTTTTCTGTTTCAGTGATTTTATCGCTCTCGTATTATTGGTTTGTTTATTTACAATGGTTTTTACATTTAATGAATATGCCGATATGTATATGGTATACGGTTTTTGTAATGGAAATGCTAACATGGCAGAACAGGAATATCGGGTACGTTTTCCAAACCGGAGACATCCTACTGGAAACGTATTTCGACGGCTGGACCAACGTGTACGTGAAACTGATTCGTTTAAGAAAAGAAATGCCAACGCTGGTCGACCTAGACAACGGCATACATTACAACTGGAAGAGGAAATTCTAGATTCAGTACATCAAGATCCCTCCTTCAGTACTCGACAGTTGGCGTCCACATTCAATATCCGCAGTAATAAGACCGTTCATTTGGTTCTACGTGAAAACCTTCTTTTTCCATACCATATAACTAAGGTGCAGCCGCTTTATGCAAACGATAACATACACCGTTTAAACTTTTGTCATAGTATCTTAAATAGGATTCAAGAAGATAGCTACTTTTTAAGAGGTGTTCTTTGAACCGACGAGTCTATATTTAGCAGAGATGGTGTACTCAATACCCATAATTTTCACCATTGGGCAGATGAAAATCCTCATGCGTTTCGGGAATACGGTCACCAAAGAAAGTTTTCAGCTAATGTTTGGCTGGGTATAATAAATCACCGTGTCGTTGGGCCAATCTATCTGCCAAATCGACTTGAGGTCAACGGGTATTTAAATGTATTAGAACAAGTTATTGACGAGATGCCATTGAATATACGGCGTAACATGTTTTACATGCATGATGGAGCTCCGGCACATTTTTCTCGTAACGTGAGAGAGTGGTTGGATGAAACACTTCCCTAACAGTGGATTGGTCGCGGTGGTCCTATCTTATGGCCTGCAAGATTCTCCCGACCTTAAATCTTTAGACTTATTTGTTTGGGGTTTCATAAAGGTGAAAGTTTACGCAACACCTGCACAAGACGCTGACGAAGTTATAAGACGAATTAACGCGGCAGTATTAGAAATTACACCGGAAAGGCTTGAACAAGTAATACAGATACTACCTCGTAGATTGCAAATGTGTTTACAAACAGACGGATATCAATTTGAACATATGCGTAGGTAATAGTTTCGCTAATTTATTGCAAGAGATGCGTTCGAAAAATCAAAACTACTAATTCTGTTTTAATAAAGCTTTCTTATTGATTTTCCCTATGTATCATTTGTGTTATCCAATTTGTCATCTGTAATTCTGGTCTGTCAATTTTGACAAGTATTGTAACTACCATTACGGTAGTATGCGACCACAGTGTTGCCAAATGTATGTTACTTTCAAGTGGCTTCTGAAGCATAGTACCATATTTTACCATTTAGATTTTAGATTCAGAAACGAAGGAAGAATGTCGCTGCGTATAGCTTTTGCGACAATTTATACACACGTTGTATAATAATATATGGTTAAGGTCAGCAATTTCGGCTTTTTGAAATGTTAGTTTATGTTAAAATAAAAAAACACAAAATAATGTTTTTTGCGATTATAGCGCAATCTGTTACGAATCGAAAAAAAGTTTCAAACAAAAACTGCATACTTGATGGCGTAGAATCCGATTCTGCTATACAAAATGGGGGTTCTCATTTAAGATTTCAAAGTTGGTATATACGAAGGTACGTCATTAAGAAATGAGAAGAATATGATTGGGCCAAGCACTGAACCTTGTGGCACGCCCAAATTCATGCTGTAGAGTTCTAATCGCTTATCACCCATTCGGATACATATCTGGCGATTAGTCATGTACGATTCAATCCACTTCAGAAATATGCCTCTCACTCCAACTGTATATAATTTCTTACTAACAATTTCAGGATCTGCGCTGTCAAAAGTTTTAGACAGATCGAAAGAAATAAGCAACATATTTGCCATCGCCTAGATATTTCCAAAAATATTTATGCCAGCATATCATATATGGCCGTTTCAGTCGATCTTTCAGGATAAAAGCCTTATTGACACGAAGCATTATTGCTTAAATTCGGACAGAAATTGCATTAGTTCGTCATAAACAACCCTCTCTATGACCTCGTCCAACTCAGGAGTATTATTGGTCTGTAATTTTCTAACTGCTACATATTTCCCTTTATGCAAAAAAAAGTTAAAAAGTTACAGAGCAATAACACTCCTGAGTTGGATAAGGTCATGAAGAGGGTTGTTTATAACAAACTAATGCATTTTTTTAGCGCCTGTACTAACAGACAAATTAATTAAGTAGGCTAAATAAGTTAAACCAATGACAGGTCCTAGCAATTAAATAAAATACGTAGGCAGACAGACCACACCAACAGAAGTAGTCGATTTTAACGATGTTATAGCACCCAATACTTCAACTTCGGTAACCGGTGTAAAGAAAAAGGTATAATTAACTATACTGATGGCGGTATCACATTTATAATTACCTCAGTTATATCTATTCTATCAGATTTCTGTTTCATTAGCCAAAACACATTTCGAAGATTACTACTGCTCTAGAACTTCTTTTGTTACCCAAGAGCAGTCTAGACGGGTGTTGCTTGAGCGAATTGTTGTGCTCAAAGGAAATTACAGATCTATATAGCTTCATAGCATTGTTTAGCAACCGTGGCTGTAAGAACAGAAGTAAATTTCCATATTCTATCTTTTTATTTAACAGAAATTCATCAACTTTATTATATCTCCGAGAAGTAAGTGAGAATGCTTGTGATGCTTGGACCCTTTGCCAATGCTGATCCCTTTAAGCATAAGGATTAATCTACAATGATCTCCCAAATCTAGTTCTTCCACATTTTTAAATAATAGAGGCCGATTATTCAACGTTTTATATAGCTAATACAAGAACTGCTCCGAAGTAACGCTATTTTGAATTAATTTTTCGCCTCCTGGCATAAACCACCCTGTATATGTTGTACATACAGGGTCGCTAAAAAGTATGGATACAGTTAAATATTTTCAGAACGGTTTAGCAGAGCTCGTTGAAATTTGGCATACAGTTAGAAGTGTTTAAATTCTATCATCTGAGATTTCTTTCAATTTTCTACCATCATTTATTTTGAAAATACAAGGCTAACTTGATTTTTTTTTAAATGGCACGGGTGGTCAAATTTGATATTTTTAAAAAGAGCATTTTTTTCTGAATTCAGTAATGTAACACATGCCCACCTTTATTTTTATTAAAAGGCAAAAAAAAAAATTAAACTCAAAAATTTAATTCTGGAAAAATAAAACTAAGTTAGCTTTGAAAAATGCTGTTATTGACGATGTGTCACTGCATATTCGCCAAAATTAAACTTGTGTGCAATAATTTGTTTAACAATGGTACATTCAAGCGAAACTGAGCGTATAGAATTCTCATGATGGTTGGTTATGGCGACAGAAAACGAAGTTGTGCTCAAGTAGTGACTCTTTTAATGAAATCATCCAAATCGGGAACCGATCTCCAGGACGACGGTTTCAAAACCTTACAAAGATTTCAAGAAACTGGTAGCCGTTAAAGACCATGCAAGATCTGGGCGACCTCGAATTATTACCAACGAAAGAAATCTTTGAATGTTATGTTGGATTGTAGTGAAAATCCAAAAAATTCAGTACAACAGTTGGCGTGAACCACAACATGAGTAGAGGATCCATACAAAAATAATAAAACGCGAAAAATATCATCCTTGTAAAATTCACTTGCTACAAGAATTAAGTGCCGACGATTTTGACCGCAGAACCGAATTTTGCGAAACTATGATGCACAGAATACATTAGGATGGTAACTTTCTTAATCGAGTCCTCTTCTCTGATGAGTCAACTTTTTGTCTAAATGGATATGTTAACCGCCATAACTGTCGATATTGGTCTGACAGAAATCCGCATTGGATGGAGCAGGTTCATACGCAGCATCGACAGAAAATTAATGTTTGATGTGGCATTATTGGTCGGAATATCGTAGGTCCTTTTTTCATTAACGGCAATTTAACGTCTGAAAGATATTGCAACTTTTACAACAACATATTGTTCCACGACTTAGGGAAATATTTCCAAACCACGGCAATCGCAATTGTATACGAACAGAAACCATATGGTTTCAACAAGACGGAGCACCGCCGCATTTTGGTCGTCAAGTGCGCGAATATTTGGATGAAACATTTCCCGGTAGATGGATAGGGCGAAAGGGGGCTATTGATTGGCCAGCTATGTCTCCTGATCTGTCCCCACTTGATTTTTCCCTGTGGGGTCATGTAAAAAATCGATTGTACGTCAACAGACCATTACAAATCGAAGACCTACAAGAACGTATAAGAAACGAATTTGCCAGTATTTCTCCAAATATTTTGATTGATTCTTTGCAAAATTTTGCTCAACGTGTTCATTATGCCAGGAGGTAAATGGAAATCATTTCGAACATCTTTTGTAACATAAAAATGATGTAATTTCTTGTTTGAGCTTCTTTTTATTAAAATCTGTTCTGTTTCAGTTAAATGTGTTATTTTTACAATTATTATTAACTATTATTATTTATTTTTTGGTCAAACTTCACGCAGCAAAGAAGCAACGATAGATAAAGACAACATTTCCAAGGCTAACAAAATTTTTCATTTTTCAAAATTTTACTAGTTCGAATTTTTTTTTTTTAAGTTTCGATTAAAATAAGATATGTATGTGTTCAATCACAGAACGCAGAAAAAAAATCTCTTTTCAAAAATATTAAATTTGATCCTTAGTGCCATTTAAAAAAAAATCAAGTTAGCCTTGTATCCCCAGAACAAATGAAGATAGAAATTTGAAGAACATCTTAGACGATAGAATTTAAATACTTTTAACTATGTACCAAATTTAAACAAGTTTTGTTGAATAGTTTTCATAATATTTAACAGTATCCATACTTTTTAGCGACTCTGTATATGTAGCATTAAATATTATTATTATTATTAGAGGTGTAGCTATTTTCTGTAGTTCATTTTATGTTACATTCATAGCTCTAGATTATATAACACCTGGAGCCTTGAGGTGCTCAATAGCCGTCAGCAATTCGATTTTAAAATCCTAAAACAGTTACGTACAGTTAAACGTCACGCCCATACGAAAATCGCGTTCGAATGACGATGCAGAAAAAAAAAAACCTTAATTAGGTACATATAAAAAATACAGATAAAGAAGAAGAAGAAAAAAGAAATAGAAGAAAAACAAAATCGCTTGTAACGAAAACGTCTAAAACATTGCAATCTTCTCTAACTCTACGTTCTACTACATTCTACACGCCCAGTATTTTTTCTTCGGTCGCCAGCACCGTTCAAGAACTCCTCCAACGACCGGATGTCATGTTCGGCTGACGAGACCGAGTAGTCGTAGTCATTCCCGCTTCGTACATCGACGATCTTACTAGCACGAGGCTCTCAGTTCTGCCGCAGAACCTGAATTGACCCGCTTATACCTCTTTTTATATCGTAAACGAAATTTCGCTGGTATATTTGCGCGACTGGTCCCTAAAAGGTAGCGACTTTTGCGTCTCAATGTTAGACAAAAGGTTAAATAATAAAAGGGAGAGAACAAAGGATCATAGAGAGTTCTCTTAGTCTGCACGTTCTCATGATTTGTTGGCGTAGAGGATTTCTGAAGATGTATCATCTGCCGTCAGTCGTTTTCTCGTGTTATTTATATAGGGATTTTTTTTTTTTGAGAACAAGCAGACGCATATTTCACTCGGCGTGGTAAGGATTTGGCTTTTTATTCAACAAAGATGATGGATAAATGTATAAAATTTATTGGGCAATATAGAAAAGGTAACTTTGCAATATTTAGCAAAAACTTATCATACTGGGTGATTCTCAATATATGCGACAAACTTTAAGAGCTGATTCCTGGGGTTATTTTGATCATAAAGGTCCATATGAGTATATGTCCAAAACGGTTCGGTTTTAAAGTTATTGAATGTTTAATAATAAACTATGAACTATGACTAACACGATATAATATCACAGTTGGTTCTTCAAAAACTATTGTGTTGAGAGGGAATTGTTTATTTGTCATTTCAATATTTGTCAGAGTATTCATTCAGTTTATTAGTTTTCTAAAATGAATTACACGAATGCTGAGATGTGTGATATGCATTTCGTTTACAGTCTTGCCAATGGAAATTCGCGTGCTGCTAGACGTCTTTATGAAGAACGATACCCGAACCGTATCATCCCGCATCTTTCAATATTTGCCCGTCTTCACCAACGTCTTAGTGAAACGAGAAATTTTTAAAAAACGGACGACTGATAACGGGCACCCATCTACACTGAGAACTCCACAAGTTGAAGCAACGGTACTAAATAAAATTGAGGAACATCCTACTACAAGCACCAGAAAAACTGCGTTTGCTTTAAACATTAGTCAGGCCACAGTTTGGAGAATATTGAAAGATCAACTGTTGTATCCATATCACATTCAACGGGTGCAGGCACTTCTACCGGCAGATTTCCGCAAGAGTGGCTTTTTGTCAATGGATGCAACACAAAATCGCACAAAATCCTGACTATTTGGCTCAATATTCTTCACCGACGAGCTACTTTCTCTAGAAACGCGATTATTAATTTCATACTAATCACATATGGGCCGAAGAAAATCCGCACGAACTAGTGAATGCCCGTCATCAACATCAATTCGCTGTCAATGTGTAGGCCGGAATTGTTGGAGGTCACTTGATAGATCTACATTCTTTACCGATGCAGTTAAATAGCGAGGTATACCGCAATTTTCTTGAAGAGGAGCTACCCTTACTGCTGGAAGAAGTTCCGGTGCAATTAAGATTACAAATGTATTTTATGCATGATGGTGCTCCAGCGCATTTTAGTTTAGTTGCTCGCGAGTTTTTGGACAATACGTATCCAGATCGGTGGATAGGACGGGGAGGTCCAGACTTAAATTTTTTGGACTTTTTTTCTCTGGGGTCACCTTAAATCATTAGTTTATGCGACTCCCATTGAAAATGTCGATCAACTGAGAAATCATATTATCGCAGCTTTTCAAACAATTCGAAATACCCCTGCTATTTTAGATCGGACTCGCTAGTCAATATGATGGAGGATAGAAGCTTGTATTGCAGTTGGGGGCGGTCATTTTCAACAGTTACTATAAGTTAATTTTGTTTTACTAATTATTTTGATAATTTATAATAAAAACATTAATGTTAACTTACTATTAAACATTGTACAACTTTAGAACTAAGCGATTTTGGACATATGTTCTTATGAACTCTTATGATCAAAATAACCTGAGGAATCAGCGCTTAAAGTTTGTCGCATATGTTGAGAATCACCCTGTAATGGCAGTTGACAGACGGTTTTCCTATCAAACGGAAAAATCTACGCAGATCTTATTAGATGATCTCAGCAGGTAAGTTTCAAAATCAATAAGAGGCAAAGAGATGGCCATTACAACTTTCCGTGACATTGAAGAAGATCAGATTCAATAATACTATCAGAAGTTCAATTATCGAAGCATTACAGAGAAGTAACAAGACTGATAGCCAAGCATGATTTGATTGCGTATTGTCAGCTGTGTTGTGCCGCCGTATGCTGGGAACTTCCTGATCTAGAGAGATGAATACAGGCTCCAGAGGGTAGGACGAATTTCCGGACGAGACCGCTGTGTGTGTGCCGAAAATCATACCGACCACGCCAAGACCACACCCAGAGCCAAAGAACCGCCAAAATCGCAAATGTTACCGCCTATTTTATTTGTTTATTAGTTTATAAATTGGAGATCATAATTTTATTTGCATTTTATTTAAATTTAATAATTTCAATTAGTAGTAAGATTTCAAAGCGGCCCATTTAATATTTCTTTACCACAAAATAATTGTTATTTATGTGTAATGTTTTTATTTGTATATAGTTCTGCCGTCATTGTTTTTAAATAAAATATTGTAAAGATGAAATCAATTGTTTTTAATTATTTTATTTTGTTGTTTAGAATATCGAGTCGTGCTACATTTTTAAATACTCATAGAACCGCAAAACCTGGGAGCGGTTATTTTGATCGATAAAAGATTCCCATGCTAGTTTTTTTTTTCTTTTATTTATTTCAATTAATTGATAGATATTACTATTTACCAATCTTACGGCTAATTACTAAGTCTATAGAAGACAAAGAGATAGCCATGACGACTTTCCTGGACATCGAGGGAGCATTTAACAATGCTACCACTAATTCACTCATCGGGGCATTACGGAGAAGGGGCGTCGCGCCGAAGCTTCTACAGTGGGTAAGAGCCAGCCTGGAAAGAAGGATAATCACATCCACAATTGGTGAGGCTACCATTGAGGCGGAGGCGGGAGGGGGATGCCCGCAGGGTGGAGTTCTTTCTCCCTTGCTGTGGGCTACCCTGGTAGATGACCTAATCCGGAAGCTGACCGGCAAGGGATTCCATTGCCTTGGATATGCTGACGACCTTACAATAGTCGTCAGAGGGCGGTTTCCAAAGGTTCTAGTGGAGCGTATGCAAACCGCTCTCAACACGGTTGACAAATGGTGTAAACAAGAGCGACTATCTGTCAATGCTCAAAAGCCTAGAAGGCTTACAGCCGCTAGTGATAGGAGGTGAACGAATTCCATTTGTCAAAGAGGCGAAATACCTGGGAGTATGGTTTGATCAAAGGCACACATGGAATTCACATATCCAAAAATTGACCAGCAAAGCCACCATCGCCCTGGGTAGGTCTAGGAGGCTGTGTGGAAAAAATTGGGGCCTTAGCCCCAAGATGACTCTGTGGTTGTACACAAGGGTAATTAGATCCATGTTAAGATGTCAAAGCGTTGGGTGGCGTGCAGAGGTTGGCGTGCCTGTGCGCCACGGGGGGGCGTTGAGATCGACCCCTACTACCGCGATTGAAGTAATTCTGAACCTGCCACCAATACATATTTTTGTACAAGGAGCCGCAAGGTCCACAGTACACAGACTCTTACATAGTCAAGTACCGATAAGTAAATCGCACGGGGCTGACTATAAAAAACTGCTAGACGAACTCAAGGAGGCACCTCTTTTAGGAATGTCATGTGATGCAATGGTTCAAACTCCTAACCTAGATAGGAAATATCAGGTTATAATACCAGATAAGAAGGACTCGGAGGCAGGTGCCCCGATAAGAGCGGACTCAAACTGGTTTACTGACGGCTCTAAAACGGACTACGGCGTTGGAGCGGGAATATACACTAAGAAGCCTAAAAAGGCTCTTTCGGTAAGCTTCAGCAAAGGTTGCTGCAATTCATCACTGTGTCCGAGAGATAGAAAGATGTACCAAACCGGGTAAAAGCGTCGCTATCTTCTCTGACAGTCAGTCCACACTTAAAGCGATTAGCTCCTCAAGCGTGGGCTCTAAGCTGATTTGGGATTGTGTAAGCGCCCTAAATGAGGTGGGCACACAAAGGAAAGTAACCCTAGCCTGGGTCCCTAGCCACTCGGGCGTGAGAGGAAATGAGGCGGCGGACGAGCTGGCCAGGCGAGATTCGTCAAGGCCATTCGTTGGAGGCGACCCCTCTTTCGGCACTACCAAATCGCAAATTAAAAAATCCATCAATGAATGGATACATAATCAGTCCAGAGAGTGGTGGCAAAAATCACCGGGACAAAGACAGGCAAAAGAGTTCCTAAAGGAGCAGAGGCCTGAATTCACGAGAGATCTACTGAATAAAGACAGGAAGACTGTCAAAATGATTGTAGGTCTGCTGACTGGTCATTGTAGACTGAATAGGCATATGTACAACATAGGCCTGACAGATGATGCAACCTGCAGATACTGCCAAGAGGAGGAGGAAGCACCAGTTCATGTGCTGTGCCAATGTGAAGGCCTGGCGAGGACAAGGTTTCTAGTAATGGGAGGAGAACCACACAGCTAGTAGCTACATAAAGAAGCCGCTCTCAAAGATGATAGGCCTAATTAAGAGGGCAAAATTAGAGAGCGTCCTCTAGGAAAAAGGGGATCACAATAGATCTGAAAGGTCGCGGTGAAACAGGTCGATAGGCCACCCCAATCCTAATCTAATCTAATCTAATCTAATCTGGTCGATAAAAGATTCCCATGCTAGTTTTTTTTTTTTCTTTTATTTATTTCAATTAATTGATAGATATTACTATTTACCAATCTTACGACGGCGCAAAACAAAAAAATATAATATTCATAAATAAATTAACGACCCATCGCATTTTGGTGTACAGCGCAAGACACCATAAAGTGTACCATTTCACATAATACAGCAGCGTGCAACATAAATTCAAATGAAAACTGGATGTTTCAAATCAGCACGGATGTAATACAAATTAACTTGATACAAACAGAAATCGCATTGAAATTCCACAAACAATATAATTATCTCCTTTTCAATCGTGCACACATACGCACATCTCATCACGGTATATTCATCAAAGTCAACATTAGTACCGAATATGACCTACTCAAGCTTTACAAGAATGCAGAAATAAAAAAGTCTCCTACGGAAAACAAAGCGAAGTGCTTTTTTTGCTCGCCAACGGCAGACGAACAAGAAAAGCAACTATCAACAGTCAGTCAGTCGGATTACTACATGGTAAAGCAACCGAAAGGAAAGGATTTTTTTGTCTATTCCGGCTATAGTCGGTAGGATTGAATTACCGCTAATTACGTGTAATTACCGCCTTCTTTGTTTGTGACACGAGCTCGTCATCTGCGAACTCGAATCCTTTTGTCCACCAGGGGACATCGAGAAGCCGGCCTTTTCAAAATCTATATACCGTGTCAACCGCGCTTATGCGTTTGACGGTATTCCAGCACGTTCTAACGTGGAAATAATGATTTGTATGCATGTAGTGGATGAGTAAAACGTGGACGAGGGAGACAGAGATGGAAAATTGAAGCGTTAACGCATTAACGTAATGGAATATGTACTGGAAATTCGCATTCAGTTAGTGCGCGTTCGCCCAGATAGCAGTGATATCTGATTTATGTTGGATAGGATATAAATCTCGAATCGAATGTGTTTTTAAGGGTAAATTTGGTTATTTATTAAAGTTAATTATCGCATTCAAACAGAACAAGTAAGCATTTCATAAGTATGACCTGAAGAAGTCAAATAAGGTTTTTTTGTGAATTTGGATGACCGTTTAGTGAGATTCTTTGCTAATAGATGGCGTGGATTATTTTCCTTGTAGAGACGGACATTGATTATATATAGAAAACCTTGTTAACCAAATGAATGGTTTAAAAATGGACTATATATTACAAATAGTATTGAGTTTGCTAATATTTTTGGATATTATTTTTCAAATACTGTTCAGGGACAATTGTTTGTTCATTTTGTAGTGGACACGAACACGGAATATACGCTGAAAAATACTATATTGTTGTGAATTGTTATTGTTTGCATCTGTGAATAAATATGATATTTAAAACATTATTTTGCAACTACCAAACAAGAACTCGACAGGACTAAATGATACTCCAATATGTTTGTTAAAATTGTGCACGCATGAAATATTTGGTTTTAATGCTATATTTATGAGCATATATTCTTCTCTTCAAATATTGTTTCGTTTGTTCTATGTACTGCTGTGTACTGATGGTACCAGCATAAAAAAAACAAAGTGAAAATAAAAATGAAAAATTAAATTTACTAGGACGGCGGATAAAAATTTAGGAGGCGCAAAAGATTATCTGAACTCAGGTATACTAATCTAATCATGAAAAGTACAATGTGGGTGGAAGTAATCAAAATTTATTATTTAAAAAAAAAAACATTTAATTACAATTAACACGCAAAATAAAAACCTTAGACTGAAAGTCCTGGCCGAAATCAAAACCTGCATGAATCTAACAACTACGAGAGGACAATTCAAAATCCTCTAACAAACAAAATGGTAGATTTGTTCTAGAAGAAATTTCTATTTCACACAAAATCCACGTGGTTTCAAATTTTAAACCAACAAAATTAAATTTACACAATTGAATTTAAATTACAAGCACAATGCTTCTTTTCACCTTACACGAGGTGATTAACAAAGAAAACTTGAAACAGAAAAATTTAACTCTTTAAACAAAAAAACAAAATTCTCTAGAACAAATTATAATAACGGATCTTATACCTAAAATGTGCACAATAATATAATATCAATTATTATTTAATAGGAGTTCCTCGATTAATGTTCTAAATTCAAATTAAGCGATCAAAAATTTAATATAAAAATTGAAATTACCAAAACGGTAACCAAGCAAATAAAATACAAGTACTTACATACGCGACATCAACCTCGGAACTGCCCTAAAGAGGCCCAAACTCGCATACATATAACAATAACATCTGCGTGCTACAAAGTCGCACAAACAGCAAAGAAAATTCCTCGAATATAACAACGAACACAATATATACAGTGAGGTCGTAAATGGTCCCCCCCTCCTGATAACTTTTGAATGGTATGAGATAGAGCAATGAAACAAAAACCAAGTGAAATTAGAGATAATTTGTGATTTTTTGCCTATAGAGATACGCACATGGCTTCTGATGTAAAATAGAGGGCGTAGCTATCTTTAAAATTTTAAATAGGAAGTAATTTCATTTAGAAGCTCATTTGGAAGATATTTCTATTACTTTTATGGCAATGCAAACAGTTTTACGATTTTCGAAATTTTTACCAACTTATCCAAGATTAATAATTGGAGTACTTACGTTACTTTTTCGATAGCCTTCGTATTCGCTTTTTGGATATAGTGTACAGAAACCTGTAATTACAGTAATCTGTAACATAGACACCCACACACATGACACATACACTGACAGATAAGACACTTTTGCTAAATTTTGCAAAAACGTCATATTGTAAAATATGTCATATTTTACAGCAATCGCTTCCTAAGTCACATAAAACCACAATATTTATACGAGGGCTATAGAAAAAGTAACGTAAGTACTCCAATTATTAATCTTGGATAAGTTGGTAAAAATTTCGAAAATCGTAAAACTGTTTGCATTGCCATAAAAGTAATGGAAATATCTTCCAAATGAGCTTCTAAATGAAATTACTTCCTATTTAAAATTTTAAAGATAGCTACGCCCTCTATTTTACATAAGAAGCCATGTGCGTATCTCTATAGGCAAAAAATCACAAATTATCTCTAATTTCACTTGGTTTTTGTTTCATTGCTCTATCTCATGCCATTCAAAAGTTATCAGGAGGGGGGGACCATTTACGACCTCACTGTACATATATACAATACTGACGAAGGCAACATGTACAAAAGACTGAAATTAATATACACAACTGAACAATTAAATACTTAAATTCATTAAACAATGTTATTAACAAAATCTTGTCAAAATAAAATATTAGAATAGTGGAAACTCTAACTTTGCTCTAATAAGGCTAATTCGGAATGAATAAAAACACAAATTTAAATTTCCGAAACCCGGGGTGCCATACCATAGCAGTACGTACTGCTGTGGCAGACACCCCGTTTTTCGCGAGTGTATTTTAAGTTGCATAGATTTTGTCTTGTTTACTCCGGTCAGCCAATATCAATGTTCCGAAAGAATTTTCGCAAATTTAGATTTAGTTTTGGTTAATCAAGTTAATGAGCTAATTGTTTGATTTATTTAATTAAGTGTTAAGTTTTTTTAAATTAATTTCATTCTTTAAGATGTCTAGCACTTGCTAGTTCTGCTTAATGTTAATTCTACTAGATTTTGTCGGTGATTTTATGCGTTTGCGTTGTACGCAGTTGTAGAATTTTGTCAGGCAGTTCCTTGGTTGACTTCAACGTAAGTAGATGTATTTTTAAATCTTTGCTGCTATTTTGTAATTCATTTCGATATTCTATATTTCGCGTAAATTGTCTTTTATTTCGTCCATCAAGGAATTCGCTTTATAATAATTGTTGTTATATTGATGTGTGCACATTATAGATATAAGATCATTTAGTATTTTTGTTCGGGAAGATATATTTTAGTTGTAATTTTCTCATTATAGTTTAAAGAGTTAATTTTTCTATGTTGCTGTTTCGTTTTTAATTTTCAGTCATCTCGGTTGGGTGAATAGAAGCATCGTTCTTGCATTTCGTTTTCATTTTGCAAGTTCATTTATTTCAATTCATTCAGTACACAGCAGTACTATCACATTTATTGCAGTCTATTTTGTAAATTGTATGTGTTTTATTTAAATAATTTATTTTTCGTTTGGTAGAGGTAAATTTTTTTTATTGTTTTTTATTGGTTTGTGTGCTACTATTAAATTATATAGTTTTAGTGAACTTTCAATTTTTTCTGAAAGATTGGAATGTAATTAAAAGTAAGGTACATTTTTGTGTTTCTTCTGTTGCACTATTGTCATTGGTCGCACAAGGTCTAATAAAACTATATATCTATCTTGAATTAGTGAAAAATGTACAATCACCGAAACGATTAGACGCATACGAAATCATATTCATGAAAAAACATTCAAATAACGTATTGAATCGAGAAGTGGCACCTCTCCACTACTCAATTTTGACAGATTTATGAGGGTAAAATGGTTCATATCACTTGTAAATATATTTCCTGTTCAGAGGGAGATATCGATGCATGTTTAGGTAACAAGTCTTTTCTTATTTTTACATACTTCATTGGGCCCTCGGTTGATAATGGGAGTCCGCGTGTTTCTGAGACAATTGTCCCGAATTAATCAAATCTGATGTAGCGCGGAGTGATCGAATATTCATGTCTATTACTTTGAGATATCTTCATATATATCACACTGTGTTCGACAACTTTATCATTACGATATTACTTTCTATGCACGAATAAATTAATGAATACATTCTGTGCGTAGGCGGAATTAAAGCTGCTTCATTTCAGAATCCCAATACGCGTAGGTGAAGTAGAAACTTTCGATGGAAACGACCGCAGATTTTAATGGTGTACGTTCCTTAATTGAGTGGGCTTGTTTTAATTTACGAGAATGTCATTTTTACGACCAAACTGCGCGTCAATTCGCTTTCAATAAGACGCGTCTCGTATGAGAACCAGTATAATTAGGACGAGTATGCTACCAGTTAAGTGGTGCAATTATTGGAAGTGGTTTTCCGAAAGCATGAAACACTGATTACATACTGAAGTATAGAATAGTAATTTAGAGCAGAGTAATTAGGAAACGCTGATATCCTAATCCTCTTTTGTTCTTTGCATATATACAATTTACCAGTGACGCCATAGAGAAGATTAGATGTGTCATTTCCATCTTAAAAGTGACACAATTCTACGATGTCCACTGAAGGGTTTGAAAAAACCAATCCTTGAAGACGATAAAAGGTATTCAAAAAAATTAATGATACAAATTGCTTGATTTTAATTCACTCATGAAGTGGTAGTTACGTCAAATTTATGTGCAAAATGTATTTTAAAAAGTCCAAAGAATTTAAGTCTGGAGACCGAGGAGGCCACGGTTGTGGACCTCCCCGTTCTATCCACCGATCTGGATACGTATTGTCCAAAAACTCGCGTCCAACTAAACTAAAATGCGCTGGAGCACCGTCATGCATACAATACATTTGTAATCTTAATTACAACGGAACTTCTTCCAGCAGTAGTGGTAGCTCTTCTTCAAGAAAATTGCGGTATATCTCGCCATTTAACCGTATCGGTAAAAAATGTGGACCTATCAAGTGATCTCCAACAATTCCGGCCCAGATATTGACAGAGAATTGATGTTGATGACAGACATTCACTAGTTCGTGCCGATTTTCTTCGGCCCATATGTGATTATTATGAAAATTAATAATCGCGTTTCTAGAGAAAGTAGCCTCGTCGGTGAAGAATATTTGAGCCAAATAGTCAGGATTTTGTGCGATTTGTGTTGCATCCATTGACAAAAAGCCACTCTTTGCGGAAAATCTGCCGGCAAAAGTGCCTGCACCCATTGAATGTGATATGGATACAACAGTTGATCTTTCAATATTCTCCAAACTGTGGCCTGACTAATATTTAAAGCAAACGCAATTTTTCTGGTGCTTGTAGTGGGATATTCCTCAATTTCATTTAGTACCATTTCTTCAACTTGTGGAGTTTTCACTGTAGATGGGTGCCCGTTATCAGTCGTCCGTTTTTTAAAATTTCCCGTTTCACTAAGACGTTGGTGAAGACGGGCAAATATTGAATGATGCGGGATGATACGCTTCGGGTATCGTTCTTCATAAAGACGTCTAGCAGCACGCGAATTCCATTGGCAAGACCGTAAACGAAATGCATATCACACATCTCAGCATTCGTGTAATTCATTTTAGAAAACAGAAACTGGCAATAAACTGAATGAATACTCTGACAACTATTGACAAATAAACAATTCCCTCTCAACACAATAGCTTTTGAAGAACCAACTGTGATATTATATCGTGTTAGTCACACTTCATAATTTATTATTAAACATTCAATAACTTTAAAACCAAACCGTTTTGAACATACACTCATATGAACTTTTATGATCAAAATAACCTCAGGAATCAGCTCTTAAAGTTTGTCGCATATATGGAGAATCACCCGGTATAATAGCTTGTAATTTTACAGTTGTATGACTGAATTGGAACAACCTAATTATGTGTTACATATGTAGTCCCAATTTAAAGAGCATGTATGCAATAGAATTTTTATTTTAGCGCGATGTAAATGATCACAGACGTAACCTTATAAGCTAGAATACAAAAACTGGCACACATATCACTATATGTTAGAATTTAGATACATTCTGTCCTCCTTTATAAAACTTTACATAAAGTTGTTATATAAACAAGGTCTCTACTCATAAAAGTTCGAGTTGGTTACTAATTAGTTACAAGGATAGATAAATAAATCGCACAAATCTGTCATTTTTTTAACGGTTTGATAAATTTAGTACCACAAACTTTAAAATATCTATATGGAAAATGCTGTTTATTTGAATCAAACATTGCCAGTAAAATAATTTGTATTAAAATGCTCGCAGCAAACTCTGCAATTATGACATATAATTATTGTTGGTGACATTATAAAAGTGTTACACCCAGAAGCAATCAACTTGAATTTTTGACATAAGGTTGGATTCAATCCTACATCACAAACAGAACTCAAGCGGTTGTTGTGAATGGTGTAAAGTCAGCATTAGTTGAAATCACTTCAGGAGTTCCCCAAGGTTCCCATTTGAGGCCAACCCTATTTAATCTATACATCAATGATGTAAGTAAAATTATCAATCACTCTAATTTTTTACTATATGCCGACGGTATGAAGTTATTTTACAAAATAATTAGTACCGATGATTCCTTTGCATTGCAGAGGGATCTAAGTAACCTTACGGATTATTGTGCGTACAATAAACTTAGCTTGAACATAAGAAAATGCAAATTCATACGTTTTACTAAGAAAAAAAGATTTCACCAGTTTGACTACACTATTGATGATAATAATAAGATACAAGAAGTCACACAAATTAATGATCTTGACCTGATTTTTGATTCCAAATTATCCTTTCAGTTTCATATTGATAACATAGTTAGAAAAGCATTCAGAAATCTCGCTTTCATAATTCGTATATCAAAACCCTTTCAAAACATAAAATGTATTATTAGCCTTTAAAATCTATATATAATAAAACGCTCGATTATGGTAGCATCATTTGGAATCCCTTGTATAAATCACACATTTATAGGATTGAGAAAGTGCAGAAAAAATTTGTTAGATATTTAAACTTTAAATTTTTCACTCCTAGCTAAAATTACAATATTGATCTCTCGAGATATAATCTACTTACCCTTGAAAAGAGACGTCACGTTAATGGATTGGTAGTGCTTAATAATAAATTAGTGAATAACTTGTTTAATAGTCCTAGCCTCATCGTGTCTTTGAACTTTACTCTCCCGAGATTGAATTCTCGAATATCTGGTACATTTTACTGCGAAATTCAGAGAACTAATATTGGATTAAATTCACCTATTTACCGAACCACCCTCACATATAATAATACTGTCAATGATATTGATATATTTCATCAGAGTCTACGGCAATATAAATCATCTGTTGTCCACGGTTACCGCACTATATTACTCTAATTTTTTTCTAATTTCTCGCACTACTTCTTTTCACGCTTTCTTAATCGATTTTTCTAATTTTTTCCATTTTATTAGCTTTATTATTGTTGAATTAAATATTAATTGTATATTAAATTGTATTAAAAGTATATTACTGTAATATATATATATATGTATATTTGTGGAAGCTCGTTTGGGTTCGCCTTCCCAATTTAAAAATAAATAAAAAATAAAATAAATAAAATAAGGATGACTATATTTAAAGTAAGCTATGGTAAGAATGTGGACGTTTTATCTTTGATAACTTTTTGCGAACAAAAAATATCTTATTTTTTTGTGAAGAAACCTGTTTATGAGGACCGATTAGTACAGAAATGTTTAGTTATTGCGCGTCCGTCCATAAATGTTAAGCAAAACAAAATGCCTAGAATTTCAAAACGTCAAAATTATCATGTTAGTGACTTTGACAAGGGTAGAATTATTACCTATCGAGATGTTGGCTTATTTTATCGAGAAATTGACTGCCGTGTTAATTGTACTGCAATGATTAATGTGTGTATGTCGTGTGTGGCCAGAATAAGGTAGAGGAATAGCAAGAAAACCAACTGGTCAACCGAGATCTACCACAGAGCGTCAAGATAGGCGCTTCAGACAATTAGCTCTACGAGACAGTTTTGATACTACGTGTCAAATCGCTAGCCAATGGTTTAGAGAAGAAGGTAGTCCAGTTACTATGTATAGACTATATCACCTCATTCAAGCCTTTGGACTTTTTTCATATTGTACGCGAATAGTGATTCCTTTAACTGATGTGGACCACTCTTACCAACGTTTGAACTAGTGCAGAGAACGGTAGCATTTGGAGCATACATTAACTTCTTAGATGTGTTTGCAGATTAGGAAAGCAATGGTTGTTTAAATTTCCTGATGCAGTATTCTTTCACTGCACAATATGCCGAAGAGAAAGATTTGCTGATTCAACCTATAATTGGTTCACTCAACCTGTTTTTGTATTTAAATACTGCTGTGGTCTGGCACCCTGGGTTTCGAAAATTCAAATTTGTATTTTTATTAATTCCAAATCATCTTCATCAATGTCGCGAAAGAGTTTCCACAGTTTTAATATTTTATTTTGAAAAGATTTTGTTAATTGTATTGTTTGTTGAATTCAAGAATTTAATAGTTCAGTTAGTTTATATTATTTTCACTCTGTGACATATTTTTATTTGTTCATGTAGTTTGTGTCCTTCTTAGAAGAATTCTTCTTCTATGATCTTTGCATTTATGCGCTGCTTTGGCACGCATCTGTTTGTTATATGTATGCGATGTTTGGACCCCTGCAGCTCAGTTACTTGAACGATGTCGTGTAAGTACAGTAAAATTTTATTTTCTTTGCTGTTTTTTTTGTAAATTCATTTGATTTTAAAAATGTTGTTCGTTTAATTTGAAATTTTCTCATCCTTCAAGGAACTCGTTAATAATCATCGTTATTATATTATTGTGTGCACATTTTAGATGTAAGATCTTTTATTATTATATTTGTTCTAGAAAGTTTTTTTTTAGTTTAAGAGTTTAAATTTTTCCGTTTCTTAGTTTTCAAATTACTTTTTTATAGTTAATCACCTCGGTTTAGATGAAAAGAAGCATTGTGCTTGTAATTAAATTTCAATTTTATAAATTTACTTGTTTTGTCCACGTTTAAATTAATTTAGGTTGTTTTAAATTTTGAGACCACGTGGAATTTTGTGTAAAGAGGTTTTTCTTCTAGAACAAATTTGTCTTTCGTTTGTTGAAAGACTTGCATTGTCCTTTTGTAAATATTAGAGTCTAATGCAGTTTTTGTTTTCGGCCAGAATCTTAAATTCATGGTTTTGTTTCTACATAATTGTAATTAAATGTTTTTTTTTCTTTTTTTTTTTAATAAAATTAATGATTGTTAACGTCATTCAAAATTTCTGTTCTTTTATTTTTGAATCAACCATTTCAATTGTTGGGGATTTTAAAGAAAGTCAATTTTTCAAACGCCCACATTTTATTTTTCATGATTAGTTCAATTGTGAGAATAACCCTGAGGTTAAGTCTTCTTTTGCGCCCTTTATTTTTATCCGCTGAGCTAGTAAATTTAATTTTTCATTTTTTTTTTAATTCATTTTGCATTTATGCTGGTACCATCACTACACAGCAATACGTATAAACAACTGGAATGTTCAAATCAATGACGCAGAATTGATTGTACGAATGTTGTTGATTCAATCTGCTAATGATAGTTCATTCAAAATCTCTTAAATGTTACCTGGAGAAATTAAACCCTTTTAAGTAAAATTTAGAATATATTTAACAAATGCTCTCAGAAAATAGTAGGTGTTGGGTTATTAAATAGAAAAAATAAATTGAACTAAATGCAGAATTGTTTTTCAGTGAATAATATTGTATACACTGATAAGAAACAAGGTTTATTGATATGACATCACTGTCATTGCCTATCTTACCAGGAACTGACGTTTAAAGCAAATAATTGTTTGAATTAGCATATGCAATTCAACAAAAATATGCATTTCCCTTAAATGAGGTTAGTATTTTCGAAAAAAAAATTAATAAAACGCACTGAATCAATATTGGTAGAATGAATCCAAAAAAGTAAAGACAATAATTTTTGTTGCGCCAAAATTTCCTTTTTTCTCTGTATATAACCCAACGAATTTGCTATAAATTAGACGTTTATTTACATA
Source organism: Protaetia brevitarsis (assembly GCA_004143645.1). Taxonomy (NCBI): domain Eukaryota; kingdom Metazoa; phylum Arthropoda; class Insecta; order Coleoptera; family Scarabaeidae; genus Protaetia; species Protaetia brevitarsis. The sequence continues at coordinate 563,448 of RXPK01000067.1, read as the reverse complement.
CTAGTCAAAATGCACGATTTGCACTTTTTTCTTACATGTAGCAGAATAAAATCAAGGAAATTCTTAAAAATATATTAAACTCTAATCTAAACAACAACCTATATCTAAGTAAAGGACTCGCAAACACCTTTGTCTTACCTTACCAAACAAAAACACATAATAAAAACAATGTTAAATAAAACAAAACTTATAACAAAAATTTGAAATCTGTAAGGATAATTGAAAAACTTAGTAAAAACTACATACTCATAATACAAAATAAACAAACAGTGAAAGTGGAATGCGTCACATACCATACGGAAACAATTGAAAGTAAACTTCGGTCGCGCCTAGCGACATCTATCGAGTTTGAAGAAGAAAACTAGTGGACATTTAATTTGTGCCATAGCGTAACATTGAAATATCTCATTTACAATATACCATACGTAATAGCTAAAAAAAAAAAAAACGATGATTTAATGCTTCGTCCACTTGAAGCCGGCATTACAACCTACTCGAACAAAGCTAATAACTACAGCGCACAAATAATTAAGCTATTCGCACTAAAACTGCACAAAAGGACGTAAAACAGTGATGAGGGACTAGAGTCCCAGCGGTTCACGCCGTGGATATTATTTCGTTTTAATTAGAAAATAAACTCTTCGACTACGAAGGTTCTTAGAATAGTATATAGCCACCGATTCCAGATAATGTAGCTGATTTAACCGCGTGTTTTGTGATGGAGAATTTAATTTTGTCATAATTACCACTGCCGTATTAGTCGAAGTATTTATGTGACTCGTATATTTCATAATTGAACGGAGAATTCTTTGCGAGATTCTTGACTTGACTTGACAATTAAATTGAATAACGTAAAGTATGTGTTAAAATGAATATATGCTCTTGGACGCACTAATATCAAAAAACAAGCATTTTTATTAGATTTAAGACCATGTTTGGAACATCTAAAAAGTAAAAAAACAATACATCTATTCAAAATAATATTACTTTACGTCTTATCTAGTTACTATGTAATCCAAATCAAAACGATAAAATCAGCCTCATAACTAACTTGTAATTTCTTTTTCTCTTGGTTTTTAGGTCGTAAATATTGAAAACATGAATGAGTACTACAACGTTTCGCTTTTTTTTCAAGTATATAAATATAAATGTAAAAAGTGTAAATTATAAATAAAATGTTTTTGTTTAATAAATAACAAATTGTTTTGTTTACTAGGATTTTGAATATATTATTATGTTTTATTTAAAGATTGCGTTTTAAAATAGGATGTTTTGATTATTTGTTTTTGAATTTTGTAATTAAATAGTTCTTTAGAAATATTGTATTTAGTTATAAAATTAAATTATATAATTTTGTGAAATATTGTATATCGGTTTTATCATTGGCTGCATTTTTATGTTTATAAATTTGAATTATTTCAAGTATATTACGTGTTTTTAAATTTTGTTCTTTGTTTAAAATTGTTACGTTGTTGAAATCAAAGGTATGATTTTGAGTTATTTCATGTTTTTTTAAAGCTGTAAGATTTTTATTATATTTGTGTCCTTTTATTCTATTTTCCAAATATTGCATGGTTTCACCTGTATATACACCATTACAATTTTGAAAGTTCTATTTTATAACTATGTGTGATGTTTTACTTTTTCAATTTTTGATTTTAATTTTGAATAGATTTGGTTTTGTAGTTTGTTTGTGTTTTGATAGGCAATTTGTAATTATATGGTTTGAAATTTGATTTATTTTTTCGGATAAATGTTTAACATAAGGAATTTTATAAATTTTGTAATTGTTTGACTATTATTATATATTTTTTGTGATTTATATAAAAAAGAAAAATTCTTTGTTTGAATATTTTGTTTATTAGAGAATTTCGATAATTATTTTGTTCTAGAATATTTTTTGCTTTGTTAATAGTATCTGATCGAAAAACTGGACTTGTTAATTTTATTGCTCTGTCAGCTAAACTAATAATAACACTAACTTTTTCAGATAAAGGTTGTGAAGACTGTAGAAATTTAGACAACGTCCAGACCATGTTGGTTTAGTATACCATTTAGTTAGAATATTGTTATCATTGTTGATGAGTTTGAGGTCTAAAAAGGTAATGCTATTGTTTTCTTCGATTTCAATTGTAAATTTTAATCTTGGATGAAAGAAATTAAAATTTTGAAGTAAAACTGGTATATTTTTTTCTTCTAACGCGGTTATGCAATCATCTACATATCTTTTTGAAAACAAATATTTCGAAATATATTTTATTTAAAATTTTTTCTTCTATATACTCTAAAACAATTTGTGATACTAGAAATTTGTGAACCCATTGCACATCCAAAAATTTGTTTATAATTTTTTTTTTTTATATTGGAAATATGTTTGTGTAGTGTTAATTCTACTGCATTAATGAATTCTGTATATTTGTAAAATTTTCATTCAATTGCAATATTTTATGTATAATTTGTTTTGAAGAGAAAAAGAAATTATAAATTATATACATGTCAAGAATTGAAGCTTTAAAAAGTAAGGGATAATCCCTTTCTTGTTAACAACCAACACGACCTGGGCCCGCCAGTATATAATAAATAATACTGCTATTGAAGTGATATCTTCAATACTCCAATGAACCTTTTTGCGACTTCTCAGCTTATGAAGTTGTCTCTTTGTAAAAATTGATCCTTTTGTAAACTCAAATTTAAACAATAAACGACACAAACAACATAACCTACACCTAAAATCCACATCCCATGAAAGCGGTCAGACTGTCGGAGAAATAGACAAGAAAGTAAAGATCATATCTCTCCTAGAAGAAAATATAAATATGCGTTGTCAACTTTTTCTTATCAAAAACGGTAAATAACAGATGTGAAAAGCGAAACATCGTACACTCGCCCTATTTGGATTTTACCACATTCAAAGATGGCGGCCGACTGCCTGTCGGACTGTTTTTGAAACATACAGAGCGCATTCCAGTGTTATATATGGTTTATGGGTGACCAGATTAGCGATGCATGCTCTAATTTAAATCTAACGAATGCGTAATATAATATTAGTGTAAGTTCAATTACAGTTAAAGGTTTTGTACACCGTATAATCAATCCTAACGTTTTTAAAGACGATTGGTAGCAATGATATTGGACGTATGTTTAATAAATGACAATTTTGAATCAAAAAATCACCAAGATCCGTAATGGACTGAGATCTTTCCAGTGCACAATTGTCAACTTTATATTCGTAATAGACAGGATTCATTCTTCGTGTGTAAGTCACAATATTACATTTAGATACATGTAAGTTTAATCTATTTTTGTTGCACCAGGTTTGCAATACGTTCGATTGATTTTGTAAATTAATATTATCCTCTTTAAGGCCGTTTTACACCTAGCTATTTATTGCGCAATTTATTGGCCAATCTAAAATTCTAAAATTTTAATCCGTAAAAACACGTAAAAAGTTAAATTGGCCAATAAATTGCGCAATAAATAGCTAGGTGTAAAACGGCCCTTACATCAATAGCCGCATAGAGTTTTAGGTCATCGGCAAACAATAATTTATGGCACTGCAATTCCTCGCAAACATCGTTAATAAAAATAGTAAAAAGTAGGGGCCCTCAATTAGCCCCGTGAGGCACTCCAGATGTCGGATAAAAATGATCAGAGTCATGGTCCATATGTGACAACAAGTGTTTCCGGCGGCTCAAGTACGAGATAAATAGTGCTAAAAGTCGTATTTCTTTAAAATGCTCTCAAATAATGTCTAATATAAACCTGAATAAGAAAAGCCAGGTACGAACGCGAGCATATTACATCTTATTTAGTATAACAAACACTATACTGTTACTGCACACAAACTGAAGGAAAAATTCTCGTTTTGCGACTTGCGAAGAGTTCGGTATTTCTCCGAGACTAGAAGGCAACATAACGGTAAAATCGCCGACAGCGTTCGCTAGTAAAATATTGCGTCGTTTGAAGGCTTCACATTGGCACACACATAGTTGGTACAAATGTCCGTGCGCGCATTTGTAAGTACTACGAAACCACGTGCATGGGTTCGTTTGTTACTTACGCGTACTAGGGAATGTGTACTTGGTAGACGTCAAAAATACCGAAAACGTTATTATAATTTATGATGAGTAAATATCGAATGGTGTTTTTAATTTTAATGAGGAAGTGGACGGAGGCAAACAGCAACGTCTCGTTCACACCTTATTTGCAGAAGAAACACGCCGCACCTGTGCACAGTCGGCAAACAAGATGTTGTGGGTTATATAGGTTTTTCAGTTTTAATATAATTACTCCGAGCAAATAGTAGCCTATCATGACTGTTTCAATAACTAATGGGTTTAAACATTATATTTTTGGAGTCTTTTCAAAAATCAACATTTTAAACAGTTAGATTCAAATAAAACGAAATTTTAAAATTGCTTTATCATAAATTGTTTCCATTTTCAAATTGACTGTTATCGTAATTTGATGATTTATTAAGAAATGTGTCAGGCAGATGCAAACCAAAAAATAATCTGAATTCAATTGACATGTTGGTTCCAATAATATATGCTATAACAACGGTGGACGTGTTGTAACAATTGTGCTTTGGGGGCTAAAGCCTCAATACGACTAAATCAAAAACTATAAACAAAGCCTAAAAGTTTTAACAAAGGAGCGCAAGTTTCACATCTAAGGGCCCAACTGGACGATTAATAATAAACACTGTTCAATTGGCATGGAAACAAAGCCCCACACACATGAAAACAAAGCTGGAATGTCCTCAGACGTGATGTGTACTCGACCAATGATCGAGAAGAAATGAGATGCAACGAAAGAAGACTGACGCACACAGAATGGTACAGAAACCGAGCATGTGGACGCAGCAATATTTTGTTCCAGTGCAAGAATCGTGATATATTACAACATGTTACCTATTTGTCTATCTCAAAGTGGGGTAACAAGTTTAGCATGAGACTCCAAAAAAAACTATATTATTAAAAATTATTATCTATGTTATTCTTAAAATAAAAATTAAACTAAAAAAATAGTGATCTCGAAGTGAACCAGCGGAGGGGAAGGCAAGCGGCCAGGGCAGCTTCGATGGCGGCAATCGATAGCCCAACAACAGTCCGTACAAAGCACGTATCTTGACGATGACTAAACTCCAGAAACATCCAAATATCGTAAAGAAGAAACTTCTCCTCCGGTTGGTCACGTCCTAGATGGTGCTATGCCAGCAGGCAAGTGGTGGTATAATCCCACCGGACGTGTTTATAATGTCTCGTATCGTTCT